>CM062810.1:324619937-325219937 GCA_031772625.1 Pinus tabuliformis | reverse complement strand
ATCCGACGATGCAATCGCCTTGGAATTCTTACAGAACCTGCATAACGGAATAACAACAGTCAAGGGTAGACATACACCAGTAAATCAGACAGTTTTAGCAGAAGTCACAAGCCTCTCCATTGAAGGAGAAAAGTGGTTAGATAAGCATACGGGGTTGCATGGTGCCATGTCGATGTTCATAGACCCTGGTGAAGCATTGGTTCAGAAAGGCAAAGGCTATCACCCGACGTCCTTTTCAGAACCTTGGCAGGAGCTAGCAGAGATAGTACAAAGATACATTACTTGTGACGGTCGGTATGATGTGGTAAGGCCATGACATTTGAAGATGTTGGTTGCATTAAGACAGAAGGTAACTATAAACTTGCCTTTCTTTTTGAATTCTCTTCTACATGAAATATCCGGAAGAATTGGCAAAGCCAAGGACCCAAATTCCGTAGTTAGTCATCATTGTCTTATTAAGCTAATAGTCAATAAGGAACTAAATCAAGCACATATAACTTGGGAAAATTTTGTTGGAAATTGTGAGTCGACATCCCAAACTGAGACACCTGCTATAGAACTTGAGCAATTAGAAACAGAAAGGGTCACGCAAGAACAAGCACAGACCTCAGGTTCACAAACATTGACTAGAGTTGAAAAAAGGATAGCGTCCTTCTTGGTATCCTTACCTGTTAAAAGAAGAAGATCAGTTAGACTAGCTAAAATGAGAAATCCCTCAGACCCCAGTGAAAAATTACTAGGAGATGTATTTTAGAAGTCCCCTAAACATTAGGAGACGCACCAGGCCAATTCACCCCAAATTCGGGAACAAGAGATAGCTCAAGTGTTAGAGAACATAGGAACCTTTTTCAATAATGAGGGAGACGTGGGTTGTTCAGAATTCCCATCTGCGCGAACCCCAACACCTGATTTCTTGACCTCTCCTCTCAATTCCAATGCTACAGAGATACTGCAGTCCTTAGAGGACCCCGAGAACCCTACTTTGCAGGAACATTCAAGAGAATCAGTTGACACTGTTATGGAACCAGGTTCACCCTTGGAAGAAGCAGTTTCATCACCATCTGAGCTGTGTGACAATCTTACTAATACATTCCAATCTGATAAGAGCCCTGCAAACCATGTATTTTTTCCCTAAGTTGAGGAAACTGTAAATAAGGAACCTGAAATTGTTGTTGCTATTCCTTCCACCTCGACTAGACAAACTAAGAAACCAACTGAAAGAACAAGAGAGAAAACCAATCACTAAATAAGGTTTCTGAAGCAAGAAAACCAGAGGTTACGAAGGATGGTGAAACAACTTTAAATCCAGTTGAAAATTAGTAGAAGGAATTACATGAAAAAGAAGAGAATTTGAACAACCAAAGTTCAAAATAGAAGCTCTTTTACTTCTAGTGAAACCCAAATAGAAGGGACACCCACTGTTTTTGTAGAAAACCAGACTGACTCGGGCCCTAATATTGTGACAACTGAGGCAACCAACCAAACATAATTGTTGATTCTTATCAATAGGGCCACTTAGACAGAAATTGTACCTCCATATACCCCGTTAATTATGGACACCACTATTCGAGTATTGAATAGAAGACTGGAGGAACAACAACAGACTCTGAGTCGATACCGAGGTGAAGTAGTCCCTTCGAAAGAGCACTAAGATTTAATGCAGAAATACAAAGCATTTTCCATTATTGAAGATGAGACATATGCTAAGCTCAGAGTGGCAAAGAAAAGACAGAATTAGTATAGGGTCAACTTCAGAAATCCCTAGAACAAATCAAAGAGGTTTGTTCCATTTACTTCGATGCTCTGTCTTGTAGATGCCCAACAAAGAACTATGCTTTGTTCTTATTGGAACGATACTTGTTACTCAAGATTAAAGTTGTTCGGTCAGGACAATCTACTGAATTCACTATTGTTTCTGATTTCATTAAAGCTTTTCAACAACAAGATGATAATGTCAAATACTTCTTGTGTGAGTTATATATGCATAACTTTTTCTTAGAGGAGGAAAAGGGATGAAAATCCTAGCCCTTTTATTGGAGATGTGAAATTTCAAGCCTTCCTTTCTTTTGCTAGAAATCAAGTCGAGTGGTCCAATGCTCATGATGTATATAGAAAAAGGGAAAATGGCCTTGACCTCTGGGTCAAAGGAGAACCAAAAAGTCCCCAGCATACTCTTATTAAACACAAGAAATTTATGGAACAATAAAGTGTCATTTCTGCTCTTGCACCTATACATAACGATGTTCTTCAGACTGGTTTAGAATTCTTCGAAGAGATCAGGGAAGAAGCCCTCTGTGCAGCTAAGCAAAGATGGAATATGTCCTCTACTGAAGTGAAAAACAAAGAGCCATTCAATTACCGAAACTTTCAGGCAACAACCAGCAGGGTGAGGGAATATGCTCGTTTGGTCCTGTCTAAAGGACCTAACTGGATTGGTTGTAGATATAGATGCCCTATCATCTGGTACCCTCCAGATATTTATAAGCCTAAATATGAGCTCACTGAGAAAGATAAAACTACAACTTTCAAAGAGATTCGAAAGAGAAATGGGTTTCGATATTATGGTGAAAGATCCTATCCAGCTTACTCCTTAACACTTCTACATGTTAATCATCTTATTGCATGAGGACATGCAAAAAGGTAAGCTGGGGGGTGATGTTGGGTTATGAAATTGGTATGTTTCTTTCCCCTTATTTCTCTAGTTTAATATTTATTTTGCAAGGTTTTTAAGTCTAGTTTACAATAATTTGATAGATAGAAATTCCAGAAACGTAGTTAATAATATTCTAGTAATTTGTCTTGTTGATAAGTTAAGATGAATACTTTAGATATCTTTTAGTTCTAAATCCGTGTTATTTTATGAACAGGAAATCTAATGGATAGTTGTTGTTCCCTTGAGGAAGATGAAGAAAGATTGAGTCTTAAGGATTATCGCGTTAATCTTGGCATGTTGGTCCGAGATTTGTATTTATTCGCATCAGAACAGTTACAGGAAAGATATGATCTGATTTTGTAATTTAAATAAGTGATCCTGAGAATCTTTTGATTCTTAGGATAGCTTTATCATTCCAATGTTAGAATGCATTGTAATATATATTAAACTGTAGTAAGAAAGAGAGAGTAATGGTGATTTTCTGATTATTCTCGGTGAACTGTAAAAGTGAACAACAAAACTGCTCTAAAGATTTACATACTGTTTTTGTACTTTACTTTGATGTTAATGAAAGTTTGAATGATTCGACTTTAATCTTTTATACTGAGTTTCTTTTAAGGCAGTTATCTCTGGAGACCTTGGGCCTAGTCGCTAGAAATATTGTTGTCTTCTCGTGTATTATTATCTTTTGATTCCTATCATATGCACAATTGTTGTTTCTTAGATAAAGTCTTTAATTTGTAATTTCATTGCATAGATCCTTAGATTTACGATTTCCGTTGTGTGAATTCTTGAAGCTTGTTACTTAGCTGTGTGAAGATTTACATTTCCTTTACTAGACTTGTTATGAATTCTTAAGATCTGATTTGTGAGTTATTCCATAATTTCTTTATAATAGAGTGAATTTCCATTTCCTTGTTTTATTATCAGTAACTTTGGGTAATTAGTGATTGAGTATAGATTCTTTCTAAAAGCGTTATTCATACTGAAGTTTTGCGTTATAGTTGGATAATTGGTTTAATGGAATTTAATGTTTGTTCTTGAAGTAGTTAAGCAGTTCCATGATTTTTGCAGAGTGGTTCATTTATGTTTAAATAGAATGAATTCCTTTTTAAAAGTACCTTTTCATAGCTTCTGCTTTACGATAGTTTTGCATACACTCCTGTAATTTAAAGCACTATTCCTGCATAGATTGTGTCGACAACCTTGTAATAGAAAGATGAACTCCAAGTTGATAAATTAATGGATAAAGGATTGAGTTGATTCCTTAGGAACAACTTAGCACCCAACAGAGGCACACTATAGTCGGGTTGCTAGACATTTATGGGTAGAGAAAACAGTGGCAGTGTTGTAGAAGTATTTTTGTTGGTCGAACATTCGATAAGATGTTAGGAAGTACGTCAGATCCTGCACTGCCTGCGCCATTGCCAAACCAACCATCAAGAAGTAAGGAATATACACTCCTTTGCCTATGCCTAGCCTTGGGAATCCATCTCCATGGATTACATGTTGGGCCTTCCTTCTACTAAGCATGGCAATGACTGTGTTTTCATGGTCATCGACAGATTCTCTAAGATGGCCATTTTGGTGGCCTACAAGAAGAGTATCACAAGAAAATCCACTGCTAAGCTCTTCTTTGAATGAGTGTGGGTACACTTTGGGATCCCACAGTCCATTATCTCAAATTAGGACAACAAGTTTGTAATTACATTTTGGTCAAGTCTCTAGTCGATGCTGGATACCTAGCTCACTAAGTCCACAACTTTCCACCCCCATACTGATGGCCAAAGAGAGGTCATCAACAGGATGATCGTACACATTTTGGGTATGTACAACTCGAAGCATCCACGTGCATGGGATGATAACCTCCCCTATGACCAACATAGCTACAACATAGCTCTTGATAACTCAACTGGCGATAGCCCCTTTCAGGTGGGGTTGGGATTCCAACCACTATGTCCCATTGATGTGGCCATACCATTTGTAGCTAATCAGGCAGATTCAACTCATGTCCAATCTGAAGCTAACAGGGCTAACAAATTCATAAACTGCATTCAACACGACAAGCAGGTCCATGGCATATTGGACAGAGCCAATGCTAAGAACAAGCAACATCATGATCAACATCGGGTGCCACACAAGTTCCAGTGGATGACAAAGTTTGGTTACATTTGCAGTAGGAGCGCCTCACTGGGCCCCACCACAAGCTTCGCCCATTCCGATATGGGCCTTACACCATCACTAAGGTTGTAGGGGAAAATGATTTCGAGCTTAGCATTCCACAATTCCTTGGCATGTAGCCAGTGTTCAATGTGGACTGCCTTCAACCATAATTTCCACCATTATTGGACACATCAGACATTGCAGAACAACTCACACTAACAAAGTTAAACCCTGACTGCATGGAACAGGCCACAACTGATCAGATCATGGACACGCAGATCAAGAACACTTGCCAATAGAAGATCCAACTGTATTGGGTTATCAAAGCTGGCCAACTCCTGCACCAAGGCAAATGGCTCACCAGGGACCAAGTTCAACAGAAGTTTCCCATCTCATGGAGCCACTCAATGCAATGGGGACCATTGCTTCCTAAGGGGGGAGCACTGATCTAGGTGGGTATTGGTGGCCACCTACCTATTCCAGGTGGCCACCTGCCTATGTTTTTCAGTTATTGTAGCACAACTTCCTATTTTTGGCAGTTTTTTCGGGTCCTAAACTTTTGGAGATGTTTTGAGGGACTAAAAGACGTTTTTATGGAAAACAGAGACACCAAAAAGTCATTAGTTGGTGAACCAATTTGTTTTTGGCCTCCTCTTTGACACCATCGAAATGAGGTATTATGATAGCCAAGAAGTTAATGTACTAATTTACGGAAACAGGGCCTACAGTTTTGGTGCTTCATCTCCCAGTCTTAGTTTTTCGATGTTTAGGGTTTTCCATTGTTTCTCAATAATAAATAGGCCTTTTAGCCTCATTATAACACAGTTCAGAGGCATGTAGCCATCACATCTCTTCACAGAGATAAACTACCATTGCCCGAGCTAGTTTATTTCCATTTCTGTATGTAGCGTATTCTAGCTATTTGATATTTAATGAAATGAAGTTTTATTTTTTCTGCATCTCTGTGTTTATGTGTATCTGTATTTTATTGCATTCCTGCATAAGTCTGGATCAGTGATATCAGAGCAGTCTGCTCTTTCTCTATTTTTCTTTGCATGTCCCCAATGAGGTCAGGGTATAAGGAGTTAGGGCTCAAACTAATTAAACCTTTACAAGACCAACCTCATAAACCCTGATGGCTTCCCACAAAAGAAGAAAAGAAAGACAAGGATGCAAGAGATTTAACTAATGCGCCAACCATGCGCCAACAATTTGCTTCATATGGTGGTGTTAGTATACTATCTTTAAACTATAAATATTACTAGTCCAAAGAATCACCAACGGTTTGTGGGTTTGATCTCATGACCTGTTTTATATAACTAGGGGATTTTACTAGTATGTTAGGGAGTCTGTGTTTAAACAACTACTTAACATTAAGTGATTTTATGGTGTAATTTTATTATGTAAAATGAATAAATAGTGGTTTTTAGTCGAGATATTGGTAGCCTAAGAGTGGCAGGTGGTTTTGTAGGATACCATAACCTTTGTAGCAGAGATTAATATAGACTTATTTATAGGTTAGAAACCAATTGGATGTATTAAGAATTTTTGCATCTCCTAATGGATCGATTAGTCATTGAAGTGGACCTAGAGACATAGCCCAAGATGGGTGAAACCATTATCAACCTCTTTGTCTTGTCTCTATTATTATCTACTATTCTTTTCTTCAATTCAGCCATTCAATTGTTCATTAAGCTTTTAAATTTTAAGCTAAATTAATCCACACATAATACTATTTGCAAATAAGTTAGTAATTTCAAATCACTACTAATAACAATAAATTTGTATCTAGATAATTGTATTCATTAATCGAGAGGTGGATTATGACCAACTACCATTCAACTATAAGATCTACCATGAATATGGGTATTTTGCTCGTAGATGTCCAAAAATGGAAGAGACCCAAAAAAATAGTGAAGAGGGTTATCAATGGAAATAACTAAAATAAAGGAAGGGGGCTCTAGAGTAGAATGTAGCTACAAAACCTCAAGAAGGCAATGGATTGGGATCTAAATCCCCTCTTCTTCGAAATAATTGGCTACTATAGGTGAAGGATATTACTCAACTAAGCTCAAGGGCATAGGAGGGAATAAATTTGAAGTCTTGAACATGGTAGATGAAGATGGGGAAATTCCATATTTGACCCATCAAGGGATTTATCTAGCACACTCTCAACACGTGAGCTTTAAGGGCCGAAATGTTAAGATGCCTCCCTTAGAGGATATCCTTGTTCATGGATTGATTGATACAGAGGAAGAAGATGAAATGGAGGAGGAGGAAGTCTTTCACTCCCCTAAAAATACAAGAATCCCACAAGGATCTTTTGTATTTGGATCAACAGAGGAAATGTCAACAGGTGAAAGGGAAAATATAGAAAAACCACATAAGAAAGTGGGACGACGAACAAATCAGGATGTGAAAGCACACACACACACAAAATATAAAGAGTTGGGTTCCCAAAGGTCATTAAAAGCAACTTTTCTGAATATCTCAAGCAAACTAGAAAAGGAAGTTGCCCTACCCTGTACAAAAGGGCACTAAATCCAAAAGTAAATGATGAAAGTCCTCTCCCGGAATTGTAGAGGATTAGGATAAGAAAAAAGAATGGTCATGGTTAAGATCTAGGTTTAAAAAGCAAAACCTTTGGTCCTCCATCTCCACGAGACTAAATTAGGGGAACAAGATGTTCTCTGAAAATGTTCAAATTTATGAAAGGATGTGAATTTTAGACAATAAATTCTCATGGAGCATGAGGAGGTTTTTGCACTATGTGGTCTTCTGCTCACTTTTGATTTCTCTCTCGTCAATCCACTGTTCACTAGCTCGCAGTTCGAATTTTGAATTTACATTGTCAAAAGATATGTTGTTTCTTCATTGTTTATATGCCAATCCATTATGAAGAAAAAATAGAATGCTGGTATCCCCTACAAATGCTATATTTGAGCTAAGACAATATTTTGGGAGGTGACTTTAACACTACTATCCATCCATGGAAAAATAAATGAGGATCTTAGGTTAGAAATCCTTTTCAAGGGCATACAGAACACCTTTATCAATAAATTGGGTTTGAGTGGAATAAATGAATGATAGGCCCATTTCATGTAGCTGGGAGACTAGATTGCTTTTTGGTAGCTGATTCTTTCTCAAATCAAAATTTGCTAGTTTCCTCTAAGATATTGTCTTGGAATGGTTTTGATCATCGTCCTGTTTCTTTAGAAATTCAACCTATAATAGATTATGGCCCTTTACCTTTCAAATTTAATCCTTTGTGTCTTCATAATCTTGGATTTCAAGAACTTGTTCAACAAGCTTGGGGGCCCATGGATAACATGTTCTCCAATTTTATTTGGTAATAGAAAATTAAAGTTCTAAAAGTGGTTTTAAAATAATGGGCTAAGCAAAATGCTTAAGTTAGAGGAAATACAACAACAAATGGAGTATGTCCCCTTCTATAAGGAGCTCCTGGTGGAGGAAAAACCAACTTTTGATAAATATCACAAGGCACTTAGAAAAGAAGAGGAATAATGGTGACTCGTATCCTGTAGCTTGCGACTTCAAGCAAGAGATAAAAATATATATATTTTCTCATTATCAGGCCATAATGAGAACCTAGAAAAATTATATAAATTCAATTTATGTGGATGGGAAACTAATTTTATATTTCTCATAGATTTAAGAGGAGATTGTTCACCACATATCAAGGAGGACAATGTTGTATGTGATATGCTAGATAATATTCCTCATCTGGGCTTCCAGAGAGGACGCTGAGGCTTTTCCATGCCCTTTTCATAAGAGGAGGTACGTAATGTCTTACTTTCTTTCAATGCAAATCAAGCTCTAGGTCTAGATGGCTTCTTATCACATTTTTATCAACAATTTTGGGATATCACTAGATATAAAATCTGTAGAATGATAGATTATTCCATCAAGCATAAGTATATTAGAGGGGGTATGAACACATCATTTCTCACTTTGGTCCCAAAAAAGGTCAACCCTTCTTCCTCCTCTCGTTTTATACCTATTTTCATTTGTAAGATGTCCTAAAATCTAATTTCTAAAATTCTAGTATTGTGAATCAAACCTCTCTTATCAATGTTGATATCAAAAATCCAAAGAGGATTAGTAAGCAATAGACAAATTATGGATAACATAGTCCTTGTCCAAGAAGTGATCCATTCAAGTAAAGCTTGAGGTGAAAAAGGGATGATTATTAAACTTGACATGGATAACACTTTTGATAGAGTTTGACATAAGTTTCTCTTTGAATTGATAAGAAAAACTAGTTTTGAAGAACATTTGTTGTAGTGGGTAGTAGCTTTCATTTCAAGCATTTGGATATCTCCTTTGGTCAATGGGAGACCCGTAGGCTTTTGGAAAGCTTCAAGAGGCCTGCGACAAGGTTGTCCTCTTTCTTGTATTTTATTCATCATAATGAAAGATTCCTTAAGCAAAAGGTTAGATCTTAAACTGCGAAGACAAAGGTTTTTGGGTATCCCCTTTGGTCCAAGTATTAAAAAAATAAATCATGCTCAATTTTTTGATGACATGATTATTGGGGGGTGCCTCAATTATTATAGCTTTTATATTTCTTTAAGTCTCTAGAGGGAATACTAACAAAGGTAAAAGTCAAATACATTCACGGAATGTCAACAAAGCCCTCTTAACCCAAATAAAACCTATTATAGGATTTTCAACAACACACACTTAGTAGGAGTTTAAGTATTTGGGTATTCCTATATGCCTAAATTATCACTCTTCTAAATACTGGGCTCCAATTATTTCTAAATTCAAGTCTAAATTTGAACAATGGGGAGCTCATTGGTTTAATCTAGCTGTACAAGTGGTTCTTATTCAAGTTGCTTTGTCAACTCATCCATTGTTTCAATTGTTAGCCCTTTAGCTCCATTGGGAATTCAAAAGCTAATGTCTAAAGAGATATGCAAATTTCTATGGTGAGGAGGAAAATCTAACATCAAAAAATTTCATTTGGTCAAATGGCTCACTCTCTGCATTCCCAAATTGCATGGTGGCTTATGTATTAGAGATCCATTACTAGTGAACATGGTGATTGGGGAAAAATTGGTTTGGAGATTAATATCTCGGTCTGATGATTGGAGGAAGAAGGTTCTTAAATTTGAATACTTCTACAGGGATTGATTGTTATGTTTAGATTCTCCTATGTGTGATCACGGAGGTTGCCCTATTTTGATTCTTGTATCATCAATCATCTTTATCATTAAGGATAATCTAGCCAAGATTCTTGGTAATGGAATGAAGATGAATATATGGAGTAGTGGGATCCTCAACAACCCTTTGCTAGCCTGAAATATAGATTTTAGGCCTCTCTAAGATTGGTTGTCCTTTCATGGTAAACATTCACTTGTAAACATCTTTTGTTGGACACACGAAGATAGCTAGAAAGTATGGGGTTTTCAAAGTGCGTCATTGTCGTTGCAAAAATTAGCCTGCTTGCTGGAAAATAGGCTTGTTGATTGTGCTCCTAGGAATAAAGAGGAAGACACAAGAGGATGGAAATCCTCTAAATATTATATCAAATAAGGATACATGCAAATAATTTTCCCATAAGAAATCCCTCCAAATATCGCATGTGGGCAAATATTCGGACTCCAAACAGTCTCCTTAAAATTAATATATTTTGTTGGACTTTATTGCATAAGAACATGTTAATTGTTGAAAATCTAAAAAAGAGGGGAATAATTCCTTCTGAGTGAGCTCTTTGTTCTTCTTAGGCAAAGTCCATCTCTCATTTGTTCTTGGAATGTCCCTTCATTCATTTATTGTGAAAAAGTTCTTTGCATACTTTGGAGAATCGGTTGATTTGGCCAACCACAATAAGTGAGTACTTGACCTCCTAGGATGTTCATTATTAAGGATTAATGCATCTTCCTTCGAGCATCTTGGGTTGCTTTTCCTAGAAATTCTCGATAGCTAGAAATAAATGTATCTTTCAAGATCAAAAATTCTCTACACAGAGTGTAGCTGTCAATGCCCTATCCCTTTTCAAGGAATTTTGGTCTCATAAATCTTAACCATACCCTTATTGCAATTCATTGGATGAATAGGAATTTGGATGGTGTGAAGCAAAAAAATTTCATATTTTCCTTCCTACATCGTCCTTTCATATTCCCTCTTAGAAATCATGGAAACTGCACGTGTCAAAAGATGAAATTTTAGACTAGATTAACTCATAATATTCACTTATCCTTTACTTTGATGGAGCTTCAAACAATAATCCATGGGTGGCAAAAGCTAGGGTTTGGGGGGGGGGGGGGGTGGTTGGATATTTTCCCCTAAAGGAAACGAAGAATTGGGATACGCTTGGGGTTTGGGCTGATTGTCTAATAATCTAACATAATCATATGTTTTCCTACAAGGAATTTACTTAGCAAAGAGTAGACATATAATGTCCTTATTTGTGTTGGGAGACTCTTAGGTTATTATTCATATATTGTTGCTAATTCTCTTCAATGGGAAAATAAACTATGCCACATGATTAAGAGAATTAGAAGTTTGTATACCTATTTCTCCTTTTTAAAATTATTTCATATTCTTCAATCTAATAATTAATATGCATATGCCATGGCAAAAAAGTAACCTTGTTAAAGACTTTGAAAAATAATTATTAACGGATTGGACACTTTTTGCTCCATCCCATAAACATCCCTCATCATATTTTTTATTTCAAACATATTGGATAGTAATTGGTTGTGCCACATGCCAATGTCCCTTAAAAAAATAAACTTGTTTGCTAGAAGCAGATATGGAGCAATGACCAAGATCATCAAATCATTTCTTATAAAAATTTTTAACATTAATGAGTACATTCCACTAGGCACAATCGTTAACTTCATAGAAATGACTACCACTATTCCATCTAGTAGAACAAATATTTCATAAATGGCACAAGGGCCAACATGTCTTCGGAGACTTGAACCCATGCTACTTGGCACACAAATCATGAATCACACCACTTGAGCTAAGTTCCTTCGACTAAATCATTTCTTATAAATTTGGAATTGTATGGAGCATAAGGTTTTGAAATTTTTGGGAGTGATCCAGATTGCATCATTATATTGTTAGTCATCCATCTCGATGTATTCATATTGGAAAAAGTGGAGGAATAAACTCACCAGAACTTTTTTACTGGCGGGACCCAGTTTGGAAAAACGAGGTCTGCAACCTTCTAAGAGCTTTTTGAGGCATCAAACGATATTTTTTTGGGGTAAATGTTGGCTTGTTGGGGCCTGACCTAAGTTTAGAGTTAATTATCCAAACAAATCCCTGTACTACCAGCCCTTTTGGCAACAGTCCGCGGAGCGCGGACTGAGGTCTCACCCAAAGTATGGGGGGGTGCTAGAACCAAGTTTCTGCACCCTTGAGATGTCTGAGGGGTTGATTTGGTCCAACTATGAATACCTGTGCGCAGGTTTCTCTGCACACTTGCCTGACCTGCGGGGCCTTCGCGCCCTGTTATACTTGCCTTCGCGCAGCCCTAACCAGGTGTTGTGGGGATTTCGCACTGCTGGATCAGCGATTTGCACTATTTCCCCAAGTCACACCGTAGATCTTAGTTATCTTATTATAACAGTTAGTTATCTTCACATAAACAAATACCTTGTATTATATTCACTAACTTAGCACATTTATATAAGTTCGCAGTAAATAAATAGTAAACTTGCAATTCATACCCAATAATGCATAAGACAAGAAAAGATACACAAAAATATGGTAAAACTTCTCTTTATTAATGCTTCCAATGGTTATAGACTTGACTTGCCCTGCGCACTCAGCTGCAGGCTGCTAGGCCTCTGCGCACTCAATTGCAGAGCCTCCTCCTACTCTACGGCCCAAAGACATGACTTACACTTCGACTCAACGCTTCATTGACTTCTTAGATTCATTGATCCATGATTAGATTATTTCTACACTTAGAGCCTCGCTATATTTATACAATCCCATGGTTCGCGGATCATGGGTAGATCTTTCAAACTGACATTACATTACAAAAACAAGGGCGGACAACCTTATGACTCTATTATGACTTCGCGCTCTGCGCCCACAAATCACGAAGTCTTTACAATGGACTTAGTCAAAACTTGGGCTTTAAGCCCCAAAACATGCCTTGGGGGGATCCCACGCCTAACAGGCCCCCAACACAAACATCGTGACTCGCCTTCGAGTCACTCTATCGGTGCCAAGATCTTTGCATGGAGACCTCCCAACTCTGCTCAGACGGTTGCAAGGTCCGCAACGCACTGAGCAGCTGCTTGCTAAATCTCCTGTAAATGTTGTTCTGAAACCGCAGTGTCAGAATTGCTCCCCTGCATCTGTTCCTGCATCCCTTGCATCTGCACGAGCTTGCCTTCAATTGTTGCTGTGATGACGAAGGCCTCATCGATCCAAGGTTGAACGCGCACCTTCAAAACTGCTTCTTTGTGTCGCGCTGTGTCTACTTGCTCTTTAAGCGCTTTGGCCTATTGCATTCACACGAGCCTCTGAGTGAGGGCCACCGTCTGCATGGTCACTTTGACGTTGTTGTACTATAGCTGTAGCTCACATGCCTCTGTTTCTAAGCGCTGAATGTTCGGGTCCTCCTGCAGATTGGTGAGGACCTCGAATGATTCTTCCAACATTCTGGTGTAGTCCCTTACTGCACTGTTGATCTCCTCCATCCCCGATGTAATAGCGCTGGCGCGCTGTTCCTTTACTTCTAAAGGAGTGGACGGCTGCGCCTTAAATCGCAGCTCTGCTATCTAAAGGTTCAACTTTTCCATTTCTTCTTGCGCCTCACGCACCCCTGCTACTAATCTTTGGATGCGCACCTCTACTGTGCTTATGCTGGGATGGCTAGCTCAAGGACCATCTGGCATGATTCTTCAAGTACCTGCACCATTTGCCGGTTCTGAGACACGACCTCGTTGCGCTGCAAGCTCAACTATTCCATGTTGATCTTCTGCTCACTCAACACCTGCAATGCGCGACTCTCCCTAGCCTGCAGTTCTGTAGTAATCCCATCCTATAGAACATAGAGTGTCTCCCGTGGGAGCGTAGCCATGTTGATCCCTATCCCCTTCAGTGTACTAACCGTAGGCCGGTCGGCCTCATTTGTTGTAACCAGTGCCCCTTCTAGCAGCACTATTGTGTTGGTTGTATGAGCGCGCAACATTTCCTCGGCTGCGGCTGTTCCTACTACGAGGCTGGTCGAGAGGGTACTAGCGTGAGGGGCGCGCGCCTACAACTCCTGAATCCATGCTCGGAGGGCCCCCAACACAATTTGATTCTCCACCGCGAAGTTCTGGAGGGCCTCTGTGGTGACGTCACGCACCATCTCGCCTATATCGTGCAGATCCCCCTCAGTAAGGGTGATCGGGTCGATAGACAGCTTGGACGCTTTTACCTTCTTGCTCGGCCCCATTTGCTCGCTTGAGCACTGGTGCTTTAGTTGTGTTGACACTGTTTGTGGGTCCACGATGCCCTCTTCTTCCTCTGTTTCCATCTCTTTCTCTTGCTCAGGCGAAGGTGACTTCTGGCCCTTGCGCGCCTTTTGAGCTGCTACTGCTGTGGCGTTTTTCTGTTTTGCTACTGCCTACTCAGCGTCCCGCGCCTCCTGTGCTTTTGCTGCTACTGCTTCTTTCCTTCTCTTTTCTACCAACTGCACCACGTGCATTTTTGCTTCCTCCTTCTTCTGCGTAGGAGATTTTTTTATGAAACCAGCTCAAGAAAAGATAGAAAAGATAGATCAACGCCTTAGAATTCAGCCTCTTCGAGGGGGCAACCTCCTTTACATTACATAAATGAACAATTCTTTGATGATTCAAATGACAAAACCTCCTTTCTATATATAGGAGTCTAAGGAGTCACAATATAATCCAGCTGACCTAACAATAATAATATAAAGCCACAAAAATAACAATAGAGGGATTCTATGGGGCACATAAATAACAATATGGGGGTAATAGGGCCACAACAATATAAATAAGGGGTATAACTATAATAGTAATGGGGTAATCACTAGTATTATAGGGACCCAACATGCCCCTCTCCTTCAAAAAAGTGTTGTCCTCAACGCTTGAGTAATTCTGGATACTTCTGCATAAAATTCTCATCCTCCCATGTGGAATCTTCAACGGATAAGTTCTTCCACTTGATAAGATACTCTGAAATTGATCGATTTCGTAGCTGTCGAGTTCTTGTTTCTGTGACTGCTTCCGGTTCCAGTATAATTTTTCCTTCCTCGTCAAGTTCTGGCAATATTGTTTGAATTGGGAACTTGTCGCCTATAACCTTCTTTAAACATGAAACATGGAAAACGGGGTGCAATCGAGAAGCTGCAGGAAGCTCCAATTTGTATGCCATAGTACCAATCTTTTGCAACACCTTGTACGGACCATAATACTTTGGTGATAGTTTATTATCCTTCTTAGCTTGCTTTAGGGACATTTGCTTATATGGTTGTAGTTTTAGGAATACCCAATCACCTACATCAAAACTTCTTTCACTGCGATGTTGATCTGCCTGTTGTTTCATTCTATTTTGTGCCAACACGAGGTTATCCTTTAAGAGTTGGAGGACTTGTTGTTGATGTTCGATGTGATGTTCCACTGCCTGAACCTTAGAATTTTCTCTTAAATATGATGTGATGGATGGTGGTTGATACCCATAAAGTGCCATAAATGGGGTCATTTTTGTTGCTGTATGGAAGGAAGTGTTATACCACCATTCAGCCAGAGGCAACCATTTGACCCATTGTGTCTGTTTATCAGATACAAAGCAACAAAGATATCCTTCCAAACATTTGTTTACTATCTCAGTTTGCCCATCAGATTGAGGATGATAAGATGAGCTATGAGCTAACTGAGTACCAAGACAAGAAAATAATTCTGTCCAAAATTTCCAGTGAAAATGGGATCTCTGTCACTTACAATAATCTTTGGGTTTCCATGTAGCTTTTGAACTGTTTCCATAAATGCAGTAGAAACTGTACTGGCTTTAAATGGATGTGATAATGCACAAAAGTGTGCATACTTGGTAAGTCTGTCAACTACCACCATGATGACACTCTTTCCCTCAGACTTGGGTAAACCTGTGATAAAATCCATTGAAACCTCCTCCCAATGTTGGCTTGGAATGGATAAAGGTTGTAATAGACCCGGTGTCTTAATTGTTTCAACTTTATTTTGTTGGCAAACCAAACATTCCGCCACAAACTTTTGAATATCTGATTTAAGGCCATCCCAAAAAATTCCTTCTTAACCCTGTGGTAAGTTTTTAAAAATCCTGAGTGCCCTCCTAAGGGAGAAGTGTGCAATTCCATAAGAATCTTTTGTTTTAGCTGGGAATTCTTACAGAGGTATAAGCGATCTTTGTACCATAACGAATCATTTTGCCAGCTAAATGTATCAGAAGTACTGGAATCTTGTTGTAGCTTTCGAATAAGTGCCCACACTTCTTCGTCATTCTTCCATTCCTCCCTTGCTTCGTTTATCCAATCTGGTTGGATAATAGAAATGGCACACAACAATGCTTCCACATCCTCATCCTTTCTTGAGAGTGCATCTGCCACCACATTTTGCTTCCCTTTTTTGTAGATGATTTCAAAGTCATAACCCAACATCTTTGTGACCCACTTTTGTTGCTCTTCAGAGGATAATCTTTGTTCTAAAAAGTATTTAAGGCTATCATGATCCATTTTTACCTTGAAGTGTCTTCCCATTAGGTAGGGTCGCCATTTCTTAAGTGCATGGAGTATTGCCAACATTTCCTTCTCATAAATAGCTTTGCTTAAAAACTTTCCCTTGATTGGACGACTTTCAAAAGCAATGGGTCTTTCATCTTGCATTAGAACAACACCAATTCCATTTCTTGAAGCATCACATTCCACAATAAAGGTTTTTGTGAAGTCCGGTGTAGCTAAGACCGGTGCTTGGCACATTGCCTCTTTAAGATGTTCAAGGCCTTTGTTGCTTCCGGAGTCCATGAAATGAATCTTTCTTCAATAATGTTGTTAGAGGTGCTGCTATTCTCCCATAATTCTTAACAAACTTGCGATAATACCCTGTCAACCCAAGAAATCCTCGCAGATGCTTTATGGATGTGGGGATTTTCCATTCCTTAATGGCTTTAATTTTGCTAGGGTCTACCTTAACTCCTTCATGAGATACAATATGACCCAAATATTCCACCTCCTGGACTCCAAAGAAACATTTGGATCTTTTTGCATATAATTGTTTCTCCTCCAATAGTTGTAGCACCCTGTCAACATGTTCAACATGATCCTTCCAAGACTTGCTGTAGATTAGTATATCATCAAAAAATACTAACACAAATTTTCTAAGGAATGGTTTGAAAATTGAATTCATCAAACCTTGAAATGTTGAAGGTGCATTGGTAAGGCCAAAAGGCATGACCAAAAATTCATAATGACCCTCATGAGTTCTAAATGCCGTTTTCGGAATGTCTTCAATCTTCATTCTGATTTGATGATATCCCGAACGAAGATCCAACTTGGTGAAGTAAATTGATCCATGCAATTCATCCAGTAATTCATCAATGACAGGAATGGGGAACTTATCTTTAATAGTGAGCTTGTTGAGCTCCCTATAATCCGGACACATGCGCCATGATCCATCCTTCTTGTGCACCAATACTACTGGAGCTGAGAAAGAACTTTGACTCGGTTGAATTATACCAGCCTCTAGCATTTCTGCAACCATACGTTCAATTTCACTTTTTTGGACATAGGGATATCTGTACGGCCTGATGTTTGGAGGAACACTTCCTGGAATCAGATGAATAGCATGATCATGATCACGCATAGGTGGGAGACCTTTGGGAGTCTCAAATACCTTGGAATGATTGTCCAGGACTTTTTGGAGATCTGGAGAAATAGATGATTCCAATGTGGAAACATCTAGCGAACATAATTGTGCAATTACACCTCTTTGCTCCTTTTTTAGAAGCTTTGTCATTCCATTAGAGTTGATTATCTTTCCTGGTTTCCCTGCAATACCCCTTAATTCAACTTCCTTTCCTTCCGTAGAAAATTTGATGAAAAGTTCTTGAAAATTAAAAGCTATTGTACCCAAGGATTGTAGCCATTGGACTCCTAGTACAACATCGACACCTCCCATTGGAATGGAAAGCATTGGGCTAGTCAATACATATTCTCCCATGGATAGCTTGATATTATGGCACTTTCCAGAGAAATTTATTGTTCCTCCATTTGCAATCATCACTTGACACTCTGGTGCTGGATATAGGAAGCAATTCAATTCTTTTGCTACCCTACAATGAATAAAATTGTGGGTGCTTCCTGAATCAATCAACACTATTACCTTTTTCTTCTTGATTTGTCCTTCTATCTTGATGGTTTGAGGAGTGGTAATTCCCACCAATGCATTACAAGATATGGTCGGATTTATTTTTTCTTCATCTAGGCTTTGTTCCTGGAATATATCCTCTTCTTTTGACCTTTCTTGCTCCTTTTCTTCTTCCTCTTCACAATCTATGTAGAATAATTTCTTCTCAGCACACTTATGACCTTTTGTGTATTTTCTATCAAATTGTAACAAAGCCCTTTTGCTCTTTTTTCTTCCAATTGTTGTGGTGTCAACCTTGTAGGTTGTGGAAGACTAGGGGCAACAACACTTCCGTCTTTATAGTTGTGAGTGGTATGCTTCCTAGTTGCCATAATTTTGCTTTCCATTTTTCTTGCTAACCTGAATGCCTTCTCTAATGAATCAGGTTCCCAAAGGCGAACATCATGTTGGATATTATCCTTTAAAGGCCCTATGAACACATCAATCCTATGCTCCTCTGGAATATCTTTTACCCTTATGTTCAATTTTTGGAACTCCTCAATGTGCTCCATTATTGAACCCTTTTGTTTGAGACTTATCAATTGGCTAAAAAAAGTGTTGCTTTTTGTATCCTCATAATGTGCTATCAATTCTTCCGTAAAAATTGCCCAAGTGATAATTTTTTTACGAGAACAAAGCCATTGATACCATACAAACTGATTTGGTTCCAAATATACAGTTGCCATACGTACCTTTTGTGCGTTTTGCACATTATTGAGATCGAAGAATTGCTCCATCTGTAATATCCATGTGGCGGGATCCTTGCCATCAAACTTCCTCATATCAATTTTTGGAATATGGTGATTCTTCGATCCAACATTAGCGTCTATGGAATCATGATTAACATTTCTTTTGTTCTCATCATGAGTTTCCTTTACTACCTTTTCACCATTAGTAAGTATTTCTTGTAGAAAATTTGTCAAATCTGTCTTCAAATCTGCCATGCCTGTCTTCAAATTTGTGTTCAAATCTATCTTCAAATTGTCAATCTTAGTTTCCATGCCATTCATCTTAGCTTCCACGCCATTTATCTTAGTTTCCACGCCATTTATCTTAGCATCTGTTAACTTTTGTGAGCGTGACATTTGTTGCACTTGTTCTTGTAATTTTGATATATCATGTAGCATTTCTTCCTCTTCTTCATGAGTCATGCTAGAGATTTCAGGTTCCTTACTAGGTGTTTGCATTTTCTTTCCTCGGGGCATCAGTTACCGATAATAATTCTCTACTATGCCCTTTGAATTCCTTCAAAATAAATTTTCAAACCAAGCTTAAGCAAAAATTTAAAAAAAAATCTACACACCTTTTTTTCACTTTGTAGGAGCTCGATATTGCCTTTGATGTATCTCTGTACTTTCTAATCATCTAGTTCTAAATTTGTGACCTGTAGTAGCTATCTGTGTCCTCTTTCCAATGCCACCAGTCTGATCCAAATTGGATTCTCCAAGAAAGAGTTATGCACAATCTCCCAAGATGACCTGATTATAGACCTTTCCAGAAGAGCGAAGTTGTATGAAGTTCCACGTGTACAATTTTTGATATTTGGTTCTGAAAAAGATATACAGGAAACTACAGTCCGTCCTCTTTCTGTACCTTCTTATGAAATTTCAATCTGATTCCCAGAGAGAAGGTTATGACAATTTTCCCCAGGTCACCTGTTTTGAATGTAATTCAGGAGTCTGCAAAAAGACCAACTTCCTTAGATCATATCTCCGAAAATATCGCGCGAAAAACTCTGAAATTCGGACCCAAGGTTCAGCGCGATTTCTTCTCAAATGTTTTTTTTTGCAACTTCTGAAACATCACAGAAAAAAAGTTATAGCGAAAATGCCACGATGACCTGTTTGGAGCAGCGAAACCCTAGAATCCAAAGCTCTGATACCAAATGTTATGAAACCAGCTCAAGAAAAGATAGAAAAGATAGATCAACGCCTTAGAATTCAGCCTCTTCGAGGGGGCAACCTCCTTTGCATTACATAAATGAACAATTTTTTGATGATTCAAATGACAAAACCTCCTTTCTATATATAGGAGTCTAAGGAGTCACAATATAATCCAGCCGACCTAACAATAATAATATAAAGCCACAAAAATAACAATAGAGGGATTCTATGGGGCACAGAAATAACAATATGGGGGTAATAGGGCCACAACAATATAAATAAGGGGTATAACTATAATAGTAATGGGGTAATCACTAGTATTATAGGGACCCAACAGATTTTTCCAGCGCAGAGATGTCCGGAGCGCACCATTCTGGCAACCACGTCTCCAGTATGTCGAAGATTACATCATCTATGGCTATGTAGGGTAGCTCACTCCACTTCTTCGCAGGGTCCTTGCGCGCCTTGAGATATATGTGATGAAAGTCTGCTTTAAATTCTGCAAAACTTTGCAGGCTGTTGTAGACAGTGGGTGATAACCACGGCTTGCGGTTAATCCCCATTCTGATGTTCATCTCCATGAACACCCATAATATCTTACTGTCGCGGATCCAGTTCGTGTCCTTAGTGGCCCATAGCGAAGCGTACATCGAGGGCCTCCAGGAGATCCCTTGCAATCGTGGGGAACTGGCTGTCCTCCGGCAATTCCCCCACCACCAGCACTATGGACAGCAAAAGCCATGCATAGTGGAATGTTTTTCCTTGTTCCTATGCCTCGCGAAAATTCTCCAGGAACTCTTTGCACAAGAATTTGGACCAGTTAAACTGGACCCCTTCTGTGCACTGTTCAGCAAGTGCCACCACCGGCGTGGGTACCTCATCTGCGCGGCACTTCCGCATGAGCTTACCTGCCAGTATCTGGGTTGCAACTTTGACTGCTTTGTTGTTGATGCTGGATATGGCGTAGCCCCTTTTCTTCTTCTCCAGCTTGTATTTCTTTTTCATGGCCTCCGTGATGGCCAAATTGCTGCTCTTTCCCTCCGAAATGTCTACAGGGTCCTCTCCTTTACATGGGAGCCGGGTAATGCAATGGATTAAGTGGTCCATGATGGGGATGGGATCCTCCAGCCATAAACACCGACCATGCACCGGGCAGAGGGGTTGCCTAATGACGAAGATAATCACTAGCGCGGTGGTAATGCAACACCCAGAGCAGGTTTAGCAACCCTGCCTTTTCAACTCCGCGTAACCACTTTCATGGCTCCAATTTTATAACCCCTATCGTGGTGTTCTTCTTTGGCTTCATGAGCTGCGCGGTCTCTAGGTGAGGGAATTTCTCGTGTTCAGCGAGATCCCAATATTCAAACTTCGAGTTCGGCACCCGTCCCAGGTGCGTGCCCTCAAAGATGATGTCGTCTAGGAGGAGTGGAGTCTGGAGAGAGCTCTTGCTCTCATAGAGGTCCTTGGGCAATTTTGCCTTCCCCTTCCAAGGGGGGACATACGCTGGCAGCTTTGTTGGAGGTTACGCAGCCTCGGTTTCTTCCTCCATGCCCTCATCCTCGTCTTCTTCAATTATGAGGTCGTCCAGGTCCTCTTCCTTCTCGTTGGTTTCCAGGTTAACCGCTTTCCCTTTTTCCTCCATCGTTAATCTGGTGCACAACGGATTTCGAGGGGACACACGCACTGGAATCATTGGTTGTTTATCTTTGTTTGGTCTTGGCGTGCATGGTGATTTAGGGATTTTCGCAACAATACCAACGCGTTCAAGGGCATATTCTATGGTCAGGGCCTACGTGGCTTCTTCGACGGTCATCTTTGCGATTTCCCTGGATTCTTCAGATGCTGCCATCTCGTTTGTCCATAAATCTCTCAACCGCTCACTCAGGGGCTCAAACAACGCTCTGCACAGGACAAACACGTCTCGGTTCGGGATACTCAAGGCACACAATAGCTCAATTCGCAAATGACCAAGTGTTGTTTGCAGGGCAGCCCTTTGTAATTTATAACGCCTTTTGAATTTGAATTCGGCCGTTCCCCCCAAATTCGGTTCATTAATGCTCCCTTGGTGGCAGATTTTCCCAAATCTTGCCCATAAAACTCATCTTAAATGCCTGTCACCCGCTCCATTTGGTCTCAAGTCAAGCATTACATCGTGAATAGTGACTACAACGGTCACTTTCTAGCCAACCTACGTGGCAGCGCAGCCCCCCTTGGGTGGTCACGGACCTTGTGACACTTTGCTCCTGCACGCAGCTCCAACATCACGCAACTCCCGAGCATAGTAGTTTATAGTCTCGTGCCTCCTTTCAACTGCTTGGAGTGCTAAGACTATACTTCCCATGGCTAGTCAGGTGGCCGTGCCACCTGTATAGGGTTTTAACCAGTCATCCATCACTTTTCCTGGAAAACATGCGTCACTCACTTTACCATCTGCAGTGTGCCACCATGGGTCATCCCTTTCGTAATATGCGGTCTAATCCAAGGCATCAAGCTGATCAACTCTCAGCGGCAGTTCCCAAATTCATCACCGTAATCGTGCGCACCATGTTTTATCATCCTGATTTTCTTATCAAGAAAATCCTTCGTTATTTCTTCCTGAAACTTCTTGACTTCCGCTTCCACTAGAGCGCTTTTCTCCCTTAATCGAAACCCATTCTTTCATTAGTTCTTAGAGCCTAAGATCACCCTGTCGGATTTCTTCCTCAGGTGCTAAGCGTTCTGCTTCGTTCCACTGCGTGATCCCTTCTTCCAAGGCTCCAAAAGTCATCATATCTACTGGCACTGCTATGCGCGGACTAGGCATTTTATACTCTATTGGGACTACAGTGTTCGCTCCATACTCCAACCTTGGGGGCACCTGCCCCATCAGTTTCTTCCATGTTGTCCTATAAGCCCACAGAATTGCTGGTATGCGCAGGTCCCAATCAGTCCACTACGCATCATATACCGTGTTCAACACTTCACACACTTCGTTAAAGGCTTTTGCATGGATAACCTTTTGCACACTCATTCTTTCCATACTCTATTGTCCCAGCCAGAGGGGTCGTTCGTGCAATTGCCTCGCCTGCACATGCTTAGTGACCGTGTTCCTAAACACGAAGTCCATGTGAATTTGTCCAGGTTGTTTAGCATATGCCTGTACCTATCTAGACAGATGCACACATAGATCATTCTGTCTATCATACTTGTCTTTTAGACGCATCTGAGGCTTCCCAAAATGCATGCGCATCATTCTCTTGCATTCGCGCCAGCCCTCAAAGCTTCCTTGGTGCGTGCCCCACCACTTCGCGGGCGTCACGCGCAACAGTACCCATTTCAAAGCCTCAAAACGTTGCTCTTCCAGCACTTCTCTTTCGAATCAGTTCAGGAAAGCATCTACCTCACTTAGCCCATCATACATAGGCAGATCCCTTATTTCTGTTGATACGCAGCGCAATGATCTTGTCATCATGTTGTAATTCAGTGTGGTTACCTTGTGTAACTAGTTCTGCCATTGCTCTATCTCTTTGTCCGAATCCGACTTACAGGAGATTTGCGCAGTCATCTTGTAGATGCAATCCAAGTTGTCGTTGCTTTCATAGTCGCGCATTGGCTCCATGTAGCACGATCCTTCTGCAGGGTCCAAAGGTACAACTACGCGCAGATACTTTTTCTCAAAAATCATCTTGCATTTCTTCAGATTTATCACCCCGTTCATGTCAGTGGCCCAATCTATTCCTAAGAGAGTAGGGTAGGGATTGCTGTCATCAACAATCTCTATCACTTCAAAATCCGCCAACGCGCTTGCTCCTTCAATATCCACGATGATTCCGTGCAATCTTCCCATAGGTATGATCTTTTGTTGGTTCACCATTCATAGTTGGATAGGAGACCATTGTAGCATAGGCCTTACCATGCGCTCTCATGTCTGCTTTGGTAGAACATTCGCACCCAATCCTAAATCCATAATCACTTTGTCCATCTCATATTCTCCAATCTGCACGGTTAATCTCATTTCTCTTCCTATCCTCGTTGCATGCTTTCCAATCTTGTGGACTACGTGTGGTTCTCTTGGCACAGTCCTAGTGCATCTATTTATGAGTTCTTGCAATCTCTTTACAACCTTGCTGTCGTGCAGTAGCTTCATACATGTTTCTAGGAATGTCATGAGCATTGATGGGTCCATTTATGGCTCTGGTCTATCTTTGCTTCCTGAAGTGGAGGCATCAGCGAAGCTCTTCCTAACTTCCATTAAGGTTTCCTTAGCGCACTCCAAATCAAACTCTGGTTCTTTCGTCGGAGCCTTGCTAACCCAAGTACTATATTCATGTTGGTTGCCTTTATCATCCCCTGTCACAATTCCACTTCGGAGCACAATGTTGACGTTGGGGTCTTCCTCATGCAGCTCATACCTCATCATTAGCAGGTTATGGGTCAGGGGAGGTTGGAGCACTCCTTTGTCGCGCAGCCTAGCTATCAGTGTGGGACAATCCTCCGTCTCATGATAAAACAAGGTACATTACAGACATGATGGACGTGTTGGATTCGTACAATCACGGGCATAATGTCCTGGCCCTTCGCAATTGTAACATATCAGCTGTCCGCGACCTCTTCTATGTCCTCCTCCACCTCGGCCTCGTCCGCGCCCCTGAAATCTGGTATGCGACATCCCTTTGTTCTAGTCAAGGGGCTATGTTTCGGCCTTAACTCTGTAGGTGGGAGTCCTATCCATCATCATTTCATAGCTTCTACAGGTGTGCTCATCATGTCCCACTGATCTACAAAAATTACAAAACAATTGTTGTGAATTCTGCGTGTACTTCTGCAATAAATGGCAGTTGTCCATAGCATGCTTTCCTCCTATTTGAAAAATCGTGCACCATAACGCAGGCGCCGCACTAGGTCCTGCTGGGGCCTCCATTCATAACGACATCAGTCCTCCTCCTACGAGGTAATTCACGAACACTGGGTAGTGGTCCTTGTCATGACCCTAACCCTTACATTTAACACACCATACCTCATCGCACACTTCTGGGCGAGATGTCCTGTCTTGTTTCAGACTCTGCATCTCAAGGCACAAGTTTTTCAACTGCGTGTGGATCTACTGAACTCCCAAGTTAGGATCCTGTTTCGGGGTTTCATGCAGCCTCATCATGATCTCCAAGGCCTTGGCCTGAGTTTTTAGCCTTTTTGTGATAGCGCGTTCCTTAAATGTAGCGTTAGCGATGCTATAAACCATTCGCGGTGTTGTCCATTCGTCAAAGTCATATTAGCTTCGCGAATTGTGCATTCCAGTCTCTGATCCAACTCCCAAGGAGTCTCGCCCGGTAGCATCGTGATCTCCTTGAACCCAATGATCAACTGCGCCTTTGACTTCAGCCTGCTAAATTCTCTGTTCAGTGCAGTTTGGATATCTGCGATCCTCGCATTCGGATTGTCATTAGAATGCTTAATATACCAGGTCAGCACGCGATCCTGCAAAGCACTGACCAACGTCGCTTTCTTTACATTGTTTTTTGTAACTCCCTGCGCTTCCAATACAACTTTTATCACGAACCGAAACTGGTCAAAATCTTCATTTCCTACTCCCTTGAACAACAGCAACTTGATCGTGCTTGCCATATTGACTCGTGGTGGCGGCAGAGGTGGTGCGGGCGAAGATGGGGGTGAAGGTGGTGAAGCTGGTGGTGGTGTGGGTGGGGGTTGTATGCACGGAATCCTCTGCCTTATCAAATTGATTGCAATTCTTGGTGAGACCTTTGTAAGCGCTTCCTCGTCACCTTGTAGAGGTGAAATCATGGGGCTAGTTTCTAGTTCTGCACTACCCTCATTTCTGTAAATTCTCCCACTTCGCGTAGCCCCAAACATCAATGTATTTCCATAATCTGCTTTTCACATAGTAGCATTTTAATCCAAGTGTTCAAAGACTTAACGCACTTACCTCGCGGTTCTTTGAGGAAGCGTCACTCTGCCTCGCTATAGCTGACTGAAGTATATACCGCGAACTCAGTAATGAATCCTCCTATAATTCGATCGATCCAGTGATAAAAAATGCGCGATATCTTATCCTTCGATGCTTCCAATCTGTGCACCAACTCTGGGGTCCACACAATAGGACTGTCGAGCTTGCACCTTCCTTGGCTATCTACTAGATTCGCAATCCACTCATATAGCTCAATAGGGAAAGATGCGAAGAAAATTTTGTGGATCTCTGTGTATAGGTAGTAGTCTAACGACTCTCCTTTTGATAGTTGCAGATTCCTGTTCTCCTGTGCTGGAAGCTCGTGAATTCTCTTGTCCAACCAACCTTCAATTTCCTTCTTAGTTGGATTCCAATGATACGATATCAAACATTTCTATGCAGATTCTGGTCCCAGCAATGGAACCATTTGTTGGCTTGTTGGGGCCTGACCTAGGTTAAGAGTTAATTAGCCAAACAAATCCCTGTACTACTAGCCCTTTCGGTAACAGTCTGCAGAGCGCGGACTGAGGTCTCATCCGAAGTAGTATGGGGGTGTGCTGGAACCAGGTTTCCACACCCTTGAGATGTCTGAAGGGTTGATTTGGTCCAACTGTGAATACCTTCGCGCAGGTTACTCTGCACACTTCCCTGACCTACGGGGCCTTCATGCCCTGATATACTTGCCTTCGCGCAACCCTAACTAGGTGCTGTGGGGCTTTCGCGCTGCTAGATCAGCAATCTACACTATTTCCCCAAGTCACACCGTAGATATTACTTATCTTATTATAACAGTTAGTTATCTTTGCGTAAACAAATACCTTGTATTATATTCAATTAATTAGCACATTTATATAAGTTCGCACAGTAAATAAATAGTAAACTTGTAATTCATACCCAATAATGCATAAGACAAGAAAAGATATACAGAAATATGGTAAAAATTCTCTTTATCAATGCTTCCAACGGTTATAGACCCGACTTGCCCTGCGCACTCATCTGTAGGGGTCCGCGCACTCAGCTGCGGACTGTTAGGCCTCTACGCACTCAACTGCAGAGCCACCTCCTGCTCTACGGCCCAAAGACACGACTTACACTTCGACTCAACGCTTCATTGACTTCTTAGATTCATTGATCCATGATTAGATTATTTCTACACTTAGAACCTCGCTATATTTATACAATCCCATGGTCCACGGATCATGGGTAGATCTTTCAAACCGACGTTATGTTACAAAAACAAGGGCGGACAACCCTATGACTTCGCGCTCCATGCCCACAAATCGCGGAGTCTTTACAATGGAATTAGTCAAAACTTGGGCTTTAAGCCCCAAAACATGCCTTGGGGGGATCCCATGCCCAACAGTAAAACTTAACTGCCTTGGCATAGTATTTTTTCATGGTATTATACACACAAATATATTTTTAAACTTATCTTAACTACACAACAAAAAATAATAACGTAGAATTTTTATTTTAACATAGAGTTATTTTTATTTTATTTTATTTTATTTTGACTGAGTATAATATTTACATGACATGATAGTAAATTACATTACATCACATTGCATTACAACATCTCTACCATATTGGGGTGGAGAGCGCCCCTTGACGCAATAAGTTCATAAGTTGAAGCCTATAAACAAAATAAAAATAATACTTTTTTTTTCTTTCTAGATACTAAGATTTTGTAATATTTTTTAATATAGGATTTTGTTAACAATTGGTTTCTATATTAATGGTTTTTCAATTATTTTAGGAAAATTAATAATTATGATAATCCTAAGTATATGAATAAGTTAGCAAGAACTTTAATTATTATTCCTCTTATTAATTCATTTTTAGTTTATTGGTTTGAGGAATCTTTCCTTTTAATGGTGATAATATTGAATATCTTTTTAGAGATGTAAATAACAATAATTATATTTAAATTGTTTTGCGCTGGTGACAAATGGAAAAAGAAAAAAATAAAATTTGGGAAATTAAAAAATTGTAACCATATAATGGCTTAGAAAGATATTAATTTTTATTTAATAATACTTTTTAGGAAAGAATATTGAAGGATGAATAGAAAGTAGTTGCAACCAAAGAAAATAAGGAAAATTAATTATTAAAGGATACCCTTTCTATGTAAAAGATTATGGAAACATTGTAATTAAAACTTAATACTTTTATTAGTCTAAGTATAATTTGAAGACTTAGGGCTTTGAAATTCCAAAATAGAAACTTGTACATCTCTATCAAGGTTTAAGGAAGGATTGGAGACTTGATTGTGAGAAGATTTGTAATTTAGCCTTGTGTAGTTTTATTAAGAGGATTTTAGATTCAAGGTTGATGGTTTTTGCTTGATTTGATATTAAAAAACCATTTTTGAATATTTAGTACAAGTAAAAGCTAGTTCATGATTAGTTTTTCCAATTATGCATTTTTGCCAATTTTTTTTTTTCAAGTTCTCTTCATTATTGAGATTTCTTGATGAAATACAATAAACTAGTTGTGAATTTGATTGCAAGACATGCTCTAATATTATTTTATGTGGAATTTATTTTCATTCATGTTATCTAAATCTGTTAGTGCGATTCATGATGGAGAATGAAATTTTTTTTCTCGTTTTCCAATAATTAATTACATGAATGTGATCAATCTTCCTATCAATTTTAGTTTAGGATTAGATATATGATTGAATTATAATAATGAATAGGAATGCATTTAGGATTTAGAAGAACTTCAATGGAAAGTCTTCTTTCCAGGAGAAATATATTCAGGGGCAATAAGGCCTTCATATAAGTGGAAATCACTACCTCAAATGAGAGCAAGTCCAGTTAGGGCTTGCTATCGAGCAATTTTCCCTTTGGCGGTAGATGATTTTTTCTAACTGTTAACAATTTGGCACTAGAAAGAGGGCAGATGAAAAGGTAGCCCCATAGAATCGTTTGTGTTGAATGTTTTTAACTACTCATGACTCCTGTCCATATTTTTGTTTTGGAATATGCTTTTAGTTCATTTCGGCTTATTGGAAGCATTCCCAAAAGGGTAGCTGACTCTTTATCAAAATTAATGTTTGATGGTGAGACTATATTATCTAATTTTTATCCTCATTTTTCCCAATTTAATCCAAAAAATTTAGAATATTTAATGGAAATGACTTGTGCAAGTTATTCACTCTCACCTTGCAAGGAAGAATCTAGAGTTCGTTCAAAGAGTTGCCATCCAAATCTATTCACTCATTGAAATAATTCATGAAGGAATTTCTTACTTCACATCAAGATTATGGTTATAAGAAGTTGTGTTTTAGATTTAGAAGATCTTCGCATGTATGAAGGTGACGCTATAGAAGAAATCCTTTCTAGATTTAGATTAATTTGCTATATATTTCAAAACAATTAAAAGCCTTCTAGTGAAGATTTAAAGGAATCAAATATTTTTCTTTGCTCTCTTCCTTATATACAAAAACAAAATAACAATGATATCCATCCTATATAAGATATGAACTCATTAGATAACTCTCATTCTAGCATTTGGATCTCTCTATTGGTCAATGGGAGACCCATAGGTTTTTGGAAAGCTTCAAGAGGCCTGCAACAAGGTTGTCCTCTTTCTTGTATTTTATTCATCATAATGACAGATTCCTTGAGCAAAAGGTTAGATCTTAAATTGAGAAGAGAAAGGTTTCTGGGTATCCCCTTTGGTCCAAGTATTAAAAATATAAATCATGCTTAATTTGCTGATGACATGATTATTGGGGGGTGCCTCAATTATTATAGATTTCATATTTCTTTAAGTCTCTAGAGAGCATACTAACAAAGGAAAAAGTCAAATACATTCATGGAATGTCAACAAAGCCATCTTAACCCAAATAAAACCTATTATAGGATTTTCAACAACACACACTTAGTAGGAGTTTAAGTATTTGGGTATTCCTATATGCCTAAATTATCACTCTTCTAAATATTGGGCTCCAATTATTTATAATTTCAAGTCTAAATTTGACCAATGGGGAGCTCATTGGATTAATCTAGCTTGAAAAGTGGTTCTTATTCAAGTTGTTTTGTCAACACTTCCATTGTTTCAATTTTTAGCCCTTTAGCTCCATTGGGAATTCAAAAGCTAATGTCTAAAGATATTTGCAAATTTCTATTGTAAGGAGGCAAATCTAACATCAAAAAAATTCATTGGGTCAAATGGCTCACCATCTGCATTCCCAAATTGCATGGTGGTTTAGCTATTAGAGATCCATCGCTAGTGAACATGGTGATTGGGGAAAAATTGGTTTGGAGATTAATATCTCACTCCGATGATTGGTGGAAGAAGGTTCTTAAATTTGAATACTTCTATGGGGATTGATTGTGATGTTTGGATTCTCCTATTTGTGATCAGGGAGGTTGCCCCATTTGGATTCTTGTATCATCAGTCATCTTTATCATTAAGGATGATCTAACCTAGATTCTAGGTAATGGCATGAAGATAAATATATGGAGTAGTGGGATCCTCAACAACCCTCCGCTAGCCTGAAATATAGAATTTATGCCTCTCTAAGATTGGTTGTCCTTTCATGGTAAACATTCACTTGCAGACATCTTTTGTTGGACACACAAAGATAGCTAGAAAGTATGGGGTTTTGAAAGTGCGTCATTGTCCTTGCAAAAATTAGCTTGCTTGCTGGAAAATAGGCTTGTTGATTGTGCTCCTAGGAACAAGGAGGAGGAAGACACAAGAGGATGGAAAGCCTCTAAATATTATATCAAATAAGGATATATGAAAATAATTTTCCCATAAGAAATCCCTCCAAATATCGCATGTGGGCAAATATTTGGACTCCAAACAGTCTCCTTAAAATTAATATATTTTGCTGGACTTTATTGCATAAGAAGATCTTAATTGCTGAAAATCTAAAAAAGAGGGGAATAACTGGTCCTTCTGAGTGAGCTCTTTGTTCTTCTTAGGCAAATTCTATCTCTCATTTGTTCTTGGAATGTCCCTTCATTCATTAAGTGTGAAAAAATTCTTTGCATACTTTGGAGAGTTAGTTGATTTGGCCAACCATAATAAGTGAGTACTTGACCTCCTAGGATGTTCATTATTCAGGATTAATACATCTTTCTTCGAGCATCTTGGGTTGCTTTTCCTAGATATATTTACTAGAAATTATGGATAGCTAGAAATAAATTTATCTTTCAATATCATAAATTCTCTACACATAGTGTAGCTATCAATGCCCTATCCCTTTTCAAGGAATTTTGGTCTCATAAATCTTAACCATACCCTTATTCCAATTCATTGGATGAATAGGAATTTGGATGGTGTGAAGGAAAAGTTTTTCATATTTTCCTTCCTCCATCGTCCTTACATATTCCCTCTCAGAAATCATGGAAACTGTCATGTCAAAAGATGAAATTTTAGACTAGACTAGCTCATAATATTCACGTATCCTTTACTTTGATGGAGCTTCAAACAATAATCCATGGGTGGCAAAAGTTGGGGTTTGAGGGGGGGGGGGGGGGGGGGGTTGGATATTTTCCCCTAAAGGAATCAAATAATTGAGATACGCTTGGGGTCTGGGTTGATTTTCTAATAATCTAACATAATCATATGTTTTCCTACAAGGACTTTCCTTAGCAAAGAGAAGACATATAATGTCCTTATTTGTGTTGGGAGACTCTTAGGTTATTATTCAGTATATTGTTGCTAATTATCTTCAATGGGACAATAAACTATGCCACATGATTAAGAGAATTAGAAGTTTGTATACCTATTTCTCCTTTTTAAAATTATTTCATATTCTTCAATCTAACAATTAATATGCAGTTGCCATTGGTCCAAAAAGGAACCTTGTTAAAGAATTTGAGAAATAATTGTTAATGGATTGGACACTTTTTGCTCCATCCCATAAAAATCCCTCATCATATTTTTTATTGCAAACATATTGGATAGTAATTGGTTGTGCCACATGCCAATGTCCCTTAAAAAAATCAACATGTTTGCTAGAAGCAGATATGGAGCAATGACCAAGATCATCAAATCATTTCTTATATTTTTTTTAACAACAATGAGTACATTCCACTTTGCACAATCATTAACTTCATAGAAATGACTGCCATTATTCCACCTAGTAGAACAAATATTTCATAAATTCCACAAGGGCCAACATGTCTTCGGAGACTTGAACCCATGCTACTTGGGACACAAATCATGAACCATACCACTTGAGCTAAGTTCCATCGACTAAAGCATTTCTTATAAATTTTGGATTGTATGGAGCATAAGGTTTTGAAAATTTTGGGAGTGATTCAGATTGGATCATTATATTATTTTTCATCCATCTCGATGTATTCATAGTGGAAAAAGTGGAGGAATAAACTCACGAGAACTTTTTTACTGGCAGGACCCAATTTAGAAAAATGAGGTTTGAAACCTTCTAAGAGCTTTTTGAGGCATCAAACGACGTTTTTTGGGGGTAAAACTTAAATACCTTGGAATAGTATTTTTTCATGCTATTATACACACAAATATATTTCCAACGACGCAAGAAGTGTGTCAATCAGAGTCTGTATGTTAAAATTATGCCACAAGTTGACCTTCTTGTTCTCACCACCATGGTTCGAGAGGATGCCACGTCAGCCCCTGTTATTCATGGAAAAGGGGCTAGCCACGTGATTGTGATGTAAAATACTATATAAGAGTCTATATTTTAACTTTTTTTAAGAGTTGATGTAGTCAAACTTAACCACTAGTAGTCTATTGGGTTGTGTTATAACCGGGCTATTAGGAGAAAGAGGCATTCCATTCTTTCGAGTGCATTTGTTCCATAACTAAGAAAAAATAGCCAAGAGGGATAGGAGGTAGAGCACATAGTGAATATTTGTGCACTTTAGTAGCCCACGTGCCACATTCCATACTTCTTTGTACATGCAACCATATTTCCAAACAGATAAAGAGAGTGGAGCGACCTCACCTTCCAGCTGGGTTGTCTTCCGAAAGGGTTTCCCAAAGCATATCTCATGTCTTATGTGTGTGTATGTGAGAATTTATTTTTCCGTTTTTTATTTTTTGCATAGATTTCATTCTCATGCATGCACTAATTACAGTAAAATCCACAGATCTAGAAATTTAATAAAATTGTAATAGTGTAGAATTTCATAATTTTAATCTAGTATTATCAGATTTATTATGAAGAGCTGTCTAGTGGAATATCCACGATAGTTTAATGATCATATTGGTATCAGAGTAGGTTTCTTTGGTTATTTTGTGGAGATTTGCATGGGATCTAGACCAAACGGGCTAAAAATCGTAAAACCCTAATGATGGCCCACGAATCTTTAAATGAACCTCGTGATATTGCATAAGTGAGGTTTTTGTGGTTGGAACAACAAGTCACTGATATAAATCGCAGTGTAAACCTCCTTATGGTAGCCTTGATAAATAAGCTTGGGATATTTAAAGAATATGGGGGTTCAAATATATAGGAAAAATTAGAAGGGGGATCGGGATATTGGGAAGAAACAAAGAACTAGTTGAAGAAGGACTGTGGAAAAGATCAACCTAGTTTGAGTGTCGTGAACCAATCATAGTCCCTATTTAAAATGGAAGTAAAAGTCAATATCAAGTTGTACCACAACGAGATCGATGTTATGAATCTAAATCATTGGTTGCAACAACTTGAAGTTTATTTCAATGTCCATCAAATTGAGGAAGGACAAAAGATCTCATTTGCACGACTAAAATTAGAAGGCCATGCATTGACTTGGTGGGAGAGCCACATGGAGACCCGAAGATTGGAGGGAGAACCTCTAGTGACTCAGTGGGAGGAATTCAAACCCTCATTAAATCACAATTTTATTCCATTGGTTACGTAGAGGACTAGTGGATCCAGTGGCACTACTTGAGGAAAAAGCTGGGACAAAGCGTTCAAGAGTACACCATGATGTTAAAAAATATGGATATAATGTGGGGTATCTCTCCAAAGAACCCATATGTACTCCTCAAGTATTTCGGGGCTCTGCACCACTATCCGCATGAGGAAGTGATGTTGTTCAATCCCAAATCAATGGACGAGGTTTGTGTACAGGCACAATATCCGGAGAACATAAGCTTGAAGAGAGCTTAAACAAGTGGATGAAAGGAGAAGGAGAAACATTATGCTTCTAAGGATGGAAAGAAGAAGAAAAAAGGGGGAAAAGATAAAGAGACGAAGCCACAACACACCAGTGCAAAGATCCTAGCAACCACTGCAACATCGATGGCTATACAGAGGAGAAGTGATTGAAGTTGCATCCAAAGCTAAAGCAGAAGATCAATAAGAAATATAATAAGAAGAAGAATCTCATGGCCATTGATTCGAGCAACCAAGGTTAAAGAAACTTGGACATGGATGAGAAGATCGTCTATACATAAGTGTAGAAGGAGGTGAGTCTAAGTAGCCTTTAACAACAAGAAGAGAAAGAAATGACCAAACTCTTCCATATAAAGATACAGGTCAAGAAGACAAAAATTGATGCTTTTTTTGACTTAGGATTGTAGGCAAAGCTCATTGCAGTAGAGTTGTTCAAGAAGTTGGGGATGGAAGTTTGTGATCATCCAAACCCATATCCATTGGGATGGGTAAATAATGATGCAAAATTGAAGGTAACAAAATAGTGCGAAATTATATTTGTTATCAGTACTGATTTTATTGAGGAAGTAGATGTTATAAATCCTAGTTGCAAGCATAATTTCATCCATGTTAATTTGGCAAAAAAATTGCAAGTTCCTGCAAAAAACATTAAAAACACACAGGTGAAGGAATACAGTCAAGGATTATTGTATGAACAGGCATATGGCTTGTGGAGTGTTCTCCTTCCTTAAGGAGTGATTGTATGGTGTTGCCCTACCATAAGGGTTTGATCAATAAAGAATCATTTCATATTATTTCTGGGTTTATTTGCATTGTCTTATATTTTCATATTAGACCTATAATATTTCTTTGTTAGATCTATAACAAGTGGTATCAGAGCTATAACAGTTTTTGTGAAGTTGGGCATAGCTAAGACCAATGCTTGGCACATTGCTTCTTTAAAATGTTTAAAGGCCTTAGTTGCTTCTATAGTCCAAGAAAAAGCATCCTTCTTCAGTAATGTTGTTAGAGGTGCTGTTATTCTCCCATAATTCCTAACAAACTTGTGATAATACCCTATCAAACCGAGAAATCCTCGAAGATGATTTATGGTTGTGGGGATTTTCCATCCCATAATGGCTTTAATTTTGTTAGGGTCTACCTTAACACCCTCGTGAGATACAATATGCCCCAAATATTCCACCTCATGTACTCCAAAGAAAAATTTGGAGGTTTTTGCATATAATTGTTTCTCCTCTAATAGTTTGAGCACCCTATCAACATGTTGAACATGATCCTTCCAAGACTTGTTCTAGATTAGTATATAATTAAAAAATACTAACACAATTTTTCTAAGGAAGGGTTTGAAAATGGAATTCATCAAACCTTTAAATGTGAAAGGTGCATTAGTAAGGCCAAAAGGCATGACCAAAAATTCATAATGACTCTCATGAGTTCTGAATGTTGTTTTTGGAATGTCTTCAGTCTTCATTCTAATTTGATGATATCGTGAACGAATATCCAGCTTGGTGAAGTAACTTGATCCATGTAATTCATCCAACAACTCTTAAATGATAGGAATGGGAAATTTATCTTTAATAGTGATATTGTTTACCTCCCTATAATTCGAACATATATGCCATGATCCATCCTTCATGTGCACCAATAATACTGGAGCAGAGAAAGAACTTTGACTGGTTTGAATTATATTGGCCTCTAGCATTTCTGCAACCATGTGTTCAATTTCACTCTTTTGGGCATAGTGATAAATTTAAGGCTTGATGTTTGGAGGAACACTTCATGGAATCAAATGAATAGCATGATCATGCTCATGGAGAGGTGGGAGGCCTTTGGGAGTCTCAAATACCTTGGAATGATTTCCCAAGGATTTCTAGAGATCTGGAGAAATAGATGATTTTGATGTTTGAACCTCTAGTGAGCATAATTGTGCAATTACACCCCATTGTTCTTTCTTAAAAATATTTGTCAAGCCATTAAATCTAATTATCTTTCCTGGTTTCCCTGCGATACCCCCTAATTCAACTTCATTTCCTACCTAGAAAAATTTCAAGAAAATTAAAAGTTATCATCCCTAAAGATTGTAACCATTGGACTCCTAGTATAACATCAGCACCGTCCATTGGAATGGAAAGAATTGGATTATTAAATACATATTCCCACATGGTTAGCTTGATATTATGGCACTTTCCAAATCAATTTATAATTCCTCCATTTGCAACCATCACTTGACACTATAGTGTTGGATATAGGAAGCAATTCAATGCCTTGGCTATATTACAATGAATAAAATTATGGGTACTACTGGAATCAATCAAAACTATTACCTTTTTATTCTTGATATATCCTTCTATCTTGAGTGTTGGAGGAGTGGTAAATCCTGCCAATGCATTACAAGATATGGTCAAATTCATTTCGTCTTTCTCTAGGGTTGGTTCTTGGTGTATACTCGCCTCTTTTGATGTTTCTTGTTCATTTTCTTCCTCCTGCTCACAATATATGTAAAGTAATTTATTCTCAACAAACTTATGACCTTTAGTATATTTTCTATCACAACTGTAACAAAGCCCTTTTGCTCTTTTTTCCTCCAACTATTGTGGTGTCAACCTTCCATATTTATAGTTGTGAGTGGTAGACTTTCTTGTTGCCATAATTTTTCTTTCAACTTTTCATGCCACCCTGAATGCCTTCTCCAATGAATCAAGTTACCAAGGGTGAACCTCATGTTGGATGTTATCCTTTAAAATACCATATGAAGACATCAATCATATGCTCCTCTAGAATATCAGTTACCCTGATATTCAATTTTTGTAAGTCCTTAATGTGCTCCGCCATTGAACCCTTTTGTTTGAGATTTATCAATTGGCTAAAGAAGGTGTTGATATTTTTATCCTCATAACGTGTTATCATTTCCTTTGTAAAAATTGATCAAGTGACAAGTGGTTTATGAGAAAAAAGTCATCAATACCATACAAATTGATTGTGCTCTAAATATAAAGATGCAATGTGTACCTTTTGTGTGTGTTGCACATCATGGAGATCAAAATATTACTCCATCTATATTACCCATGTTACCAGATCCTTGCCATCAAACTTCCTCATATCAATATTTGGAATGTGGTGAGTATTAAACTCAACATTAGAATATCTAAAATCATAATTCGTATTCCTTTTGTCCTCGTCATGATTTTCATGGCTTACCTTGTCACCATTGGGAAGCCTTTCTTGCAGCAACTTGTCAAACCTTCTTTCAAACCTTCCATGTATGCTTTTAAACCTTCCATAACCCCTTTTAAACCATCCATGTCTCCTTTTACTTTTTTCTCTAAACCATCCATATTAAAATTCATCACTACCAATTCATTTTTGGTTGCTCCTTGTGAGAGTGAAATTTGTTGCACTTGGTCTTGTAACTTTGATATATAATGTTGCATTTCATCCTCTTCTTCATGCGTCATATTAGAGATTTCTGATTGCTTAATGGGTGTGTCCATTTTTTTCAAGGCATATTGAATGACATAATGATATCTATTCTTCTCTATTCCCTTTGAATCACTTCAAACTGATTTTCCAAACAAAAGTTATGAAAATTAAAAAAAATATACACGCATTTTTGCTTGTTTTTTGGAGCTAGATATTGAAATTGTTGTATCTTTCTAATTTCTTCTCTCCAAGATCTAAAATTCCTTTCTGTGGTATCCCTCTTATTCTTCTTTTGAATGCCATAAGGTAGACCAATATTTGATTCTTCAAGCTAAAGTTATGCCCAATCTACCACGATGACTTGATTATGGACTAGTTCAGTAGAGCGAACTTGTAAGGAATGCCACGTGTCATTGTTTCAACCTTCAGCCCTAAAAATTATACATGAAAAACTAAATTCCGTTCAATTTCAAAAAAAAATAATTATAAAATTCAAATCTTATGCTCTTACCAAAAGTTATGACAATTTTCCCAAGGTTATGTATTTGAGACTAAATTTTGGAGCATGAAAATACCCTAAATTCTTCAGGCCATATCTCAGAAACTATAGTGAACCAAGATCTGAAATTTTTACAAGAAGTTCATCAATATTCCAGATCCACTTGGTCAAAATTTTAGCTTCTGAACCTTCGTAGAAAAAAAAATTATAGTGAAAATTCCAAGATGACCTGTTTGAAGCAGCGAAACCATAGAATCCAGAGCTCTAATATCAAATGTTATGCAACCAGCTCACAAAATAGAAGAAAAGATAGATCAACAACTTAAAAATTATCCTCTTAGAGAGGAAAACCTCCTTTACATTACATAAATGAATAATTATTAGATGATTCAAATGATAAGACCTCCTTGGTATAAATAGGAGTCTAAGGGATCACAATATATTCACAACCTACATAACAATAATAATGTAAGGGCACAAAAATAACAATAGTGGGCTAATGACACAACAATAACAATAGAGGGCTTCTATGGGGCACAATAATAATAATATGGGGGATATGTGGGCACAACAACAACAATAGGGGGTTACACTAACAATAACAATAAGGGGGATACACTAGTATTATAGGGACCTAACCGTTTCTCCTCATTCTTCCTTTGTTAATTTGGTGTGTATTTGATACCATGCTTTGGTTTTCCTTATGCTTACTTAGTTGTAGTATTAAGTGATTTTATCAAGTCATAGTTGGTTTTAGAGGATGAAGGATTGTGTTTAATTGAAGCCCCTTATTATACACCTTGAATTTATTATTGCTCTTGATTGGGTAATGATTGGTCATTCATTATTGTCTTCCACCATGGAATTCCCCCCATGGATACTATAATGGTATGCTTCAATTGATTTCTCAAAGACCTAAGGACTTCCTCATGAACATCCCATGATAAATGTAGAGGAAATTCCAAGAGTCCATGGGTAAATTGATTCAATTGCATTGCATCTCTTTGCATTTATGGAATTCAACAACAATGACATACTCTTTAATGAAGATATTTTAATGATTGTTTTTGCAATAAGTCTAAATGGAAATGCAAGGAATTGGTATAGTAGCCTTTGGAATGAAATGTTTTCATCTTTTGCAAATTTTATTCAAGCATTCTACATGCGTAGGGGTTATGTTCCTAAATAATGCCTTCCCATTATTCAAGAGATCGGGAATTTTTGGATGAACAAAGGCTAATTGAACAGGGTCTAGGACCAACTCTTAAAGATGATGAAACCAATCTTGAATTAGTTTCCATCCTATATTTGACAGGAGAAACTCCTAGATTCTCTTTTGAAACCAGCTCAAAGAAATGATAAATAAGAAACTGTAGAATTAAAAAAGAACCATGATTTGATCATTTCTTGCATAGGAAATCACCATGACATATTTATGGACAACCATGAATTGTAGTGTGAAAGAAACAAAGAGGCCTTCACATTACCTTACAATACCATGAAAGGGAAAGGTACAAGTATACAAAGGGAATTTTATTTGATGGCCAAGAAGAATAGAGTGGCGTGGTTAAATTTGAGGGTTTTCCTGGAATGAGCAACTCTTCCTTCGGTTTTATCTATCACCATGGAAGATTCAAGGAAATAAATCTTGTTTTATTTAAAAAACAAGTTCATCACCTTCGATTCCAAATTTGATGAAGATAGTGGTTTATATTTTGAACTATCTGACAAGGAATAGGAATTGTCATGTAAAGAGAAATCAAGTTAACAAATAACCTAATGTTGCCCTAAGGATTTCTCAACATGGCATCAGAGCTAAGGTTAATGGAATAGGCAGTGAAGGGATCACTATTGTTTAGAAGACTAAGGGTTTCAAGCCTATCCAAAAGACAATATATATACATCAACCTTGAGATCTGAGCTTGAAGAATATTTCTGGGCCACTTTACCTCTAAAATTAGGCGGCAGACCTAGGCTAGAAGGCCGAAAAGTTTGAAGGAGTATTTGTGTCACCTTTTCAAGGGTCCAAGAAACTAAGTGACAAGCCCAATCAAGACTGAGTATCTTGAAAAATAGACTGAAGTTTTGTGCATTGTCTAAGTGTCTTGAAATCATCTAAAAAATAGTAAGGTTTTGTGCAATCTTATAAGGGTAACCAGATTACAAGTTTAAGATATATTTTGTGGAAGAGAAATAATCCCTAACAGCCAGCAAGAAATTCACTTGAAAAGGAAACAAAAACAAACTCTGTAGAGGAATTATAAGCCTACTTGGAAGGTCTAATCGAAACCTACAGTAACCCTAAGAGGGTCACGTTCACTTTCAAAAAAATATGAGATATATATATCAGTCATCACCAAGGCTAATAGCAACCCCTCTCTCCTATAAATTGTGGTACATCGAAGAAGAATCAAATTTGTGATCTTTGGGAAAGTATTAAAGCTACTTTTCTAATTACTAAAATCCCTATCTTGAGGATCGAAATTTAAATGGAAGGTTATAGGTATATCAGATCTCTAATGTCCAAAGGTACCAGATCTATTACCAAAAGAACAATTGTATGTGACATGGAGCAAGCCCTAAACTCAATGAGTTAGGCAAAATTATAAGAGTTGTTGTTTCTCACAAGAAAGTATCTTGTCATCTTGGAGAAGAGAATATTGAGTTGACATTGTCATTCAGAGAATCATGAAATCAATGGAAGTTATAGAACCTTTGAAGGCAACCTTTGGATTTGGCATAGTTTGAATTTTTCTCTCTCTTAAGGATGGCAAGAATATCATAACATCTTGAAGAAAAATTTGCAATATAGGTATGTAGTTCTTGAGGTACGTATAATTTCTTTATTCATCTAAGGTCTCATTTGGATTAGGATTTTGGGGTATGTAATCTTCATATTGTTGGAGATTGTTAGCATCTAATTTTTTCTGTAAGCCCTAGTTGGTATTTGGAAACCATAAAGAGAAACCATATAATCCTATTCTATTTTTTTCCTCATAGAAACCCTAGCTTTTGGTCTCTATGGTTTGTAGGTAGTCTATGGAGAAATGACTACCCCTAGTAAAGGTAGAATTAGAATTGAAATTCAAACTCTAGGGTTGATGTTTCAAAAGGTAACTTAGGGTTTGATATGGAAATCCTAAAGTTTCCATGGAATCCCTAATCATGATTATGCTCATGTACTTGTATATTTTTCTTGATGGTACTTGTCAGTAAATGTTGCAAGTACTTAATAAGTAAGATATGTTAGATTTTAAGCTTCTGTGGCAGTTTTTTGCAGTGGCATGATGCGGATTATCCACAGTTTGGTGCTCATTCTGTCGACGTTTCAAACCCCAAAGGGGGTCCATCATCAGGACTAAATTAGATAGAATATGAATGAAAGCTTATTGAGAGAAGAGTCTTCTGACCTGGGTATGAATAAACCTAGATCCCTAATTCTTATAAAGAAGTCGATATTTATATATATGATTTCTTATTTATTTTATTTTTATTATTTATTATTTTATTTTTATATAATAGTTCTATAATTTTTTTTTTTTTAATATATTTATTCCTATAGTTGTACCTAGAACCTAAAAATATTTTAATTGATAAGTTTAATTCATAAATAGGTTTAATTTATTTATTTTATAATTCCTTTTAATTGTTTTTATTTTTATTTTTATTTTATTTAATTAATTTGAAATTAATTGATTAATTAATTAATTTAATTTTAATTCTATCCAAATTTCTTTATTATTAACTTTATTTATTGTTATTTATCAATTTTTCTATCTAGCCCTATTTTTCAATTAATTAATTTATAATCTTTTATTTATTTATCAAATGTTAATCTTTGGTTATTATTAATTGTTTTAGTTTATAAATTGACTCATTTTATTAATTTTTATTTAGAATTAATTAAAATCAATATAATTAAATAATTAAATTAATTAATTTAATTTTGATTTAATTAATCTAATTAAATTTAATTTTAAAATTAATTAAGTAATAAATTTATAATTCTTTTTATTGCTTTATTTTATTAATTAATTTAAATTTAATTGATTAATTAATTAAATTTTTTATTTTATTATTGTTATTTATCGTTTTTTCATTGTTTAGCTTATAAAGCCCTAATTGTTTAATTAATCAATTAATTAATTTATAATCTTCATTTTATTTCAGTTAATTTTCTAGGTTATTATTATTTATTTAAGTAATTTTATTTAATTTCTATTTTTATTTAGAATTAATTAAAATTAATTTAATTAATGTAATTAATCAAATTAAAATTAATTTAATTTTAATTTAATTTAATTTTGATTTAATTAATTTTGATTTAATTAATTTTGATTTAATTAATTAAATTTAATTAAATTAATTCATTAAATTTATTAATATGAAAACCCTTGATACTCCGTGGAGGGGTTTATTTGTCTGATCAAGGGAAGCCAATTTCCACTGATTTCACTCCCATTGTCCCTGTTGAGGTTCTGAGGAAATTTCATGATTTCGATGGCCTCTCTGATTTTTCTTTTATGATAATTATCCTCTCTTGCAATAATTTTAGCGTCTTCCAAACACATATGATGTTTGGTTTTGGACGAGTGTTCTGCAAGGGCTGATGTACGGGACCTCTCATTCCTTATATCAGCTGCGTGCTCTTTTAGTCTTATCTTTAGAGACCGACCTGTTTCCCCAATATAACTCTTGCCACAAGAGCAATCAATCTTGTACACACCCTTGAGTTGTTGACGATCAATGTTATCCTTAACCGACCTCATCATTTGCCTTATAATTCCACATGTTGTAAATTGAGTGTTTATGTTATTCTTCCTTAAAATTTTTGCAATCTTATCTGTAATCCCTTGGATGAATGGAAGGTAAACTTTCCCATGATTTTCTTTCTTGTCTTCAGGAGGACGCTTAGAGAGGACCTTATCCTGAGCTCTTCTTATAGCTTTCTTGATACTCCACTCCTTGTATCCAAGGCTTTTGAAGACATAGGTTAAGTGTTCAATCTCTTCTTTTAGGTGATCCGGGTCAGAAATTCTGAAAGCCCTAACAGCTAGAGTGTTTAAGACGCCAGATTTTTGGGAAGGATGATGGTAAGAGTCAGCATGAAGATAGCTATCAGTATGAGTTTTCTTTCTATAGACCTGGTGTCCCAAAGTACCTTCCTCTTTTCTACTGATCAGAACATCAAGGAAGGGGATCTTACCGTTCTCTTCGAGCTCCATAGTAAATTTGATTTCGGAAGATATAGAGTTAAGATGATTGAAAAACCTCTCTAGCTTCGTCTTACCATGAGTCTAATTCAGGTTAGTGTCGTCAACAAATCTTTTCCACCAAGCTGGCTTCAAAGGGTATGAGTCAAGGGCTTTTCTTTCGAAGTACTCCATGTATAAGTTGGCGACAATAGGTGAGAGTGGGGAACCCATGGCGACTCCAGATATTTGTTCATAATAGTGATCTTGAAAACTGAAAAAAGTGGACCGTAAACAAATTTCTGCAAGCTTTGCTGTTTCAGGATCGGTGGCCATCTTTATAACATGAACAGCTTCATCTAGAGGAATCTTTGTAAACAAAGAAACCACATCAAAACTTACTAGAATATCATCTTTATCCACCTTTTTATTCTTAATAAGCTTTACAAAATCATTTGAGTCTTTTATAAAAGAGTCCGTGTTACCAACCAGAGGTTTTAGGATCTTAGCTACATACTTAGCCAATTCATAGGTAGGGGAACCAATGGTGTTAACAATTGGTCTAAGAGGGACCCCTTCCTTATGGATTTTTGGTAATCCATAGATTCAGGATTAATCTCACAGGAGGGAATCAGCTTCTTTTTTATTTTATCTTCCAGGTTAGTTTCCATGATGGCTTTCTTGACTTGTTTTATCACCTTGGGAATAGGGTTGGAGTTGACTCTTCTATAACTCCCACAATTTAAATGCTCATCCATTTTATGAATGTAATCTTCCTTATTTAACACAACAGTGGCCCCTCCTTTATCAGCTTTAAGAACAACTATCTTATCATTGTTTCGGAGAGATCTAAGAGCCTCTCACCCCTCTTTATTCAAGTTACTCTTTGGGCGCTTAGACCTCAACATAGCTATAGAACATTCCTGTCTTAATATCTCTCTATTGTTTGATGAAAGGCCTTGAGTCCCATTCTCAATGTTGCAGATGTTGCTTTCAAATGGAATGTTCTTAGGAGAGACGACAAATCCCAATCCTTTGCTAAGGATATTGATTTCTTCAGAAGTGAGCATTATGGATGAGAGATTAACGACTCTCTTATCATGTTTTGGAACATTCGGGTTCCCAGTAACAGACCTACCATGGTCGGGATTATTAGATTCTGCTCTCAATTGATTATCACCTGTAGCATTATCATTTTTAATAATTCTACAATCTGCATTAGTTCCAACATCTTCTATGCTGCTTCTGTCCTTATATATAATGTTCTTGATTTCAACATCCTTGATAGTTTCATCCATAACGAAATCAATTTCATCTTCAATTATGCTTGCACCAGATTTATTAAAATCATTTTCATCTTCAATTATGCTTGCACCGGATTTATTAAAATCATTGTTGTAACTAGCGCAGTTAGGCCTCTTGTCATCGTTGATACTGCTGCTGTTACTACCTGCGTGTTGTATGTTGCTGGTGTTGTTACAAGCGTGTTTTATGCTGCTGGTTTTATTAAAATCATTATCATAACCAGCGCTGTTAGGCCCCTTGTCAAAGCCTGAGATAGCGCAACTCGCCGTGATACTGCTGTTGTTACTACCAACGTGATTTATGTTGCTACTGTTACAGGAATGACTGGAACCGAAGGGAACAACGTAGATGTCCATTATGGGTTCTGGTGGCTCGCAGGGAACAACGCAGTCACATGGAACAACGTAGGAAACCATTGGGTTGTCGTAGTGAACCATCAAGCATTCTGTTTTCACGTTATCATTCATGATTTCAGCACGTTTCAAGGCATTATCATTCATGATTTTAGCGTGTTTCATTCTGCTGGAAACCTCTGCTACGCTGTCTGAATCTTTGCTGCCTTTCGTTTCTTCGTTGTCCCTTGCTGGAATCGTTGGAATCGTTTCTGCGCTGTCTTCCTTTAAGGCTAGATTGCTTTTCACAGTAGGTAAACCCACGCCTTCTTCTAGCTTGGACAACTTCCTGGACTGTCTTTCCCGGGCAATTCTACCCTCTGCCTGGGCCTTCAATGCAGCTTTTGCATCAATTATTTTCCATAGATCGAAGCTGATTATCATAGTTAGTTTTAGATGAGTGGAAAGGGCCAAGCGATTGAGCTTGTCTAACGCTGCCCTAGTTCTTCTGATTTCACTTCGAATTAGGGCCAAACTTAATTTCAAAAACGATTTATTATTATAATGATTAAATAGTCTATGATTTACCTTCGCAAAAGGAGGAATGATTTTCTTGTTTCTACATTGTTTAAGAAATTGCAGGTCTGCAGTTCTCCTCTCAATTTTTATCCTCAAGATTTCGAGAAGACAGATCTCCTTGAACAAAGACTTGGTAATCAAGTTGGATCCTTGGGCACTCTCATAAAAGTATACTCATATGGAGATGGACCATGAAGATGTTGTCATGATAAGAGGTATCCATTCAAGAGGGGGTCCTTTCAAATTTTGTAGAAAAGAAAACTGTAGGTATGTTCAAAATTCTAAGATTTGTAGCATGTCCCCATCATATGAGTAGGTACGATTATGGTATTGACTCTCTCATCTCTAAGGTTTTTCCATTGAATCATATTTATTTTTATGTTGATAAGGTGTTTGATACTTAGATTAAATAAACCCTTGTAATAACTATCTTTTGTTATTTATTCACTTTGGTGAAACCGTGATTTTTAGGGTTTGTTGTTGGGCATAGGATAAAACCCTAGCTTGTTAGGATTTGATGATATTATCTAGTGTTTATGATAAAATCCTTAGTAAAAGTTGAAATGAGATTATAGGACTTGAGAAAGAGATGTGTCCATTATGGTTGAAACCCTAACATGCCTTAGTTGTTGGACATCTAAAGTTTAATATTAATTTTTTTATGATAATATCTAAGGGTTGTAACAAAACCCTAGGAAAGGTTGTTGTAAGTGTCTAGGGCATGAAAGTGTAACCCAAGTTGATTGTTTATGTTATGATTGTGACCCTAACTAGGTCTTGAAGTTTAATTTCTTATTTAAGGTTTTGATAACCCTAAATGATCTCCTTGTGATTACATGTTATATATATATATATATATATATATATATATATATATATATCAGATTCTAAGATTATATATATATATATATATATATATATATATATATATATATATATATATATATATATATATATATATATATATATATATATATATATATATATATATATATATATATATATTTGTGTACATATATAGATGACACTTGGATCGTTGATGAGTTGAGTGGGTACCTTGGCAGATAGCCTAGATGGTACCCTGGTGGATCAATACCTTTGTTGTAGCCTGATGGTACCTAGATTGGAAGTGAGCCTAGAATGTGCCTGGATCTATGTGCTATAATGACATGGACTTAAAACATGCTTATCATATTTCTTTTTCCCAACATGAACAATGCCAAAAGGAATACTTCTTGAGAAGAAACTTTTTGAGCAGTTGCAAAAAGAGAAGAGATTACTTCTAGAAATGTCAAGAATCTTTATATATATTGAATCTCTAAAGAATGGCATCATATATTAAGATAACTAACCCAAGCATACAGTGATAGAAATCTAGTGTTATCTCACCTCAATTGGTGTCATCAATTCTAAACGCTTCTCCTAACTTTACCCCTTTGTCTTCTTGTTAAATTAATATCTACACAAGATCAGAAGATTGCAATTCACTCAAAAGTGTCATTTCAATCCAGGTATTGTAAAACCTACAATTAGTATCTATTGGAATATACAAATTAATTTCTTCCCTAGAGCAAGCAAGTTCACAAAGCTTCCAATGTATTAGATATAAAAGTTCTTTATTGTGTAATATAAAATTGTAAATGATTTTAATGCTTGTAGTATTTTTGTTGAAGGTATTAACTAAATGGAAATTGAACATGTAACTAATGGGAAACACCACAATATCACAACTACATGTATCCCTCATCTTGTTACTCATGATATCAACCTTGTTCCATCACTTATGACTAGATAGTGATGAATAAAAACAAACAATACACTTTCGAATCGTTGTTTCTCATACCTTCTTCCATTTGTTGTAGCATATTCTTGCCAATCTGAAGAACTTTGTAAGTTGGAATTACTAGGTTGTACAACAGCTCCCTTTAAAATGCAAAATTAATTTCAATTCACTTCAAATATCTACCACTCATATGAATACAAATAAATTAGGTAGTGCAGTGCATTCTGCAGAATAAAAAAGGCATCAACTTGAAAGTAACTTACCTTGAATGTTAAATGTAATGTTACCGTTTTTAGCTATTTGCTTCTAATATTTGTTCCACTTCAACATCTGAATTGATACTAGTTGTCCTACACATATTCATGAGACCAATGAGGTAAAATTAGATTAAATTTTACCAAATATTAATTTTAATTGCATGAATAAATAATAATTAAAAGGAATTGAGTGCATGAATACTTGAATGAGCTCCTCTCAATTTCGAGAATAAATTATTGGAGTAGCTTAATCTTGGGGCAAACCTCCCTCCACTTGATGAAGCAGCAACAAAGTCAACATTAACTTTGTTGTTGCTCTGTTGGATTGAGGGTTTTTTGCTCCAAGATTATCAAAATCCTAATTTATTCTCTACTGAACATGTCCAACCACGTGAAGGTGGAATCTCCCATAGCTCCTCCCTCATCTCCCTCCCCCCCCCCCACATCACTCTCAATTCTCTAGTACCCAATTTATCTACTATGTTGGGTGTGCGTTGTATTCTTTCCATGACTATTTGCACGCACGAGGGGGTCACGGGGGGGCGTATCCCCCCCTGTTGGGGGATTTTAGGTGGGTGGTAGCCGCCCTGCATGGGGTCCGGGGCAACACCCTGAAAAAAAAAAATTGGACCCTATATTAGGTGGGCAAACCTACCTATGGTTTTGTGCATGGGTTTTGCACATGGTTTTGGGCATGATGGTTTTCTGCCCATCGTATTTTTTGGATCTGGTCAAGGGAACTACGGTTATGTTCTAATCCAGGGTTAATGGATTGGGGTTTATGAATGCTTCAGTATGTATATATATGTATTATAACATTAAAAGGAACATAAGGAAAAATCAATCTGGTAGTCTCGGTTTTGGGTTCCAGGGGAAATCTCAGTGTATTTGTTTTATATTCTTGTCATTGTTTATTTTTTGTATTTTAGAATTTGTCTGCAAATAATTTTTGTACATGGTCAAAACCTACATACTATATAGGAAATAGTTGAAAGCAATACATTAAGATACATTAAAAAAATTCACAAACATTCATTCATTCGTAAATGTACAAAATATTTCATCTCAATAAATTTTATCATAAAAAATATGTTTACATAATATGAAACAAGGTCGTGTACATAAAGAAACATATAGAAATTATTCATTAACATATAACATTCACTCATTTATTCATTCATTAATCATAAACACAAAATACTTTATCTCAATAAATTTTATCATCAAAAATATGTTTTTATAATATGGTATGTGATATTTCTAATGATATAACTAGTACAATCATTTCTTTTTCTTTATTTTTGACGACCTAGTCATGTACTCATGACGCCATTGAGGTTGTTGCAAGAGGGGTGGATCATCAGCTGTAACAAGAAAGAAATGTTAAATTTATAATTTTTGTTATTATTATGACAAGTAATTCATTAATAAAAAGAGCATTAGAGTTTTCTTTACCTCATGCACTAGTCAACATTATTGGTATGGTTACCCCGTGCTCCTCTTCTGGTACAAGATCCTCATGTATGACACTCTCTGCCAAAAAATCTTATATAAGAAAGAAATGTGTTTTTGATTAGATAATGTAAAAGTTAAAAAACAAACATTCATAATTGAACTTATGATATTAAAAAAAAAAAAAATCACTTTAAAATATGGTTATTTCCTAGTATCTCTAAAGATGTTGGTTGAACATGTTGATCCTATTTTTAATCTCAGGACTTTTATTTCTAATGTGAATCAAATGAATAAGTTCTTCATTCTTTCTAACCACAAGCTTATTAACCCTTACGATTGGGTCAAGAGAAATGAAGAACTCATCATCATCAAACCAATCAGGATCATTATCGTCATGTCCCCCAGACTACATATTTCAATAAAAGAAAAGTTTTTTTTTATTATCTAAACAAATAATCAATCTCACATTAAGTTATTTCAATTGTTTAAACAAATAATCTCCTACTTTCTTTTCAAACCTTACGAATATTTCTAAAATATAGCTTCAAGGAAAGAAAACATTTTATTTTCTTGTTGTAAACATTCATGTAAGTAGTGAAATAAAGAAAACATTTTATTTTCCTTTCATAAACATTCTTGGAAGTAGTTAAATAAATAGATTGAAATAACCTATCTTTCATATAGTGTATATAGCAAGGCAAGAAGTAAAGAAGAGATAGAGATGAAGAGTTGTTAACTAGTATCAAACAAATTCTACCAAACAATGGCCATTAAAACTCACTTTATATAACTTCTATCCTCCTAATGGAGACACCAATCCCATGCAATGTGTCTGCCTTCACTTATGATTAAGTGAAGAGAAGGAGAAACAAGTGAATTCTATTATTATTATGGTTGATAATACTTCTGCAATCAAGGTGGCAAAGAATCATATATTACATGAGGAAACCAAGCAAATCAAGATAAAGTACCATCTAATTCAATATTATGTAGAGGGAAGGACTATTCATTTGAGACATTGTTCCCAAAATGAGAAAATTGTTGACATCATCACCAAATCACTTGGAAGAGAATTTTTTTAAAATTCTAAAATGATGCTTGGACTAAAAACAACCATTCAAATTAATTGAGGAATGTTAGATACATAATACTTTGGATTTTTTGTTGTTGTGCATATTTCGTAGGTACATGAAATAAATAGTCTTAAGAAAGAACAATAGTCCCTCGTGGAATGTGAAGAAAGTAGCCAATTCCTTTAGTATATATGCATGCTTTGAGTTACTAAATATCACAAAAATGTGGAGGTATCCCTTTTCCCATCTTGATTTTCTTAGAATCCATGGCACATACATTTATATATGCCCTAGTGGTTGTAAGGCCTAATTGTCTCATCACTTTCAAAGGAATGACATCAGTTGTTGCTCCTAAATATAGCATATAATTGTTTCTTATCTCAACTTGATTGCCTTGTCTTCTTGTTAAATTAATAGCTACACAAGATTAGAATATTGCAATTTACTCAAAAGTGTCATTTCAATTCAGGCATTGCAAAACCTAAAATCAGTAGGTACTAGAATGTACAAATTAAATATATTCCTAGCGCAAGCAGCTTCACAATTCTTCCATTGTATTAGATACAAAAGTTCTTTCATGCATAATATAAAATTATAAATGATTTTAATTCTTACAGTAATAATGTTTTGGCATTTATTTGATGATGAGAACAAAAACAAGGTCGTTCTAATTTTTTCCAACATAAAATCTCAACTTTTTATTAAGATAGTAAAAAGTTACATGTGCACATGCCATGAGGCATTCAAATTGTGAGTAAAAAATGTGGTACTAAAAAAATCGGGCTCTAAATAAACAAGTACAACCATTTATTATTCGGTCTCTTTCTCTTTTTTAGGTATTTTGCAAGGACGTCTTAATATTTCCCTTCAGCTGTTATGGGATTTATATGCCTTTCTCCCAACCTAGTCATATGTCTATGCTGCTCTAGGGGGGGGGTGGAGCATCAACTGCAATAATAAAGAAATGTTAAATTCATATTTATAGTTATTATTATTATTACAAGTGTTTTATTAATTAAAAGCATAGTAGAGTGTTGTTTACCTACATCGGTACTGGAGGGACGTGAAATACTTTCAGACATGGCCATATGTTCCTCCTCTTCTCTGGCCTCATCATATACATGCTTTGGAGTAGAAATAAGAAAGGTTATAATTAATACACCATTTGCATTTAAATATTTTTAATTGTAATCCATACTACAATTTATTTATAACACATGAAATACCTCCAGTACCGAGTTGAACATCAGTTTCAAGAGGCACTCCACCGTCACTAGGCTCATGTGTTGTATCTACATTGCTTGCCTGCTTTTTACAATCAAGCACATTACTTTATGGCAAAAAATAATAACCAATAGATTGTACAAGTAATAATTTTTTATTTTTTATTTTTTTATTTTATTTTATTTATTTTATTTTTATTTTATTTTATTTTTTTATTTTATTTTATTTATTTATTTTTATTTATTTATTTATTTTTATTTTTATTTTTATTTTTATTTATTTTATTTTTTATTTTTTTATTTTTTATTTTTTTATTTGTTATTTTTTTTTTTTATTTTTTTATTTTTTTTTTTTTTTTTTTCTTTTCTGAGTAAAGACTATTTCTATTAAAAAAAGATAAAAATATTTACAGAGAGGTCTAGACCTCTGAGGGGGCCGAAGCCAGCCCTCCACCAAAGAAACTTAAACATATAGCTTTCTTCAATCACCTTACATAATTGAAAGACTTTGAAGCAAGAATTGAAGAATGCTAAAAGACAAAAAGCTAACCAGACCTATAGTTGACATAACAGCTCCAATGGCAGCTTTGCGTTTGCTGAGAGACAATCTTTTGAAGCCACCATTACAAAAAGAATAAAAAACCAGGCTAGCTAGGCCATAATTGTTTCTGAACTGAAGAATATAGTGATTCGTGCTTATACCAAAAGCAGTGCCAGAGGCATGAACAGATGTAACAAAAACCATAGATGCATAACCTGAGAACGACAGATCATAGACGAGAATGCTGTCAGAGCCTTTGAACCAGAATTCTTTAATCATGAGTATGAGAGTCGGTCGCGTCCTTATTTACCTGGCTAGGAGAGCCAATCTAAGTGACCATTTTATTATCTTCAGCTTCCAGAACACTGCCATCTGGAGGAATTACTAGATTCAGAATGCTTCCTGTAAAATGCACCGGTTCACAAGCAAGTACTTGATCCTGTGAAGACGCTGGCTGGGGTTGAGGGGCTTCCGGGATTTCACCTTCGTTCTGCATATTATCAGCGTTGAGCACTACCCCAACAATCTCACCCTGAAATCCGCTTGCATTCTGAGACTGAGACTGAGACATGGAAATGTTGTCCGAACTGCTGGGCGCATCTTCCTCCTCCGTAAGAATTACAGTAATATTGGCAGAAATCAAAGGCTTATTGAGCCTGCTCCTGAACTTAAACGGGTGGTTTGAAAGGAACTGTTCAGAGAAAGCCGAGAATGATCAGAAGGCGGGGAGGACAGGGTGGCAGAGGCTAAAGGAGTGATGTTCTGAGGAGCAAAATGAGATACATGGCCTCGATTGCCAGCATTACCACCACGACGTGAGACTCCGCGACGTCGAGCCATGGCTGGATGAAAAGGAGCTTAGGAAGGGAAGATGACTAGAGCTGGAGGGGAGAGGACCAGGCGCAGGCTGAACAAGCCAAACTGAAGAAACAGAGGAGCTTCCTTACAACTTGAACATAGCAGGGGTGCGGAAAAAATAACGAGCAAAGGAAGAAGGAGCGTAGAATGTCACTTGCAGAAACCAGAGAGCAAGCCATGATTAAATCACCTTGCATAATTTCTCGAGCCGAATGCGCATTGAATGCCATTAACAGAGCCATAATGCTGTACCTTTCAACATTCATATCAGATGTTGTGGGAATGTGTAAGCTGCGTCCACTGTCCAGGTGCCAGGACAGCTGCCGTCTCTGCATGCGTCTCATCAATGCCGATTAATAACACCCGCATCTGGGTATTGTACAAGTAATAATTTATAAATGCTATTTTTTTCTTTTATTTACCCGAGTGTTAGGTTGGGTGTCGGAAGACTGTCAAGACATCAAGTGTGTTCTATGTTCAACCATAGCTTGATAGTCGTGCTTGTAAGAAAGCTTAAAGTCTTCCTCTATGGGAGCCTCATTGAATTGTGATCCCTGTAATTTTGCATGAGAACATGAATTTTTCTTCTTTTGTGATATTAAATTAAAATCATTAAGAACTTATAATTTGGATGCAAATTAATTTTTTTATACTTACAATTTTTTTGGCTAGTTTTGAGTAACCACTTGAGCCAAGATGATGTTGCCCATGTTTAGCTATTCAAGCCATCGTGGATTTGGATATATCTAGGATCCTATATTGAAAATATTGAAAAACTTAGTTAGATATTAAAATGATGATAAAGCATCATAATTATATTATTAAAAGTGCCTCATACCTTCCTGGTTTGGGTGGTGTCTTCCCTTCTTTTCGAAGTGCCTTCTCATTTGCATCTGCCATGAGGGCTTTCCACTCCCTCTCTAGAATCGTTAGAGGGTGCTCATATGACTTGTCCCTTTCCAAATGACACCTATATTAGTCCCGCAGATGTTTTAAATGTAAGCCTGCCTTCGAGGTAACTCTAGTTTTGTTGAAGGTACCCTCACTGAATAGGGCAACCATCCTATTCATAAGTTCATCCTTCAACTTGGAACTTTGGGATTTCCAGTTTGTACGAATGGTGGGCCCAAATATTTCCAAGGTTAGGTCATACAAATTCCTATAGAATACATCATTTCCTACAAAACAATATTATCATTAGTTTAAAATAGTCACAGATTACGCGTTAATTTCAATTAGATTGTACTTAATATTTAAAACACTTATTAAATACTTGGAATTTTCTATAATTTCACAGGGAAATGATCCTCATATACCAAAAAGCGTAATCAGTAGTGTTCCCATGCTAGTAACACTGGAAGATCCAAGAAGGCTCACTTCAAATTGTGTGATGGGATCATGGTCTGCATCCATAGCATCATGTGCAGATCCTAGTCTATGTTGTTTAGGGGGTGCATATCTTGGCATGTGTGGTTTAGTGAGTGTACCAGTTTCAGTGTCCAATGCATCACTCAGAGGCGGATCATCGACACTACTACCAACGTCAACCCCCATAGTCGGAGCATGAGGATCGTACTCCCTCAAAAACTCATGTAAAATAAAGAGTTCTTTATAAAGGGTGAGATAATTAAAATAAAAAATAATTACTATCATAAATAAATAAATGGGATAATTAAATGAGTTGTTTACCCCATAGTGTTTAATTTAGCCAAGCAAGGTTTTCATTTTTCCTTTTATATCTTTTGTATGCAGCTCAATCAAAATTAAAGAACGAAGTTTCTTGTTTAATTTCATTTGAAGCTTCTTTATTATTTGGATCGGATTGGTGGACAAAAAAATTAATTTGTCACTAAGCACTTCCTCAAGAAAATTTGTGGAGTGCCCTAAGGTTGGTGCCTCCCCCTTCTCATCCTGTTGATCAAATAAATGTAATGTAATTTTTTTCCACCATCCTCAACTATAATAATTCAAAGATTTGAATTTGATGTAACATTTTAGATCAATAAAAATTTTCATTTTTACATAAGAGGGGAATTTTAGCCAGTTAAATACTTGCTCGTAAATATTATGATATCTTGAAGGTTCATGATGACACATTAAAAAAAAATCAAGCAATTCATCCACAATTAATCATAATTATATTAATAAGAAAATCACTACTGACATATGTTTAAATTTATATAGAAACTTCATGTTATATCTTGGGAACTTGTATCAAAGAAAGAAAAATTAATTTTATATGGAATTATAGGGTTACCTCAGGTCTGAAATTGTAGTAAGTGCTACACGTTGTCTTGGAAAGGACAAAAGGCTAGAAGAGCCCTAAAGAGCATGCAACATCTTAATTTAGTATGGCAACATGGATAGAAGCATATGATAGTAGCATGCTTAAAAGTCTACTTGGTTGAGTTGCTTGAAATCATCCATTCTCTTAAGAATAAAAAGATCAGGGACCATTCTGCATAAATATTCATCCATGCATTCCTTAACATTATGCTAAAGGAAGACATTTTGCTAATATGGATCGTCATTGATCAAGTGATCATTATTTAGCTCAAAAATCAAAGTGATCGGAATTGCTCAAACATTGAACGATCGTGTCCATCTCGACGATACAATCCCAACGCAACTTGTTTCACTCAAAACGAAGCTCGTATGAGGAAGATATCGCATTCTATCCGCTTTGCCAAACAGAGGAATTTTTGAAAAAAAATACAATCATTGCACAGTCAACAGTCTGTACTACTGACGTGGTAGGTGACTGTGCAAGTTAAAGGTTGGTCAATGGCCAGTGAGGTCTCACCAAGTGGCGCATGTTGGTTGGTCTACAGTTTGGTGATTTGGCGTTAATTCATTGGGTATGGGAGGACCAATGAGAAGGAGACATGTGGCAAGCCCAGAGGCCACAACATGTCCCTCCCCAAAAGCTTGGTATCAGTGCGCAGTGACAAAATTTTATGGCAGTTCGGCGAAGTCAAACCCGCAAGCTCGCCCAAACAAGTGCAATTCTCTATCGTCATACCACACTATGTTACTTAATAATCATAGGGCACAAGTTCTATTTGAAGCTTAAGCCGTTGGAAGTTGGGGAAAGAGGGAGCCAGCCCCGTGTTATACAAGAAAATGACCTCCTCATCAGCTCAGAGGAGAAAGACATGATGACTGAAGGATTGACCAAGTTCACAGGCCCAGTTATCAAGCTAACGTTGTCTAAACACTAGAAACATGCTTTATAAAGCTTCTTATCAAGGCTAAGGGTGCATTAGTGCCCAAAGTAACTCTGTATGTTACCTCGGGAAGAGCATTAGTGAACCCTAATGAGTTTCTATGAGTCAAGAGAATGAGTTGACTGAGAAATATCCCAAGATTCTCTCCTATGCCAGCTCACAAAAGTAGGGAAACATCAGAACTCGACCTATTTGGGGAAATTACTAATTCCTAATGGAGTATGCAAATGGGAAAGAGCACAAAGGCATGGAAACATCACTAATTTTGTCTAATGGAACTCATGAAGGACTTGGCAACCTTATCCTCACATGCTATATATGCAAGGCTAGGGCCATTGTGAAAGAGGTCGAACCATTTGAAAGGATTGCCTATTTGATTGTCAAGCAGAGTCTCAGACTAAGGCATCAGAAGAGGTTAAGAAGGAGAGAGAGAGAGGAGTTGGAGGGGTAAGGGAAGGCTGATGCAACCGATGGTTGTAATCACTCTTTCTACATCAATATAGAACTGCAATTGTGTTGTCCACTCTGAGATGTTGGTAGTATAACTTGTTTATATGTTTATGCAACATTGTTAGCATGAGTGGCTTAGATATATGCAACTAGATATCTTTATATGTTCATGCATTGTTTATCAAGGTTTTATGCTATGATATTACGCTTGTCTTTTCTATGTGCAGGTTTTGATCTGGAGCTGGCTCAGGGGTCTTCCGCCTAGCTACATTGCGCTCTCCAGCAACACCACACTAAGACTCGAGGTAATAATTCCTTCTCGCTTTGATATCCATTTGTTAAGCATAGATATGCATGCATCTTTGTGACAGCTGCAGCTAATTTGACTATCTTCCAAGGATCCCGAGAAGATCCTTGAGGGTTTCTACATCACCAAACACTCGTGCATTAATCCCTATAGCAGAATTGGCGACTTCAATGGGGGACTACACTTAGTTCCCTGTTTTTCCGAGAAATTTCCTAGATCTCTCTTTCTTCCAGGACTTCCTATACTTCTTCATTCCCTTTCCAACCACTCAGGACTATACAGCACCCTTCTCTCGTTGCTCACCCCTAGATTTGATCCCCACAACCTATTGTTTGAGCCTTTTTCCTCACTAACGTTGTATGCTAGTGTAAACATTTCTTTACAAAGCACTGTATCCTCATAAATAGTGCGTTAGTGCTGAAACTAACTCTCTGTAGCCTCTAGTACAGAGTGTTAGCCAACCATTTCTTGATAAACAACTAGCTCTGTGACCTCATGGGTTGGGAAATCTTCTTGTAGACTGATCAGGGATCTGCAGCTGCACTTGTTTGATTGATTTGTGTCCCGAACAATTTTTTTTTAAGAAAATAGCTTTAATTATTAAAGTTTTTGTTTTCATTAAAGAAAAAATACAAAAATTTTATTGTTTTCTGCTTAGCTAGTTATATCTGCATTATTTGGTTTCAAAATTTGTTAGTGAGCATTGAAGTTCTGTCGGTTATGCTAGCGTTTTATTGAATAGGATGCATCTTATTCATCGAAAGTGAAAATTTACAAGCACTGTTTTTGCATGATTAAAGTCAGAGTCCCATATAACTTCATATGTCAACACCCCTACCAAAGACTCTAACGAAGCACATTTAAAATCTACCTAATAAAATCAATCAGCAACTCTTTTTAGAGTAAACACACATTAGTTTAGGCTAGGATCTTGGGATAGGTAGTGTGAGTTAACTGCCCAAGATCATACATCGAAACTAGTGTCACTAAAGAGAGAAATCCTTCTGCACTCATGCTATCTGGGACCACTCCAGTAAAAGCAGAGCTAAATATGAGACAACATCGGACTGTAAGTGAAGGTAGTCTGCATTTTCTTACATATCCTTTGGGTATTCACTGTATCGGGGATCCCTTCGGGGATATCGGAGATGAGTCAAGGACTCAGGTATCCTGCCCACACAGTGTACTATCTGCGACTATGTCCCCCCAGGTAGTGTCTGTGATTTGAGGTATCCTTAGTGGCCATACTTTCAGGGACTTACACAAGGTGACTGGGACGGGCTACCCTGGTACCTAACACAGACGAACCTACTATGTCTTTGGTTTTTGGGAGGTTGCTCATCTGCATGAGAGTACTTGGCCCCTTAATTTGAGGTTCAGATGAAGCTCAAGAGTAATCGTAACTGTACATTTGGCCAACTCTCTCTGTTATTCATTCTGATACTGGGTTTCATCTCCAGTGATCGGTGCTTATCAAACAGGATCATTTCCTTTTGCTTGTTGATTGATTTCCTTAGTGTATTTTTTATTTTTTAAGTGCCAGAGTGTTATCACCTAGACTTTAATAAACATCATTGTAAAATTTACTAATAAAATTTATCAGTCATCGTGGCTACATTTGGCCCTCATCGTCAATCTAGATGGTTGTTAGGTCTTCCCCCACTCACTGTGGAGGATCTACCGAGCCCTAGTGTACCGAATTCCCCGTCTTCAGGCAATCAGTCTCCAAGATCTAACACAGAATCAGTTTGGATAGCCCACGATTCAAGCTTACCGAAAGATTTATTTACTGAAGGATTTCTTCCTCATATAATCCTCCGATCACGAATCCGTTGGGACCGCTCTTGATTCCTGTTGCATTTGTACCTCCTTTGTCTTCCATTTGAACATTTCCACCCTTCCCATCGAAAACTAATGGGTCGTGGGCTTTTGTGGACACTTTTGGTCCACCACCACCTCCCTAGTTGACAATTAGTACCGCACCTCTAATGGTGAACCCTACTATCCCATCTGTCCCAAGTTTAAACCCTATCATGACACCCACCACGAGTGGAACCCAATACGTTCCAGGTTCCACCCCTTTTGTGTCAGCCCCTGGACCTTCGTCAAGTGCTACATATAGCACTCCTTATAACACTCAATATATCATGATTAGCATGGGTCCCCTCAACCAACCCTATGGTTGGCATCCATTGTATAGTTCTATGTCTGGGGGCACAATTCCCAATATGCATATATTGGCTGGGAACATAACAGTTCCACCTACATTTATAGGTCTGTGGGGTCATTCATTGATTGACATGAACCCTCCTTATGTCAATCAAGGACCTATAGTTAGTTATGTGGTGAGCGGGAACCCTCAACAAGGTCCCAATCAATCCATACGGGCACCCTACTCACAACCTCAAATGAGTCAAGGGGGCACTCCTTATCCTAGGGACACTTCCAACCCCTAGCCTAACAACCCCTATGGAAACCCATAGTACAATACTATACCCCAAGGCACTTACTCTACCATGCAACCTGTGTATAATATTGGAAACAACACGATGGGAGGACCGTAAGGCTCCTCAAGTCATATGTAATCGCCTTGGTCTGATTCAGGGGCATCAAACACCTTGACTTTCTTGGCATTGTTTGATCTTCCTGACTTGTACAAACTCAAAAATGACCCCATCTATCACAACTTAATTTGGTGACCAATCCTGCATAAAATCCTGATAGACATCTTGAAGTTTGAAGGGAAACAAGGGGAGTATCCGGGTACACACATCACCACCTATCATCTATGGTGTGTTTCTAACTCCATGGTGGATGATAGTATCTGGCTACGGCTCTTTCCCCACACCCTTACTTGCAATGCAGCCAAGTGGTACATCGTGTTACCATGCGCGTCAGTCAATACCTTTGGTGCTTCAACGATGGAATTCTTAAAGCACTTCCAGCGACCCATCCGCTATGAAACTAGGACGAAACTCCTCACTTCATTTCGTCAAGACACTACCACCCACATCTCTGATCATATACATGAATGGAGATGTAGGCGGAGGTTAGTCAAAGCTCCCCTCTCAGACTATCTATTAGCGGATTGGTTATGCAAGTCTCTACTCCCCCAAATCGCTAAAGATGTCGCCTTAGGTAGTGCAGTCACGGAAGACGAATTCATTCGTCATGCCCAGCACTTAGATTTGATATATTCGTAGTCTGGCACTTTATATGATGTCATTTCCAATGCCCCTCGTAACTCCAATGCTCCCGCTACTTAGCAGCCTGGAGCGCACGCTGATGGGATTATCAGTGCAACCTTCAGGGCTGTTGTAAAACAACTCAGCAGTCACATTGCCCAGTTGTCAGTTGACCCCTCTACCAAATCGAATGCTCTTCCTACCACCGCGATAAAATTTGTACAGTCTACACAAAAACCTGGTGGTAAGAACAAGAAGAATAAGAAAAATATCACTCCTTCTGAAGAGCAGTGAACAAAGTAGTACAACCCAAAGCAGAAGGTTGTTGCGCCTTCTGATGATGGAAAGGACAAACCCGCCCAGTTCCGTCACAAAATTTGTATGAAAGACCACATGACATATCATTGTCCACATCTTCAGGAATGCATAGATTTCATCACTAAAAAGGACACCGGCAGGTCCCCTGCGGTCCTAAATAATCCTTTCCCCGCTCAGCAGCAGCAACACCTAGTTGCAAACCAACCCCAATCCCCGCAAGGGGGAAACGGCGGTTCGCATCATCATTCAACTAGTGAAGGTCCATCTACCATTTACACCTTTAAAATGGTAGATCTACAAAATAGAGCCAAATCTTATGGAGATCTAGTCGCTAATGCTGAGGAAGCCTCCTCGAGTCAAAACCCACCGCCACCTAACGATCTTCATATTGAAAGGCCTGTTTCTGATCTTGTGATTCACCCCCCAAAAGGGGAACTTCGTCGCACAATGCATAATACATATGCATGTGCTACCTAGAACTGCAGTATTGTATAAGATTTGTTGCAAGCGCCATCTTCTATGTCAAAGCTCGAAGTATTACAAACATGTCCAGCACAAAGGAAAGCTTTGCTTTTGGAAATTGGTGGTATCAACCCTTGGGATTCCATGCTTGCAATTTTTGACATGGACAAATGTAAACCTTCCCTTTCACACCAACTTGCATTTCAGGTGCAAATATTTTCGAAAGGGCGAGGAATACACAAAACTTTCATTGACGAAGGTGCTTCAACCTGCATCATGTCGACTTCATGTTGGCTCGCTTTGGGTTCTCCAACCCTCTCTCCACTGTCAAATTCCCTCGAGGCATTCGATGGCCATAAATCCATCCCAAAAGGTTACCTTGCTGACTACCCCATCACTCTGAGTGGGAAAACGGTAACGGTGGACATTGAAGTCGTAGATCGTAAACTCAACTATAATCTACTTTTGGGCCGCAGTTGGACTTATGCCATGAATTCCATTGTGTCTTCGGTCTTCCACCTCATCCTCTTTCCATTGGATGGGAGAATTGTCACAGTGGACCAGCTATCCTTCTGCACCCCAGATTACTCCCCGTTGCCTAGCAGCATTGTACCTTTAGTGGGTGGCATACCTGACTCTCATGTCAGTATCGGTACCGGTCTATTGAAGGGCTCTTCCCTGATGGGTTGTTTTCCTCTCCCACCGCTCGTGGTTCCATAGATGGTCTCTATGGTTTCATCCATTCCTCATGAACCAACCAATCCTTGGATCCTCCCGGCCCCTTCAGACATTGACACTTCGAAGAACAAATGTTGTTGTCACCAGTTGCATTGGCCTACCAAGCCATTCAATCTGCATCTGAATCTCCGGTCACTTTGGTCACGATCAATGGTACCACCTCCCCTCCCAAAAATGCTCCTTCTTACAATCTCCTCAATCAAGTCCTACCTTCAAATGAAGCTATTCGAGAGATCATGTGTTTTGAAGAGTGACCTTGGGAGGACTCTCACCATCATGTTTCGACATCTTATTCGGACACAATTCCCTTTCAAATCCTGTCATTTGACGCACCTAAAATCATTCCCTCGCCTTATATGACTATCCAAACTTTAGATTCGGAAGGGAACATCGGCAATCTTTCAAAGACATTGCTCATCGATATTTCAGTCAAGACAGGCATCGTGGAAAACATCCAGATTGGATCCAATTGCAATCCTAAGGAAGTTCCGAGCTTCACCTACCCTTTTAAGTACTTCCGTGATGTTTTCCCTTGGTCTTGTGAGGAAAGGCATGGCATATACCCTTCTATTGTCAAGCATGAGATCAAGAAGTATCAAGCATTCTTTTTATGGTATGTTTCTTGCTCGTTAATATGAAAAAACCTCGAGTCTCCTTCTTCGGGCTCGTTGAACTACCACGAACAAGATAGAGCATTATTTTTATGGTATTTTTCTTGCTCGTTAATCCAAAATACTCGAGTCTCCTTCTTTGGACTCGTTAAACTACTACAAAGAAGATATGAGCATGTTCTTTTTGGGACTTTTTCTTGCTCTTGAACTGAAAAATCCCTGAGTTTTTCATCATCGGGCTCATTAAACACCTATGACAACGGTCTAAGAAACTCTTTTTCTCTCTTTTTCTAGCTCACTAAACTGAAAAAGTTCGAATGAGCATTATTTTTTGGGACTTTTTTCTCGCTCATAAAATCGAAAAAACCTCGAGTTCCTTCTTCAAGCTCATTAAAAACTTATGAAGAAGCTTTGAGCATTCTTTTTAGGAACTTTTCTCGCTCTTTAAATTGAAAAAACCTCGAGTTTTTGTCATTGGACTTGCTAAACACTTACAACGACGATATGAGCGCTTTCTTTTTTGGGACTATTTCTTACTCTTAAACTGAAAAATCCCCGAGTTTTTCCCTTCTTCAGGCTTGTTAAATCTATGAAGAAGGAATGAGCAGTTCTTTTACCTCTTTTTCCTCGCTCACTAAACTGAAAAAGATACCTCTAGTTTTCTTCATTTGACTCGTTAAAATTAGATGAAGTTCTATTGATTTTGTCATCGTATGACTCATTAAAATTTCACGACGAATATTGAGTTTACTTTGTCTCCTCATACTCGTAACAAAATGAGGCAAACATCTATTGAGCATAGGTTTCTCTTTATCCAGACTCAATAGATTAACTTACGGAAAAGGAACCGTTCCAGGTATACTATTAAACCTTTGTCGCACTCGATTAAAAACTATGACAAAGGGACCACCTTGGATTTGTTCTTTACAATCTTTTCAGACTCTCGAAATATGAAAAGACCACCGAGTTGTCTTGTCTGGACTCGTTAGATTACACAGATGAGGAATAGAGTCGCTCCTTTTATGATCCTTTTCAGACTCTTAAAACATGAAAATATCGACGAGTTTACTTGTCTGGACTCATTAAACTAATCAGATAGGGCATAGAGTTGCTCTTTTTACAGTCCTTTTCATACTCTTAAAACATGAAAAGATCGATGAGTTTACCCGTATGGACTCACTAAAATAATCAGATGGGGAAAGTGGAAAATACAATTGCTTTGTGTTCCATATTGTGAAAAGATTTTTTTGGTAGCAGTTGCTCCCTTGAACATGGAACTCCCTCAGATAAATATTCCTTGTGACAGCCTCTCAATATGAATCTTACCATGCTATTATTTTAGCCTATATACCCCAATGTTCTTGCATCTCTGTATCCTAACACTCTATGGTGTTCATGAGTCTAGTGCTGCATGGTTAAAACCATTGTCTTGCCTTCTATTGTTCAAGGGAAAACCTTTATCTTTTGTTTCCTCCTTCAAACCAGCAATCATATCCTATCATCATACCCTCTGTCGCTTTGACCCAATGCTCAAAAAGATTCCTCAAAAAACAATCATGCTTGTCCCATTTCGTGTTGACTGATGTAGGACACCTTATTGCCTACCTTTCAACAAGTCTCTTCCTATCGACTTCAACACTCTATCTAGGAAGAATACCCAGAAAACACTTCAGTGCCTTGGTACTTGCAGACATCAGGGGCAGGTCACCTTGTGTTTGGTCAGGGGTTTTCATTATTGGCTCCTGGTTAAACGATTCTACGAGTGTTCGACAACAAAAACATTATTCACACTCGCTAGATTGTACTGTGCATCTTAGAGACCATCACCATTATCAGTGGCCATCCTCGCGTCTGTTAACAGTCTCCATTATTGACTGGTAATTAGACAATTTCGTGCATGTTCAACATCAACGCCTATATTCACATGTATCGATCTATGCTGTTGTGGTGAAGCGGAAATCAAGACCTTAGGTAGAGGCTTGCATCACTTAGCGTTGTTTCCTCTCCCAAGTTGCATTTATTTTTTTTTGGAGACAGCTCATCAGAATGTTCCCATTATGACACAGGTTCCACATTGTGCTTATCGATGACTAGTATCATCATATCTCTTTTCTTAGAAAATCACTCTAACATAGCTACTGAGCATGGGAATGCCCGACTCAGGACATGATTGTAGTTGTTTTTATATATATGTGTTGTACTAGGTCTCTCGTATCGCCCGAAGCTTTGATCCTCTCTCTCTTTTTTCCAAAGAAAAGGACTGTTAAATATAAAGTGTTTCAGCCATTATCGTAGCCTCTGATAGCACACCTTAGGGGGCATCTGTTATACAGGAAAATGACCTCCTCATCAGCTCAGAGGAGAAAGACATGATGACTGAAGGACTAACCAAGTTCACAAGCCCAATTGTCAAGCTAACGTTGTCTAAACACTAGCAACCTGCTTTATAAAGCTTCCTAGCAAGGCTAAGGGTGCGTTAGTGCCCAAAGTAACTCTGTCTATTACCTCGGGAAGAGCGTTAGTGAACCCTAATGAGTTTATATGGGTCAAGAGAACGAGTTGACTGAGAAATATCCCAAGATTCTCTCCTATGTCAGCTCACAAAAGTAGGGAAACATCAGAACTCGACCTATTTGTGGGAATTACTAATTCCTAATGGAGTATGCAAACGGGAAAGAGCACAAAGGCATGGAAACATCACTACTTTTGCCTAATGGAACTCATGAAGGACTTGGCAACCCTATCCTCACATGTTATATATGAAAGGCTAGGGCCATTGTGAAAGAGGTCGAAACATTTGAAAGGATTGCCTATTTGATTGTCAAGTAGAGTCTCAGACTAAGGCATCAAAAGAGGTTAATAAGGGAGAGAGAGAGAGGAGTTAGAGGGGTAAGGGAAGGTTGATGCAATTGATGGCTGTAATCACTCTTTAGACATCAATATAGAACTGCAATTATGTTGTCCACTCTGAGATGTTGGTAGTATAACTTGTTTATATGTTTATGCAACATTGTTAGCATGAGTGGCTTAGATATATGCAACTAGATATCTTTATATGTTCATGCATTGTTTATCAAGGTTTTAAGCTATGCTATTACGCTTGTCTTTTCTATGTGCAGGTTTTGATCTGGAGCTGGCTCAGGGGTCTTCTGCCTAGCTACATTGCGCTCTCCAGCAACACCACACTAAGACTTGAGGTAATAATTCCTTCTCACTTTGATATCCATTTTTTAAGCATAGATATGCATGCATATTTGTGACAGCTGCAGCTAATTTGACTGTCTGCCAAGGATCTCAAGAAGATCCTTGAGCATTTCTACATCACCAAACACCCATTCATGAATCCCTATATCACCTCGTGAGCCAGCCCACTCACATGTGACCACACCACGCATAACCGAAGGCTAGCAGTTACATTAATCACGCGCTTAATACGCTAATCAAGATTAACCCTTAATTAATCCAAGTTTATCCATACTAAATGGCGCAGTTAAGTTGGCAGATATCTTGGCAATCCAACAAATTCAGGATTTTCTCCAAAATATGCAAGATTAACTGGAGTTCTCAAGTTTTAGTGGACTTTTCCTAGGGAAAATTGAATTGGCCATAAATTTTGCAATTTTTGACCAAGTTGGGGTCAGAAAAAGTCATTCCTAGAGGATTTTGATGTTCTGAGCACATTGAAGCAAGTTTCAGTGGTAGTAGAGCATTGTAAGAGACCCAAGCCATGGAAGCTGGACCAAGGAGATGTAGCCTAGGAGGGGTGAACTCCTTGATCAAAACATTGTGTTAAGTGTTCATTTTTATGGTCTATTGTATATTTGTTTGTTGTTGTTCAACACTTCATTTACATGCTATGTTGCTCATGAATTTGACATAAAACTTGACAAATTTACCTGTTACATTCATAAACACCATAAAGGAAACCTATGCACATAAAGCAAATGATGAGCAATTGTTTTTAATTCTGAAGTTGAAATTAACACAGAAAAACTAACATTCAACAACAGATCAAGTTGGTATCGGAGAAAAAGTTTGTTTGCATGATTGCTTGAGTTTTGTGCAATTAGGGTTTTAATGGTTGCAAATTTGTGATGTGTACAAGGTTAAATTTGCAGATAGGAGAAGGGAAACTATTGGTTGAAAATCCTGAGGTAATTCCCATAAGAAAGAGATCCACAAGGCCACAATCTCCACCCAAAATTTCAATCCCCGATACACTTGAAGCACCTCAAGTTTTACCTTCAGTTGAGATTGAGGAGGTACAAGTGGTACCAGAAGCTGAGCTTGAATCCAAAGCCATCATGTCTGGAGCAAGAGAGACTGAAGGTCTTTCAGAAGAGAAAGCATACAAGAAAGCTTTCTATGACTTAACTGACATGGTTAGAGTCCTCTATGAAGAGAGGAATACTAGAATGGCTGGAGAGAGTTATAAATCCCCACATGGAGATGGAAGATCAAAAGATAAAAAAATATGAAAAGAAGGATTCAAGGGGTAATGGAGGAAAGCCTCTTCCATCTCCACCATCTTCATCATCCTCCTCATCATCTGCATCATCCTCATCATCACAAACAACATCATCTTCCACTTCCAACAAAAACAATTCATACTCATTCAAAAACCCCAAAACAAAAAACTCCCTTACTCAAATTGGACATTAAGTTTGAACTTCCCATGTACAATGGTGAGGTAAATGTAGAAAAGTTAGACAATTGGATTCGACAATTGGAGGTTTATTGTAGAATTCAGAACCTTCAAGAAGATGACATAAAGATCCAGTTGGCTTCATTGAGGCTAGAAGGAGCAACACTAGTTTGGTGGGAAGCAAAGACTCAAGAGGAAATGTGAATTCATGGTAAGATATCCATTTCTTGGGTTGAATTTGTTTCTTCAATTAAAAGACAATTTTATCCTTTAGCCTACATGCAAACAACCATTATGAGTTAGCAAAACTTTAGGCAACTCAAGGGCCAAACAGTTCAAGACTATACCCAGGATTTTAGGAAAAGGGCTTTGTTGTTAGGAGTAAACTTGAAATCCCAAGATACTCTCTTGAAATATATTGGGGGTGTGCATTCCTACTTAAAACACACTATCCTTATGTTCAATCTAAGAAATTTAGATGAGGTATGTGTGCAATCCATGCATCTTGAAGCGAGAGGAAAGAAAATTCATGAAGAGGGTAGTAAAAAGAAGCCATTCAAGGGTAAGGAGAAAGAGAAAGGTGAAAAATGGAAAGGAAAGAAGAATGCAAGTTTAAATAAAGAAGGGGAGAAAACTATATTCAAACATTGTTCCAAAGTGGGGCATGATGATACCCATTGTTGGAAACTACATCCTGAACTAAGACCTAAGAAACCAAAAAATAAGGGGAAACAAAAAACGACCACTACCACACAACATGATCTTGGATCCGATTCTGGTGATGAGACCAAGATTTCAGACATGGTCACAAAGGGAAAGGAAACTATAGCAAGCACTAGTTCCTCACATAGTCACAACAACACTCCAAATGAAGAATCAATGATAGAGTTGTTCCATGTAAGGGTAATCTCAAATCATACAAAGATTGATGCATTATTTGATAGTGGGTCACAATCGAACTTAATTTCAGAAGACTTGGTAAAAAATATTAACCTTGAAACTGTACCTCATCATAATTCATATCCTTTGGGTTGTATAGTCAATAATGCAAACTTACAAGTTACAAAGAAATGCTTATTCAAGTTTGCCATTACTGAAAAATTCATTGATGAAGTTTAGTTAGATGTAGTTCCACTTGACATCTCAGGAATTATTCTGGGGACCCCATATTTGTATGATAGGAAAGCGGTATTTTATCACCATGAGAACAAATATCAATTTCTCAAGGATGGAGTGGAGTATATTGTGAGAGCCCATCGCAAAAATTTAAACATTTCTTTGGTTAATGCAGGGCAGATGAAGAGACTAGTAAATGCAAGTAAAAATTTTGTGCTTCTCATGATCAAGAAAAAGGATGATATATATTATGAATATTTTTAAGGTTGTGATGATAAGTTAAAATCTGATCTTTTTGATGTGGTAAGAAAGCATGGTGAGATGTTTCAAGAACCAAAGGGGTTACCTCCCAAGAGGGGAATTCAACATGAGATACAACTGCAGTAGGATGTTCCACTTCCAAACATTGGCATGTATCGCATGTCGATCATGGAGAGCATGGAAATCAAGAAGAAAATTCAAGAATTGTTGAACAAAGGTATCATATGCCCATCTACTTCGCTATGTGGTTCACCAATTGTTTTGCTGCCAAAGAAGGACGGGACTTGGCGCATGTGTGTGGATTTTCGTGCACTGAATAAGATAATGGTAAAGAATTGTTATCCACTCCAAGAATCGATGAATTTCTTGATCAATTGAGGTATGCAAATTATTTCACTAAGTTAGACTTACGAAGTGGTTACCATCAAGTTAGAATAGTTGAAGATGACATTTGGAAAACTACATTTAAAACTAAACTAGGATTGTTTGAGTGGCTTGTTATGCCTTTTGGTTTTACAAATGCTCCAGCTACTTTCATGAGAGTTATGAATGATGTATTGAGACCGTTTCTAGATGATTTTGTCATTATTTACTTAGATGATATTCTCGTATTCAACAAATCTAGAGATGAACATGTCATGCATGTGAACAAAGTACTTGATGTCTTGAGAAAAGAACAGTTATTTTTAAAGATGTCAAAGTGTGAATTTGGCAAGACTTCTTTAGTGTATTTGGGACAAATTGTTGGAAGAGGTGAGCTGAAGATATACCCCTCCAAGGTTGAGGTCATTGTGAATTGGCCCAAACCCAATACAGTTACATAGGTAAGAAGCTTTCTAGGGGTAGCACAATATTGGAGGAAATTTATTGCTAATTTTTCTTCCATTGTAGCACCACTACATGCATTGACTAGTGTCAAGAAAGTCTTCCATTGGGGAGATGTACAAAAAATAACATTTGATGCTTTAAAACAAAAGATCAGTTCATCACTGGTATTGGCTCTTCCGGATCTTAGACAGCCATTTGAGATTCAAACTGATGCTAGTGATTACGCCATGGGAGTAGTTCTTATGCAACATGGTAAGCCCATTTCATTTCATTCTAAAATTTTTAATGGTGTTGTAACTAACTATCCCACTTATGACAAAGAAATTTATGCATTGGTACAAAGTCTTAAAAAAAATGGAAACACTACTTGATGGGGAAGGAGACCATTATCCGTACTTACAGTCAAAGTTGCAACAATCATGACACTTCAAATGGATGGGTTTTATGCAACAGTTTCATTTGGTTATCAAATACAAAAAGGGAATCTACAATAAGGTAGTTTATGTTCTTTCTAGGCTTATTGTAAATTCATCTATTATACTCAAGCACAATTTTGTTTTACATGAAAGTTACATTGAGCAATATGCATATGATAATGAATTTCAAGATGTGTATGCAAGCTTAAGGAAAGGAAACCAAATTGAAGAGTTAGATTACCATGTACATAATAGTTTGTTGTATCACTTGGGCAAGTTATGTATTCCACAGGGAGAAATAAATAGTATCATAAGGGAGGCGCACAGTTCATTGATTGTTGGAAATTTTGGTGTAGGCAAGACAGTAGCGAATCTCCAAAGGTATTGCTATTGGCCACGCATGTTTGATAATGTATCTCGTTTCATTAGAGGATGTTCTTTGTGTGAAATAAGTAAGCCTAGAAATAGGAAACTAGTATTTTACACTCCATTTCCGGTACCTTCATGTCCATGGGAGAGTATCTTAATGGATTTTGTAGGAGGTCTTCCAATGTCAAGGAAAGGTCATGATTACCTGTATGTAGTTGTAGACAGGTTTAGCAAGATGTGTATTCTAACGCCATGTAAAAAGAAAATTACAGCTGAACAAACAGCTCATATTTTCTTTCAAAATATTTGGGTTCATTTTGGTCTTCCTACTTCCATTGTAAGTGATCGAGATTCTCAATTTGTTGGGAATTTTTGGTCAAATTTGTGGAACATGATTGACAATAAGTTGAAGAAGAGTACAACCTTTCATCTACAAACAGATGGACAAAATGAGGTGGTCAACAGGATAATCATTCATCTTCTTAGAGAATATTGCAGCAAACATCCCAAGTTGTTTGATGAACAGTTGCATTACATACAACATGCATACAACAGGGCAAAGCATTCTTCCACAAATACATCGCCATTTGAGGCATGTTTTGGGTACTTGCCAAGACCGCCATTGGACTTCATATTTGAGAAAGATGTCTGTATTGATGGTCATAGTGACATCGATAAGGCAAGGAAGTTCATTGAAAAAATTCAGTTGATACATCACACAGTGCAAGAACAGCTTGAAAAAAGTCAAAGCAGCTACAAGGCAAGGCATGACAAGCACCGTGTCGATCATAACTTTCAAGTTGGAGACAAAGTTTGGTTATATATTAGCAAAGAGAGACTTCAAGGGTAAGGTAAAAAGCTTAAGCCAATCCGTTATGGTCCTTTTAAAATTCTGGAAAAGATTGGTAACAATGAATTTAAGCTAGAGTTTCCTCCTTATATGCAAATATACTCTGTTGTTAATGTTGAGAATTTGAGATTGTTTGAGCCTCCTTTGATTGATGATCAAGGAGAGCATGTTCAGCTACCATCAATAGATGATTTATCACCTGAAGTGGGACTCAAGGGACAAAATCCTTCTAAGGCCAAATGGATGAAGATTGAGAAGGTGAGGGAGTTGTACCCTCACCTATTGAACAATTGATAGTATCTTTTGGGGTCCAAAAGGCTTCCAGTGGGGAGGAATGATCAGGTGATAAGTATTTAGCTCAAAAATCAAAGTGCTCAGAATCGCTCAAACACTGAACAATCGCGTCCATCTCGGTGATACGATCCTAGTGCAACTCATTTCACTCTAAATGGAGCTTGTATGAGGAAGATATAACGTTCTGTCCGCTTTTCCAAACAGAGGAATTTTGAAAAGAAAAGAAAAATATAAGGTCACTGCAAAGTCAGCAGTCAGTACTACTAACGTGGCAGGTGACTCTACAGGTCAAAGGTTGGTCAATGTCTAGTGAGGTCTCGCCAAGTGGCACATGTTGGTTGGTCTATAGTTTGGTGATTTGGCATTAATTCATTGGATATGGGAGGACCAATGAGAAGGAGACATGTAGCAAGCCCGAAGGCCGCCATGTGTCCCTCCCCAAAGGCCTAACATCGGCGGGCAGTGACAATATTTTATGGTAGGTCGGCGGAGTCGAACCCACAACCTCACCCAAATAAGTGTAATGCTCTACCGCCATACCACACTATGTTACTTAATAATCATAGGGCGCAAGTTCTATTTGAACTTTAAGCTGTTGGCGATTGGGGAAAGAGGGAGCCAGCCCCCTCACATGTGACCACACCACGCAAAACCGGAGGCCAGTAGTTACACTAACCGCATGCTTAATGCGCTAATAAATATTAACCCTTAATTAGTCCAATTTTATCCATAATTAATGGTGTAGTTGGTGGATATTTTGGCGGTCCGACAAATTCGGTATTTTCTCCAAAATTGGCAGGATTAACTAGAGTTCACCAGTTTTAGTGGAGTTTTCCTAGGGGAAGCTGAATTAGCCATAACTTTTGCAACTTTCGACCAATTTGGGGTTAGAAAAAGTCATTCCTAGAGGATTTTGATGTTCTTAGCACATTGAAGTGAGATTCATGAGCAGTAGAGCATTGTAAATAGCATTTTTTGCCATTTTGAGCTAATACAGAGGCCCAAGCCATGGAAGCTGGACCAAGGAGACGTAGCCTAAGAGGGGTGAACACCTTTATCAAAACATTGTGTTAAGTGTTCATTTTGATGGTTTCTTTTATATTTGTTTGTTGTTGTTCAACACTTCATTTACATGTTATTTTGCTCATGAATTTGACATAAAACTTGACAAATTTACCTGTTACATTCACAAACACCATAAAGGAAACCTGTGCACATAAAGCAAATGATGAGCAATTGTTTTTAATTCTAAAGTTGAAATTAGCATAGCAAAACTAACATTCAACAACAGATCATTCGTGATCCTATAAGAGTCATCATCTTGGAAGGCTCTTCGAAGAGGCATTATGAGAGGCTTAACATTTATTCCATATTGCATAGAAACAATACTTTGAAAAGGATGGAGGAATGCATTCAGTCAAGTTGCAAGCTCATTGTAGGATACAAAGAACTAGATGATTGTGTGAAAGATTAAGAATGTATGTTTAAAGTAACCTTTGGAATAAAGGATTCATATTGTTAGTGTCAGTCTTTCCAGCCTTCCTCCAATGATCAAACGTGTTAAACACACATGGACAACAAAGACAATATGAAAGATAAAACATGCAATTCTTTTTTTTATTAACATGAGATATACATTTATAGTACAATATGTGACTCTTGGGTTTCAGATCCCAAGGTCTCTTGGACTGCTTTGGTCTATTCGGCTTCCACACTAACCCATTTAGGATTAGGTGTCCAACATTCCCCCCCTTAATCCGAAGGGTTATGTATGAGTCCAAGAAGAGAGCTGTAATACAAAATGTGCAAAAAATGCATGGCAGCACTAGGCTGAATGTGCTCTATGAAATGTTGGTATAAAGGGCAGTGGTTTAAGGATGACCACCAACACTGGAACGCTTAGTGCAGTTCCCGGAACTCTTCCAAAACTGGCAAGAAACTGAAGTTTTCTGCTAGAGGAAGTGATCCTATTGTTTTAAAGAGGGAAACTTTCAACCATAAAAGGGAGGTCTCACCCCGCATAAAAGGTAAAACTTCAACCTGAAAAGGGAAGTCTCAACCTGTGATGGTTTAAGGATAACCAACAACTCTGGAATGCTTAATGCAATTCCTGGAACTCTTCCAAAACTGGCAAGAAGCTGGAGTCTTCTGCTAGAGGAAGTGTTCTTAATTGTGTTCCTGGAATGCTTTCGAAACTGGCAAGAAGCTGAAGTCTTATGCTAGAGGAAGTGTCCCATATTGCCAACTGAAGGCATGTTCAGGGGCATCTTTGTCGCTGGCTACAACTCTGAAACTGGTGTGGCAGGTTGTGGCTCAGGCTCGCTTGATGTGACTTTGAAGCTTGTAGATGACCATCATTTCCCCCCCTGTCAGATACAAGGTGAGAAGATGGAGAAAACTCAACTGCAAGACTGTTCAATATTCTGGAACAAGTTCTGACATGTGTTTGGAATATCTTCTTGGCTGTTGATGCCCATTGCCAAGAAGCGATCCATCCAAGATGAATCTTTGTTCTTGCAGGACATTTGTTTCTGAAGCATCTGTGTGAAGAATGACTGGTTTTATGACAATGCTTACATGGATGAAGATCAAAACAGTGATCTTTCAAATGGCCAACTCGGTCACAGTGTTGGCATTTCACGATCTGTTGTTGTTGTTGCTGTGGAAGAGGGGCAGAATCTGGAACAGCTGGAGGTGAAATATCATGAATAAATCCAGCACTTTGAAACTGAATGGGCTTGGCATAGTCTGGAATATGAACGGACAAGTCCTTGTCATATCCAAGACCAGTTCTGTGCTTGTTGTGGACAAGCTGTTCCCAAGGTCTGATGATGGGCTTGGGAAGTGCAGACTGAGTTTCTGCATCTGTATGTACAACTGCTGCTTTATTGGGTACTGAATCTGAATGAACTTGAACAATATTGACTTGCTGTTTATGGGAGTTTGTTTCATTGTTCTGAACAGAAACAGGTTCAAAATGACTCCTTCGTTTTAATTCTTCTTGCTGTAGCTGTGTTTCAAGCTGCAAAAAATCAATTTTCTCTTGTGCATATTGTAGACATGTTTGAATTTCTGAGAGAGAGCCTTTGCTAATTTGGAATGTTTCATGATTAGAGGAATATATCAGAGTTTTTAAGAACTCTAATATTTCAGTAATTCGAGGCATATTCTTCATTGTCAAAATTACACTCCTTTAAAACACTGATTACAACTATGACCCAATGAGTAAAAGTAACACCCACTCACAGTACAAAGACACAAAAAAATCCTTTGTAAATGTGCAGCAAATGAATCAAGGAACAAAAACTATAATGAGTTTTAAATACAGTTCCACAACTGGGGCAGCAACAACTGCAACATTGGCAACTGAGAAGAGAAGCCAGTTGTCTCAAGCTGGATCTTCAGAGAGTCTTCTTGCCCAATTAAGAGATATACAAAAGAGGCTCCTTGAGTTTATTAGAAAGAGGGTATCACTTCTAGAAAAAGCACTGAATGCTGAATATCATAAGGAGTCAATAATTGCAGAGCAGAAGGAATTTGAGTCTATCAATGAAGAATTTGAGCAAGAGGCTAGAGATGCACATCAACCACTGGCAGAAATTGGTAGCACTGCTTTTTCTGCTCTATCAGCTCTAGGTTGATATTTATGCGTTTCTGCTGAAAGTTGACCCAAAGTTTTGATTCCAGATCCAGAAGAGGTGTCAACACATGCTTTTCATAATGATTCAAATCTCCTGGAATTAGCTAGACTTTACAACGAGATGTGTAAGGTGATTAATGAAAATGAGCAAGAATCATTTCAAACATATACAGGAAATAAGTCAGATGGGCTTCGTTTGAGGAGAAATCTTCGCAATACCAATGGACATGAGAAACCTTTGGATGTGCTTCTAAAGTGCGGGCAATCCTTAAAGTTGTTGAATTTTGTTGCTGTACATGAAGATGCAGGGTCTTTATGTCACGAAGAAACAAGTACGCTGCATTTGGACTTAATACACCTCCCAAGACTTTGTGCAAAGCACGTACTGTGTCAACAACCTTGTTTGAACCACTCAAACTGCCTGCAAGAACATCATTATGACCTGCAATATATTTAGTTACCGAATGCAATACAATATTTGCGCCGAGTGCTAACGCTTTCTGGTTAACAGGCGTTGCAAAATTACAATCTATACAAACCAATACACCCTTTTTATGACAAATCTTGGAGACCAGCTCAATATCAATACATCGAAGATAAGGGTTTGTGTATCAAATGAATTAAGCCATCATTCTTCGAACAACACTGGGAGCCAACCCTCTGTTTCTCAGATTAACCTCCACCACGAAATTCGATATCTGGTAGCTTGTAGTACCTTCATTCGAATGAAATGCTGGTAAGTTCAATTCTCTTTTACTTGAAGCGAAACCAACCCTTCAAGGGAAACACTCAGAGCCAACGGAAAGAAGCCCTACAATGCCAGCCAAAAGCTCGAGTAGACCATGGTGCCTGATCAGAAGAAGTCTTGATTTCAGAGAAAAAGAGTGCATAAATACCCAAATTTTCTACTCATCGATCTTGGGTAATATCAAGTGCACATATATATGGGCGGTATCTCAATGTAAAAAAAAACATACACTAGAAATATCATACACAAAGAAATTTCCGAGATCCAAATCTAGAAGAACTAAATTACAATGTGATTTATAAACACTCATCGCACAAAATGGCTTTCAACCTCATATACTTTCATGATTATCCTATGCATGAGAACTGCGCAATATGCTATGAAGATAACCACCAGTCATGATCAAGGAGACAAGGGATACAACACCGGCAGGGAAAACCTTTCCAGATTTCTTGAAACGAGACCCCATTACTATCAAAAGCAAAGTCGAAACACCAATTTCAACTGCTGATGCAAATGTTGGCCTTGATGGAAGTTGAGTATGAACATAGTAGAGCACTAGCGCTGACAAACCTCCTGATACAAGTGATTTGTTGCTTCCACTTTTTAAATAGCCGATAAGTTCACCAAAGAGTCATCGGCCACCCCAACACCCGTGTGTTAAAACATTTACAAGGCTCGATAAATCACAAATATGGCTTTTGAAATTCGTTGGCATAACATGATTACCACTGAGGAACATCCAGTCGAATTTCACAACTCAAGATTGCGCTGTTATATTACGAGATATGGATGTGGAGTCGAAGTATGGGAGGAGATTGCGCTCTGATATGGAGGTGTGTCATATCGGTGAAACTTTAGGTGTGGGAGCAGAATAATGGAACGCATATAAATATATACCGGAACAGAAAGTAGTATTCCAGGACAGCAGGTGCGATGTCGCTCGTGTATATGGGCGAGCACAGTTAGGAGAACTGCGTGCCTGAAGCAGAATATCATACCATATCAATAGAGCGCGTATACAATGGAACGCGTGTATTAATGGAATGCTGGTCATCAGGGTCTGAGACAGCATATGCAGTAACACACCAACATATCATTCCAGCATATCTTTGTCAACAGAACCTTGTGGGATCGTCGCACGTCTACTGTTACTCCCGATGAGGATATCTTCTACGCTGTATCGCTCCTCCGTTTCAACAAACCTTATCCAGAGGGGCCTCCTCTCTCGGCTGTCCTTGATCAGAATAACGCCATTCTTGAGGCAGACTTCCGTTGTCAATTCTGTTGGCAGCCCAAATAGGCACAGGAAAAGGAACTCGTCCCTCTACACATCAGCGACTTGGTTCCTCAAATAAAATACTCAGCGCCTTCAAAAGTCGGTGAAACTCTGTCATGCACCAAAGTCGCAATACGTTGCTTCAACGCTCCAAAAACTTCCCTGAGAGTGTACCAACCACAATACAGAAATGCACAGTCCCTAGTTTAGCGCAGGAGAATTAATGTGACCACAGAATTCAGGACTGAGTATGTGGCAGAAAAATAGGAGTTACAGGAGAATCTAAAACGTCTATGAGGCCAGCAGCATGGAGAGGGCAGCGTATGGAGGCCAGCGTTGTATATGGAAGCCCAACAGTCCAAATTCAGAGTCTTAGCACAATTCGAGCAGCGTAGCAGAGCAACGTAGTAGGACTATGTCAGAGGAGCAAGGGCGGTTATAAAATTGGCAGAAAATCCATGACAAACTGACATTCTTCTGAATAAAATAATATCATGTCAGATACCATGTCAGAGAATAATGGTGAATCACAGTGCTGTTATACCAGTGTTCCTACCACAGCGTTTACTTAAAAACACATATGACAAAGGGCGCAGTCTAGATAGAAGGCGTAGTCTTGACAGAAAAATGCATATATGACACTGCCACAGAAGGCGCAGACTTGACAGAGAAACAGTCAAAGGTAGATAGAGCAGATGTGCATGAATTTTGATTAGGCACAATAGAGAGATAATCCAAGGAATCGATAGAGTAAAAGTATCAAATTTCTCACTGTCAGTGAATCAATGTAGTGTTATGGACAGTGAACAGAATTGTCATAACTGATATGCACATAGGGGCCAAAAACAAATGGCTCAAATTTGAGCAGGGCAGGAGATCGCCCGCTCTGATACCATGTTAAACACACATGGACAGCAAAGACAATACGAAAGATAAAACATGCAATTCTTTTTTTTATTAACATGAGATATACATTTATAGTACAATATGTGACTCTTGGGTTTCAGATCCCAAGGTCTCTTGGACTGCTTTGGTCTATTCGGCTTCCACACTAACCCATTTAGGATTAGGTGTCCAACAAAACATGCTCTTACAAAGTGATTTTGAAGTGTCAAGGTCAAATTTTGTCATTTCAAAGAGTTTTCAAGCAAAATTTGGTCACTAGGCATTAGGTCTAGGGTTTGCTTTCACTCCTTCTAAAGTTGTTCAAATGTTGGTCCATGTCACCATTCAGCTGAGTTTATCATCATTCATAGGGTTTTCATTATCATGTCAGTGTCTAATGAGTCATTTTACACCTTGTTCATGCTTCAGTTGCACCTAGGCAAGGTCATTTCCCTCTCCTAGAGTTTTGAAAGCTAATTTCTCTTGAATGGTCAAATCATTAGCAAAAATTGTATCCAGATGTTCATACACCTTCCCCTATCCTTCATGTACCTTATCAAACACTTTCCATCACTGAGATCCCCCAAATTCCTCATTTTTGCACAAACCCTAGTTTTTAGCTACAACCTGGCAATTTTCTAGGTTTGGCCTGTGTTTTGCCCTTTTGGACCCCTTCCCCTCGCTCAATCTCTGAGATTCCACTTTACCCTACTTCCTAACATCCCTCCCCACTCCCAAAAATTTCCCCAAGAATTTAGAAGCCCCCTATCCCCTTCATTTCGCTTCATTTCAGCAAAATCCCTTGTTCCACACATCGGGACAAGTTTCACTCAAAAAATGTTTCAGAGAAATCAAAGATGAATTTGGGAAAACTGAGAGAGGTTTTTGTCCACAACATGCCAAAGAATAAAAACCTCCTTCACTTTTTGCACAGGTGTCATGGTTTTATAGAAATGTCAAAATTACAATCGCCAGATCCAAGGGCGGTTGACCAAGGCACTAAAATGGCGGAAAAGGCCCGATCCACTCCAAATTTTGGCCAAAGCCTCTTTGAATGAGCATGGTACTTGATTGGGGACTCCCAGCCCAAATTTCAAGAAATTTGGAGAAAATTTTGTCAAATGTGAATTTTTTGTGCCAAACACAGGTTTTCCTCCCCAACAGGTCGCGCGCCGTGCGTGACCTATTCGATGGGCAACTCCATTTCGGGAAAACTCAGCATTTTTGGATTTGTCATGCAAAGATACACCTTCTCAGCAATTACCAAGAGATTTCATCAAGTTTTGAGCCTCCAGAAGGTCAAAAAACATGCAAAAAATGACTTTCTGCCACCTTTTTGACACACAGGAAGCAGTCTTGGGAGATTGCAATTTTGGAGGGGCAAATGGCCACCAAATTCAGAAATTCCACTTGGGTTGGAAAGTAGACATCCAGAAATTTCCAACAAGCCCACTTTTGCCTCATTTGGACACCTGGAAGTGCCTCAAAAGCAGCTCCAAAGGCGCGCGACCTGTTCAGGATCAGGGCGCGACCTGTTGGGCAGTTTTCACAGAAATTCACCTACAGCTCAGCAAAACGCAGTTTTGACTGGATTTGACTTTTTGGAGTAGATTTTGATCCTCCTTGTTGTAAATGATGTAATTTTATGATATTTTGACACTTATTTATCTCTTCTAGAAGATCCATTCATGAGATAGGCAAAAATTTAATGAATGAATTGGTTTCCTAGTTTATAGAGGCAAGTTGTTTTGACTGCCTAGTTTTTAGTGCTCAGTTTAGAATTGGTTGAAATAGCTCCTAGGATAGTGAGCTCGACCCCTAGAGGCAAGGAAAGATGTTAGATTGCCTATATTATGTACTTTCTTGTTCATTTTCATGGTTGGACTCTTGAGGGAGAAAGCTTCTATTGTATTACTCATTGTATCTCTGCAATTTTGGCAAAGGAAGAAAGACCAGGGTTTTGCAGTCCTTTTTGGGATTCCTGTGGTTACATGTATTGATGGTGTGTTTCTCTTTGTACTTGTAAGTTTGTTATGTGATTCATCTTCTTACTTTTCCTTCTGCAAATTAGGCAAATGAAGTGTTAAAGTAGAATTCATGATTGCCATGCTCTGCTTTTAAGTTTGCTTAATATTTATGTTTTCATCTGTCTAAAGAGAACTCTTGAAGGTTTCTTGTTCTCTTTAGCTCCTCACCGGTAATTTCTATCCATTCACTTAATTCAAAGGCATCAGTACAGTCTCCTACCTTGCCCCAAAGAACCCCCTGCAAAAACTGTGTCCAATCCCCGCACCCAAAATTGCCTTTCCCCAACTTTCCACCAAAACCCTAAAAATCGCAATTCAAACTTTTTTATCAGTTTACTAGCCTAAAATCAGTGTTTTTATATTGGTTATCTCTGCTCGTTAAAGATCTTTTCCGAGATAGACCGGAGAGAGCCCTCTCGTGCCCCGTAGGGCTAGCTACGAGGCTAAGTGGTTTGATGTTACCTTGGAGTTTACCTTTCTCAGCCTGAGGTGAAATTTCAAGCGCTAACACATATAATATCGTAAGGAAGGTTGGTCATATGCATAGTGAATCTTTCATTTAGTTATATGGTGCCTAAAAACCATACTATTCATGAGCTACAGGACATGAGAGAAAGAGCTACAAATAAGTGTGAAGCATATTATAAATGCAAACTATGACTAGTCACATATAAACACTACACCAATAATGGAATTAGAGAATAAAAACTTCAATAAAGCTCTGAGTTGATCAAGATTTCCTTAGGAGCCTATATTTTATGATTGAATCAATAGGGATCAATCAGAGCCAGAAATGACTTCACATAAATAAGTTGATTCATTCAAGTGAAATGGATACAAGTCTTGGACATCGAATGATTGTAAATGATTGAATACCATGTGAAATGCAGCACATAAAGGTACCAGAAATGAAACACATAAACTAACCTTATATTTAATTATTAGGGTGTTTTATCATTATCATGGGAATCTTTCGCTAGCTTGTGGGCTTAAACGCTTTTCCTCTCTCTTTTCTATCGACATCAAGGGATTAACTAATGGCCTAGTTCCAGGTAAACTCCAATCGATTTTATGTCTATAGTTAGCCATAGCTTTTCCCCTGCATCACCCCTAGGAGCAAGTGCTTATACCATATACTTATTTTGAGGTCGTTACTTCACATTTCATTCATGGTACCCTAGGGGTGGTTTCAGTCAATCCAATAAGCATTCATTCATGCAAAGGAATTCCACATGGTAATATTCTAAGACATATGTGGTCATCATCTAAATCTCTATATTTCTTTACAACTTTCCAAGCTTTCGTTTCATCTTTAAGTTCATTTTTTGAATTTTTTCTATAGCATTGATTACAAGATCAATGAAGAAATATTTTGGAACCGCTCCATAAATAAGAAATGCGATCAAACATCTTGAAAGGGATGTTTTTCTCAACTTATAGCTGGTTCCAAAGATTTCCAAGGAGTTGATACTTGGGTAACGAACATAATTTTCATCCCTCTCAACTTTCATCATCGACTATAGAAAATGGATCATTTTACATGGAAATATTTTGTTAACAAGAAATGTTCCTTTGACTGCATAGCCATTATAGAAAAGATGACATTGAATGAGCGAGGGTCAGGTCTCTAAAATCTGATTGCTTAAATGTTTCCCTTCAAATACATTTTTGGGCATTGTGAAGCCAAATATTCTGATATAAATCCAATGCCATCAATATGTATTAGAAACTCTTCATTCAAGTCATAAACCTCATTTTTATTCTCATCCAAAAATGGTATATCTACCACAGAAAACAAATTACATATGAGATATCACCTCCAAAGGGAATGGTTTTTGAAACAATCAATGTAAACTAAGTTATGCACTTCTTCAAATTGGAAACAGTATGTACATGCATAAATAGACATCGTGCCTCATGGATAGATTTGTTAAACAAAATGTATGTATTTTTTTCATCTACTTTTGCAAATGATTTGATGCAAACAAAGTAACATTTGATTGATAATGACATGGGATTTTTCCTTTTTTCCTTGCCATCATCCTTGATTAAGTGATATAACGAGAAGCGAGGTCTAGGTCTGAATGTACGTGTGAAAGGTGGTGTAGTTGGGTTTGAGCGATAATCCACAAGGGCATCTTTGAACTGAGGGAGCTTAGGATAGTGGTGCGAGTAATGGCCATAGGCCCACCAAGATAACTCGTTGATTATTGCTTTCCCATTTAGAGAGATCTTACTTATGCTAGATAACAAGAATTTTGTCTATGTTCAGTCTAAAGCAACCTTATTGCCTCTATTTCTTCAAGTGAAGGTACCTACAATTGTCCAAAGGTGAGATATAGTACGACGATGGAGTGGGTATAAGCCGTGAACAGTTCTTGTCCTATGGATGTAGAAAGGTGAAGGAATAGAAAGAGGTGAGGGGTATGAGAGGCTCTTTAACACCAACCAAGATCAATGAAACCAGGAATGTGTTTTTTTTTTTTTTTTTAAACAACAAATCACAGTAAATAAATGCGCTAGATCTCACAAATGCAACATATTTTTACCTTTATAGATACCTTCAACTAGTTTGGATCTTGTTGGACTAGACTCAACCTTCTGAACATACAAATTTATCATTCTTAACCATTTTTTTGTTAAATTCTAACTAGAGTAGTTGTCATCTACTCCAAATTCCAAATTTCTTGAATAAATCTTACAAGAATTTGAACCATCCCTCTTGAGGTCCAAAGTCTCAGCTCGAGAGAAGAAAGAAACAGTGAGAAGAAAATAAAAACCTCGGTAGGAAACCAACCAATGGACAGCTCCAAAAAAGAGTGCCTCCACCAAATCTGATCTTCTAGGAAATCCTTTTGGTCATACAATCACCATTGACCCAAACATTCCCTGAGAGAAGGGTTGAATTACACTACTAGATTGACTATTGGTTCATTGGCTGAAAATTGTGGGAGGAGGAATTTGCGGTTTTCATGGATGACAAGACTTTGTGGGAGGAGAATGAAAGTTTTCATGGATGAACAAAACCTCTTCCCCCCCCCCCATCTTCTTGAAGAGTTTAACATCAAATCAAAGCACACAACTTAAACTCTTCAAATCTAATCTAGTAGCTTGTTCCATTTTACTGTACCTCATACCAAAAATAGATCGAAATGGAATGATATGATATCGATCTATGTTGTGTTGTGTGAAACCAAGAATGGTTAGAAGAATGAATAGTTGTGTTTTTTCCAATAAATTTCCCATGTTGAGAGAATAAGATAGGGCATCATAGAGGTTAAATAGTTAAATGAGACCATGATGGCATAACAACTAGGTTTCACTACCTATATGACCCACCATAGGCTCTACCCCTTATTAAAGAATCTATCGTTACGGTCAATGAGTGGAATAAATCCCTGAATGATGTCTATATATACAATAAAAAGAGGGAGCGTTCATTGACAAAAATATAGGACCTTAGCACCATATTAGTTGGTGCCTTTGTGCCTTTGTGCCACCACCTTCCCACACCTGCCACGGCCACCTACCCTCGTATTGTCGAATGCCCTCATGCCCTACTTGAACGCCCCTACTCTCATGCCCTACTTGATTGCCTCTGCTCAATTAATGCTTTGTTCCATGATGGGTTTATGTTTGATGCATGGTTTATAATGCTTGTTGGTTTTTTGAATCATGCTCTAATACCAATTTACTCATTTGTTTTTCATTTATGAACTCTACGAATTAGTCATTTGAACTTAGGTTTTTCTTTGGCCCCATTCACAGATCACTCTATGTGAGGTGTTATATGGAAAATTCACTTTTGCAGACAAAAATGAACTCCCTAGATCTAGTGGTCTGATCTAGAACAACATAAGATAAAAATATTTATCTTTTCTTTAGAGAGATTAGAATACATAAAAGGGACCTACCTGGAATTTGTAGTAAGTCCTCCTCTTCTCCTTACTTGTAAGCTCCAACTCTAGCTCCTTGCATTATAAATGGAACCTGCAACAAAGACTGAAACAAGCAAGGGAACTATAATATTAACACGACATAATCCAATATATCTAATCAATGAGTCAAAATGGCATTGAAATACATAAATATCAACATGACACAAGTATAGGAAAACAAAGTGATTTTTGTATTAATAAATAAAGGAAAAAGTTAAAACCATATATAGAAGTTGACTTTGTAGATGTCTCCCCAATTGTCTTGTCCTTCATTGCCACAAAGAAAACCTTCACACTCAACCCTAATGCATGAGGACACTAGCAATCTCCAAAATCCAACCCGGACTCTATGGGAGGTAGTAAATTTATAGCGTGAAAGTGGTAGTTTAGGATTCACCATTCTAGGCTTGATATCCACAGATGAGGGAAGATAAGCTCTAGGGATAAGAGATAATACCGCTATAGTAAGATCGGATAGGAATTCTAGATCTTTATCCATGGTAAATGTTTAAAACTACCTTAGAACCTTATGGAAGAAGATTTGAAAATATTTTTAAATTTCCCAAAATTCTAGAATTAGCACACCTGCAAAGTAGAGTAACCTACATTGGTTAGTGCATATGCTCAGTTATTCAACTTGCAACCATTATAGGTGGACAGGCATGCACAGTGCATTGGGGCTAAAAACATGGTTGTTTTTAGCAGATAGACCCAGAAACTTGACTTTTTGGAGAAATGATGCTTAGGGATTTGCCAATGGATAATGACAAAGTGTTCAAGGATGTTGATTGATCCGGTTTCAGGTCTTTTGAGAGGATGTGAAAAAATGACCTGCAACAGATTACACCCTAAAGTACAATTTTAGAAGCAGTGGCTGAGGAATGAAGTGCTTGGCCTTGTGACAAGTCTGGATCATAAAAAATTGGTCAATATCATTATATGTTACAATACATATTATCATTATGATATCGTTGTTGAGGGAGGCATACCCATGCTCAACATATATGCCAATATTACATGTACAATGATCAAAGAAGTCTCGTCCACTGATGACAAAGCATGGACCCATACTAGGATGAATGTCTAAACGATCATTTCCATCACACTTTGTAATCTTGTATGAATTCTGAAATCACAACCCGGATAGATGGAACTAGATCTGGGGTCTTCTACCTCGTCACTCTATAGTACGAGTCTGACCATGTGAATGAATGACCTCGAGTCGAACATTATAGACACCATCTGATTATCGGCCAATAATGTAAGTTGTTAACAGACGCGAGAGAAACTATTGATAATGATAATGGATCTCAAGGTAATATAGTACAATCTACATGGTGTGAATGAATGAGTTGAAGTCGAACACCACATAGAATCTTCCGGTCGAAGGCCAATGAGGAGGACCTATCATTGAGAGGAAGGAATATTTTCATTGATGTATGCAAGCTCCAAGGTACCAAAGGGAGTTTCTAAGTAAACTTCCTAGATAATGAGTTGATGTTGACAAGAAGTGACCCGTCGCAAGAGGGCCTTGATATATCCCTCATCGATGACACAGAATGGGTATCAAGATCTAAGAAAAAAATTGTTGATGTAGAGTTGGTTCAGGAATGGAAAACATGAATGAAAACTTAAGAGTATTGTAGCAAGTATCAATTGAGGGACTTCTCTTGAACATATTAGTGACACTTTATGGAGATGGCATCATTGACCCAAAACTTATTATGAAGGCTTTTGATATGGTGTGATTAACCAAAGAGGCAAGCAGATTTCCCAACCCAACAGTCACGGAGATGAAGTGAAAGAGTATCATGTTCATGAGAGACTCACTGCCATTAATAGGTTAAGTACCATGTTTTCCCACTTTCCCAACCATTTCTGGCCAGTACCTCTTTATGTTTAACAAGCTTAAGGAGGACAACATATGCTTGATCTATAAGTTCATCCTTCAGATGAATCCATCTGAATATATATAACGAATCCTGAGTAGGAGTGGTTCGGTCTCATCATGCTCAACGAGTCCAACATTTTTTGTTATTTTTACAAGTCCAACGAAGGTATAACTTGACTTCTTTTTTCATGTTTAGAGAATTTGAAAAAGAGGCGAAAAAGAAAACTCCAAAGGTTAATTTTCATAAATTTAGTCTCTTGATCCTGGAAAGGCATAAAACGATATTCAGGAGAACCTTTTATTCATGTTCAACTAAAGTATTTATTTTTCGTAAATAATCCATCCCAGTCTAGAAAAGGGCTAAACTTATACTAGGCAAACATATTTTCATTTGCTTTAACAAGTTCGAAAAGACAAGTGCTCGGCAATATTTTCATGTTTAGGGAGTCTAGAAAGAGCTAAAAGAGAACTCCTCCTAGAGGAACAATTGGTATAAAGGGTATCAACTAATTTCAGTCATGGTGGAACTGCTCAAAACACATAGAGGTCAATAGGCTAGCTAATAAGGCCACTCATTGTGGTGGTTCCCTAGGCAAAGGAAAAAAATTGAGTTAAAGTGAATAATCAGCCAAGCAGATGGTGACAACGTAACGAGAAAACCAAGGTTCATCTGGCAGAAATAGGCTGATAAAAATGGCAATCACGTAGGATAGGATAAGAATGGTTTCGTTTTTACACAAGCTTGAAACATGGGAAACTATGCTTGAAATTGGTTTAATTTTTACACAAGCTTGAAACAAGGAAAAAATATGCTTTAGATTAGTTTCATTTTTACACAAGTTTGAAATGGAGAAAAACTATGCTTGAGAGTGATTTCATTTTTACACAAGCTTGAAATAGAGAAAAACTATGCTTGAAATGAATTTTCATGAACCCAATATAATGGCTTAACTCTAAGGACATGCCCCCCAAACTTCATTTCATTCACCTAAGTAGATTGTTGGTTACTAATAGGCAGATGGAATGAAGGTTCATTTATGAGATCAAGTGAAAGACTCAACTCAACATTCATGAGATCTAGTCAAAGACTCAGATTGGAGGGGGGTTTGTTTCATTTTTTAACGAGCTTGACACAGTAAAAGAACTATGCTCAAGGGACCTTGTTTGATTTTTTAACGAGCTTGACACAAGAAATGGAACTCTGCTCTAAGAACCTTATTTCATTTTTAAAGGAGCTTGACATAAGAGAAGGAACTATGCTCCAACCCCTAGGTAGCTCAATAACCTTATGGGGGAAGGTTAATTGTTGGCGAGGGATGTCTAGAATAGGACTGGATGAGTTGGGCTACTAACATTTGCATCCCACCTTGATATATATTGTTTTGATAATTAGGATAACCCATACTAGGTTGTCCATTCCCAGGAAATCCCTGATATTGTTGGAAAGGTTGACCTTAGAAATATTGGCATGAATAAGGTTGTTGCCTGGTTTTGTCTGAGCAACATATTCTTATGGTATTCCTTGTAACGATTTCCCTAATTGAATTTGCATCATTCCTAGAATAGGCTGACTAACTGGCACCTGTGGCATGCTATAAATGGGTTGACTTACTTGTACCTATTGAATAACCTAACCAAGTGAATCATTAGGGAGTTTCATGACAACAAGAGAAATGTCCCCTTGTTCGTAAGGATCCAAAGAAAAAAGAAGAACTTGAGTGGTATGAATCTCATTCTCTACGAGAAAAGCACGATCAACTAAAGGTGGAATCGAGTCAACCATTTTATCAACTAATGGTTGGTTGGGAACGAACTCATGGGATTCATGTTCAGAGAGAGTGGTATTGATTGGATTTGTATCAATCACTTCATCAACTAGTGGAGGATTGGGAGAAAGCTTTCGGCAACCAGCGGGAAGTCATGGCTAATAAGTTATAAGGTTTTCCAACAATTTTGAGGCTTCATTGATCCAAACTTAAACAGGAACGCAACAAATTATAGATATAATCATAAACACAGAGATGCAACAGAAAAACAGTTCATTTCATTAATAGAAAAATATTGAACTATGCTTACAAACAGAATGGAAATAAGATAGCTTGGGCAATGGTAACTTATCTCTGAGAAGAGATGTGACGGCTACATGCCTTTGAACTGTGTTACAATGAGGCTCAAGGGCCTATTTATTATTGGAGAACATGAGAAAAGCATAAACAACCAAAACCCTAACCCCAGGAGATGTAACACCAAGAGTTTGTGGGCCCCATTGGGGTTACTTGGGCAACCAACTTCCCGGGGTCATAACTATCAGGATATTCCAACACATAGGAAATAGTTAAGTATAACTTGGTCTAGTGTAGAGTTAGGTAAAGTGTGTTTCTTTACTATGTACTTTTGTAACTTACAATCCAACGGGCACGATATGTTCTAGACATGAAGTGATCTGATGGTTCATTCTCTCCTCGGTCTTACCGACACTTGATTCGTGGCTTAACACCCTATTGGTCCATGATCTCTATTTAAAAAGCATGGAGGGTCATTTGTAGGGTAACCATTCATGAGAGAAGCTTATGTAAATTTTCATTCTTTTATTAATAAATTTCTTGAAGTGGCCGCGTTGGCTCAGGATGTGGATTGTTTCCCTCTATGAGGGTTTTAACCACATCAAGAATAATGGTGTATTGATCTATGATCTGTTTGTGAGTGGTGTCCTTTGGTGTTATGTCTCAGGAACTTACCCTGTAAATTCTTACATGGTATCAGAGCTATTTGAGGGCCACATCCATTGGTGATCCAAATCTGAAGCCGGTACAACTACATCTGACTGTCATTTCCTAGATCTACTTTTTCTGATTGCTTTTGGGTCGAGAGGACTGCTCTATTGTGTTAGGAGCATTTGTTCCAGTGAGGAACCCCTTTTGTTTCAAGCAAAAAGGTTTCTGGTAGCCCTAGCTACGTCATTTTAAAGATCTTGAGGTATACAGTCTTTATTTGCAGTTCTAACTATTCATCTCTCTGTTTATTTTGGTTTATTTAGCTCTCTGTTTTTTATTACCAGATCTATACCTTTCATTTTTGCATATTCTCTTTGCCCCGCGACTCTGTGCGATCTAGGCAAATCAGAAACAGAAAGGAAGGATTTTTCTCATGCATATGCTCTTTTCCACCGCGCCTTAGTATGATCTCGGAAAATCAGAAACATTGAGGAAAATATTTAGTTTCTAGCTAAAGCTAACTTCAAACTTTTTCAAGCAAGCATGCACCCCAAAGCTTCAATGACTAAAAAAAAAAGACTCTTCCTCTTTTCCAAAAACTACTAACCTCTTAAACTAGCTCACTTGGTCCAAAGTTACTTTATGAGAATAGAGGTCTTGAGTTCAAGTCTTTTGTTTTGTTGAGTTACTTTTTCAAAAAGCACATGTAACTTATGTTTTAAAGTTACTTTATGTAAAAGTGTTCTCATCCATTATAAAAAGTGAGTCACTTATAATTCTAAATTCTTTTTATCTTTTATTTAAGTTACAATTTAGTGGGTAGCTCATAAAGTACCATTGTAAAAGTGACTTTCACTTATTTATAAAAGTGAGTCACAGATTTTTTTTTTTTTTTTTTTAAGTGAGCTAATTAGATTAAGTTTGGAAAGGGGGGAGGAGATTTTTTAAAATGTAATATTATCATTTAATTCCGTACATTCATGCACTTCGTCAGCATCTTAAACAACTTTTCTTCAAAAAGCCATAACTTCTTCATCCGAAAGTCATTTCAAAGCCGTTTTTTTTTAATCAACCTAATTTTTTGAGATATTTCCATTGGAACACTTAGTTTCAGCATCTACAGCTTTCGTTTCTGTTAAAATGGAAATTCCATGCCAAGTTATTCTTGACAACACCAACTACTTCCAATGGTGGTCCTACATTGTGGATTTACTTAAGAGTAAATGTCTTTACAGAATAGCCTTAGGCCAAGAAACCAAACCTCAAGATGAAGATAAAGCAACCAAATGGGAAAATAGGAAAGATCAAGCACGTGGGTTGATAGGGATGTCTATTTTTCCAGACCTTAGATTCCATATCGCAGAACTTGATACTCCTAATGAAGGAATGAAACAGCTCACTAAATTTTTTGGAATTAAAAATGAAATTAGAGCCCATCAACTCGAAAATGAGTTGCTTACATTGGACCCCAATAATTTTTCTCCCATTCAAGATTTTTTGTCCAAGTTCAAAACCCTTATACTTCTCTTAGAAGGTGTTAAGGTTAAGAAAGAAGATGGTAGCCTTATCTATTCCATTCTTACTAAGTTGGGACCAGTGTTATGAAACCAGCTCAAGAAAAGATAGAAAAGATAGATCAACGCCTTAGAATTCAGCCTCTTCGAGGGGGCAACCTCCTTTACATTACATAAATGAAAAATTCTTGGATGATACAAATGAAAAGACCTCCTTTCTATATATAGGAGTCTAAGGGGTCATAACATAATCAGAGCTGACATAACAATAATAATGTAAGGGCACAATAATAATAATGGTGGGCTTCTATGGGGCACAATAGTAACAATATGGGCACTACATGGGTACATCAATATAATAAGTGGGTTGTACTAATAACAATAAGGGGTTACACTAGTAGTATAGGGGCCTAACATGCCCCTCTCCTTCAGAAAGCGTTGTCTTCAACGCTTGAGTAGTTCTTGATGCTTCTGCATAAAATTCTTGTCCTCCCATGTGGAATCTTCAACAGGTAAGTTCTTCCACTTGATGAGATACTCTGAAATTGATCGATTTCGTAGCTGTCGGGTTCTTGTTTCTGTGACTGCTCCAGGTTCCAATATGATTTTTCCTTTGTCTTCAATTTCTGGCAATATTGTTTGAATTGGGATCTTTTGCAACTTTTGAATAAGTGGCCATACTTCTTCGTCCTTCTTCCATTCATCCCTTGCTTCGTTTATCCAATCTGGTTGGATAATAGAAATTGCACAAAACAATGCTTCCACATCCTCGTTCTTGAAGAGTCTTCCCATTCGGTAAGGTCGCCATTTTTTAAGTGCATGTAGTATTGCCAACATTTCCTTCTCATAAATAGCTTGCTTGAGATGTAGCAGTAAAAATACCCAATCACCTACATCAAAACATTTTTCACTACAATGTTGATCAACCTGTTGTTTTGTTTGATTTTGCATCGAAGTGGCGTTATCCTTTAAAAGTTGGAGAACTTGCTGTTGATGCTCGATGTGATCTTTCACTACTTGAACTTTTTTCTTCTTGATATGTCCTTCTATCTCTCGAGTTTGAGGAGTGGTAATTTCTTCCAATCCTTTACAATACATGGTCGGATTCATTTCTTGATGTTCGATGTGATCTTTCACTTCTTGAACATTTTTCTCCTTGATATGTCCTTCTATCTAAATAGTTTGAGGAGTGGTAATTTTGACCAATGAATTACAAGATATGGTTGGATTCATTTCTTCTTTCTCGATGTGATCTTTCACTTCTTGCACCTTTTTCTTCTTGATATGTCCTTCTATCTTGAGAGTTTTAGGAGTGGTAATTCTTGCCAATGCTTTACAAGATACCGTCTGATTCATTTCTTCTTTCTCTGGGGTGGGGTCCTGGCGTATATCTTCTTCTTTTGATGTTTCTTGATCTTTTTCTTCCTCCTCTTCATATTCTATGTAAAACAATTTCTTCTCAGCACACTTATGACCTTTAGTGCATTTGCTATCACAATTGTAACAAAGCCCTTTTTCTCTTTTTTCTTCCAATTGTTGTGATGTAACCCTTGTAGGTTGTGGAAGGCTAGGAGAAACAACACTTCCATCTTTATAGTTGTGAGGGGAATGCTTCCTGGTTTCCATAATTTTGCTTTCCATTATGTCATAAAGCCCTTTTACTCTTTCCAATTGTTGTGGTGTTGCTCTAAAGAAGGTGTTGCTCTTTGTATCCTTATAATGTGCTATCATTTCCTCCGTGAAAATTGACCACGTAACAAGTTGTTTACGAGAACAAAGCCCTTCATACCATAAAAATTGATCTGGTTCTAAATATGAAGATGCAATCCATACCTTTTGTAACAGTTGTACACCATGTAGATCAAAATATTGCTCCATCTGAAGTATCCAATTTACCGGATCCTTGCCATCAAACTTCCTCATCTTGCTTTTTCTTAATTTTAGGACCTCGATCTTGAAACGACTGTAACTCTGTACTTGTGGATATTTAAGTTCTAAAATTGATACCTGTAGTAGCCCTCTGTGTCCTCTTTCCAAATCCACCAGTCTGATGCAAATTGGATTCTCCAAAAAAGAGTTATGCACAATCTCCCAAGATGACCTGATTATAGACCTTTCTAGAAGAGCGAACTTGTATGAAGTGCCACGTGTCAATTTTTCGACCTTTGGCTCTAAAAACGATATACAAGAAACTACAGTCCGTCCTCTTTCTGCAACTTCTTACGAAATTTCAATCTGATCCTTAGAGAGAAAGTTATGACGATTTTCCCTAGGTCACCTGTTTTGAATGTAATTCAGGAGTCTGCAAAAAGACCAACTTCCTCAGATCATATCTCCGCAAATATCACGCAAAAAGCTCTGAAATTCGGACCCAAGGTTCAACGCGATTTCTTCTCAAATGCGTTTTTTTTGCGACTTCTGAAACGTCACAGAAAAAAAGTTATAGCGAAAATGCCACGATGACCTGTTTGGAGTAGCGAAACCCTAGAATCCAAAGCTCTGATACCAAATGTTATGAAACCAGCTCAAGAAAAGATAGAAAGTATAGATCAACGCCTTAGAATTCAGCCTCTTCAAGGGGGAAACCTCCTTTACATTACATAAATGAACAATTCTTGGATGATACAAATGAAAAGACCTCCTTTCTATATATAGGAGTCTAAGGGGTCATAACATAATCAGAGCCGACATAACAATAATAATGTAAGGGCACAATAATAATAATGGTGGGCTTCTATGGGGCATAATAGTAACAATATGGGCACTACATGGGTACATCAATATAATAAGTGGGTTGTACTAATAACAATAAGGGGTTACACTAATAGTATAGGGGCCTAACAACCAACCTACTTTATGTTTGTTTCCACCTTCCATTCTGTTAGCCTCCTGCTGCAGCAGGTATTCATCTTTCATGATTGACATTTTTACATGCCAAATATGTCATACTTTGCAAGCTGCAGTGTTCCATATTTCCACAAGGAGCCATGAAAGTGTGCTGGTCCAAAGGCCACTGCTGTATTCCATTTTTTATGAGGTTTTTAGTTAAGGGAAGACCAAACAGCTTAATCCTGGCCTCCCTAGGTTTCAATTTCCTGTTTTAGAATATAGAGAATGATATCTGTCCAAACAGTTTAATCTTGACAGATTTATAGATAGGTAGAGAATCAAAGGGACCCAACTGTTTAATCTGGGCCCTGGCAGAAATAAGTATAGATCTAGATAGGAGGAATTCAAAAGAAAATTGTAAATCTGGGTCTGCAAGTCTAAGTGCACCCAAAGAAAAAGAAAAAAATGTTAGGTGAGTAGGCTGGGTAGGTAGCTGTGGTTGCAGAATAATGATTGATGATCAATTTTGTGTTTCAAACTGTTTTATCTTTTCAGATCAGTATAGGCAGTTTTATTCAAAGGAGCTCAGAGTTGGACATCACTAACTTCCCCCTTCTTCTAATTTCCCAAGTCACTTACTAACTCCCCAAAGAGGTCAAGATCTGCTTGATTCCTCTTAGCTTCATCATCATCCATATCAGTCACCTTGGTGAAGATCTCCTTCACTCAAGGATCTCAGTTCCTTTCAAGTCATTTTCCCCAAAATTTAGCCTAAGGTCCCTGACCTTAGCGCTTGCTAGTCACCTTCATATTAACCACTAACGGTATTATATAACTCCCTATCAGTTTTCCCATTCCCCTACTAAAGCTATGTACATATAACTCCCCTATGTAAATATCCCCTCCCTAGCAAAATAGCCATATTTTTTCTAAGTCTGGGGAAAAATAGTCCATCTGGGGCTGTTTTTAGCCCATCCGAGTCATAGCAGGGGTTAGATGACACCTGGTCATGCTAACAAACCTCTCCCCTAGCCCTAAAAACCCTCAAAAAACCCATGTTTCACCCCTCATCCCCAAGTCCCAGCTGTAAATACTTCAACCGCGCGCAAACCCCCTTTCGCCACCCCTAACCCAAAGTTTTTCGTGTAAAATATTAACCCCGCCCCTATTAACCCTCATAATCCACCGTTCCCTAAGTTATAACCCACCACGCGCATTATTAAAAAAGGAATATTCTTTGAATATTCCCCCGCCGTATCTCCCCGCCGTATTACCTTCGCCGCCAGCCGTCAGATTATCCGCCCCGCAGATCAATGGCTGGCGGGCCGCCCCATCCCCGAACCGCCCGAGCTTTAGCATCCGGGAGATGGGCGGTATTGCCGCCGTACTCCCGCCACGCGTCAGCTCCTGGGCTGTGGCGGAGGCCCCCCTCACGAAACTGCTCTCCCCCAAAGGTGGTGCGCCACAATACCGCTTACCGCCTCCTGCCCGGTGACGTCACCGCATACGTCACCCCCTGCACAGTCACCGCTTACGTCACCCCCTTATGCCCAGTCACATGTCCAGTCATCTGCCTGTGTGGCCCCTTGCCACATGTCATGCCACGTCACCGTCCGTACATGATGACGTCATCCTGCCACGTCATCATGCTGACGTCACCCGCCGTACAATATCACGTCATGCTGACGTCATCATCAGTTTTTGGCGCAGAGGCGAAAATCGCACTTCGGGGCCCCGGAATCCAATTCTGAGGCAGTTTTTGATGAGCTCGCTAGATTTTTTGGGCCTGAATGGGGAATCTTTTCATTCTGCGGCCCCCAGCAAGCCCGAAAGGCGCCGAATGACCCGTTTTCTTCACAGAGCATACCGAAAGGATCAGAAGACAGTTCCAGAGGATACAGAGGCCGAAAAGTGGCCATTAATTTGTGAATGAGACCCACAGCACGCCAGAACAACATCAATTTATTGTCAAAGAGTATCATATGAAAGAAAAGATGCCAAAGAGTATCAGCAAAGATTTTTTTTAGGGGCTCAAAGCATCTGTACATTAATGAGGCCCCCAGAAAGTCAAGTCAGGCATCATCAGCCCGTCCTAGATCTCAAATCACAGTCAGAAGCATTCAATGCCGCCAAACAGCAAGGGTGCAAAGACCAATGCACAGTTATAAGAGATGAACAGCACACAGCCACCAGGACAGACGTTAACTCATCTTGTTACAGCTGCCCCCAGCATAGCTCAAAGATATTTTTCTGGCATTTATTTCTAGATAAGATTAGGTTAAAGCAATCAATTTTCTGTCAGACCGGTTAGGTCGGCTGCAATAGATAAATTTTGGATAAATCTTCCCTATATATGCCACCCTCTGTATTGTTTTAAGGGTCGGTTGGTTGATGGTATTCAGTTGAGACTCGCACTGTACACTTGATATGTTTCTGTAATCAAAGACTGCTGAAAGGCTTGGAGGAAAGACTGTTTGCTCTTTGTCTAATGGTTTTGAAGAAGTGAATTTGGAATTCTTGTGCTGCAACATGACTCAATAAGTTTTCCTACCTCTGTTTTTCCATTGATATACTGTCTAAAATAGTAGAAAGAAAGAATAGTCTAGAATTGGTTTAAACACCCTCTATGCTCATTTTCTGCTATTTCTTTATGTTTTCATCTGGGTTAGTAATGAATATGAATTCCATATGGCTCATGTTTCCCCTAATCCCTTCATCTTTCACAGTTGTCTAGGAATTCTTAATTGCTCCTAGACAGAGCTCATTCACCTTCCCCCTCTTAAGCTGAGTGAGAGATTCTTTATTGCCTCTCATTCCTTATCCCTCATTCCATCCTTTTAAGCTTTAAGTGTTGTTTCATGAGCAGCTACCTTGCTCCTTATTTCTCTTGTGACCAAGAAAACGCACCAGCAGTCCCACTCCTTGACTCCACGCCCAATGGTTTGAAACTTACCAGACTATGTTTTGCCTCTCTACTTGAGACATCTTCCTTCCCACCAAAAACAAAACAAAAACCCTCTGAACTCAAGACCTAGCCTAAAATCCTTTTCAAACAAAGTTAAATCTAAAAGAGAGAGCCCTCTCTGATTGCAGGTTGGCTAGAACCTGCAGTCCAAAGTTGGTCTGTGGTTACCTCGGCCGTATCCTTTTCCAGAGCTTAAGGACAACCTGAGTGATAACATAATGGCGACTCCACTGGGGACCTAATCCTCAGAAAGTTTTATTGATTAAGTTGGAAAGCTCCACTGGGGAACTTCCTCATATAGTTTCACAAAGAAAGTTGGAAAGCTCCACTAGGAAGACCCAAACCTTCACAACCTTTTTTCAAGTCTAGCTCTGATCTTTGATGGTGGACAGAGATCAGGCACTCAAACTTAGTGTATCCACCTGGCGACTCCACATCATCCTCATAATAAAGACTCCACTGGAGAAATGAACCCAAAAGAAATTTATGAGTAGATCAGGCTTTTGACCTGGATTATTATCCAAGAGGTCATGTTCTTTCTCCTCCATAAAGTTTTGTTGTACATGTTGTTTGAATTTGACTTTTATGTTTTGCCCGTAGAAAATGTTGAAGAAAGCCCTCCTTGCACACCCGAACAACATCCTTTAAATGCTGCTAATGCTCACCTTATAGTCAAGGAGGACACTATTGTCAAAACAAATCATCCTATCCCTGTTCATACCGAACCCAGTCATTTAATCCCTATACACAATCACGTACCTCGTAAAGTTCCTGATAGATATAAACCACTCATTCTGCCTCCCGCGCTTAATCCTTTGCCCAAAAATCATCCCATGTATCTCCCAAGATTTGATGGAGAGAGTGGAGTTACTGCTCAAAAGCATATTCAGGCCTTTGAAGATTATTTGAACATTTTTGAAGTGGAGGATGAGGATGTTAGTGTTAGGCTGTTTGCCCTTTCTTTGCAAAGTGAAGTTAGGACTTGGTTTAAAGCATTTCCTGAGGCAAGCATCTCAAATCTTCAGCAGTTATTCAAACTCTTCCTTGACAGATGGATGATCAAAGTCAATTTCCTCATGCTCATAGAAGAATATAATCAGTTAAAAAGAATTCCAAATGAATCCGTTCAACAATTTTCTGACCGATTCAATCAAGTTTATCATTCCATACCATTGAATATAAGACCTCCCCCTGATTTGGCCCTATTACATTATCCAGTAGCATTTGATCCAGAAATGGAATTTCATCTAAGAGAAAGGAGCCCCTCTACTATGCAACAGATGCAGAACATGGCAGTAGATGTAGAGGTTAATCTGAAAGTTAGGGAGGAGAAGTTGAAAGCAGAAAAAGAGGATGAACTTGACATCTTTTTAGAGAAAGCAGAGGAAATAAAGCACATATGCACAATGGAAGTTGAAGGCTTAGAGCGCCAGAACAGATCTGTTTTGCAAAAGGAAGGTAATGATATTCATAAACAAACTAGCTACAAAACAGATGACATATTCATACCGCCATACATGATGGAGCTGTCTCCTAATATAATGTATGAATATAATAGCTTCTCTTCTTTCAACTGTCTGCCCAAATATGATCAGTATGATGATGACTGTGAGCCTAATGACCAAATCAGTCTTGCAGAAGAGTTACATCTTATTTTTGCAGAGAGCACAGTTCAGGATCAGCTACCTGAAAACAATGATCAGCATGCCCATTTCAGCTATGAAAAAAAGGAGGAAAAGGCAGAAAATTTTAAATTCAGTGAAGGAGCTTTACCATTTTGTTTCAAGTCTTTTCAGTTTATTAGGGATAATTATCATGTCGTTAACAATCAAGTGTCACCATATTCTGTTACTGATCAGCTAGAGGAAAGTCCAGGCCCTGATCCTAAAGCATCACCACTAGATTTGCAGCCCCAAAGTGCCAGTGAATGTCAGATTGAGGAAGACTCAGAAGTGGCAGCATGTGACCAGATAATCCAACTGGATTCCCTGCCATTGGGTTTGCAGCCATCTCAGATATTTGAAGAAGAAAAAGAACAGTCAGCGCAAATCTGTCAAGTGCCATCTGAGCCAACTTTCAAAGAATTACAGGTACCATCCCATGTTTTGCAGAATTCATCTGATAGTAAGCTGCGTGATGAGGTAAAACACTGCTCTTCTCCGCTAGCAGGCTGCGAACCATGGTATCAAGTGGTTGATGATCCCCCAATTCTAAAACATGATAGCTATCCCAAACTTTTGTACAGTTCTTTAGTTCAGTCCAGCAATAATGTATATATGCTACAGGACCCTTTTGTACAATTTCTTATTTCAGCAAAGAAGGTGAGCGGTTACCTGATCTTCTCAAAGATTAACAAAGCCACATCAGATTGCAAGATCTCCATTTCAAGTAACAGCAAGCACGAGCAGCAGAAGCCATTCATGTTCATAATGCTTAAGTGGCTGCATTGGCTGTTTCATTACACCTAACAGCAAAGGAAATGCTGGTTAGGGTAGGTAGGTAGGATTAATAAGGTAGCCGGCCAAGCAAATTTTGCAGAATACAGCAACAATTGAATACAAGGCAGTCTGACCTGCTGTTCTTGGCTTTTCACAAGGAAAAGCCATCCCCAAGTGGAGCCACTGTTAGCCTCCTGCTGCAGCAGGTATTCATCTTTCATGATTGACATTTTTACATGCCAAATATGTCATACTTTGCAAGTTGCAGTGTTCCATATTTCCATAAGGAGCCATGAAAGTGTGCTGGTCCGAAGGCCACTGCTGTATTCCATTTTTGATGAGGTTTTCAGTTAAGGGAAGGCCAAACAGCTTAATCCTGGCTTCCCTAGGTTTCAATTTCCTGTTTTAGAATATAGAGAATGATATCTGTCCAAACAGTTTAATCTTGGCAGATTTATAGATAGGTAGAGAATCAAAGGGACCCAACTGTTTAATCTGGGCCCTGGCAGAAATAAGTATAGATCTAGATAGGAGGAATTCAAAAGAAAATTGTAAATCTGGGTCTGCAAGTCTAAGTGCACCCAAAGAAAAAGAAAAAAATGTTAGGTGAGTAGGCTGGGTAGGTAGCTGTGGTTGCAGAATAATGATTGATGATCAATTTTGTGTTTCAAACTGTTTTATCTTTTCAGATCAGTACAGGCAGTTTTATTCAAAGGAGCTTAGAGCTGGACATCACTAACTTCCCCCTTCTTCTAATTTCCCAAGTCACTTACTAACTCCCCAAAGAGGTCAAGATCTGTTTTATTCCTCTTAGCTTCATCATCATCCATATCAGTCACCTTGGTGAAGATCTCCTTCACTCAAGGATCTCAGTTCCTTTCAAGTCATTTTCCCCAAAATTTAGCCTAAGGTCCCTGACCTTAGCGCTTGCTAGTCACCTTCATATTAACCACTAACGGTATTATATAACTCCATATCATTTTTCCCATTCCCCTACTAAAGCTATGTACATATAACTCCCCTATGTAAATATCCCCTCCCTGGCAATATAGCCATATTTTTTCTAAGTCTGGGGAAAAATAATCCATCTGGGGCTGTTTTTAGCCCATCCGAGTCATAGCAGGGGTTAGATGACACCTGGTCATGCTAACAAACCTCTCCCCTAGCCCTAAAAACCCTAAAAAAACCCATGTTTCACCCCTCATCCCTAAGTCCCAGCTGTAAATACTTCAACCGTGCGCAAACCCCCTTTCGCCACCCCTAACCCAAAGTTTTTCGTGTAAAATATTAACCCCGCCCCTATTAACCCTCATAATCCACCGTTCCCTAAGTTATAACCCACCGCGCGCATTATTAAAAAAGGAATATTCTTTGAATATTCCCCCGCCGTATTACCTTTGCCGCCAGCCGTCGGATTACCCGCCCCGCAGATCAATGGCTGGTGGGCCGCCCCATCCCCGAACCGCCCGAGCTTTAGCGTCCGAGAGATGGGCGGTATTGCCGCTGTACTCCCGCCACGCGTCAGCTCCTGGGCTGTGGCGGAGGCCCCCCTCACGAAACTGCTCTCCCCCAAAGGTGGTGCGCCACAATACCGCTTATCGCCTCCTGCCCGGTGACGTCACTGCATACGTCACCCCCTGCACAGTGACCGCTTACGTCACCCCCTTCTGCCCAGTCATCTGCCTGCGTGGCCCCTTGCCACGTGTCATGCCACGTCACCGTCCGTACATGATGATGTCATGCTGACATCATCGCCACATCATCATGCTGACGTCATCGCTGACTCCACCCGCCGTACAATATCACGTCATGCTGACGTCATCATCAGTTTTTGGCGCAGAGGCGAAAATCGCACTTCGGGGCCCCGGAATCCAATTCTGAGGCAGTTTTTGATGAGCTCGCTAGATTTTTTGGGCCTGAATGGGGAATCTTCAGGGAATCTTTTCATTCTGCGGCCCCCAGCAAGCCCGAAAGGCGCCGAATGACCCGTTTTCTTCACAGAGCATACCGAAAGGATCAGAAGACAGTTCCAGAGGATACAGAGGCCGAAAAGCGGCCATTAATTTGTGAATGAGACCCACAGCACGCCAGAACAACATCAATTTATTGTCAAAGAGTATCAGATGAAAGAAAAGACGCCAAAGAGTATCAGCAAAGATTTTTTTTAGGGGCTCAAAGCATCTGTACATTAATGAAGCCCCCAGAAAGTCAAATCAGGCATCATCAGCCCGTCCTAGCTCTCAAATCACAGTCAGAAGCATTCAATGCCACCGAACAGCAAGGGTGCAAAGACCAATGCACAGTTATAAGAGATGAACAACACACAGCCACCAGGACAGACGTTAACTCATCTTGTTACAGCTACCCCCAGCATAGCTCAAAGATATTTTTCTGGCATTTATTTCTAGATAAGATTAGGTTAAAGCAATCAGTTTTCTATCAGACCGGTTAGGTCGGCTGCAATAGATAAATTTTGGATAAATCTTCCCTATATATGCCACCCTCTGTATTGTTTTAAGGGTCGGTTGGTTGATGGTCTTCAGTTGAGACTCGCACTGTACACTTGATATGTTTTTGTAATCAAAGACTGCTGAAAGGCTTGGAGGAAAGACTGTCTGCTTTGTGTCTAATGGTTTTGAAGAAGTGAATTTCGAATTCTTGTGCTGCAACATGACTCAATAAGTTTTCCTACCTCTGTTTTTCCATGGATATACCGTCTAAAATAGTAGAAAGAAAGAATAGTCTAGAATTGGTTTAAACACCCTCTATGCTCATTTTCTGCTATTTCTTTATGTTTTCATCTGGGTTAGTAATGAATATGAATTCCATATGGCTCATGTTTCCCCTAATCCCTTCATCTTTCACAGTTGTCTAGGAATTCTTAATTGCTCCTAGACAGAGCTCATTCACCTTCCCCCTCTTAAGCTGAGTGAGAGATTCTTTATTGCCTCTCATTCCTTATCCCTCATTCCATCCTTTTAAGCTTTAAGTGTTGTTTCATGAGCAGCTACCTTGCTCCTTATTTCTCTTGTGACCAAGAAAACGCACCAGCAGTCCCACTCCTTGACTCCACGCCCAATGGTTTGAAACTTACCAGACTATGTTTTGCCTCTCTACTTGAGACATCTTCCTTCCCACCAAAAACAAAACAAAAACCCTCTGAACTCAAGACCTAGCCTAAAATCCTTTTCAAACAAAGTTAAATCTAAAAGAGAGAGCCCTCTCTGATTGCAGGTTGGCTAGAACCTGCAGTCCAAAGTTGGTCTGTGGTTACCTCGGCTGTATCCTTTTCCGGAGCTTAAGGACAACCTGAGTGATAACACATTCTACTAGAAAAACCTTTATTTCTCAAGGACAGGACTACAAGTCCCCCTATTTTGATGCCTTTTGTGATTATTTAATAAGAGAACAAGAAAAGCTCTTATATCTTGGTCTTCTTAATCTTGGAAACTCTTCTAAGAAAGCCTTAGCCACCCAACAACAACCAAATTCAAAGAATCCTAAGAAGAAATATCCTAAAAAGAATGGTCCTAAACCAAACAAGGGTCCTAAGGATTTTAGTCTCAAAATGAAAAATCATTTCAACAAAATGATAAGGCAAATAAAAACAAGGGGAAGAAGACTGATAGACATTGCCACTTTATTAATCAAGATGGCCACTTAGAATCCAAATGCTTTAAGAAGATGGAAGCCTTGGAAGCAGCAATGAAGAAGCATAACATCCATTTGGATCACTCTTCAACTTCAGGAATAACACTTTCTACATGTGGTTGTCAAGCATCTCAGTCTGTTTATGCACTAAATGTATCTTCTTCTTCTCGTTCTCATGAGTGTCTCATTGATTCTGGAGCTTCTTATCACATGGCCAAAAACAAAGCCATGTTTTCTTCTTTAAATGATTGTAACACCAAAAATATATATGTTGGTGATGATAGATCTCTTAGTGTTGTAGGGACTGGAACTGTTCATCTAGACAATGGTCAATTTAATGATTTATTATGTGTTCCAACCTTTTCCTACAAACTTCTATCTGTATATCAGATAACTCATTCAAGTGAAGGTAAAATCGTTGAATTTTCACCTCACGATGTTGTAATTAAGGACCTAAGAGATCCTAGACAGATTTTAGCTACTGGCATTATTGATGATTCTACAAGGTGTATAAGTTTAACAAATTTGGGTCATCAAATCTTCCCTCGGTAGTTGTTGCTCATAATGATGAAGTGAGCAAACTTTGGCATGAGCAATTTGGTCACTTAAACTATCTCTCCCTTTAGAATCTATGTAAAGAAAATATGGTGATAGGTCTTCCAATGGTATCTTGCAAAGATGGTGTTTGTTCCAGATGTGTACTCAGAAAACATCATCGAGATAGTTTTGAAAAACGTGCCTCTTGGCATGCCTCAGCCCCTTTACAGCTTGTGCATAGTGATTTATGTGGTCCACTTCCAATTGTTTCATTCTCTGGCTACATGTATTTCTTAACTTTCATTGATGATTTCTCCAGACAAACTTGGGTATACTTCTTAAAACTCAAGAGTGAAGCATTTAACATGTTCTTTGCCTTTAAGGCCTTTGTTGAAAAAGAATCTGGACATCAAATTCGTAAGCTAAGATCTGATAATGGCGGAGAATATGTTAACAACAAATTCATGAACTTTTGCACTGATAATGGAATTCAAATGCAACATATTGTTCCATATACTCCACAACATAATGGTGTAGCTGAAAGGAAGAATCGCACCTTAAAGGAAATGGCTAATTGTATGCTTCAATCTAAAGGACTTAGTCTTAATTTTTGGGCAAAAAAAACTAACTGTACAAATTACATAGTAAATCTCACTCCTACTAAGGTTTTAAAGAATATCACTCTGAAAGAAGCATGGAGCTCAATTAAACCAGATGTAAGTCACTTTCTTGTTTTTGGAAGTGAAGCATGGGCCCACTTTCCAGATGAGAAACATAAAGCTTTAGAACCTAAGAGTGAAAAATGTATTTTTGTTGGATATTTTGAAGATGTCAAAGGATATAGACTTATTCCACCTAAGTCCAAAAATGTTATCATTAGAAGAGATGTAAAGTTTGCTGAAAATATATCGGCCTACGAGCCTAGTTCGGCAGATGTGCCACCTCTCTCTATCCCTTATACTTCTAAAAATATTTCTTCTTCAGATGATGACAACGAGGATGAAAATCCTGCCCCACCTTCTTAGGATCCTCCTTCAACTCCCTAGCTTCCAAAATGGGTCCATGCTACTTGGGATGCAACAGGTGCTCTTGCTGGTGATCCTACGGATCAACGACGTACACATTATCAGTTCGATAGAGCCTCTTCTTTACTGACTCAAGCTTCAACGAATTATGATCCTGACACCTTTGCAGAAGCTTCAGGCCATCTAGATTGGGATGCAGCTATGAATGAAGAATATCACTCGTTATTGGAAAATGATACATGGGATCTTGTTCCTCTTCCAAAGGGACAAAAACTTGTTAGATGCAAATGGGTTTACATAACCAAGTATGGACCAGATGGAAAATTTGATAAACATAAAGCTCGTCTTGCTGCTAAGGGTTTTTCACAAGTTGAAGGCATTGACTATACTGAAACCTTCTCCCCTGTTGCCAAAATGAACTCCATCTGCCTTGTTCTTTCCCTTGCTACCTCTTTCAAATGGGAAGTCCATCATATGGATGTTAAATATGCCTTCTTGCATGGGGACTTGCATGAAGAAATATATATGGAACAACCTACTGGCTTTATACAAATAGACTCTAGCCTTGTATTTTGGCTTAAGAAATCCCTTTATGGTCTCAAGCAAGCCCCTCGGGCTTGGTATGCCAAATTGGATAGCTTTCTTTTAGAAACTGGCTTTTCTAGGTGTAATTCTGACAATACTGTCTACACCAAGAAAGTGGGAAAGTCTCTTATCATTCTTATTCTTTATGTTGATGATCTTATCCCTACTGATTGTAATCCAAACCTTATAAACATGTGAAGTCCAGCCTTAAAAAGGAGTTTGAAATGATAGACTCAGGACACTTGCATTATTTTCTTGGTATTCAAGTCTTGCAATCCAAGGAAGGTATTTCGCTTTCCCAGTCCAAGTATGCCTGTGATCTTCTATGCCATTTTCGCATGGAAGACTGTAAGCCAGCCCCTTCTCCCTTTCAGTCTGGAGCCAAACTTTCAGTCACTTGTACTTCCCCTGAAGTTGATGCTACCTTATACCATCAACTTGTAGGAAAATTTTTGTATCTAACCCATACTCGTCCTGACTTTTCCTTTGTTGTTGGCCTTATTGCTCGGTTTAAGCAAAACCCACATGAAAGTCATTGGAAAGCAACTAAAAGAATACTTCGTTATGTTCGAGGTACAGTTTAGTTTTGGATTCATTACAGTGTAGAAGCATCTCCTCTATTGTTTGGTTTCACTAATTTCGATTGGGCTGGTGATCCTGATGATCGGAAGTCTACAGCAGGTTATGTGTTCACTCTTGGTTCAGGACCTATTACATGGGCTTGCAAGAAACAAAGTGCCATTTCTCTTTCTTCAACAGAAGTATAGTATCGTGGTGTCGTAGAAGCTAGTAAGGAAGCCCTGTGACTTCATTAGATCCTGTCAAAGTTTGGCTTTCAGCAGTAGCATCCAACTACACTTAGGTGTGATAATCAAAGTGTCATTCAACTATGCAAAGATTCAGTCCAACATCAGCGCAGCAAACACATTGAACTGGACATGCACTTCATCAGAAAGCTCATTCATGACCATGTTCTTGAAGTTCAATATTGTTCAACAGAGGATCAAGTTGTAGACAGCTTTACAAACTCTCTCACATAGGAAAAGTTTACTAAACTTCGATTTATGGTTGGAGTTCAAGAAGTTGTCACTAAGGGGGAATAGGCTCTAATGCCTCCTTCCTTCTCCTATTGTGTCATATTTGTACATCCTTCAATCCTATCCCAAGTTGTTCCTAGGGGGGAATGTTAGGATATTCCAACACATAGGAAATAGTTAATTATAACTTGGTCTAGTGTAGAGTTAGGAAAAGTGTATTTCTTTACTATGTACTTTTGTAACTTACAATCCCACGTTCACGATATGTTCTAGACATGAAGTGATCTGACAGTTCATTCTCTCTTTGGTATTACTGACACTTGATCTGTGACTTAAGACCCGATTGGTCAATGATCTCTATTTAAAGAGCATGGAGGGTCATTTGTAGGGTAACTGTTCATGAGAGAAGCTTATGTAAATTTTCATTCTTTTATTAATAATTTTTTTGAAGTGGCCTCTTTGGCTCTGTTGAAAATGCAACAAGATGATGGAGCTTAGTGGAAAGGAGTCGCCTTCACTAAGTGGACTCGCATGCTATTTTTTGCGCAAAGTTTATTTTTAGACTATGTCTATTTTTAACATATGGATCATGGTCTATGACTTGCAGGATGCTATTTGTGGATCATTGGTCATGTTGGTAAAAATATATGGACTTCTATTTTTAGACATATGGGCGGAGTCTATTTTTAGACTACCAGGCTAAAAATAGAACAATGGAATATTATTAGCTCTTAATAATATTTGGACTATAAACATTATCTTATCCTCTTGGAGCACTTCAGTTCGAGCTACAGATGTGGCACATGCAACTGTCAGAAGGAAATACGCTTTTATTGTGGGTCAGTTGAGCTATTGCATGCAGGACTTCAGTTAGAACTCATGTGGTTGAGTTTGGTGGAGTTGATTGTGGAGTTGATGGAGTTGTGTTCAGTTTGACTTGGTTAAACTAGTTGTATTTAGTCTAACTGCATAATACACTAGTGATGAGTGATGTGAATTAATTGTTAAATTAATTCACTAATTATTAACTCATAAAGCAACTGAAGAATACATCAGTTAACTTAGTGCATGTACAGTTCAGTGGAGACAGGTGTTAGAGGTTGAGATTGCTATCAGTTGTGACTATAGTTTTGCATGAGATCTTGCACAATCAGTGGGATTGAGTAATGCCAATGAGGATTGCATGGTTCAGCCAAGAAAATATGAGTTTGGTTCAGCCATTCATCATTATTCTCATGTAGGATTGCGCAGTGGAGGCAGGCAAACAACGAAGGAGATTTGAACCTGTGATTGATTCAGATCTGAGCTAGTTTGTGTGTAACAGGTGGAGATAGTACTGAGTACTTGCAAGGAGTATTGTACTATGTATTGTTTCATGTTATCAATCATTATAATATACAGATAGTGTGGGGTTTTCAGCTGTATGCTTTCCCCGGGTTACATACTGTGTTAATGTGCGCATGCGATTGATGTTTCATTGTTTTTAATTCCGCAAAATTGATGATCAACATAGAGGAGGTTATGTATTATGCATGTATTCCACAATAGTGTATAATCGGGATAATCTCTATGAATAAGTGTCATATTATTCAAAATTTCTACATGGTATCAGAGCTGTTGATCATCAAATCTATTATTCAGAAAGTGTTTACATTTTATTTCTTCAAGCAGAGTCTGTAATTTGGCCAGGTAGCCTCTGGATTCATCCTTCTTCTGGAAGGTGAGATATCCGGTAAAAGCCCATACAGTCAATCTGTACGAGAAATAACTTGTTCTCACAAATTTCAGATCAGAAGTGGTTGAGTTTTGAGCTGGTGGAATTTGAATTTGCAGCAGTGTTTTCTTGGTGTCAAAGTTGAAATGTCTTTCATCAGATTGCGATTGGAGTATGCTCTTGAAGGCAGCTCGAACTATATTGCATGGAAAGATAGGATGGAGGCGGTGTTAGATGATAATGGGTTGAAGGATTTCATAGAGGCTGAGGTCCCAAAACATACTGATGCTGTTGAAGCTGTGGCTTGCAAAAGAAGACAACAAAGTGTCGAAGGATTCTGTTGGAGGGTGTGAAGGATCACATTGTGTCTAGCCTGCATGCAAAGGCTTCTCCATACTTGATGTGGAAAGCATTGACAGATTTATTCCAAAGCAAGAGCGACCAGAGGAAGTTGGCGCTCAAGGATAAGCTTAGAAACATTAAGTGTGAGAATGGAGATAGTATGCCCCAGTATCTCACGAAGTTCACCCAATGCCGGGATGAGCTGGGAAGTGTGGGGGTGATTTTTTATGATGAGGACTTGGTGAGCTTGGCTCTCCTTGGTCTTCCGAAGAGTTGGCATTCCTATCAGGACTTTGTCAACAGTCGGGAGAAATTGCCAGGATGGGAGAGACTTTGGTCAGATCTTGTGCAGGAGGAGATCGGACGGAGCACCAGAGACAGTTCTTCATGCATGCATGATGAGGAGAACTGTGCCTTAGCAAGTAAGGCGAAGAAGGGGAAGGAGAAGGTTTCTCTTTCTGAATCCAGTTCTTCCAATGATGGGAAGAAGGTTGACAAGTAGAAGGTGAGATGCTTTCACTATCATGAGTTGGGCCATTATGCTACTAATTGCCCAAAGAAGAAATCCAAGAATGGATCCAGGGAAGGATCTGAAGGTGAGGCACTTGCTTCATAGTTTGAGTTGGATTTCACACTCTTCGCATGCATGGTTTCATCCATAGTGGGAAGTGGTTGGTTTCTTGACAGTGGAGCTTCTTTCCACATGAACGGTGACAAAAGTTTGTTCAGTACTTTGGAGGAGAAAGATCTCCAGATACTCATAGCGATGGGTAATGATGAGAAGTCTTAGGTGTAGGCACAATTATTTTTCAAAGGGAGCATGGAGCTCACCTTACCTTGACCGATGTCAAGTATGTACCAGGACTGAAGAGAAACTTGGTGTCGATCGCGATGCTGGAAGACAGAGGCTATGATGTAGTCTTTAGTAAGGGAAAGGTTTTCCTTGGACACATCATCACTAGACAGGTGAAGAAGATTGGTTCACAGGTCAAGAACCTATATGCTCTTGAGATTCAAGATGCATGCAAAGCCTTGAGTAGCGAGGCAACTGATGGAGACTTGGTGGTTGAGAGGGAGCCTATATTACCTCTCAACATGCAGAGCCAGAAGAAGTCTCAAACGATTGTGGAGGAGCGACGATTGGTGCAGCAGCTTCAAGAGGTTGTGGAGCAGCCACAACAAGGGAAGCTGAGAGGAGATCGAGTAGAGACATCTACTCATGCAGAGACCTCTAGTAGGGGGAAACTTCGAGCCAAGTGGGCTGAGGTATCATATGTAGCCATACCTCCAGGTAGGAGGTGGGGTGATGTGGATTGATCGTCCCAAGGAGGAGGGGCAGGATCCTTTGAGGTACCCAAACTCTTGGATGAGACCTTTCTATGGGAGCCCCGATGTGGAGTAGTAGGAACTGACAGATTGGGTAGAGACAGATGTGGATGAAGCGGCAGAGAGAGCGACAATGTAGGGAATCCCAGGACAACGCATAGCTAGCAGGCTGCAGCAATGCGAGAGGCACAAGTGTTTTGCACAGTGCTAGGTGGCACAGAGAGGTGTGCAATGGTGCAAGATGCATGGAGATGTTGCAGTAGAACAGATGTCAGAGAGGGAGCACTTGTCAGCAGCAGGTAGAGCTTCAGCATTAGAGTATGTTCCTAGCCCAACAGAGTGGTCAGTTGGGAGTGTTTTTGTTCCAAGTGTTGTTGGAGCAAGTGGATAGGGCAAATGTGTTGCATGTAGAATATTCCAGAATTGCAGGATAGGGTTGTAGATAATACATATCTTGTTGAGAGGGAGTGTTGAAAATGCAACAAGATGATGGAACTTAGTGGAAAGGAGTCGCCTTCACTAAGTGGGCCCCCAAGCTATTTTTGGCGCAAAGTCTATTTTTAGACTATGTCTATTTTTAGACATATGGATCATGGTCTATGAGTTGTAGGATGCTATTTGTGGATGATTGCTCATGTTGGTAAAAATAGATGGACTTTTATTTTTATACATATGGGCGAAGTCTATTTTTAGACTACCAGGCTAAAAATAGAACAATGGAATATTATTAGCTCTTAATAATATTTGGACTATAAACATTATCTTATCCTCTTGGAGCACTTCAGTTCGAGCTACAGATGTGGCACATGCAACTGTCAGAAGGAAATACGCTTTTATTGTGGGTCAGTTGAGCTATTGCATGCAGGACTTCAGTTAGAACTCATGTGGTTGAGTTTGGTGGAGTTGATTGTGGAGTTGATGGAGTTGTGTTCAGTTTTGGTTAAACTAGTTGTATTTAGTCTAACTGCAGAATACACTAGTGATGAGTGATGTGAATTAATTGTTAAATTAATTCACTAATTATTAACTCATAAAGCAACTGAAGAATACATCAGTTAACTCAGTGCATGTACAGTTCAGTGGAGACAGGTGTTAGAGGTTGAGATTGCTATCAGTTGTGACTATAGTTTTGCATGAGATCTTGCAAAATCAGTGGGATTGAGTAATGCCAATGAGGATTGCATGGTTCAGCCAATAAAATACGAGTTTGGTTCAGCCATTCATCATTATTCTCATGCAGGATTGCGCAGTGGAGGCAGGCAGACAACGGAGGAGATTTGAACCTGTGATTGATTCAGATCTGAGCTAGTTTGTGTGTAACAGGTGGAGATAGTACTGAGTACTTGCGAGGAGTATTGTACTATGTATTGTTTCATGTTATCAATCATTATAATATACAGATAGTGTGGGGTTTTCAGCTGTATGCTTTCCCCGGGTTACATACTGTGTTAATGGGCGCATGCGATTGATGTTTCATTGTTTTTAATTCCGCAAAATTGATGATCAACATATAAGAGGTTATGTATTATGCATGTATTCCGCAATAGTGTATAATCGGGATAATCTCTATGAATAAGTGTCATATTATTCAAAATTTCTACATGGTATCAGAGCTGTTGATCATCAAATCTATTATTCAGAAAGTGTTTACATTTTATTTCTTCAAGCAGAGTCTGTAATTTGGCCAGGTAGCCTCTGGATTCATCCTTCTTCTGGAAGGTGAGATATCCAGTGAAAGCCCATATAGTCAATCTCTGTACGAGAAATACCTTTTTCTCACGAATTTTAGATCAGAAGCGGTTGAGTTTTGAGCTGGTGGAATTCGAATTTGCAGCAGTGTTTTCTTGGTGTCAAAGTTGAAATGTCTTTCATCGGATTGCGATTGGAGTATGCTCTTGAAGGCAGCTCGAACTATATTGCATGGAAAGATAGGATGGAGGCGGTGTTAGATGAAAATGGGTTGAAGGATTTCATAGAGGCTGAGGTCCCAAAACCTACTGATGTTGCTGAAGCTGTGGTTTGGCAAAAGAAGACAACAAAGTGTCGAAGGATTCTGTTGGAGGGCGTGAAGGATCACATTGTGTCCAGCCTGCATGGAAAGGCTTCTCCATACTTGATGTGGAAAGCATTGACAGATTTATTCCAAAGAAAGAGAGACCAGAGGAAGTTGGCACTCAAGGATAAACTCAGAAACATTACGTGTGAGAATGGAGACAGTATGCACCAGTATCTCACGAAGTTCACCCAATGCCGGGATGAGCTGGGAAGTGTGGGGGTGATTGTTGATGATGAGGACTTGGTGAGCTTGGCTCTACTTGGTCTTCTGAAGAGTTGGAATTCCTATCAGGACTCTGTCAACAGTCGGGAGAAATTTCCAGTATGGGAGAGACTTTGGTCAGATCTTGTGCAGGAGGAGATCAGACGGAGCACCAGAGACAATTCTTCATGCATGCATGATGAGGAGAACTGTGCCTTAGCGAGTAAGGCGAAGAAGGGGAAGGAGAAGGTTTCTCTTTCCGAATCCAGTTCTTCAATTGATGGGAAGAAGGTTGACAAGTCGAAGGTGAGATACTTTCGTTGTCATGAGTTGGGCCATTATGCTACTAATTGCCCAAAGAAGAAATCCAAGAAGGGATCCGGGGAGGGATCTAAAGGTGAGGCACTTGCTTCACAGTTTGAGTTGGATTTCACACTCTCGCATGCATGGTTTCATCCATGGTGGGAAGTGGTTGGTTTCTTGACAGTGGAGCTTCTTTCCACATGACCGGTGACAAAAGTTTGTTCAATACTTTGGAGGAGAAAGATCTCCAGATACTCATAGCGATGGGTAATGATGAGAAGTATAGTGTCTGAGGTGTAGGCACAATTATTTTTTAGAGAGAGCATGGAGCTCGCCTTACGTTGACTGATGTCAAGTATGTACTAGGACTGAAGAGAAACTTGGTGTCGATCGCGATGCTGGAAGATAGAGGGCTATGATGTAGTCTTCAATAAGGGAAAGGTTTTCCTTGGACACATCATCACTAGATAGGTGAAGCAGATTGGTTCACGAGTCAAGAACCTGTATGCTCTTGAGATTCAAGATGCATGCAAAGCCTTGAGCAGCGAGGCAATTGATGGAGACTTGGTGGTTGAGAGGGAGCGTATATTACCTCTCAACATGCAGAGCCAGAAGAAGTCTCAGATGATTTTGGAGGAGCGACGATTGGCGCAGCAGCTTCAGGAGGTTGTGGAGCAACCACAACAAGGGAAGCTGAGAGGAGATCAAGTAGAGACATCTACTCATGCAGAGACCTCCAGTAGGGGGAAACTTCGAGCCAGGTGGGCTGAGGGATCACATGCAGCCATACCTCCAGGTAGGAGGTGGGGTGATGTGGATTAATCATCGGAAAGAGGAGGGGCAAGATCCTTGAGGTACCCAAACTCTTGGATGAGACCTTTCTACGGGAGTCCCGATGTGGAGTAGCGGGAACTGACTGGTTAGGTAGAGAATCCCAGGACAACGCATAGCTAGCAGGCTGCAGCGATGCGAGAGGCACAAGTGTTTTGCATAGTGCTAGGTGGCACAGAGAGGTGTGCAATGGTGCAAGATGCATGGAGATGTTGCAATAGCGCAGATGTCAAAGAGGGAGCACTTGTCAGCAGCAGGTAGAGCTTCAGCATCAGAGTATGTTCCTAGCCCAACAGAGTGGTCAGTTGGGTGTGTTTTTGTTCCAAGTGTTGTTGGAGCAAGTGGACCGGGCAAATGTGTTGCATGCAGAATATTCCAGAATTGCAGGATAGGGGTTGCAGATAATCCATATCTTGTTGAGAGGGAGTGTTGAAAATGCAACAAGATGATGGAGCTTAGTGGAAAGGAGTCGCCTTCACTAAGTGGGCCCGCAGGCTATTTTTGGCGCAAAGTCTATTTTTAGACTATGTCTAATTTTAGACATATGGATCATGGTCTATGAGTTGCAGGATGCTATTTGTGGATGATTTGTCATGTTGGTAAAAATAGATGGACTTCTATTTTTAGACATATGGGTGGAGTCTATTTTTAGATTGCCAGGCTAAAAATAGAACAGTGGAATATTATTAGCTCTTAATAATATTTGGACTATAAACATTATCTTATCCTCTTGGAGCACTTCAGTTCGAGCTACAGATGTGGCACATGAAACTGTCAGAAGGAAATACGCTTTTCTTGTGGGTCAGTTGAGCTATTGCATGCAGGACTTCAGTTAGAACTCATGTGGTTGACTTTGGTGGAGTTGATTGTGGAGTTGATGGAGTTGTGTTCAGTTTGACTTAGTTAAACTAGTTGTATTTAGTCTAACTGCAGAATACACTAGTGATGAGTGATGTGAATTAATTTTTAAATTAATTCACTAATTATTAACTCATAAAGCAACTGAAGAATACATCAGTTAACTCAGTGCATGTACAGTTCAGTGGAGACAGGTGTTAGAGGTTGAGATTGCTATCAGTTGTGACTATAGTTGTGCATGAGATCTTACAAAATCAGTGGGATTGAGTAATGCCAATGAGGATTGCGTGGTTCAGCCAAGAAAATACGAGTTTGGTTCAGCCATTCATCATTATTCTCATGCAGGATTGCGCAGTGGAGGCAGGCAGACAGCGGAGGAGATTTGAACCTGTGATTGATTCAGATCTAAGCTAGTTTGTGTGTAACAGGTGGAGATAGTACTGAGTACTTGCAAGGAGTATTGTACTATGTATTGTTACATGTTCTCAATCATTATAATATACAGATAGTGTGGGGTTTTCAGATGTATGCTTTCCCCGGGTTAGATACTGTGTTAATGTGCGCATGCAATTGATGTTTCATTGTTTTTAATTCCGCAAAATTGATGATCTACGTAGAGGAGGTTATGTATTATGCAATAGTGTATAATTGGGATAATCTCTGTGAATAAGTGTCATATTATTCAAAATTTCTACAAGCTCAGGCCGTGGACTGTTTCCCTCTTTGAGGGTTTTAACCATATCAAGAATATTGGTGTATTGATCTGTGATATGTTTGTGAGCAGTGTCCTTTGGTGTTCTGTCTTAGGAACTTACCCCGTAAATTCCTAAAGTAACTTGGTCATATTATCTCTGTTTTGCGTGTACGATACCTTGTTGGAAAGGTCTCACTGAGTACTACAGGTTTCACCACAAGCCCCAACCCAAAAAAACATCATTTAGGGGGTCAAAACTGCTTCGGAAGTTCAGGGCCCGAAAAACAGCTAAAAATAGTAAATGCTGAAATGAACAAGGAAACATATGAAATTGATTAGGGGTCTAGGTGGAATAGGTAGGTGGCCACGAATATCCACCTGGATCATTCCTCCCCCCTTAGGAATCAATGGTCCCCATTGCGTGCAGAGCCTCCATGAGGTGAGGAAATTTTTGTTCAACTTGGTCCCTGGTGAACCACTTGCCCTGGTGAAGGAGTTGGCCTGCTTTGATAACTCGATATAATTGTGTGCCCTATTGGCAAGTGTTCTTGATCTATGTGTCCATGATCTAATCAATTGTGGCATGTTCCATGTAGTCCGGGTTGAGCTCTGTTGGTGTGAGTTGTTCTGCAATGTCAGATGTGTCCAACAATGGTGGAAAGTATGGTCGAAGGCGATCTACATTGAACACTGGGTGCAGACCAAGGAACAGTGGGATGTTGAGCTCAAAGGCATTGTCATTAATGGCCTTGGTGATGGTGTATGGCCCATATTGAAGCGGGTGAAGCTTGCAGTGGGGTCCAACAAGGCACTCCTTCTGCAAATGTAGCCAAACTTTGTCACCCACCTGGAACTTGTGCGACACTCGATGTTGATCATGGCACTGCTTGTACTTAGCATTGGTTATGTCCAATATATCATGGACCTATTGGCGTATGTGTTGAATGCACTCAATGAAGTTGTTATCCGTTTCAACTTCGGACTAAACATGAGCCGAATCTACCTAAGTGGCTGCAAATGGTATGGCCACATCAATGGGGCATAATGGTTGAAATACCAACCCTACCTAAAAGGGGTTATGGCATGTTGAGCTATGGAGAGCTCTATTGTAGATATGTTGGAAAAAGGGGAGACTTTCATCCCACGTGCGTGGATGCTTCAAGTTGTACATGCGCAAAATGTGTATGATCATCCTATTGACAACCTCTGTTTGGCTGTCAGTTTTGGGTTGGAAAGTTATGGACTTAGTAAGTTTTGTATGCAGCATCAACCAGAGACTTGACCAAAATTCACTCAAGAATTTGTTGTCCTGATCTTAGATAATGGACTGTGGGATCCCAAAGTGTACCCACACTTGCTCAAAGAAGAGCTTAGCAGTGGCCTCTGTTGTGATACTCTTCTTGCAGGCCACCATGATGGAAATCTTAGAGAATTTGTAGGTGACCTCAAAAACACAGTCGTTTCCTTACTTCGTAGATGGAAGGCCCGACATGTAATCCATGGAGACATATTCCCAAGGTCGGCTAGGAGTAGGTAGAGGAGTATACATGCCTTGCTTCTTGATGGTTGGTTTGGCAATGGTGCAGGCGATGCAGGATCTAATGTACTTCCCAACATTCTAACGAAATTTCGACCAATAAAAACACTTCTGCAATATCGCCATTGTTTTCTCTACTCCAAAATGTCCAGCAGTCCGACTATAGTGCGCCTCCAAAATCACCATGGCACGCTCACTTGGTGGCATAACAGTGCATCCTGAAGGTGAAAATTTGGAACTTTCTTCCCTTCTAGGAGTTTCTAGTATATGTTGTTGAATTCTAGATCGCTCTTGTAAAGATGCGGCCACCCTGATGTCTCTTGCCCACAAGAGTCGAGCACAGTGGTCAGTGCCATGACTAGTGGTCGGCTGAGGCAATCATCAACGTTATTGGTGTTGCCCTTCTTATACTTAATGTTCAAATGTAGATAAGTGGACCATTTCTAATGGCAATCGTTTTGCAACTTTCCTTGTGTCTGTATGAACTGTAGAGGTCGGTGGTATGTGTGGATGCCCTTTTCCTTCCCCAAAATGTAAATTTTCCAATTGACGACAGGCCTACATAATGGAATACATTTATTTGTCATAAGTGGGGTACTTTTGGACTATGTTTGAAAGTGTCTCACATTGGTAAGCCACTGGATGCCTGCGTTTCGTAAGAACCACACCAATAACATAGTTAGAGGCATTTATCTCAATCTTAAATGGTTGTTGTAGGTCTGGTAATGTGAGCACTAGTGCAAAACAGAGGCGACTCTTCAACTCGGATAACGATTTTTGTTGGGTTTCTGACCAAAAAAACTTTTCTTTTGCTCCACCCTTGGTGACCTGACTTAAAGGCCAAGTGATATGAGAGAACCCCAACATGAACCTACGGTAGAAATTGGCAAGACCAAAAAAGTTGTGGAGCTCTGTTAGAGTGGTTGGGCTAGCCAATCCCGAATGACTTGTATCTTGGATGGGTCCACATGTACACCTTGCTCATCAATGATGTATCCCGGATATTGAACCTGGGTCAGGCCAAAGGTGCATTTCTCCAAGTTAGCACACATCTTGTGTTGTCATAGGGTTTGAAGGACCTATAGACTATGATGGAGGTGCTCTTCCCAACTCTAGCTGAATATCAAGATGTCATCTAAATACACCACCATGAATGCATTGGTGAAGGGTTGCAAGATGTCGTCCATCAGTATCATGAAGGTTGCAGGGTCGTTCGTCAATCCAAATGACATGACCAACCATTCGAAAAGGCCCTCCTTGGATTTGAAGGCAGTCTTCCACACATCAGAGGGTTTGATAGACACCTGGTGATAACCTAACTTCAAGTCAATATTTCTGAAATATTTGGCCCCTCTGAGCTAGTCCAAAAGGTCATCAATCCGTGGGATTGGGTACCTATTCTAGACAGTGATCTTGTCCAGCACTCGATAGTCAATATAGAGCCTCCAAGTCCCACCCTTCTTCTATACCAATACAATTGGGCTCCCACAAGGGGATGAGATTGGCCAGATGTGCCTTTTCTGCAATACTTCCTGAATCTACCTCTTAATCTCATCGTTCTCTATAATAGAGTGTGGATAGATCGGTCCATTAGGTAGTAGCACGCTCATGGTCAGATCGATGGAGTGCTTGACCTAACAGTGCAGAGGTACCTCTGTGGGTGAGGCGAAAATATCCCTGTACTCCTCCATGAACTTATCCATCTGTTGTTATCGTGCAGAGGAGCCCTGCCTGGAAGTTGTGGCCACAACCTTCTTCTTGCCCTGGGGTCGAATCATAAAGAAAACAAATTTCCTGGTATGGGCAATGATCTTACTGCATTGTTTACAGTGATCAAGGAGATGGCGGTAGGCAGGGCTACCTTCAATATCATATACAACTTATTATCCAAAGTAATAATCACAAAGCGAGGTCTAGACTCATATACAATAAGTCGCTTCCACAAGTATGGTTGTCCTAAAAATACATCACAAACTTCAAGAGGAGCAACGTTACACAGTACCTCATCCGTGAAGGGCTTGATGCTATATGGAAGGCGAAATTGCTAGCTAACTCAAAGATCTCATCCTTGGCAAAGCAACCCAATGGTGTGTGGTTGTGGATGTGATGTAGTCTTTAGGCCCAGTTGCTTCACAACCTCTGCTAAAATCAGGTTCTTTTGGCTCTCATTGTCGACAATGAACTACACCAGAGAACCCTTCACCCACATTTGTGAGTGGAAGAGGCGTTCCCCCTCTGTGATGCAGGAAAGTGTTCCCTCTGTGGACAGAGGCAACCCCTTTAGCCCTAGAGTGGGTCTAGTCACAAAAAAGGACAGATCAACAATAGCTTTCCTTAAACAGTCATAGTTGGAGGCCTACTTCAACCGTTGGTCAATGGAGTTCCGTTGCGCTGCTCCAGCTTCCGCTTCCTTCTCCTAATGAGTAATCAACCTGAAACAATGCAAAGGAAATACAACAAAGCACGTAACCGGAACAACAATGATCTATTTACTCACAAAGTCAAGAAGTCATGAGCTATCAAGTACATTACATACAAGGCATAGGAAAACATCATTGATTGCATTAATTATGAAATAAGAGTAAGCTTACAACCAAAGTCTTGATGTCACAAGACTTCTCAGAAGGGATCCAACCAACATGTTCCTCAAGCATTCACTCTTTGAAGATGGATCTCCCAACACAAGTCTCTCTCACTCACAAGTTTTACACAAGATTAAGGGCACTTCACAACCTTCCTCAAGTTATCAACAATCCCACACTTGTCACACTCACACCAGCTATCTAGCAAACTCACAAGCACTAACACTATCATCAACCATTCCAAAACTAAGAACTCCAAACTAGCAGCACATAGCAATGGTGAGAGTTTAAATAGGATAAGGAGTCTCCATGAAAGGTGGGAGAGTGAGCTTATCTCCAAGGAGGGTAGCACAAATGATGGAACAACCACGCCAGGGAAAGGAGGGCGACATAAACTAGGCCAACAACCAAGTCTGGAGTCATCTGGTAGGCCGACTATTGGAACAAATTTTCCCAATCTGGATCATCGCGGGCACATAACTGACCTTCCGTGCTGACATCGCTATTGAATAACGTAGCTAGTCAGGTCATCGCTCAGGACTACAAGAGATAGTCGTGCTGGCACATAAAATCCGACCATCGCGGGAATCATGTGTACTTCCGCAATGGCAGCGCTACTGGGCTGTTTTGGAGCGCCCTTCAACGCGCTTATTAAGCCAACAGACGCGATGAGGCAGAAACCTTTGGAAAAGTGGGTCATTTGGAAACATCAGAGAGCATTTGTCTAACATGAGCATGTATGACTTGGACACTTGACACAGTAGGAAGATTGGAGTGAAGATAGTGACAAATTACTGTGTAACATCCTCCTCTAGATCTTCAGGCTCAATCTTATGGATCTTGGTGGTGGCCACAGTGGTACTAGGCTCCGCATCAACAATCTACTTCCCTTTGTCAGTTTCCTTATCAAGTTCTGATTCATAGTCAGAATTAGCGTCTGATTTGGAAGCCTTTAGCTTGGCCACCAATGACTGCTTGGCCCAACACTCACTTGTATTGTGAGTGGAGCTCTTATGGAACTCACACCATTTTCTCATGTCCTTCTTCATCTTCGTGGTGTTCTTCTTTGCTTGTAGCTTCGTCGGGATGTCCTGGGTAGCCCTGCCTTGGCTTGGTCCTTTGTTCTGTGGTTTGGGGGCGCCTTTTCCTTTCTTTGGATTTGCAAATTCAAAGTCTCGCTTCTTTTGTTTAAACTTTTGCTCAATCTTGACAGCGTATCGATACGCCGTGCCGAGAGAGGAAATGTCCAGGAACTCCATATTGTCCTAGATGTACTTGTGTAGATAGTCACTCTACTTGAGCACCAAATGCTGCTCAGTATCCTTTATACCCAGCTTCGTGTGAAGGGTATGGAATTGTGAACTCTGGCACATCTTGGATCCTTCCCTACTATAGCGTGGTCCACTTTATGTTTTTGTCTTCATAGCTCCCGACAGGGTAATATTGTTCCTTGATGGCGTCTCGAAAAGAATTCCAAGTGGATGCGGCTGAAAATAAAAAGGGTTCACTCTCATCCTTTTGTTCATAGTATGTTTCCTACCAGTCCTTGACGGTGACTTTGAGAAGTGCAAAAGTAATATTTTCCCGAATGGAAAAGTCATGAATTGAAAAATATCCTTCCAATAGATTTAACCATTTATCTATGATGTCTACATCTATCAGGCCTTCAAATATGTGAATATCGAATTTAACTTGTACCTTAAAAGGAGTGGCCCATCCAGAGTGGCTACTGGATGAAGATGCATCGTATGTTGATAGTCGTCGAAGGATTTGGGAAAATTTATCCATCGTCACATCCCTCTGTCATTCAAGGGCCTCCTGGAGAAACATTTTGAAAGGATCACCTGCCCCCTCGTCTTTCTTTTCTTTCACCATGGGAGGTCGTCAAGTTTTGCGAAGTTGATCTTGCAATGGTTCAACCGGATCAAGCCCTAAATCCTTATACCCTGACCTCGTTGGGGACATGCAAGGAAAAATAGAGAAAGAGTAGACCGCTTTGATACCACTGATCTGAACTTTAATAGGAATGCAAAAACTTACAGATGTAATCATAAACATAGAGATGCAGCAAAAAAAACTTCATTTCATTAATAGAAAAATATTGAACTATGCTTACAAATAGAATGGAAATAAGATAGCTCGGGCGATGGTAGCTTATCTTTGAGAAGAGATGTGGTTGGTTACATGCCTCTGAACTATGTTAAAATGAGGCTCAAGGGTCTATTTATTATTGGAGAACATGAAAAAACCCTAAACAACCAAAACCCTAACCCCATGAGATGTAACACCAAGAGTTTGTGGGCCTCGTTGGGGTTATTTGGGCAGCCAACTTCCCAAGGTTGTAACTTGGTCATATTATCTCTGTTTGGTGCGTACGATACCTTGTTGGAAAGGTCTTTCCAAGTACTACATGTTTTGTTGTAGTCCCTTACTAATGGCTACGGGCCTACCGTGAACCCCAAAAACACCATTTTGGGGGCTAAAACTTCTCTGCAAGTTTAAGACACGAAAAATTGCTAAAAATAGTAAATGATGAAATGAACAAGGAAACATATGAAACTGACTGGGGGGTCTAGGTAGAATAGGCGGGTGGCCACCAATATCCACTTGGATCATTCATCCATATAAGGACAAAGGTGAATAGGATGATTCCCTTCACATAACCTACAAGGATACTTAACTTTATCTTTTTTCCTATGGACCTCACTATCACTAGTTGATGGTTTGTTATCAGCATGATCTCCAGAGGTTGACGACATGGGATGATGTGATCCTGTGGACCACACTTTTAATACTTGTGGAATACGGGGACAATCTCTAAGGAGGTGGTCGCCCTTACAAAGAATGCAAGGGAATTTAACTTTACAAGACTTGTCAGAAGGTTTCTCAACATTAGTTGCATTCATAGAAATGTTTGCTTGGTTCCCCCACTTCTTATTTTTCTTCTTCTTCATCATCCTTTTCTTATTCTTCTTAGTTTCCTCGTTACTTGAATCAAGACTTTCACCAGGTGAGAAGGAAGAAAGGGATGAGGAGGAGGAAGAAAGGGTTGAGGAGTAGTTTGGACATTCAGAACCAAGGAGGTCGAAAATAACCAAACTGGTAAACCAATGGTAAATCTGGGAAGGGACAACGTTGCCATATAAAGAGCACCAATTTTTCCAAAAGGAGGAAAAGGACTAGGATTCCCATCAAATGGGTTTCCTTGACTGGTGGACTCAGGAACTATTTCAATCAGATTCAACCTAAGGTCTAATAAGGAGTTGTTCCACGATGATGATGTTGTTTCGTGGTGTTGTGGCCAACAACAACCCCCCTTCTTATTTAGTATTATTACTAATACTAAATAAGTGGGGACCCTTATCCTTAAAATTCAAAAAAATAAATTAGGACTTGTATTTCCTTTTTGAATAAATCTTACTATCATAAAACCTAGGAGAATACCCGAAAATCCCAAAAAGACTTGAGTTTTATGATAAGCGTCGCATCGCATCGCAAAAAGGTAATAGATGCTTTCATACAAACTGAATCCTAAGATTGTGAAATCGCGATGCGAAATTACACATTGAATACATTCATCGCATCACAGTTTCAACATGCTTCAAGTATCACTTAAAGCGAAATACCTCAAGCCGCCGATATGCGATGGCGCGTCTCGCAAATCGCATTTCGCAGAAAACATATGGTAAATGATCACCACACATAACGAATCAGCAATATCGCGATCTGCGATATTGCGAAGGAAATCGCAAAATCGCCTTATCGCAGATCTGCGGGGCTCATTGTTCGAAAAAGCTTTTCCACAAACCAATGCCCATTTATGTGCGTTAATGTTAATTTAATGAGTTAGTTGGAAATCATTAATGAAATATGGTTTTGATATGATCAAAGAGCCATTTCACGTAAGGTGATATATTTTATATGGTTTCGGCATTTAAAGCTTTCTCGTCATCTTTTTCTTGTCATTACTCTTGCCTCATTTTCAAATTGCAGGAGTGAAAAGCAGAGAGGTATACATAGCAGTGTTCAGAATATTATGGGAAAGAAAGGAAAGGCTCTGAGTTCTGAAGAGAAAGAAATGATGCCCTTATACACAAACACCACCTATAACAGAGATGCCAACATTACTACTTGGGAAGGCATGCACAGTCTACTCGAGGAAGAAAATCCCAAGGTAATGGAGGCTACAACTACAGCAGACTCACGTGGGTCATCTGAGGTGTCAATTACAAAACTAGCATGTTCGTTCTTGCACCGGATAGCGGCGAGGCCCAAGATTCTTCCATACATGGACATGATCAAATGGGAACTGGATAATGTTGATGTCACAAATAGACAATTTAAGACTCAAAGACCAAGAACTCATGAAGTCGTTATTTCCACAAAGTTTAAGGTTTATATCTTCTAACAAAAAATGCGCAAGAGGCAAAAAATAGCACCAGGGAAGCCCGGATCAAGGAACAGAGGCAGTTTCCTAGAGCTAATCCCGCATCGCCAAGAAAAACCCCTTGAGAAGGAAAGCCTCAAATCACTCAGTCACCTATAAACCCGAGAATTTGTAGGAAAAAGTGTTGAAGGCGAAAAGCAAAACCTGAATTCTAAAAACCAGTGGTATTTATCAGGGATATCTTCAAGTGGTATGTAAATTTCTACCAAATGTGCAGCATCTACAGAAAAGCTGGAGACAAAAGGCTCAAGAAAGAGCAGAGTCCATCAAAAGGTTAACCAAGTTAAACCGGGATTCTTACTGGCAGTACTTGGTTAAACCACACAGTCAGTGCATGACTCTCAAATGTCTTACTAATTCTGTCGAGAAGATGGTGCCAAAAATTGTCGATTCCGTTTTCGTTGGACAGTTAAAGTCGGAGGTTGGCCAGCCAACTCTCCTCAAGCTGATGCTGGATGCTTGCGACTACAAAGATTAGATACATAAAGAGTTAATTGCCAGTTTTACTTTTAGATTCAGTTTTAGTTTTAGTTTTGCTTTATTTTTGCCTGAAATGAGGACGGTCATTTAAACCGCCTCCTATATTTTTGTAATAAACTATTTTTAGATTTAGCTAGTAGTATTTAAACCCTTCTCATGCATTTAGAGAAGGGTCTTGAAATTTATCAAAAACTTGTCCTCAGAACATGCACTTCTGCACCCTCCAAAGAGGTTTTGATGAATGAATGGAACAAGATTTATTGATATCTGTGTTTAATATCTGCTACTAAAATTGCACTTTTGTACTCTTAGTATATGTTGAATTAAGAAGAGATAAATCATTATTGTTGGAGCTCATGAGTAGAACTCATTATAAATGGTACTTCTATCTCTTAACAAATTCTGCTTATGTGTTATGGTGATATTCATGTTCAGTTATTTATGTATGAATGCTTGAATGCTTGAGTTATCATTTGGAACTTCGGTACGGTGATAGCCATTTATTTACACTTAATATATGAGTGACTTATGATGCGATATGTTTTTCACAACTGTTCGGCTAACTTTTTATACGAAACAATTCATCTTTATTGAATTCTTTTCTTATAGCAATTGAATGATCTTTATTACCAATTGCTGTAGAAACTATTTTAGATCGTATAATCGAAAGATTAAATCCCAGGGTAGTTTTAGAATTAGATATTTTTGTTTATTAGAATACAATTGCATTGTTGTTAAATTAGATTTATAATAAAAGCATTTTATTTAGAAGTTATTAGAAAGGAAATATCGATTCTCAACACACACACACATAAATTGGGAAACTAGTCCCATATCCCCAGTCGGACCCACTGCACCAAACGGAAAATGAGCTGCTAGCCAAGGTCCGGACCGAGTGGGTATCCCCCTTGTTGTAGACTCGATTTTCGGGGCTTCAACATATTTGGCACTAGAAGGAGGGCCCCCGAACTATGAATGGCAAGTAAATCTAAATCTAAATACCATTCTGAGAGTAAATCACCCTCACCATCTCCCCCAACTTCTCCATCGCATTTAGAATCTTTAAATCCTGAGCGAGAAGTCGATAGAACAGAAACCACTGCCACAAACCTGAATATTTTTGAGAAATCTACTATTGAACCTCCTGAAGTTGAATCTTTGATCCATAAACTTCAGTAATTTTCAATATCTCCCAAAAATCAAAAATCTCAAGGTAGTGTGACTTCGCAATATAATCCTTCTCATCCCCTTACCAGATTATAGAGTGAAAAGTTTGGTATCGAACCAACTGAATTACCTCTACCTACAAGGAAGAGAGTAAGGAAATCACCTAAAGGGTCTGATAGCAAGACTCTTTCATCATCATCATCCATCTCAACCTCTCCACCGCGAAGTCAACCATCCACTCCTCCACTTCAAATTATCGTCCACCAGACCACTAGAACTTCAACATCTCCTTCTCAATCATCTGGAACTGTAATATCCTCATCTTCCCAACCGCAAGGATCATCTTCTGTGCTTTCCTCTGTTAGTAGTTCAACGATGGCCCAAACTCCATGGAATAACCCAGGGGCAGTCTTAATGCCTGTGCCCTTGAGTCAATTACCAACCCATCCTGAAAAATGGCTGCCTAAGTTTAATCCTAAAGCAGGCATGCTAGCAGAAGAACACATAAACAACTTTATGTTATCCATAAATCTCAATGGGGTTACTAATGAAGACGTTGTCATTCGGCTCTTTCCTTACACTTTGCAAGGAGCAGCCGAGTCATGGTATTTCTCATTACCATCCAGATCTATCACTAGTTGGGATATTTTCCAAGAACAATTCTTGACTAAGTTCGGTGATGATAGGTCTATTGCGACACTGATCAATGACCTGTCTAACCTTAGAGCTGAATCAATGGAACCTGTCAAAGATTTTAACTTGCGTTTTAATAAACTTTTGAACAAAATTCCTATCGCCTCCAAGCCTAGCGAATAATTTCGAAGTGAATGGTACATATTTGCTCTACCATCAAACATAGCAATCTTCGTTGATAGAGCTAACAAAACAACTTTAGCTGACAATAGGAAGGAAGCAATAGCGGTAGAGAAACGTATCATAGCCTTAGAAAAGAAAACATTGTTGATGAACATAAATCTAAGAAGGTCACTTTTAAAGAAGATCCAAAGAAAAAATAGCCCAAAGACCCATTTGATTTAGAGGGATTGCAGAAAGATTTGAAAACCATGTCTAATGAAATGGTTGATCTAAAGAAACAAGTAGCAGAAACTTCTTCTAAAAATCCTTACAAGCCTTATAGAAGAAATCCTTCAACTGATTCAAAACCTCCCAATGCTATTACAAATGCTGAATTAGAAGAAGAAGAAGAGGAAATTTCCAATGAAGAACCTACTGATGAAGAAGAAGTTATAGAAGTAAAGGGAATGTGGGATTTTATCCTCCCAGACAAAGAGAATTAAGAGGCATCACCAATCACTACTAGAAGTAGAAATCAGCTCGATCCTCCTCAATCTACTCCTAAGCCAAAGAGCACAAGCTCAATGACTAAAGATAAAGTTGCAGGAAGGAAAACGTCACCCAAAGCAACACAAACGAGCCTAGTCCAAACAGATTCACCAACTCCATCTAAGACATTGATTGTTTTTGATGAGATGGAATATAATATCGTAGAAGACATGAAGAAGACTAGGGCTAACATTACTTTTTATGAATTGAGCAAGTTAAAACATCAACAAAAGCTGCCTTTGAAAGAGTTACACGCAATACCATTTGCACCTTTGCCTGCCGCTGTAATCTCGCAAGCTTCTCACGAGATGGGAAGACATCCAAATACTGTGACTAGTAAAGTTGATCCTAACGACATCGCTCTAATTGGAGGAAGGTCAAGATCTCATATCCCGCCATTTCTTCTTACTTATGAAGTTTTCAACAAAAAATTGCTTAATTTTTTAGTTGATTCAGGAGCTTCATCTAATATCTTAACTAAATCAATATGTGCAAAGCTGAATGTTCAACCTCAACAATCTGCAGTACGCATAGTTCAGTTGGACCGTGTTAGGATATTCCGACACATAGGATATAGTTAAGTTCAACTTGGTCTAGTATAGAGTTAGGTTAGAGTTAGGTAAAGTGTGTTTCTTTACCGTTGTACATTTTGTAACTTACAATCCGACGGTCACGATATGTAGTGATCCGACGGTTCACTCTCACCTCGGTATTACCGACACTTGATCCGTGGCTTGACACCCGATTGGTCCATGAGTTCTATTTAAAGCGCATGGAGGGTCATTGTTCGGGTAATCCGTGCATGAGAGAAGCTTATGTAAATTTTCATTCTTTGATTAATAAATTGCCTGTAGTACCCACGTTGGGACAGGCCGTGGACTGTTTCCCTCCTTGCACTCTGAGGGTTTTAACCACGTCAAAAATACTGGTGTATTGATTTGAGATCTGGTTGTGAGCGGTGTCCTTTTGGTATTCTTTCTGTGGAACTTACCCTGTAAATTCCTACATGGTATCAGAGCTATTTGAGGGCCGCGTCCGTTGGTGATCCAAATCTGAAGCCGGTAGAACTGCATGCGGCTGTCGTTTCCTAGATCTGTTGTTTCTGACTGCTTTCGGGCCGAGAGGACTGCTCTGTTGCGTTCGGAGCATCTGTTCCAGTGAGGAACCCCTTTCGTTTCACGCGAAAAGGTTTCCGGTAGCCCTAGTTGCGTCATTTTTCAGATCGGGAGGTATACAATGTTTTTTTTGCAGTTTACTGTTATTTTCTCTCTGCTTATTTCGGTCTCAGTTTATTTAGCCTTTTTTTTTTAACCGGATCTATACCTTTCATTTCTGCATATGCTCTTTGCCCTGCGACTCTGTGCGATCTGGGCAAATCAGAAACAGAAAGGAAGGATTTTTCTCATGCGTATGCTCTTTTCCCTGCACCTTAGTGTGATCTCGGAAAATCAGAAACATTGAGAAAAATATTTAGTTTTTCAACTAAAGCTAACTTTGAGATTTTTTTTAAAATTTTCTAGTTTTTTTGGCTAAAGCTAACTTCGAGCCGCAAGGTTCGTTTTTCTTTGCATGTTCGTGTTGGGTTTTGTGTTTTGTGTTTTGTAGGGAAAAAGAGCTTTCTCAAGGCAAGCACGCAAACCAAGCCCCCCCCCCCCCCCCTCTCTCTCTCTCTCTCTCAAATTTTTTGTATAGATCAATTGGTTCAAAGCTATTTTAAGAGAGTAGAGGTCTTGGGTTCAAGTCTCCATTTTGTGGGGGCGGATTTTTTCATTCCCGCACATTCGCGCACTTTGCCGGCAACGTCAACAATTTTTTTTTCAAAAAGCCATAATTTCTTCATCCGGAAGCCTTTTTCAGAGCCGTTTTTTTTAAAACCGCCTATTTTTTCGAGATCTATCCGTTGGAACACTTACTTTCAGCATCTTCAGCTTCAGTTTAAAAAAAAAAAAAATGGAAAGTCCATGCCAAGTCATTCTTGACAGCACTAACTACTTCCAATGGGTAGACTACATGGAAGATTTACTTAGAAGTAAAGGTCTCTTCAGAATAGCCACAGACCAAGAGAAGAAACCAAAAGATGAAGACAAGGCGGCAAAATGGGAAAATAGACAAGATCAAGCACGAGGTTTGATAGGGATGTCTATTTCTCCTGATCTTAGATTCCACATTGCAGGACTTGAGACTCCTCATGAAGCATTAGAAAACTTGCTAAAGTTTTTGGGATTAAAAATGTAATTAGAGCCCATCAACTTGAAAATGAGCTGCTTACTTTGGATCCTAATATTTTTTCTTGCATTGAAGATTTCTTGTCCAAATTCAAGACCCTTAGATATCTCTTGGAAGGTGTTAAAGTTAAGAAAGAAGATGGTAACCTTATTTATTCCATCCTTACTAAGTTGGGACCAGCCTACTCTGTATTTGTTTCCACTTTCCATTCTACAAGGGAAGCTTTCATTTGTCAAGGACAAGACTACAAGGCCCCTTCCTTTGACTCCTTTTGTGATTCCTTAATAAGAGAACAAGAAAAACTCTTACACCTTGGTCTTCTTAATCTTGGAAACTCTTCCACGAAAGCGTTAGCCGCCCAACAGAAACCAAATTCAAAGAATCCTAAGAAGTCATATCCTCAAAAGAATGGTCCTAAACCATCTCAGCCTCAAAATGAAAGATCATTTCAGCAAAATGATAAGACCAATAAAAACAAATGGAAGAAGACTGATAGACATTGTAACTTTTGTAATCGAGATGGCCACTTAGAATCTAAATGCTTTAAGAAGATGGAGGCCTTGGAAGCCGCAATGAAGAAACATAACATCCATGTGGAGCCTACTTCAGCTTCAACTTCCGGAATGGCACTTTCTGCATGTCATTGTCAATCATCTCAGTCTGGTTATGCATTAAATGTATCTTCTTCTTCTTCTCATTCTCATGAGTGGCTCATTGATTCTGGAGCCTCTTGTCACATGGCCAAAAACCAAGCCATGTTTTCTTCTTTAAATGATTGTAACACCAAAAATATATATATTGGTGATGATAGATCTCTTAATGTTGTAGGGACTGGAACTGTTCATCTAGACAATGGACAGTTTAATGATGTATTATGTGTTCCAACCTTATCCTGCAACCTTCTATCTGTCTATCAGATAACTCATTCGGGTGAAGGTAAAATTGTTGAATTTTCACCTCATGATGTTGTAATCAAGGATCTAAAAGATCCTAAACAGATTCTAGCTTCTGGTCTTGCTGATGATTCCAAAAGGTTGTATAAGTTTCACAACTTTGGGTCATCCACTCTTCCCTCAGTATTTGTTGCTCATAATGATGAAGTGAGCAAACTTTGGCATGAGCGATTTGGTCACTTAAACTATCGCTCCCTTCAGCATCTATGTAAAGAAAATATGGTGACAGGTCTTCCTATGGTATCTTGCAGAGATGGTGTTTGTTCCGGATGTGTACTCGGAAAACATCATCGGGACAGTTTTGACAAACGTGCCTCTTGGCACGCCGCAGCCCCTTTACAGCTTGTGCACAGTGATTTATGTGGTCCTCTTCCTGTTGCTTCATTCAGTGGCTGCAAGTACTTCTTAACTTTCATTGATGATTTCTCCAGACGCACTTGGGTATACTTCTTAAAACTCAAGAGCGAAGTATTTAACACTTTTTTGGCCTTCAAAGCCTTTGTTGAAAAACAATCTGGACATCAAATCCTTAAGCTAAGAACTGATAATGGTGGAGAATATGTTAAAAACACATTCATCAACTTTTGCACCGAAAATGGAATTCAAATGCAACATACTGTTCCATACACTCCACAACAAAATGGTGTAGCTGAAAGGAAAAATCGCACCTTAAAGGAAATGGCTAATTGTATGCTACAATCTAAAGGACTCAGTCTTAGTTTTTGGGCCGAAGCAATTAATTGTGCAAATTATATAATCAATCGCACTCCTACTAAGGTTCTAGAGAATATCACTCCAGAAGAAGCCTGGAGTTCCATTAAACCAGATGTAAGTCACTTTCGTGTGTTTGGAAGTGAAGCATGGGCCCATATTCCAGATGAAAAGCATAAAGCTTTAGAACCTAAGAGTGAGAAATGTACTTTTGTTGGATATTCTGAAGATGTAAAAGGTTATAGACTTATTCCATTTAAGTCCAAAAATGTTATCATTAGAAGAGATGTAAAATTTGATGAAAATAAATCGGCCTGCGAGCCTAGTCCGGCGGATGTGCCACCTCTTCCTATCTCTTCTATTTTTGAAAACATTTCTTCTTCAGATGATGAAAGCGAGGATGATAATCCTCCCCCACCTTCTCAGGATCCTCAACTTCCAAGATGGGTCCGTGCTACTCGGGATGCAGCAGGTGATCTTGCCGGTGATCCTACAGATCAGCGACGTACACGTTCTCAGTTTGAAAGAGCCTCTTCTTTACTGGCTCAAGCTCCAGTAAATCATGATCCTGACACTTTTGCAGAAGCTTCAGGCCATCCACATTGGGAAGCAGCTATGAATGAAGAATATCATTCATTAATGACAAATGATACATGGGATCTTGTTCCTCTACCAAAGGGACGCAAACTTGTTAGATGTAAATGGGTTTACAGAACCAAGTATGGACCAGATGGGAAAGTTGATAAACATAAAGCTCGTCTCGTTGCTAAGGGCTTTTCACAGGTCGAAGGCATTGACTACACTGAAACCTTCTCCCCCGTTGCCAAAATGAACTCTATCCGCCTTGTTCTTTCCCTTGCTGCCTCTTTAAAATGGGAAGTCCATCAGATGGATGTTAAATCTGCCTTCTTGCATGGGGACTTGCAGGAAGAAATCTATATGGAACAACCCATTGGCTTCATACAAATAGACTCCAGCCTTGTTTGTCGACTTAAGAAATCCCTTTATGGCCTCAAGCAAGCTCCTCGGGCTTGGTATGCCAAAATGGATAGCTTTCTTTTAGAATCTGGCTTTTCTAGGTGTCATTCTGACAATACTGTCTACACCAAGAAAGTGGGCAACTCTCTTATCATCCTTGTTCTTTATGTTGATGATCTTATTCTTACTGGTAGTGATCCCAACCTTATAAACCATGTGAAGTCCAGCCTTAAAAGGAAATTTGAAATGACAGACTTAGGACACTTACACTATTTTCTCGGTCTTCAAGTCTTGCAATCCCAAGAGGGTATTTTCCTTTCCCAGTCCAAGTATGCTTGTGATATTCTTCGTCATTTTCACATGGAAGACTGTAAGCCAGCCCCTTCTCCCTTTCAGTCTGGAGTCAAACTTTCAGTCTCTTGTACTTCTCCTGAAGTTGATGCTACCTTATACCGTCAACTTGTCGAAAAACTCTTGTATTTAACCCATACTCGTCCTGATCTTTCCTTTGCTGTTGGCCTTGTTGCTCGTTTTATGCAAAACCCCCGTGAAAGTCATTGGAAAGCAGCTAAAAGAATACTTCGTTATGTTCGAGGTACAGTACAGTTTGGGATTCATTACAGTGCCAAAGCAGCTCCTCTGTTAGTTGGTTTCACTAATTCTGATTGGGCTGGTGACCCTGATGATCGGAAGTCTACTGCCGGTTATGTCTTCACTCTTGGTTCAGGACCTATTACATGGGCTTGTAAGAAACAGGCCGCCATCTCTCTTTCGTCAGCAGAAGCAGAGTATTGTGGTGCCGTGGAAGCTAGTAAGGAAGCCTTGTGGCTTCGTCAGATCCTATCAGAGTTTGGCTTTGAGCATCAGCATCCAACCACACTTTGGTGTGATAATCAAAGTGCCATTCAGCTATGCAAAGATCCAGTCCAGCATCAGCGCAGCAAACACATTGAACTACACATGCACTTCATCAGAAAGCTCATTCATGACCATGTTCTTGAAGTGCAATATTGTCCAACAGATGATCAGGTTGCAGACATCTTCACAAAGGCTCTCACAGAGGTGAAGTTCACTAAACTTCGATATATGCTTGGAGTTCAGGAAGTTGTCACTAAGGGGGGATAGGCTCTAGTGCCTCCTTCCTTCTCCTATTGTGTCATATTTGTAAATCCTTCAATCCTATCCCAAGTTGTTCTTAAGGGGGGATGTTAGGATATTCCGACACATAGGATATAGTTAAGTTCAACTTGGTCTAGTATAGAGTTAGGTTAGAGTTAGGTAAAGTGTGTTTCTTTACCGTTGTACATTTTGTAACTTACAATCTGACGGTCACGATATGTAGTGATCCGACGGTTCACTCTCACCTCGGTATTACCGACACTTGATCCGTGGCTTGACACCCGATTGGTCCATGAGTTCTATTTAAAGCGCATGGAGGGTCATTGTTCGGGTAATCCGTGCATGAGAGAAGCTTATGTAAATTTTCATTCTTTGATTAATAAATTGCCTGTAGTACCCACGTTGGGACAGGCCGTGGACTGTTTCCCTCCTTGCACTCTGAGGGTTTTAACCACGTCAAAAATACTGGTGTATTGATTTGAGATCTGGTTGTGAGCGGTGTCCTTTTGGTATTCTTTCTATGGAACTTACCCTGTAAATTCCTACAGACCGGTCCCAGGTTGAAGTGATCAGAGAACTAAATCAGGTTACCATAAGGTTGTCATCTAATCCAATGGTATGTCAAGTTGTTGATATTTTAGTTTCTGACATTCCAGAATTTTATGGCTTAATTCTTAGTAGGGATTGGTCTGAAAAGCTTCATGGATATTTTGCAACCGATTGGTCGCATATGTGGCTCCCTTACAATGGCAAACCAAATCAAATAAAGGTTGAGCGAGAAAGGCATAAAAAATACATAGTAATAGAATTGGAAGGAGAAAATGAACCTGTAGCATACAACAACAATATAATTGGCAACTATTCTATTGACTCTTTCTTAGGAAATTTCAATGCTCATACTTCGCCTTATTTAGAACATTCTGTTTTATCTCAAGTAGAAAACTTTTCTCAAACAGATAGTTCTAAATGTGTTAATTTCATAGATAGTCCTGTAATTAAATCTTTATTTTGGAAGTTATTTTTTGATGGTTCTAAGTCTAACAATGGAGCAGGAGCAGGATGCATATTAGTTAGTCCAGAGGGAAACAAAATTATGTTAACTTGCAGACTCGAGTTCGATTGCACCAATAATACTGCAGAATACAAGGCTTTAATCCAAGGATTATACAAAGAAATCGGACTAGATATCAAGTATCTACAAGTTTTTGGAGATTCTGAGATTGTAATTAGACAGACACGAAATACTATACATTGTCTATCAGGTCATTTAAAGCATTATCAATATTTAGTACAAAATCTGACTGAACATTTTATAGCATTCAATATTTCATCAATTCCCAAACTCCAAAATGTCAGTGCTGACCTCTTGGCAAACGTAGCTTCCAAGCTCATTCCCTCAGAAGACTTTAGCCCGGATAGATTCTCAATTGAATTAATTTTTAGACCCTCGATTCCTGATAACATTACCAATTGGAGAATTTTCAACGATGATCCTGATATTGTCAGCTTCCTCACATCAGAGGGATCTTACAATAATCAGATTATAGATGAAGACCAACATGACAAACAATTGCAACAAGATACCACTAATAATGCTATGCCAAAATCAGTAGTCAAATTGGAAGACTTATACGATTTTAAAGACCGATTCAAAAGATCTACCAATTCAAAACTTCAAAGTTCAACTCTGAACTATGAATTAGTAAATCTAGAAAATGATACCAAGCCACAGAATATAAATCTAGGTCTTGGCCTAGCCCCTGAAGAAAGATTAGCATACGTTCGTCTCTTGAAACAATACAAAAGTGTCTTTTCCTGGAACTATGATGAACTTAAGACTTACGACACTTCTATCATTCAGCATACGATCCCAATGATAGATGATGAAAAACCTGTCGAGCAAAAGCTGAGAAAAATCCACCCTAATTTTGAAAATCAGATTAAATCTGAGCTCAATAAATTATTGAAAGCCAAAACCATTTTTCCCATTCGACATTCTAAATGGGTTTCCAATATGGTTCCCGTTAGAAAGAAAAACAGAGACATTAGAATTTGCATCGACTTTCGAAATCTTAACAAAGCCTGCCAAAATGATGATTTTCCTTTGCCTCCCATGGAACAAATATTACAAGCAGTTGCAGGATCAGAATTAATGTCCTTTTTGGATGGTTTCTCCAGCTACAACCAAGTTTTGGTCCACCCTGATGATCAATTAAAGACCACGTTCAGAACCAAATGGGGCACTTATGCATATCAAAAGATGCCCTTTGGTCTGATTAATGCTGGTGCCACATTTCAAAGGGCCATGGACATCGCATTTAATGGATTAGTGAACAAATCAGTAGTAATCTACTTGGATGATATAACTGTATATTCCAAGAAACAAGGTAATCATCTCAGAGATTTGAAACAGATCTTACAATGTTTCCAAAGGTATGGAATTTCACTTAATCCAAAAAAATCCTTTTTTGCATTAAGTGAAGGAAAACTTCTTGGATTTATAGTGTCAAAATATGGAATCCATATTCATCCCGACAGAATCAGGGAGATTTCCGAAATACCCTTGCCTCACAACAAGAAAGCTATGCAATCTTTCACTGGCCAAATTAATTTTGTAAAGGGATTTGTTCCAGACTTCTCAAGGATCGTATCTCCCTTATAAGCAATGATTAAAAAGAATTCAATCTTTAAATGGGGCCAAGAAGAATGTGAAGCATTCAAATTGATTAAACAAGCAATTGTAAATGCCCCATCTTTAGCCACTCCAAATTGCTACGATACTCACTCAAGCAAATCAAGATAAGGCAGAAGCCCCAATTACCTTTTTTAGTTCAAATCTACAAGGGGCCGAATTAAATTATTCTGACATTGAGAAGCAAGCTTACGTTGTTTTCAAAGCGATCAAACATTTCAGACCCTTCTTACTTAAAACCCATACAAAAATCATTGTGTTGTTTCCAGCGGTAAGAAATCTTTTAGTACAGAAAGATGTGGGTGAAAAGAGACCAAATTGGGTTACAGATTTACAAGATTACGACGTTGAAATTAAACCTACAAATATTGTAAAAGGTCAAGGATTTTGTAAAATGTTGGTTGGAGCATCGCTTATTTTTGAATTACCGCCTTCAGAAGTACAAATGTATGAGGTAAGCCTAAACAATATTGAATCATTATACGTTGATATCATATTTTATCTAAAGAATGGATATGCTCCTTCAAACCTAGATTATACAAAGAAAAGAGCCCTAAGGTTGAAGGCTAAGCAATATCAACTCGTAAATGATGTACTTTTTGGATGAATTATGATTCTGTTCTCCTTTGATGTCTTGAGAAAGTTGAAGCTGAAAAAGTGTTGCAGGAACTCCATGATGGATTAGCAGGTGGACATTATGCTGGAGATACTATAGCACATAAAATCTTGTGCACAAGATACTATTGGCCTACACTATTCAAAGATGCGCATACCTACTGCTGGATGAAAAAAGAAACCATCATTGCCTTTGCAACCAGTCAATATTGATCAACCTTTTGATCAATGGGTATTGGATGTAATAGGTGAGATCGTTCCTCACTATTCTAAACAGCATAGATATATCCTTACACCTACAGATTATTTTACTAAATGGGTAGAAGCAGTTCCTCTCAAGACAGCTAATGCTGAACACATCATTCATTTCATAGATCAGTTCATAATCACCAAGTTTGGTTTACCATCCGCTTTAATGTTTGATAATGCATCATATTTTTCTGGCAATGCTATGACTCAATTTGCACTCAAAAGAGGTTTTAAGCTTAAATACTCTGCCAATTATTATCTGCAAAGTAATGGGTTAACTGAATCGACAAATAAGAACTTAATCAGAATCATTAAGCGAACCATTGATCAAACTCATAAGAATTGGCACAAATCCTTAACATATGCTCTATGGGTAGACCGAATAACACAGAAAGCCTCCATTGGCACTTCTCCCTTTAATTTGGTTTATGGGAAAGAAGTGGTCCTTCCAACTCATCTACCGATTCCCTCGTTAGCCTTAGTTCAATTTATTGATGAAACACCAACTTCTTCCTTACAAATAAGGCAGTTACAAATCCTTAAGCTAGAAGAGCAACGAGAACAGGCTAAAAACTCATGCGCATCATCAAGCATTAGTAAAATCTTCTTTTGATTCAAACATGATATCTAGAAAGGACTTTGAGATAGGGGATCTAGTTTTAAAATGGGATAAGGCTCATGAGGAAAAGGACAAACATACGAAGTTTCAACAAATGTGGCTTAGCCCTTTCCAAATCACAGAAATCGTAGGTCCATCTACCTTTATGTTACACGATTTAACAGGAAAAAGAGAATCTTTACCTGTTAATGGACAAATCCTCAAAAAATACTTTCCATAGGAGATCATTCCTCTATTTTTGTAAATTAGCTTTCCCTTTATTTTGATAATAAAACCAGTTGTAAATGGTTACATTTGAAATTCATGAAAAAACAAGAATTTCTTTTAAATTTTGTTTTTCGCTTGTATAAATAGGACTGATTTAGAAAATTGAACATTATTATTGAAAGATACAGTCAAAGGCTATAAGCTTGAAAATGATACTAGTTTCAACTTTGTAAATTTTGATAAAAAAATGACCTTTAGTTGGAATTTGTTTTATATCAGTCAAATGAAAAGTGTCAATAACAAAACAAAGATTCTCTGTAGAAAAGATCTTTCCAAAAAACTCTACCATTGTCGTCTAGAGCTATTCTTAAGGAAACAATGACTTCCTCCCCACCTAGGGAATTATGAGCTTCAAGGAATAATCCAGTGATACACTTTAACTTAAAGAATAAGAGGTCTCATCATGAGCCGACTTATCATGATCATAAATATTATAGCTTGCTAACTTTGCCAAAACTGCATGCCACAATAGGGTAATGATTCGAGATTATTGTAATCAAAAGACAAGGGGTCTCATCACAAGCCAGCTTGTTCAGCAAAGTTATAAATCAAGTGAATGGCACTGTCATAATTTGGCTACCAAACCAAGGTATTGTTCTTTAAGAATTAAAAGAAAATAAAAGCAATAAGTGTGGATATGGATTTCCCTTTGAAAATCATATATTTCTCTAAGTAGGATACAGGATCATTGCTGGGTAACAGGTAACCCTGTTGAGGCTATAAACACCTACTAGAAGCAAAGGCTCTACCTACGGAAAATGAGCATATTTAAAACTGATTTACAGAGAAGACTTTGTTTTTATCTTTATAAACCAATTAGTTGCTGATGTAAATACAATGACTAGCTCTAGGAAGTAAATAAACAAAGTTAACATAGAAGAAACAAACTATCATTAACAGCTGAAAGCATGATGTACTTTATCTTTCTATAATAAAGTTTGATTCTCTAAAAAACATTATGTTTTAGAAGTTTAGAAAATTCAAAAGAAAAGCAGAGATAACTAATTCTTCCAAGTGAATCGCCAATTGTTGTGGCCAGCAACAACCCCCCTTATTATTTAGTATTATCACTAATACTAAATAAGTGGGGATGCCTATCCTTAAAATTCAAAAAAATAAATTAGGACTTGTATTTCCTTTTTGAATAAATCTTACTATCATAAAACCTAGGAGAATACCCGAAAATCCCAAAAAGACTTAAGTTTTATGATCGCATCGCATTGCAAAAAGGTAATAGATGCTTTCATACAAACCGAATCCTAAGATTGCGAAATCGCGATGCAAAATCACACATTAAAGACATTCATCGCATCGCAGTTTCAACGTGCTTCAAGTATCACTTAAAGCAAAATACCTCAAACCACCGATATGCGATGGCGCGTCTCACAAATCGCATTTCGCAGAAAACATATGGTAAATGATCGCCACACATATCAGATTAGCGATATCGCGATCTGCGATATTGCGAAGCAAATCGCAAAATCGCCTTATCGCAAATCTGTGGGGCTTGTTGTTCGCAAAAGCTTTTCCACAAACCAATGCCCAGTGATGCGCGTTAATGTTAATTTAATGAGTTAGTTGGTAATCATTAATGAAATATGGTTTTGATCTAATCGAAGAGCCATTTCACGTAAGGTGATATATTTTATATGGTTTCGGCATTTAAAGCTTTCTCGTCACCTTTTTCTTATCATTACTCTTGCCTCATTTGCAAATTGTAGGAGTGAAAAGCAGAGAGGTATACATAGCAGTGTTTAGAATATTATGGGAAAGAAAGGAAAGGCTTCGAGTTCTGAAGAGAAAGAAATGATGCCCTTATACACAGACACCACCTGTAACAGAGATGCCAGCATTACTACTTGGGAAGGCATGCACAGTCTACTCGAGGAAGAAAATCCCAGGGTAATGGAGGTTACAGCTACAGTAGACTCACACGGGTCATCTGAGGCATCAATTACAGAACTAGCATGTTCGTTCTTGCACCGGATAGCGGTGAGGCCCAAGATTCTTCCATACATGGACATGGTCAAATGGGCACTGGATAATGTTGATATCACAAATAGAAAATTTAAGACTCAAAGACCAAGAACTCATGAAGTCGTTATTTCCACAAAGTTTAAGGTTTATATCTTCTAACAAAAAACACGCAAGAGGCAAAAAATAGCACTAGGGAAGCTCGGATCAAGGAATGGAGGTAGTTTCCTAGCACTAATCACGCATTTCCAGGCAAAATCCCTTGAGAAGGAAAGCCTCAAGTCACTCAGTCGCCTGTAAACCCCGGAATTGGTAGGAAAAAGTGTTGAAGGCGAAAAGCAAAACCTGAATTCTAAAAACCAGTGGTATTTATCAGGGATATCTTCAAGTGGTATGTAAATTTCTAACAAATGTGCAACATCTACAGACAAGCTGGAGATAAAAGGCTCAAGAAAGAGCAGAGTCCATCAAAAGGTTAACCAAGTTAAACTAGGATTCTAACTGGCAGTACTTGGTTAAACCACACAGTCAGTGCATGACTCTCAAATGTCTCACTAATTCTGCCAAGAAGATGGTGCCAGCACTTGTCAATTTCGTTTTCGCTGGACAGTTAAAGTCGGAGGTCGGCCAACCAACTCTCCTCAAGTCGATGCTAGATGCTTGTGACTACAAAGATCAGATACATAAATAGTTAATTGCCAGTTTTACTTTTAGATTCAGTTTTAATTTTAGTTTTGCTTTATTTTTTCCTGAAATGGGGACGGTCATTTAAAACGCCTCCTATATTTTTGTAATAAACTATTTTTAGATTTAGCTAGTAGTATTTAAACCCTTCTCATGCATTTAGAGAAGGGTCCTGAAATTTATCAAAAGCTTATCCTCAGAACATGCACTTCTGCACCCTCCAAGGAGGTTTTGATGAATGAATGGAACAATATTTATTGATATCTGTGTTTAATATCTTCTACTGAAATTGCACTTTTGTACTCTTAGTAGATGTTGAATTAAGAAGAGATAAATCATTATTGTTGGAGCTCATGAGTAGAACTTGTTATAAATGATACTTTTATCTCTTAACAGATTTTGCTTATGTGTTATGGTGATATTCATGTTCAGTTATTTATGTATGAATGCTTGAATGCTTGAGTTATCATTTGGCACTTCTGTACAATGATAGCCATTTATTTATGCTTAATATATGAGTGACTTATTATGCGATATGTTTTTCACAACTATTTGGCTAACTTTTTATTCGAAACAGTTCATCTTTATTGAATTCTTTTCTTATAGCAATTGAATGATCTTAATTACCAATTGCTGTAGAAACTATTTTAGATCACATAATCGAAAGATTAAATCCCGGGGTAGTTTTAGAATTAGATATTTCTGTTTATTAGAATACAATTGCATTGTTGTTAAATTAGATTTAGAATAAAATCATTTTATTTAGAAGTTATTAGAAAGGAAATATCGATTCTCAACACACACACACATAAATTGGGAAATTGGTCCCATATCCCTAGTTGGACCCACTACACCAAACGAAAAAGGAGCTGCTAACCAAGGTCCGGACCTGGTGGGTATCCCCCTTATTGTAGACCCAATTTTCAGGGCTTCAACACGTGGTTAATTAATTTATTTTAGAAATTAAAGATACAAACAAAACAAAATAGGGGTAACTAGGCAAAAGGTTTTACGAAGTCACTGTGAACTACAATTTACCATTTCTAGTACGTGTGGGCAATCTCCCCGAATGTTGTGTTTGGTGTATCACAAATAACAAGGTAGTTGACTTGGTTACCTATGGAGGGATAGCAACCTATACGGGGCTTCTAAAATATACCCGAAGGTATGTGGAAGTGCAGTTCATAGTACTATTATCTAATGCCTCTTGTACGATAAGAAGTATTATGATATACTTTTGATACATGGAGAGTCATCTGATATACCTAAGGGTATGTGGAGAACGGTCTGATATACTTACATACGTGGAATATTGACTACCCCTAGAATGTAACGCAGATAAATAACAACATCTCCTATGTTTAATGACATCAGAACACATCTCTAGCCTGGATCTCTATGTGTATCGTTAATGTTCCAAATGTTCCTTATATTGATTAAGTAACTTTTAAAAGTTGATCTTCAATTATGCTTCAGTTTCAAGGCTCACAATACCATTTCACCTAAATTCCCTATGATCGCTAGTATGATAACAAGGACTCTTTTGTTTTCAATGAAGATCTATCTATGGGAAGGAAGAAAAAAACAATGATGTAGCAATCAAAGAGCTTGCTAACTATATCTTTCAATTTCACTATTCCAATTCAATTCAAAGCATTAAAAGATGCCAAACCATGCAATGTAATATATGTAAGAGAATTCTTCAAAACAAATACAAGATGATTCCAAATCAGCGAAATAACAATGTAACAAGACTACTTATGAAAGGAGTGCCTTCCTTCCCTAATGAACTGAAAGAACCAATCAAGTGTAAGTAAAGGAAATTCCCAGTGAAATCAAATGTAATCTGATACTTCATTAACAATGGACTCAAACTGAATTGTTTGTGAAAATTCCAAAGGTCAAAAGAGGTGATACTCAAAGGTGATTAACACTCATGCACAATTCCCCCTCCCCCGGCGACTAAGGGGGATTTGTTTTTGCAAAATTGAAATAAAAAACACTCAAAAATTGTTAATAAACTGAAATTTTTCTTTTCCTTTCCTTTTCAATTTTAAATGCAATGAAAATGACAATGAGTTAGATCATTGACCAAAAGAACTCACATAGACTACAACTGTAATATGAAAATTATTTTTATTAAATCAACAATCAAGCTCAAGTGTTCACAAACCCTAATGACAAGAAGAAAGAAAAATTAAAAAAACTCTTATCAAAGGCAATCAAACTCAAACGTAAACACAATGGTGGCTTTACATAGACACAAACAAGTTCATAGACTCAAGAAAACCTTCTAGACCCAAGCATAACAAAGAGAAAGGCAAAAAAATGCAAATTTTTTGCATTCTATAGGATCAGTGCAGGTGTAGTGTGGGCACCAGAGTGCATCGGTTCACTTCCAAAGAAGAGAGATTGCACAACAGTGCTCTGTCACAAAACAAAGAGTGCGTTGGGGATAATTTTGTAAAAATATGACACAAGAAACCCTACCAAGCTCAAAAATGTGTTTTCTTAAGGTACATAATTGTTAGAATGAGTCAATTAAGTTCACCTTGAAACTTGAAATGATGCTAAGGCCAAGGAAACCAACAAGGGAAATCTTGTTCCCCAGTATGGTCACCAATTTGTTATATTGAAAATTCACTTCCGTGGACAAAAATAAACTTCCTAGATCTAGTGGTATGAGTAGAACAACTAAAGAAAAAAAGATATAGGTTTTCCTTAGAGAGATTAGAATACGAAAAAAGAGACCTACCTGGAATCTGTAGTAATTCCTCCTCTTCTTCTTACTTGTAAGTTCCAACTCTAGCTCCTTGGGTTATAAATGGAACCTGCAAAAAACACTGAAACAAGCAAGGGAAGTACAATATTCACATAGCATAATCCAATATCTTTAATCAATGAGTCAACATGACATTGAAATACATAAGCATCAACATGACACAAGTATAGGAAAACAAAGTTCTTTTTGTATTAATAATAAAAGGAGAGAGTTACAACCATATATAGAATTTGACTTTTTAGATGCCTCCCCGGTTATCTTGCCCTTCCTTGCCATAAATAAAACGTTGACACTCAACTCTAATGCATAAATGGATGATGAATCATTAATATCAAAGCAACAGCATGAGGTCACTGGCAATCTCCAAAATCCAACCTAGACTCTATGGCAGGAAATAAATTTATAGGGTGAAAGTGGTAGTTTAGGATTTACCAATCTAGGCTTGAGATCCACATATGAGGGAAGATAAGCTCCAAGGACAAGATATAATACCATTAGAGTAGGATCAGATAGGAATTCAAGATCTCTATCCATGGTAAATGGTTAAAACCACCTTAGAAGCTTCTGGAAGAAGAAGATTTAAAAATATTTTTTAATTTTCCCAAAATTCTAGAAACAGTGCACCTGCAAAGTAGAGAAACCTATGTTGGTCAGAACATATTCTCATTTATGCAACTTGCAACCATTACAGGTGGACACGCATGTAGAGTGCACTGGGGCTAAAACATGGTTTTTTGATCCTACAGACCTAGAAACTAAAACTTTTTGGAGAAATGATACTTAGGGATTTGCAAAGGGATAACAGAAAAGTGTTCAAGGATGTTGATTGATCTAGTTTTTAGGCCTTTTAAGTGGATGTGATAAAATGAATTGTAACACGGTATCAAATAATAATTTCCACTAATTAGTAAATGGAAAACCTTGGAAATTATTAAACAAACCAAATTTAAAATTAGAGATGATAGTATAAACCTAAATTAGCTTCTCTTCGTTTCAAGAATAATATATTATCTACTGAACAAGGCCAATCACGTGAAGCTGGAAGCTCATATGGCCCCTCCCCCCAACAACACTCTCAAATAATCAATACCCAATCTATCTACTATAATATATTTGAAAGAAAGATAGTGACAATCAAACATAAAAACTAGGAATATAAAAATTTAAGGTGAACGAAAGAGAACAAACCAATTGAAAACATTTAAATACATACCTTGTACATTTCAACATTTTGATATCGTTGATCTTCTTCCTCATCCAACTCATCATCTGTATCATCCAGTTTAGAATTCATGTTCAAGGGATTCACCATATTTTAAGTTTCCCAATCAATTCAAGTATATATTATAGTGAAACATAGAATATTTGTATGATTCCAACATACCATAATTATTTCATTTATAATGAGTTTTGTGAAAAGTATAGATGTAACATCTCCCTAATTAGTAGCATCCACATGTGACATGACATGTAAACCTAAGTTTTCCTCTTGTGATTTTAAAAGGGGTAGTCATGAAACTCTAGTCACAATATGAGAAAACCTCTCTTATAGTAGGAAACACACTAAATGTAACCCATGTATTATATCTAGATTTATGTAGTAGCATCAAGTTGCTTGGGAGTTTTGCATCAACTACAATACCTTCCAAATGGAAGAGTTGAGAATTTGAACTAACTAGAGGCTTGGATCATTTTTGTATTTTATGAGCACCAGTATTGCAGCAAGGATGCTACAACTCCTCGGGCTACCAACTTTACTTCATCAATCTAGGGTTCATACAAACTTGGAGGTGGCAGTGTTGTATACACAAATAGATGTAATTGGTCCACTCTTTGTCACTATTGAGCTGGGGCGATAGACCACTAGGGTTTCTAAAACCAACCTTCTATTAACTAGAAGAAGTTTGATTACCAACTTGGAGAAGGGAAATTTATCCTAATTGGAAGAAAAGAAATGATGTATATTACATGAAGGAAAGACTGAAAGAAATGCTTGCAAAACAACATGAAATCCTCTATCTACTTTCTAACATACTTTGCTTGCAAAATAACCCTACTTTAACACATGTGAGGTTTTAAATAATCTAAGCATGAAATATGATCTAAAGAGTGCTAAATTTTGTGTGCAAGAATAAACATAAAATAACTTTTTCTTTTTATCCTTTTGCTTGAAAAATGTAAATGCTAATCTTGCTTGGTTCTTTGGAAGGGGAGACAGGTGTGAAGGAAAAGGAGTACAATGGTTCAGCTAACTTGGGGGGCAAGTGGGGACCTAATCCAGGCTTTTAGTGATGATTTTTCTCAATTCTGGCTCAAAACAGGCTACTACAAGTTTTCCTACAGGAATTACTAGTTCACCTACAGGATCCCCTGTTTTACTACAGGAACATGCCGAAAGCTTAGGGAGTGGTCTAGAAGGTGGGATGGAGCTTGGAAAAGGTGAATAAGGAGGGAAAAAGGCATGGGAGTGGTAGGCACTTACTTAAAACTCAAGCCAAAGCTTTGAGATGGTTGGATTTGCTCAATGGAGATGGCAAGTTTCCCTCATAAGACAAGAATTCGAATTGAGACCTTAGTGACTTTTGGCAATCATGGGTGGATATGGCTTAGCTGAGGCTGATGAGGTGAGGTCTCCCTACAATTTAGAAACTCCTGCAACAACAAACATCATTCTTGGCATTCATACATAAATTCATCAAAGACAAGAAGGGTTTATTCAAATAGAGGAAAAAAACAGAGTTGTCACCATTTACTTGCTAAATTCATGCATGGAAGTGCTTGAAACCAATATGGAAGTGAGATGAGATTAGTGCAGAACCTAAGAGATCAAAAAATAGCAATTTCAACTTATCTATGAAACTGAAAGATAATGAACTAATTAGCAAGAAAACCCTAGATTACACAAAAAGCAAGAATTTTGTCTTTTTGGGTTGTATGAGAAGTGTTCCTCAAACCATGATCCTACAAGGGAGAAATGAGGTGAAAACCACTTGCTATCAGTATTTTTGGAATATATTCTTATCACTACGATGCTACTGTTAGAACTATCCACAAATGGAAGCAAACTAATTAAATCTACCAATACTTGCAAATTAACAACAACAAAATCGGTTTAACAACTAACTATGAGTATAACGTAAGCATACATATACAACAAGAGGAACCTCTGCTACTAGGGTTGGGCCCTAACGTAAGAGCTTCATCCCTATGAGTCAAATCAGTGCTGAATCAAGGGAATGCTACTCATTTTCATTAAAGAAATAAAAAATACATAAGAGTGCTTGGTTACAATGCTTCAACTCAAAAAATGCTTAGCTAGCTTGAAAAAAAAAATTGAATCCTAATGAGGCCCTAGGCCTCTTGATTTATACAACTGAAGTTACCAACAACTTCCTTAAATTTAGGGAGGCTTGGCTCCAATCTCAAGATCAAATTGCCTTCAACTGTCACTGGCTTGGCTACCAATGAACTTCATGACTCGGCTGCTTGCAACTTCGAGCTAATGAGATTTGATTGAGGAATCTTCGAGTGAGTGAGGAGTTAAGGAGGGAGATCCTGTCTCCCAGAATACCTCTTGCTTGTCTCCATTTTAGTTCTTGCACTTTAATTAGCTTAAATTTGCTCCAAAACCTGCAATCAATGCATTAGACCACTATACATGACATCTCATCTTTACTCTCCTCATTAAGAAGAACATAATTAAAACATGTAAAGAATGATGAGAAAAGTTGATTTTAGTAAGTTGGAGGCGCATTAAGGTCCATATAATTTACCCATTGATGAGCCTCATCATCACGCCCTATTGAAAATGTTGCTCATCCTCTAAGAAACTCAATCTATGTCCATGTCTTTCATTGCTTTGATGGCCTCCTCGACATTCCAGTCTTCTGCTGTAGTCTCCTCCTCTTGTGGATAAAACCCTGCATTCCTCTCTATTTCTTCCCATTGCTTTCTTTCTTCTTCTTCCTTTCTCCCCTCTAACATAGCTAAAAGAAATGGTGGGCTGAGTTTTAATCCAATCCAGTTGACCTTGAGTCTTTGTAATGTTTGCTTATACATTGGGACTCTCTCTAGTGCATCCCTCATTCTACCAGGACAATGATATTCTTTGATCTTTAGGTTGTAGGGTAAGGTGTTCCATCTCCTTTGGAAAGCTTGTTGGTTGTCATCTCCTAGCAATATTAGAATGTCTTCAAAATGAGTGACTACTTGTTCTTGTACAACAAGGTATCATGGTGCAAGCTTGGGATCATTTTCAATGAGGTTGTGAGTGTTGATGACAGCCATTGGGTTATATTGTTCTGCGCTAATGAAAAGGGGTCCTACTTCTTCTCTTGCCAATACCCTTTTCATTTATGTAGCTCTGGATTCCTCAGGACTCATCCAAGATGCCATGGCCATTACTTGCAAATCCCCTAGCTTTGGATTGGGGTCCCACACATTTAAATATGTTAGATCTAAATTGTGTAGGTATAACTCAGATATCTTTGCTCCATCCTCCTGGGTTATTTGATCACAGAGGTAAATGAATTGCATGTAGTCTTGGAAAATCATAGTTTCTCTTTGTGCTAGGGTTTTTATCTGAAACTACAGCCATTTTTCTTTGAGGTATAAGGCATATGACTTTGCTAGAATCCTGCATTGAATTTCTTCCATGGATAAACTTTCCATAGTTGCCAATTAGCCTTCCATTTCCTGTAGATGCTTTCTTAGCCATGTGTTCTCAGCCTCTAGTCAGGATTTCATCATTGTTTTCCTGTCTCTTATGGTACTTAATTCTCTTCCCATTTCTTGCAGCTTCTCTTCCATGTGGCCTACATCCTCCACCCCTTTTGATTTAGCAATTTGCATCCACCAATGTGTTCTTTCTCTCTCTTTTTCAAGTTCAAAGAATAAAGGAATGGTGAATTTTTGTGGTATCACCCTACCTCCTTTAATTAATATGTAGTAGGAGCTAAAGTTTGGATGTGGGCTAGGCTCCTTCAACTCCTAGGCCTCTTCCTCTGTTTTTTCTTGAGTAATTCCTTCCTCTTTTCCTTTCCTTTTCCCTTGCACCCTTTCCTGATATTTTTTTTGTGTTCCCTGTAGGTTTGACAGGGTTTCCTATAGGATTGTTTTTGCTTTTTGTAGGTTTGACTATGTTTCCTTTAGGAGACCTTTTCCTTTTGTTGAGGCTGACCTGGCGATAGGTCTCCTAACATAGGTGATTGGTGACTTGCGAGAAGCTTGTTTTGATGTTCCTTCTCCTTCCTTCTTCCCTAGAGGGACTACTTTCTCTTGTTGCTTTGGTGAGTCCACTATGATAATTGGAGTCTTGGTAGGGGTTTGGGGTCTCCCTTGTTTAATCTGGGTGCTCTACCTTATCCTGAAGTAAAGTGGAGTTTGCCTCTATCTCTTTCCCTTTGATTTGACAGGTGTACTTAGGTCACATAGAGTAGTTGTTGCCTCCTTCTTTGTAGGCCCTCGAGACACCCTTGGTGATTCTTCTTCTTCCCTATTTTGTTTTTTAGAATTTTGTTCATCCTCCTCTACCTCGTCCTCTTTTTCATCTTCTTCTTCATCCTCTTTTTCTTCTTCTTCTTCATCCTCTTTTTATTCTTCTTTCTCATCCTCTGTTTTTTCTTCTTTTTCATCCTCTATTTCTTCTTCTTCCTCAGTAGCAGTAGGGCTTCTATCATACTCAATGGCTCAAATTTCTCCTTCTTCCAGCATGTCTGCAAATTTTGACCATGCAATAGGGATTCTTAAATTGTTTAGAGAATATTCCAAGATGAGTTTGATCAACCCATGATGTGCTAGTTGTTGATGTTTTCCTTCTTATACCTTGATGCTCATGTCTATTATTGATTGTAACAGAAAATAAGGTACACTAAGTATGTTATGAGGAGGTGTCTCTTCTCCAAATCTTAGCTCATGGAGGAGTCTAATGTGGTATCCATACTCTACATTATATCTACCTTCACAGGAAATGTAATTGATGATGTGGTAACTTACCTCATTCTAAGGATATGGAATTCTTTCCCTTCTAACCCCATTTTTGTCTTCAATTGGTTCTTCTCCTTCCAAGAAAAAACTTTTCTTTGCAAGAGTGTTGTTAGTCTTGTCCTCTTTTCTCCATTGCAACCCTAGGGGGAGTGTAGTTATCCTGCTAATACTCTCAGGGGTAATTGCTACTGACAAACCCTTCACTATAGCAGTGGCACTAGCTCTAGTGAGAGGTATGAGTGACATTGCAAATTCTCTAGCCACATCATCATTGTATCCCCTTAGTAGCTCAAAGAACCCCATCCATTGATGCCTTGTAAAGATTTCTACCACAGGAGGATGTTGGTGTATTATGGCTGTGTTGGTGGGCTCTCTTTTGTTGAAACCTCCTGTCATATTTTCTAGCAATTCTTGTTTGAGTGAGGTTTGGGTGATTATAGTTTAGGAACTATGGTAGGTGATGAGGTTTCAGACTTTATCCTTCACTAACCTTCACAGAATTCTTTCTACCTTTATGTGTATAGAAAATACTCAAAATAAAGGAGGATTTCTTCCTTTTAGATGAAAAACACAGAAGGTATGGCACCTACCTCCCTTTTCTACACTCTGGTGATAAGAACCCTTGCATTGATTTCCCTCGGTGTTCACTCGCAACTCTGTGTGGTAATTCTCCATGTATCCTGTAACTTTCTTGTAGGTGCTCTTGTTTGCTACAGGTGCTAACTGTTTCCTGTAGGTTGCCACTGTAGGGATGCCAAGAGTAACTTTTCTTTCAATGACTCCTCGAAGTTGCCTCTACCTTCAGATTTTTGAAATAACTAATACTTCGCATGGGAGTCAGTGATTATTTCTATTTGTGGATGATTTCGTCGGGTGATGTGCTGGCTGGCCAAGTACGAATACCTTATTTTGGACCGTTGGTCCCACTACATGTTCATCATATCACCTTTCCTCGTAATCATCTCCCACTTCCATTCTTCGTAACTTAACCACTTTTTTTATTCATTCCCCTCTTTTTTTTATGTGACCTTGCCACGTCTAGAGTTGACTAACCCTTTCTCTTCTTGTTATCTGACTGAGGGTGGCCAAGTTAACTGGTCACCTTCACTTATAAAATCAACTTCCTGCCTCATTCCTATAGTTTAATCATATTCGTACCTATGAGGGAGTATTGGTGAGATGACATACCTATTGGTCCTTTGCTTCGTTGATGCATGTTAGAGAGCGGTGCTAATTCGTTGTTCTTTGATGTTGCTGCATATTCTTCAACTATGTTTTTTTCTTCTTATTTTGTTGATGACTTGCTCCCTTGATGATGTACAGTTTCTAGCTTTTGTTGTTGTTGAGCTCTAGAGGAGCTTCCTCAGCACTGTGATCCTTGTGTTGAAGGTGGATTGGAGTTGTTGTGGTCTTTTTTGTGGAATAGGCTGCTACAGGAATTCCTACAGGATGTCCTGTAGCTGCCTTTTTCTTGAACTTTTGCATCTCTTCTCTGCTTTTGAAGTTGAATGGGTATTGGAATGAGTGGAGGATGTGGTTATGGAGTGGAAGATGAGGTATGCTATTGTGGCATGTATCTTTTTGATGTTTTTTTCCCTTTTTTTTCCTTTTTTTTTTCTATTTTCTAACTTGATTTCTTTGATGGATACAGTGGTGACATGGTCATGGAGGGTGTTGGCTGAGGTATGGTGAGGTCAATGGCTCTTTTCATAACCCAAAATAGGCTTGTGTCACCATTTTTCCACTGGACTTCCCTTCCTGAACTTTTTCAAGGCCTCCTGTAAAACCTACAGGAAACTCCTGTAGTATTACAGGGAATCCTATAGAAAACACAGAATTGCTTGGAATTGGAATCTGGAGTGGAGTATGGATGGAAGAACATGGGGAGTATGGAGGAGATGAGATGGATGAAGGAAAACATGGTTTGTGGTAGGGCATGTTTTCCTCTGTAACCTGTGCATATCATCTTCTTACAAACCTGCAAAAACAGAATTGTTATTTTTCTGTATGTTTTTTCTCTTTTTTTTCATTTCTTTCTTCTCTTTTTTCTTCTTTGTTTTTTTGAAAAGATAACTAGGCTACCTCAGAGGAGTTTTTCATCCTTGATTCCTTCCCTGGGCACCTCAAAAGATGTTTTCACCCAGAGATCTTTTTTTTCTCTCCTTTTTTTTAATAATAATACTCTTGGGCTGCCTCAAGAGGTTTTCACCCCAAAAGTTGGACTCAGGTGCCTCATGGAGGTTTTCACATAGGACCCTTTATTTTTCTTTATTTTTCTCTTTTTTCTAATAACTTGGTGAAGTGGAAGCGGAGACTTCTCCAATCACCATCACTACTTTGTTGATGCTACTGATGAATTCATGCTTTGATAAGGGCTTCTTGTAGACCTTTAACCTTTACCCATTGACAAGAAAAGGGATACCTTTTGCATCGATGGTTCTTATTTGAACATCACCATTTTCGTGGCACTTTTCTATCACATATGATCCCAACCATCTGGTCATTAACTTGCCTTTGAAATATTTGTACCAGGATTCATACAGCAAGGAACAATTTCCTTCTTGAAACAGTTTGTCCTTGATATTTCTGTCATGCCAGATTTTCCTTTGTACTTGAGTCACTTTTGTGTGCAGGAGGGTCTGCATCCTAAATTCATCTAACCCATTCAGCTGGAGCAATCTTTCTTGTTGTGCCCTTGTGATATCTAGATCCAGTTGTGCTGCCATCCTTAAGGTGTTATATTCAAATTCAATGTATAATAGGGCTTCCTTCCCATAGGCCAGCTCATAAGGAGTGAAGCCAGTGGTGGTCTTCTAGCTAGTATTCTAGGCCCAGGTGGCCTCCACCAATCTGTCTACCCAATCCTTTATGTTGCTGCTAATCACCTTGGTTAGAATGCTTTCCAATGCTCGGTTGGTGACTTCCACTTGTCCATTAGCCTGTGGGTGGTAAGGAGTGGATTTTCTATGCTTGATCTTATGTTGGCTTAACAAATTTTCAATCATGTGAGATGTAAATTGACTGCCTTAATCAGTGACCAACTCTCTAGCGTATCCAAACTTATAAAATACATTCTCCGTTAAGAATTCAGCCACCTTTTCTTTTGTTGCTACCTTGAGCCCATTTTGTTAAGTATTCAGTGCACACAATGGTGTACTTCTTTTGTATGGATGGAGGGTCAATGGGCCCGATGAAATCCATGCCCCACTTGTCAAATGGATTGAAAGTCACTTGAGGTTGTAGGGGAATTTCATCCCTAGGGGTAGGCTTCCCCATCCTTTGGCACCGATCACACTGACTGGTAACCTTTTTACATCTTGGTGGAGAGAGGACCAATAATAGCCGACTTGTAGTACCTTGAATGTTGTTATTTTGGTTGCAAAGTGACCTCCACAAGGCTCATCATGACAATCCAAAAAGATGTCAAAGACTTCCTCCTCCCTAACACATCTTCTTAGAATTTGATCTGGACCTAGATTGAAGGGTTGCCCCCAATCCAAGTGAATGGGGCACTTTTTCTTATGATTCTACTATTTTCCTTGGAGGAAAAATTTGGAGGGAACTGTGCAGATACCAAGTAGTTTTCTATGTCAGCAAACCATGGAGAAAGAACTGAAATGGTGAATAAATTTTCATCTGGTAGCTGATCATCAACCATTCCTTCCTCCCTTGCAGACAAAGTCAATCTGGATAAAAAAAAGCTGCAACTACATTCTCTTTACCAGGCTTATCAATAATAGTTAGATCAAATTGTTGCATTAAAAGTAATCATCTAATAATTCGGGCATTTACATCAGGTTTGTTCATCAAGTATTTAGTTGCAGCATGGTCAGTATGTACAAATGTCTGGTAACCAGTAATGTAACGTATAAATTTATTCAATGAATGTACAACAACTAGGAGCTTTTTTTCAGTTATTGTGTATTTTAACTCGTCTTTCGATAGATTCTTATTGATGAAGTAAATGGCATAAGGTAGCTTTTCATCTATCTGGCCTAGAGCTGCTCCTATAGCTTTGTGAGAGGCATCATCATGAATGTGAAAAGGAAGAGCCCAATTTGGGCCTCGGAGAATAGATGTAGTAGTCAACTTGTCCTTTAGGGTGTCCAGGGCTTCTTGGCAGCTTTCTAACCATAAAAATTCGAAGTCTTTGGCCAATAACCCAAATAAGGGAGAAGCTAACTTGCTGAAATATTTTATAAATCTCCTATAGTATCCAGCTAACCCTAAGAAACTTTTGACATCCCTCTACTTCTGTGGAGTTGGGACCCTTTTGATGATGGCTATCTTATTTGGGTCTACTTGCAGTCCTTCCTCGGATATTGAGTGACCTAGACCAGTCCCTGTAGTCATCAAGAACTCACATTTTTCGAGACTAAGGGATAAGTTCATTTCGATGAATTTGTTTAACACCTTTCCCAGGTTAGAGAGAGCCTCCTAGAAATCACAACCATAGGGTGTGAAATCATCCATATAAATTTCTACTACATCATGGACTAGCTCTACAAAGATACTCAGGACTGCTCTCTAGAAAGTGGCAGGGGCATTGCATAGACCAAAAGGAAGGACCCTATAAGAAAAAGTACCCCAAGGATAGGTGAAGGTGGTTTTATCCTGGTCCTCTAGGCTGATCTGGATTTGATTGTACCCATTGAATCCATCTAGGAAAGAGAAGAACTTCTTTCCTGCCAGACCATCTAACACTTGGTCAATGAAAGGTAGAGGAAATTTGTCCTTCTTTGTGGCTTTGTTTAGCTCTCAGTAATCCACACAAATCCTCCGCTTTACATTTTTCTTTGGAACTAGCACCAGAGGAGACACCCACTCACTATCCGAGATAGGGTAAATGAATCCTACATCCAACAACTTCTACAACTCTTCTTTGACTATATCCTTGTGAGCTGGATTCATTCTTCTTTGGGGTTGGCAGACTGGTTTGCAACCTTCCTCGATGTAAATGTGGTGAGTACACACCAAGGGGTGCACTCCCTTCATTTCTTTGTAATTCCAAGCAAAGGCATCAAAATTCTCTTGTAGCATGTTACATAACTCTTCTTCTTGGTGTACAGAGAGAAAGAGGGGTTCATTTTCAATGCTCTTTCAGGGCCGAATTCTATTGTCTTGACATGAGTAGGGTTTGAGTCAGCTAAGCATAGATCAATATGATGGTTTTCCTTGGTTTACTTCACTACTTCCTCCAGAGATATGGTGTTGGGAGTTTGATTTTGGAGGATGTGTTCAATCAAATCATCTTCATCAGGTTGTCCCCCTCCTATGGCAGTTTCTAGGGTATATATTTAGGAGGAGTAGACTTCATCTTCTTCCTCCTCGTCTAGCAATAAAGGTAAGTCATGTTCTAGGGATGGCTGAGAAGGAGGGTACAGGACCAACTGTTTTGATAGATGCCCATTTTTGATAGTAATATTTCTAGCCCTGTAGCTTATGTAGGCATCGGTAGTGGCTAACCAAGGCCTCCCAAGAATGAGAGGATAACCATTGAATTTGGTCTTAGGCTAGATAACTAAGAAGTCTGCAGGGTATTCCTAGGAATCAATGGAGACCATCACATCCTCAACAATCCCCTCAGGGGCTACTGTGGATCAATATGAAAGTTGCAGGATGGTCATCGTCTTCCTTAATGATCCCTGGAGATTCAGCTTGAGCATAATGTCTGTATTCATTACATCAATGGCAGCCCCAAGATCAATCAAGGTATGGGGGGCAATGGTTCCATCGATGTGTACATCTACTACAGGGCTCCCAGGATCTAAATACTTTGGGCAAATTACCTACCCCAACATTAAGTCAGACAATTGTCCAATGACATTAATGGTAGGGGTGTCTCCTTTTCGCCTCCTTGGATGTTTGAAACACTTCTCTTTGATCAGCTTGTTGTAAATGGGGACATATTTGATAGCTTGGAGAAGCGGGATTTTAACACACATATTTTCAAACTCACCCAGAAGTTCACTTTCTTCTAGGGTCAGCTGGGCTAGATGGGTTAACATTTCAAGAAAGGGGGGTGGATTCATTCTAGGCACACTTTCCTCTCCTTCCTCCTCATTCTCCCTGGGTGGAGATGGAGGTTGGTTATCCAGGAGCACTCTCCCAGACCAAAGCTTAATTTCATGAATTTCCACACCATAGGCAGGGTAGGATGCTTCTCCACTGTAAACTTGTTGTGCCTGTCTGTTGTTCGGGTTTGAGTTTGGTTGGGCAGGCATCTGAGGTTGTTTAGGTGGAGTAGGGTGTAGGAGTTGTGATTGAGATGGAGGTGAACGAAATAAATTTGGAGCTTGGTTGTATGGGGGCCTCCACCCCTATGGTGGTGCGTTCCCTTGAGGTTGTGGAATATATGGCTAAAATGGTTGGTTGGCCGATTGGGAATGGTGTTGAGGTGCAAAAGACCAGGAAGAAGGTGTATACCAGGAAGGATGAGCTGGGGGCATCAAGGTGGAATGGATGTGTTTTGATTAGGGTTTTAATATGAATAGGATGACCCTTGCATGCCATGTTGGTATGGTCGAGGTCCATGAGGCCTCCTTTGATTAATGTAGTAGAGTTGTTCAGTCAGCCCTTCAGTTCCCTGATACACGGCTTTCAATTTAGGCAAAGAAGGGAACTTGTCCGTGGAGTGGTTTTCCTCATAGACCAAGCAGATTTCTATAAGGTTCAATGGACATTCATTCCTAGGGTGCCTCCTTGTGCATCTAGGGAAAAAGATGGATAATGCTCTCTCTACTTCCATTTGATTTGCATAGTGTCTATTTACAGAGCAAGGGTTTGCATCATTTCACTCTTAAAGTCTTCCAACATGTTCCCAATTTCACTTTTTATGTATTTATTGGAAGATGATGAACTGGCCATTGCTTGACTAGCCCTACCCTTCTTTCTGGCTTCCCTAGAATGATTCTTAAAAACTGTCTTGATATCATCATAGGTAACTCGTAGATGTCCCCTCCTAACAGCAGATTTAGAGTTTCTATAAGGTCTTCCTTGATCCCCTTGAGAAGGACTAACTTAAGTGAATCAGGATCGAGTGTGCACCTGGCCCTTTTATAGTTGAGTTGGAATCTCTCCTCATAATCCTATAAGAACTCATCATGTCCCAAGGTCATTCTAAAAATTTCCTATTGAAAGCTTGTTGCATCTGAGCCCAAGTGGTGATACTATCCCCAGGTAAACCCATGAACCATCACAGGGCTGCATCCTTGAGAGTGGATGGGAATAATTTCAACTTCTGATCATCAGAAGTGTAATCATAAGTTCTCATATGACAACAAATTCAAACAAAAAGGTATCTGGATCTTTTGAGGTCATGCCATGGAAGTGAGGAAGAGTAGAGGGGCACCTGTTTTTCATCTTTTCATCCCCATTAGTTTCTAAGATGGGAAAATCACCCTCAATTCTTTCCCTCTCTCCCCTTTCATTTCTATTTTCAGCCATTGTGTCAGTTGGAATGGTTTCTTCTTCTTCCCCTACACACTCTTCAAAAATATCTAGTTGTTCGCCTAAGGGGTCCTCTAGCTCACAGCCGTTGAAGAAGAGGGAAGGTTGGTTGTTTGAAATGGTGGGGGTATTTGGTATAAATTTTCCTAAGTTATCCCTATTCCTACGAGGCATGAAAGCAGTGCTTTTTTCTTTTTCTTTTTAGTTTTAAACTACTTGTAGAATTAAAAGAAAACAAAACTAAATTGCAACTATTTACTGAATGGAACTAATTGCAGAGTGAAAGAGATAAGAAAAGGAAGAAAGAAAGTAGAAATCGCATCTACTCCGACACCTCCCCGGTAACAGTGCTAAAAAGTGATTAGCACCAGTATTGCAGCAAGGATGTTGCAACTCCTCGGGCTATTGACTTTACTTCATCAACCCGAGGTTCGTACAAACTTGGAGGTGGCAGTGATGTATACACAAATAGATGTAATTGGTCCACTCTTTGTCACTACTGAGTTGGGGCAACAGACCACTAGGGTTTCTCAAACCAACCTTCTATTGACTAGAAGAAGTCTTATTACCAACTTGGAGAAGGGAATTTTATCCTAATTGGAAGAAAATAAATGTTGTCTATTGCATGAAGGAAAGACTGAAAGAAATGCTTCCAAAACAACATGAAATCCTCTATCTAATTGCTAACATACTTTGCTTGCAAAAGAACCCTACTTTAACACATGTGAGGTTTTAACTAATCTAAGCATGAAATCTAATCTAGAGAGTGCTAATTGCTGTGTGCAAGAATAAACATAAAAGAACTTTTTCTTTTTATCTTTTTACTTGAAAAATGTAAATGCTAATCTTGCTTGGTTCTTTGGTAGGGGAGACAGGTGTGAAGGAAAAGGAGTACAATGGTGCATATGACTTGGGGGGCAAGTAGGGACCTAATCCAGGCTTTTAGTGATGATTTTTCTCAATTCGGGCTCAAAACAGGTTACTACAGGGTTTCCTAAAGGATGTCTACAAGAAGTACTAGTTCACCTACAGGATCCCCTGTTTTACTACAAGAACAGGATGAAAGCTTAGGGAGTGGTCTAGAAGGTGGGATGGAGCTTGGAAAAGGTGAATAAGGAGGGAAAAGGCATGGGAATGGTAGGCACTTACTTAGAACTCAAAACAAAGTTTTGATATGGTGGATTTTTTCAATGGAGATGGCAAGTTTCCCTCATAAGACAAGAATTTGAATTGAGGCCTTAGTGAATTTTGGCAATCATGGGTGGATATGGCTTGGCTGAGGCTGATGAGATGAGGTCTCCCTGCAATTTAGAAACTCCTACAACAACAAACATCATTCTTGGCATTCATACATAAATTCATCAAAGACAAGAAGGGTTTATTCAAATAGAGGAAAACGCAGAGTTGTCACCATTTCCTTGCTAAATTCATGCATGGAAGCGCTTGAAACCAATATGGAAGCGAGATGAGATCAGTGCAGAACCTAAGAGGTCAGAAAATACCAATTGAAACTTATCTATGAAACTGAAAGATAATGACCTAATTAGCAAGAAAACCCTAGATTACACAAAAATCAAGAATTTTGTCTTTTTGGGTTGTATGAGAAGTGTTCCTCAAAACATGATCCCTGCAAGGGATAAATGAGGTGAAAACCACTTGCTGTCAGCCTTTTTGGAATATATTCTTATCACTACAATGCAACTGTTAAAATTATCCACAAATGGAAGCAAACTAATTAAATCTACCAATACTTGCAAATTAACAACACCAAAATCAGTTTAACAACTAACTATGAATATAACCTAAGCATACATATACAACAAGAGGAACCTATGTTGCTAGGGTTGGGCCCTAACCCAAGAGCTTCAACCCTCTGAGTCAAATCAGTGCTGGATCAAGCGAATGCTGCTCATTTTCATTAAAGAAATCAAAAATACATAAGAGTGCTTGGTTACAATGCTTCAACTCGAAAATTGCCTAGCTATCTTGAACAAAAAATCTGAATCCTAATGAGGCCCTAGGCCTCTTTATTTATACAACTAAAGTTACCAACAACTTACTTAAATTTAGGGAGGCTTGACTCAAATCTCGATATCAGCTAGTCTTCAACTGTCATTGGCTTGGCTGCTAATGAACTTCATGACTCGACTGCTTGCAACTCCGAGCTGATGAGATTTGATTGAGGAATCTTCAAGTGAGTGAGGAGTTAAGGAGGGATATCTTGTCTCCCAGAATCCCTCTTACTTGTCTCTTTTCAAGTTCCTACACTTTAATTAGCAAAAATTTGCTCCAAAACCTTCAATCAATTCACATTAGGCCACTAGACATGACATCTCATATTTACTCTCCTCATTAAGCAAAACATAATTAAAACATGTAAAGAATGATGAGAAAAGTTTATTTTAGTAAGATGGAGGTGCATTAAGGTCCATATCATTTACCCATTGATGAGCCTCATCATTATTGAATAGTTGGCATCTAAGGATTTTTTGGATGGTTGACTTACAATGCCTCTTTTCTTTGATGAGACTTTAAGGAATGGATGAATCCATGTGCACTCTATAAGACTTGTTGAGTTTAACACAACAATAAGCAAAAAATGTTTAGCATTTAGAGGAAGCCCATCACATTAGGTTGGTCCATTGTGATATGCCATCTGCAATTATTTAGTTCTTTGAATTTGAAACACACACCATTAATGCTTCATAGTGTAGCTACAAAGGATCATGTGCTTTGCCTATGAATTCCTTACTTTACAGATGATGGCATATCACAATTTGCATGAAAATTTAGATCTTGGGGCGCATTAGATCTCTGATCAATATACATTGTGCAGACATCTTCCAATTATAACCCATTATGTTTGTTTACAATCCAATGATGAACCATTTTAGGATCAGAAGATGAGGAGCTATCACTAGTTTCTAGAAAATTATATGCATATACACAAATTTGTAAATTACATAATTGGTCATCATGAAAAATTTATCATAAATTCATAAAATATTGTCCTTGATTTATTAATTTAAATGAAATCTTTCTTACGCGTTGAGTTGAAATGCCAAGGGAGATTTGTTTTTTTTTTTTTTTTCGGGTTTCAAAGTTGTAAATAATAAGCATGAGAATTTAAATATTCATGTCACATTTAGCCAAATATGAACTTGCATATTGAGAAAATGATGAAATAGTAGATTGATTGAGCTTGCACTAAAGGAGAAAATACTTTTTGTTGAACCAAAACTTATATGTCTCCTCTACACAAGAAAAAACAAAAATCCAATTCCTATGAAGGGACATCAAAAGTATTCTAATAAACATGTGTTTTTTTCACCATAAGATATTAATGAAATTTGAGATAGTATTAGAATGTGAACTTACCAAGTAAGATTTTTAACCAGAGGTAGATGAAGAACTCAATGAATTTACCATTGTTTATAAACAATCTAAAAATAATATTGAAAACTAGTTAAAATAATAAAATGGTTTCATATATTATTGTTCTTATTATTATTATTATCCAATTTTAAGGTCACGGCCAAGCCAGACACACAATTGGTGTATAAGACCCCCTTGTTCGTGGGACAAGGGACCCACCTCCGCACAATGATTTGACTACTAAGTCTATGAAGGCATACATACTCTGCCCCCCTCTGGTTTTGAACCTGTGACCTCTTAGGAGGAAACACATGCTCTTAACTATTAGGCCCACTCAAGTTGTATATGAGTGAGGGTTTGTAGTGTTAAGGGATTAGGGTTATAAGAATTCAGAGTTGAGGTTAAGGCTTATAAATTTTAGGAGTTAAAGTAGTTAGGAGTGTTAAGGGTTTGGTGGTTAAGATGGATTTGTGAAATTTATTAAAAGTATAATGAAATAGCACACAATTTTGTTGATTATTGTTTGTAGATTAAGTGATTGACAAGAAGAATTATTATCCTCCCTAACTAGGTTCAAATTCCACTAATGACATTTTTTTTCTCTTTATGGTCCAATTTTTTATTGAGGCTCTTCATGATCCGTGAGGAATGTCTCACCTTGTTTATAGGGTGGAGTGTTTGGTTACATATAAAAAATAATAATAATGTAAATGATAAGAACTTACAAATAATTATTAATTTATTCTTAATTAATATATTTTATTATATTTATTTTATTTTTATTATTATTAAATATGTAATTAATTATAACAAATTCCTAGTTATAATCATAGTCAAATTTGTTCATTAGACTAATTATTATTGAGCCTCCATCTTGTGCATATTTTCGTGATTTTACTGAATAACTGTATGCATGTACTAAGTGCCTATAATCATTATTATTCTTTTTTACGCATTATTAAGTTATTATTTAGAGGCATTTTGAGCTGACAGTTGTTGATCTATGAACTATTCTTGTTTTATTAATTTAATGTGAAAATTTCATTAATGATAGGCTCTTTAATGGCAGGTGCTAACATTCTTGTACCAACATTCTTGCACCAACAGTTCTTGTACCAGCAGTGCAGAGATACTAATGTTGTTGGTTTTGATAGCTTGGCATGGACCTTGACATTCCTATGCATATCGCAACAAGCCTTGGTCCTGCATTCACCTTCTTGTATCATACAACATCCCTACACCAATTCAGATTTTATAGTTGTGCCTGCACCAACATTCCTGCACCAGTTGTGCCTGCACCAACATGCCTGCACCAATTTGGGGCTTTCATACATTGACACATTTCTAGGCAAATATGAAAGAGTTTTTTGTTCAAAATGTTGTTTGAACACTTCCACATAAGCTAAGATACACCCAGGTTGTATGGATTTATATTTAGGGAAAAATTAATGCTTCAACCCCGAATTTGTAGCAGTTTCTAGACTACCAACTTCCTCCTCGTTTTCCGTGTAGGTGAAGGAGAATAAAGAAATTCTAGAAAATTGGTTTTGGTCCCAGTATAGAAATTTGACTAAGTCTCAAACAGATTTCTAGGATTAACAATGGTCTAAAAGTTACATAAGGGCCTTTGAGGCAGTTTTATAAAAAGAGACTATTTTTCCATAATTTTAGGATCTCAGATTTCAAATAGTCATTTTCGGGCACAATTTCCGAGGCAATGGAGCTGAACCAAAAACTTATGAGAAAGGTTATTGTTGTAAATATAACATACTATGTTTCCTCCAACAAACTTTCCCAAATTCGTAATGATTAAGGATATACAAAGCGTTCTTTGGAGGCAATTTGTTAAAAATATCAAATTTTCCAGAATTGTAGAAAACGACCAGATTTGGGAAGTTTGTGTCAAATATTCATTTATTCAATAGGGAAATGGTTGTACTGATATTATATTGATGAATATCCGTTGGGATTCAATTCCCATGTTGTTTGCTAAGGAATAGAGCCAAAATTATCATGAAAGAATATTACAAAGGAAAGGAGTTACATAAGTGTGGGGGATGGCATTTGCATTTTGGTAGATCGCATTCTTTTGCAGAATAGGGATCAATTTCATTGTGTAGGAAAGGGAGGATTTGCGTGCCCAGTGGGATGATCCCTGGAGGGGACCACTGAAGCATGTCATTGTTTGTTTGGTCATTTTGTAATAGGACGTTGAAATGAATTTAATGGCATTCGATTTATGTTTTCAGTGATTTTATAAAGTTGTTGGCACTATTTTTTAATTGCTTCAAGGGCAACGAGCTAGGTGGTTGGGTCCACCAACCAGTCTGTTGCCCCAAACCTCTTAGAATTATTTTGCTGCATTTTATTTTCTGCATAGTATGTGTTAGGCCCCTATACTACTAGTGTAACCCCTTATTGTTATTAGTACAACCCACTTATTATATTGATGTACCCATGTAGTGCCCATATTGTTACTAATGTGCCCCATAGAAGCCCACTATTTTTATTATTGTGCTCTTAGATTATTATTGTTATGTTGGCTCTGATTATGTTATGACCCCTTAGACTCCTATATATAGAAAGGAGGTCTTTTCATTTGTATCATCCAATAATTGTTCATTTATGTAATGTAAAGGAGGTTACCCCCTCGAAGAGGCTGAATTCTAAGGCGTTGATCTATCTTTTCTATCTTTTCTTGAGCTGGTTCCATAACATTTGGTATCAGAGCTTTGGATTCTAGGGTTTCGCTGCTCCAAACAGGTCATCGTGGAATTTTCGCTATAACTTTTTTATGTGACGTTTTAGAATTCGCAAAAAAAACCCATTTGAGAAGAAATCGCGCTAAACCTTGGGTCTGAATTTCAGAGCTTTTTGCGCAATATTTGCGGAGATATGATTTGAGGAAGTTGGTCTTTTTGCATACTCCTGAATTACCTTCCAAACAGGTGACCTAGGGAAAATAGTCATAACTTTCTCTCTGAGCATTGGATTGAAATTTCGTAAGAAGGTACAGAAAGAGGACGGACTGTAGTTTCTTTTATATCTTTTTCAGAGCCAAAGGTCGAAAAATTGACACGTGGCACTTCATACAAGTTCGCTCTTCTGGAAAGGTCTATAATCAGGTCATCTTGGGAGATTGTGCATAACTCTTTTTTGGAGAATCCAATTTGGATCAGACTAGTGGCATTGGAAAGAGGACACAGAGGACTACTACAGGTAGCAATGTTAGAACTTAAATATCTGCAAGTACAGAGTTACAGTCGTTTGAATTTCTAGGTCCAAAAATCAAGAAAAAGCAAGATGAGGAAGTTTGATGGCAAGGATCCGGTAAATTGGATACTTCAGATGGAGCAATATTTTGATCTACATGGTGTACCACTGTTACAAAAGGTATGTATTGCATCTTCATATTTAGAACCGGATCAATTTTTATGGTATAAAGGGCTTTGTTCTCGTAAAAAACTTGTTACGTGGTCAATCCTCACGGAGGAAATGATAGCACATTATGAGGATACAAAGAGCAACACCTTCTTTAGAGCGACACCAAAACAATTGGAAAGAGTAAAAGGGCTTTGTGACATATTTGAAAGTAAAATTATGGAAACAAGGAAGTCTACCCCTCACAACTATAAAGATGGACGTGTTGTTCCTCCTAGCCTTCCACAACCTACAAGGGTTACACCACAACAATTGGAAGAAAAAAGAGTAAAAGGGCTTTGTTACAATTGTGATAGCAAATGCACTAATGGTCATAAGTGTGCTAAGAAGAAATTATTTTACATAGAGTATGAAGAGGAGGAAGAAAAGGATCAAGAAACATCAAAAGAAGAGGATATATGCCAGGACCCGACCCCAGAGAAAGAAGAAATGAATCAGAACATATCTTGTAAACTATTGGCAAGAATGACCACTCCTCAAACTCTCAAGATAGAAGGAAATATCAAGAAGAAAAAGGTGCAAGAAGTGAAAGATCACATCAAGAAACAAGAAATGAATCCAACCATATCTTGTAATTCACTGGTCGGAATTACCACCCCTCAAACTAGCAAGACAGAAGGACATATCAAGAAGAAAAATGTTCAAGAAGTGAAAGATCACATCGAGCATCAAGAAATGAATCCGACCATATCTTGTAAAGGATTGGAAGAAATTAGCACTCCTCAAACTCTAAAGATAGAAGGACATATCAAGAAGAAAAAGGTTCAAGCAGTGAAAGATCACATCGAGCATCAACAACAAATTCTCCAACTTTTAAAGGATAGCGCCACTTCGGTGCAAAATCAAATAAAACAACAGGTAGATCAACATCATAGTGAAAAATGTTTTGATGTAGGCGATTGGGTATTTTTACTGCTATATCTAAAGCAAGCTATTTATGAGAAGGAAATATTGGCAATACTACATGCACTTAAAAAATGGTGACCTTACCGAACGGGAAGACTCTTCAAGGATGAAGATGTGGAAGCATTGTTTTGTGCTATTTCTATTATCCAACTAGATTGGATAAACGAAGCAAGGGATGAATGGAAAAAGGACAAAGAAGTATGGCCACTTATTCAAAAGTTGCAAAATATCCCAATTCAAACAATATTGCCAGATATTGAAAAGGAAGGAAAAATCATATTGGAACCTGGAGCAGTCACAGAAACAAGAACCCGACAGCTACGAAATCGATCAATTTCAGAGTATCTCATCAAGTGGAAGAACTTACCCGCTGAAGATTCCACATGGGAGGACAAGAATTTTATACAGAAGCATCAAGAACTACTCAAGCGTTGAGGACAACGCTTTTTGAAGGAGAGGGGCATGTTAGGCCCCTATACTACTAGTGTAACCCCTTGTTGTTATTAGTACAACCCACTTATTATATTGATGTACCCATATAGTGCCCATATTGTTACTAATGTGCCCCATAGAAGCCCACTATTTTTATTATTGTGCCCTTAGATTATTATTGTTATGTTGGCTCTGATTATGTTATGACCCCTTAGACTCCTATATATAAAAAGGAGGTCTTTTCATTTGTATCATCCAATAATTGTTCATTTATGTAATGTAAAGGAGGTTGCCCCCTCGAAGAGGCTGAATTCTAAGGCGTTGATCTATCTTTTCTATCTTTTCTTGAGCTGGTTCCATAACAGTATGTGAGTGTGATTTCTTATAACTTTGTAATTTCATTTCACAATTCTACTTCATGCTTTCTGCTTTATGCTTTGATCATTCGATTGGTGATTTTATCTACAACTCTTTCTCATAGCTTTGATCATTTTAGTTCAATTAATAATATTGTTATGTATTTTTATAAAGACCAAGGCAGAGGATAAGCATCGAATGTTTTACTACATCTCTTATTTCCATTACAAGTTAAGTGTGATACTTGCCCTGATCTCATTATTGCATAATGAGGTTTGCTTTCAGGATATAATGGTGAAGGAAACAATTGTTGAGTAAGAATTCTGATTAATTTAACTTAACATGTATTCATGATTTCCTTTGAATTATTATATGAGACTGATTCCTGTACTTTGCAGAAAAACATTTATTCCTGCACTCTTAATAAGCAAATGCAAGGTTTAGCATAAGTAAAGATTATCATATTGTTTTATTGGCAAGTGAATTTCTCACAAGAATTCTTGGAATTATTTAAGGTTAAAAATTTATATCCCTTCATCATAACTAACTGCCGCTTTAGGCCGATATACTTAGTGCAGGAACAAGACATACTTCCGGTGCAGGCACATCGTTTCAGTACAGGCACAACGTTCCAATGCATGCACGCTGTTGCAGTGTAGGAACGATGATTCAGGCTAGGAAGGAAAACTTGTAACAAAGATAAACGCACACTTTCCTTAAACTTTAATATTGAATCATTTCCATAGAAGCAATGTATAAATAATTTATATTTATTTCAAAGCATTCAATGATTTTTGTAGATTAGTTGGAATGAAGTTTCTTTACGATTGCTAGTTTATTTCATGCTTTTTCATCTTTGCAACATAGCAGTAAGATTTTAAGAGCTTTTTCATTCTTTATTTCTTGAATCACATTCTTTTGAACGGGGCCTACATTCCTTTGTCCCCTGGACAACTAAGGAAGACTTACTGTAGGAGTTAACTCAATCCAGAAGAGGAGCTAGAAGTAGATTCCCAGAGTTTGTTTACTTTTATTTAAAGAGTCTTGTTCCTTTTTCCTGAATGATGCTTCTCTTGAATTTCTTGCAAAAGCTTGGTTTTTATTTGACAGATCCCTGAGGTCATATTCTAGCACATATTGTGCTATGCCTCTAATTTTACTTACCCGGATTGACAAATTAAATGTTGGTGTAAATCTTGCATTTATATCGTTTGACATTTTGGCGTTGTTGCCAGGGAGGCGTTGTAGGATAAGGCCTCAACGATTTGTCATGCTTTTCCCTTTCCTTCGCAATTGAATTTCTAGATTAACGAGATTCCCCTTGCTTGCTGAAGCATACTAGATGACATTCCTAGAGAGCTCATAAGCCAGGTTTTCCTTTCTGCAAATGAGTGATTTCCTTTACTGCAAAGTGTGATGCCTGATTTGTTTCTTTTACTGCAATTTAGTTTTTATGATTAATTTTTCTTTCTACAAAGTGTGATGCTTGACTTACTACTATTGAGTTTTTTACGAGCAATTTCTTTCCATACAAAGTGTGTTACTTTTTTCTGCAATTGAGATTATTTAATTCCCACAAGTATGATTTTCTTAGTTTAAAATCCTGGTTTGTTTCTCTTAACTGCAATTGATCTTTTGAGTTAGTTTCCATTTTTTAGGTGCTAAAATAACCTCGGCTCTCAATCCAGGTGCTGACAAGACTTTCCAGCTAGAAGGAAAATTCTAGGAAGTGTGATGTTATTCAAAGAACTATCTCAAATGTTGGAAGAAGCTGGGGTCTCTACTTCAAAGAAAGAACACATCTTGGCATCAATTAGAAATCGATCTACTCCTCTCGAAGAAGAGAATCATGAAGAACCACAAGATCTTCCTAGGGAGACCAATAAGCTATGGATCGTGTTTGATAAGGAGAAGCCATCAGAAGCAGAGATTGAAGAACACCAACCTGATCCAGCCTGCACTTTAGAGGATGAAAAAAGAAAATTGGAGGATTTTCATGATGCACCAGATGTTGCCCATGAATCAAATGACCAAGAGTATATGGATCCCATAGAATCTTGGTTTAAGATGGTTGTAAGTACTCATCCCTCCCTTATCATTTGGAAATTTGTAGCATCACATCAGTTAATGCAGCCGGTACCTCATGTTCTAGTATTTTCTCGCATATACTTTCTAAATTTTAACATGAATATGATTATCCTCTTGTTGTGCACTTGGTTGCACTAGAAGTCCTCCTATACTTAAAAGGGAGTCTTTCACTTCTTAGGGTGGAGTAGGGTAGAAGAATAAAGAAATGCCATGAATAAAGTTGTTACAACGATTCTATCAGGGTTTTGACTTTTAAAGAATAGCCACTGAAACTGCTTTTGATCCACATCAATTGTTAACACACACATCTGTGACAAATCTTGTTGAGTATGATTCACTCTAATACCTCATGATTTTGCAAAAGTAACCATGATTAGCCACTCTAATGAATTTTTCATCTGAGATATATATTTTTAATTTCCCTTAGAAGGTATTATTAGAGAGCCCCCTATGGTGGACCACTCTTGTAAAGATCATAATAAGTTATTCATGAGAACATTAACATTATTAACTTAAAGAATCTTTCAGTCATTATCTCGGATATTTTTAATAAGTCTTTACGGTAGAGGAACTAGCCAGTAATGATTAGTCATTAAAAACGTTTCACGCCATCCTGTACTCTTAAGGAGTAGATCTGCCTCCCCACTTATTAAGTAACCTTTGAAGTTAACTACAATCAAAATTTATTAAATTTTTAGGGGAGGATAGGAGGTCTCGTGATGAGATGACCTACCACGATCATGAGACCTAACATGCATGACATTACTATGCTGATCACCAAGCCATAGTAATGGCTTCCATATGAAAAGCTGGAAGACAGGAGGTCTCATCACAAGCCGGCATGTTCATCCATGTTACCTCTTATGAGTGGCACTGGCATCAGCTGGTTACCAAGCCAGGACAGTGGCCTTCATCTAAAAGTCAAATAAGCTAACTCTAAATCTATATATAGTAAGTGGGACACATGCATTTGGCTGGGTTAAAAGACATCCCTACCGATGTTATAGACACCTGCGGGCAGTAGGGCCATGTCTGTGGTATTAAAGTTAATTGCATACTAATATTTACTCAGTTATCTTTCTCTTTCCGTGAAACTCATCATTTTATTTCTTGGACAATGGTTTTAAGATGATTTGAACATGATGCTTTGAGTTCTATCTTTCAAAAATTAGGAAGTACCCTTAGTGAAGGTAATTCTTTGTATTGGATTAAGAAGAAACTTACTTTTGCATTTGGATGACAACAAAATTTAGAGTGTTTGTTGATTGGTCCAGGAAGGTGTCATCTTATTCTATTTTTATTTCCCTTTTCTGGTATCATAACTCCAATTCTTTATGGTATTTAGAGTGATGAATTGCTCAACGATGATTACTCACTAGGTGTTGATGGACAACAATGTGTGTTGATTGTGGTTGCCTCTAAATAAGAACTACATGACCTAGGTACATGATTTTTATAGTAGGTGCAGGAATCTTGTGGTATTCTTTTTGAAATTGCACCTTTTCAGCAAACATTTGATTTTGATCATGAATGTTAATAAGACTCTGGGTAGAAATAAGAGCTCTGAAATCTATGACAAGTAGGGAGTTCATTTGAAACATGACAACAGGTATGTGATGTCTATCATAAAGGTGTAGTACTCTTTTTCCATAATGTATGGTACAAAGCATTGCTTTCCCGTACCTGATCATGTTGCAATTTTATCATTCCTACACTCGATACTTTCATAAGGGTTGTAACATGGTTTTAGTTGGCACTGTAATAGTGATGTTGCAGACTTAATGAATGCTTAAAAAATGATGACATACTAGGTATCTTAATATTTCCTTGCTAAGATTTTTGCTGACACTTTTGTTTGGAAGCATAGTACGATCATTAATCTTTAAGCATTCCCCTGCCTTCTTCCAAGATTTTATAACTTTTATGGTTTGGCTTGCATGAGGACATGCAAGAAGGTCAGCGTGGGGGAGTGTTGAGCCTCCATTTTGTCCATATTTTCATGATTTTACTGAATAATTGTATGCATGTACTAAGTGTCTATAATCATTATTATTCTTTTTTATGCATTATTAAGTTATTATTTAGAGGCATTTAGAGTTGACAGCTGTTGATCTATTAACTCTTCTTGTTTTGTTAATTTAATGTGAAATTTTCATTAATGATAGGCTCTTTTGTGGCAGGTGCTAACATTCCTGTACTAGCAGTTCCTGTACCAACATTCCTGCACCAGAAGTTCCTATACCAGCAGTGCAGAGATACTAATGTTGCTAGTTTTGATAGCTTGGCATGGACCTTGACATTCCTATGTATATGCCAACAAGCCTTGGTCCTACATTCAAATTAAATGTTGGTGTAAATCTTGCATTTATACTACCCGACAATTATTAATTGTCATAACTGGATTAATATTAGTAATTATAATTAATCACTAATTAAATGACTAGAAAAATGGCAAGTGAATAATGAATGAGAGGAGAACGATGGCACAATTACATGTTGTTCATTTTTACAATCTATAAAGATGGGTATATTAAATTAATCAAAAAAATGAAAAGGAAGATATATCTATTGAATTAATATATCTATTTCATCTATTTTTAGAACAAGTGGGGAGCCATAAGCATCAAGAAATAATAACTTCTTGGCTCTGCATAAAATTCATGTAAATGGCACAAAACAATGTATGTTATCAAGGAATAAGTGCAAAATTCATTATGATTAGGTATGGAACAAATTTTGGCCGCCTATCAAATTTAAGTGAAATTGGATTACAATCTCTCAAAGTCGAAGTGTTATAAAGCACAATTATCTTTTTTCCATTGATGGTAAATATCATTGTTAGTGATGATGCATTAATTTTTCACATTCATATCTATATGCGTGTGAAAAATGTTTAATGGCTTTTCTAGGGAGGATGGAGGCTAAGGGTGTTAATCTCATAGGCACAAGGAGGAAAGGGATTCTGGAAGGTGATATGTTGCAGTAGATATTAAAGAATGTTTTTTGATTGGATTAGAGGCAAAATTGTTAATTTTGCATCTCAGCAACAATTTCCAATCATGGGACTATATTCCTCTTTCCGAGAGGACCAATTTTAACTTTTGGAGCAATTGATTTGGACAAGGGAAAACATATTTTCAAAGTGAATCCCAAAATGTCACAATTCATCAAGTCGACCAAGAGAGGCTAATTAGCCCTATTCTAATGCCAATAAATACAAGTGACCTCCACGTCATTTGGACACACATAAACTCACATCTTCTTATCTCTCTCTCATAATTGTTTTATACAAATGCAAGGTATCTTCACATGTGTCGGCTAGAAAGAAGGAAAAAATTATAGGTGGATAGAATCTGAAGCAAACTGCAACTTTGACTAGCGTTGACTTTGACTTTTTGGGAAAAACATTCATACGATCTTTTGAGGTTATTTTTGTTTGGGAAAGCCCTAATTTTTGGCACAAAAACCGAGGTGATATGAGCACTTTGACTTGGGCTGACCGTGGAGACAAATCACAGATTTTGACTGCATAGATTCTCTCTCATTTGACCGAGTTTAACTAAGTTTTGATGATTGTTTTGGGTTGAATTTGACCAACAATTGAGGTCAAATTTGATTGTTGTTGACTGAGCTCTTGAAGGGTTTTTTGACCATTGACTAAAGGACTAGTTAGCCTATGTTGATTATTGTTGACTTTTTCAGACTTTTAGACTTTTGACAGCTGACCAGATTTGACTATATGCTCATACTTTGGATATTGATTGGTTGGATTGCTGACAAGTCAATATTTTGACTTTGATTTTGTTTATGAATTTTTTCTCACTGTATTCTCTGCTGAACATTTGATGACAATATAATAGAAGAAGAATTTAAAAGGGTTTTCCCAACTGTGGGGGTTTTCCCTGGTCTTTGACCAAATCAATGTCTCTTGTTGATGCATTGATTGTCTCCTATTGTCATTACATTTATTGTTCTACCTTCAATCATTGTTGATGATTGGAAATATTAATTATTGTTGAAATATTGCTAATTGAAGAACTGAATTGGGATAAAGTAATTGATATAGCATAGAGTAGTGGGAAAATTAACATGGTATCAAAGCTAAGGTGAAGGAAAAGCCCAAAGGAGACTAGAGCTGAAGCAATCATCTTTGAAAATTTTGAAGGAGCCTATCTAATCTATTCAAGATGTCTACCTATTAATTCAAGGAAAATGAGAAGTTGGGTGACTCATCTAACTTTGTTGCTTGGAAGATCAGGTTGGAAATCATAGCTGGCAACAATGATGATTGGGAATACATACAAGGAAAGGTTCTTGAGCCTCCAGAAAATGCTCTTGTTTCTACCAAGAACAAGTACAAGAAAAGTGAGTTAAAAGCAAATAATATTAATGCTCCCATTGTTGCCAAGAAAAGGTATAAGAAAGGTGAATTAAAAGTAAAGAATGTTACAGTTAATGGTTTACAAGATCATTTAATTGCATATATTGGAAATTTTAAAGATTCTAAGGACATGTATGATAAGTTAGTTGGCACGTATGAAGTCAACAATTTGAATGAAATCATCTCCTTGAAAGATCAACTCAAAGATATGAAGATGAATAAAGGAGAGTTTGTATAATCCATCATTATGAGGACATCTAATCTTCGAGATCAATTGCAGAGAGTCGGGGAAATTGTGCCAGAGAGGGAGTTGGTGGTGGTAGCCCTTAGAGGTCTCCCTCTATAAGAAGTAACATTTTTTCCCATTATTTGATGATCTCATTAGATATTTGATGATCTCATTAGAAAAATCACTCAAGAAGAATCAAGGATGATCTTAAGAGGCAAGATAAAAAAACATGAAGAAGGATATCTTCTTTTTTTTGTCACTCATAACAAGAAAAAAAGAGAGGAAAAGATGGTTCATTAGGTTCAACAAAGTCTCCTCCTCAAAATTCTAATAGAAGGAATGGAAGAGAGAAGGAATAATCACACATTGAATGCTACAATTGTCACAAGAAAGGTCAATATGCTCGTGATTTGCCTTAGAAGAACAATGGTCTACGTTAAAACACTAGAAGCAATAGTAACATGTTTAATAATGGAAGAATAGGAGATGATCGAAGGAATGATCATAATGGAAGAGATGATAAAAGAAGAATATATGCTCCGAGTGATCATGAAGAAGACCATTGTCCTCAAAAGAAGTCAATAAATTCCAGGTATGAAAGTAATGCTCTTAATCAATATGAATATATCCTTATTTATGCACTCTCTATTTCTGCACTTTCTAGTTCCTCTCCTCAAGATACTTGGGATATTTGATTGGTTTATAGTGGGGCCTCTCACCATTTCTTTGGATATAAGGAATTTATCCCTAATTTGGTAGAGAGGGAGTCGAGTTTGAGGATTTTCTTGGAGACAACTCCACTCATCCCGTCAAGGACTTTGGTTTTGTTAAATTTCATTTGGACTCTGAGGAATTTGTTTTGCTTCATGATGTGATGTATGTGCTAGGATTGAAGAAGAATTTGGTATCTATATCTGCTTTGGAGGACAAAGGAATGAGGGTTTCCTTTAACAAGGGAAAAGTACTTACTTGGTCGGTGGGATCCCCTATAAGAGATGCTTTCATGTTGGGATCTAGATTTTAAGGAATCTATAGAGTCATTAGAAGACCCCTTCTAGAGATGGTACATGACATTAAGAATCAAAGCAAGTTGTGGCGTTGAAGATTGGCCCATCTACACTATGACGCTCTTCCGAAATTAAAGAAGTTGGTCTCTGGGATCACTAATGTTCAAGATCAACATGATGGATTATGTTCAAGATGTGCCAATGGAAACAAAATAAGGGGACCATTCCCCACTAGCAAGAACAAGACTACTAACATCCTCCAACTCATTCATTCTGACATATGTGGTTCAATGCCCGTGCATCCTCCTGGTGGACATCTCTACGAAATTACCTTCATTGATGATTTCTCAAGGAATACTTTGATATATGTCTTGAAGCATAAGGATGAGGCCTTCAATTTGTTCAAGGACTTCAAGGATCTATTTGAAAATCAAATAGGGAAGAAAATGAAGATCTTCAGGTCTAATAATGGTGGAGAATACATTTCAAATGAATTCATAGATTTTTGCAAAAAGGAAGGCGTCAAGAAAGAAATGCTAGTGCCCTATAATCTCAAACAAAATGGAGTCGCTGAAAGAAAGAACATGTCTATTGTAGAAATTACCTAAGCCATGCTACATGATCAAAACTTGTCGAAGTTCCTTTGGGGAGAAGCAAAAAATACAGTGGTATATGTTCAAAATAGGGTTCCTCATCAAGCATTAGAAAACAAGACTCCTGAAGAAGTACTCATAGGTGTTAAGCCCAGCATTCGTCACTTACGTATATTTGTCTACCCCATATATTTTCATGTGTCAAAAGACAAACGAAACAAGCTTGAAGCCACTGGAAGAAAAGGTATGTTTGTTGGGTATTTTGAAGATTCCAAAGCATTTAGAATATACATTCTTGGTGAAAGAAAGGTTGAAATTAGCAAGGATGTGACGTTCAATGAACATGTTTCCCTTGGGAAAGTAAGGGACCTTCCTTCGCCTCTTGCTCCTAAGAAAAGAAGTGATGATATGGATATTATAGAAGTTCCTTCCATGCCTAAATCTAAGAGAGACATTGTTGATGATCCCATGGACCCTTTGGATCCTCCTCCATGTGATTCCCCTACCAGGAAGAGGTCACTTTGGCTTCGTAACACATTACAGGATGTCGAAAGACACATTCCCACCAAAGGGACTTTTAGATAAAGGAAGAAGTAGTGTAGGTACCATGGATATGTTGTAGCAATGAGAAATATGATTCAAGTTGAGCCTCCCACCTTTGAATAAGTAGTGAAAGAACAAGTTTGGAAGGATTCTATGGTAGAAGATTTTGAATCAATATGAATAATGATGTAGGGGATGTTGTGTTGAGATCAAAGGGGAAATTTACCGGGAATTCAAAACGGATATTCAAGATCAGACATGGAGTCTATGTAAGTATTGAAAAATATAAGGCAATGTTCATAGCAATAGGATTCTCCCATAAAGCGGGAGAAGATTACGATGATATATTTGTTCTTGTGACCTAATATGACAACATTTGTTTGATAGTTTCCCTTATCGTAAGTCAAGGATGGAACCTTCATCAGATGGACGTGAAGATGACATTCCTCCATGGCATGTTATAGGAAGAAGTTTATGTTGAGCAACCACAGGGATTTGAAGCGTAGGATCAAAAGACATATGTTTTCAGGTTTAAGAAGGCATTGTATGGCTTGAAATAAGCCTCTAAAGCATGGTATGCCTTCATAAATAGCTACCTAGTGAAGCTTGGATTCACAAGAAGTAGTGTCGATCCCAACCTCAACTTCAAGGTGGTCTAAGGTATGCCACTGATTTTAGTTTTATATGTTGATGATATATTTATGACAGGTACTGAGCCCCTGATGATTAAGTGTAAGAGGGAGCTAGCCTCTGAATTCGAGATGAAGGACCTAGGACTCATGCACTACTTCATAGGCCTTGAGGTGTGGCAAAGGCCTGATGAGATTTACCTTTGAAAAGGAAAATGCGTCGTAAAGTTTTTGGAGAGATTTTGAATGACAAAATGTAAGTCCCTACCCACACCAATGGAAATGAATTTCAAGAAGCTATGTGGAGAAGTTGTAGGACTAGATTTGGAAAATCCATTCGAGTATAGACAGTTGATTGGGGATATGATGTTTTTGTGAACACTTGTCCAGACATATGCTATGCAATGAACACATTGAGTCAATTCATGACCGAGCCTCTCCATGCACATTGGATTGTTTCCATACACATGTTGAGATACTTGCGTAGGAAGATCACCCTTGGTCTGAGATATTTTGCTAGAGATGTTCGACTTCATGGATATATCGATGTTGATTGGGCAAGAAATGTTGTTGACAAGAAGAGCACTTTTAGATGTTGTTTTAGCCTTGGATCTACCATGATATCTTGGATGAGAAGGAAACAAAATTCAGTAGCTTTGAGTAATTCCAAGGTAGAGTATATTTCTGCTAGCATGGCTAGATACGAAGAATTTTGGTTGAGAAAGCTCTTTTAAGTTGTTTGAGCATGTCCTGGACACTGCAGTGATATATTGCGACAACAAGAGTGTGATATGATTGGCAGAGAATCTCATATTTCATGACATAGAGATCATATATCATTACATTCAAGACATGTTGTAGAGTGTGAATATTCATAAACCTGGAATCACTACTACAGCAAAATGATGTTACTTATCCCACTTGTTAATCCATACAAGTTATTAATTGTGTTCTACGGTAAATATCAAAGTAAATACAACTGCATCATTCACTAAAATAATATGTTGAAATAAGAAATTGAAAAAGAAAGAGATACACCACACATTTATAGAGTTATTTTTGGAAAAATGTCCTTGGAAAAACCCAATGCGAGAAAACCGATGCATCGGCTCTGAGGGTTTTATTATTACGTAATAGTAATTTCTGAATACAACTTCTGGATGCCTTCCCGACAATCCAGTTACAGATAATATAACTGACAAAGAGATCTGTGAGATTACCTCACACTATCACTGGAAATCCTGGCTGACCCAACCCCTGAATGACTGCCCCTTGCTGCCTATGTGTAGTCTCTGTGTCAGCCCAATGTCAAAACCTCTGGGGATATCGTCACTCCTCCAGCTAATCAATTTACTGCCCAAGAAATTTAATTTCTACCTCCTGGTCTCACACCCCAGCTCCCAACTTCTGTAATTGATTCCTTCAGCAAATTTTTGTAATTCCTCTCAGCTTCTGTGTTGCCTCTACGTGGCTCTACGTCAACCCCTCTGGATCTGTGCTGCCACTATTGGATCTCCCTCTTCCTTCTCTGTTGAGTATTCTCCAACCGGGAAATATTTCCCTTCGGATATTATCCCTGCCCCTCACTGCAAAAGCTAACTTCGAATTTATCACCAGCAGCTGCTCTGCTTCAAAAATTCGAACTTCTGAACTCTCTTTGTGTGTTCTCCAAGTACCCATCAATCCTTCTCTTATAATCCTCTCATTGATTAATCAATGGCCCATATTAGATTCTAATCAATGGCTAGGATCATATTGACTTAATCTCTGCCTTCTTCTAGAAGTTTCACCCATAGTTTAGATTAATACCCTTTAATTATTTTAATTTCCTAAGTTTAGACTTAGGGTCCCATTAAAAATAATTAATTATTTTAATAAAAGTGTCTCTAGGTGGAATTTCCCAAAACAATTTTTGGGTATTGGAGAATACATGTGTCTAAGCCTCCCTACAAAATTTGAGACTTAGAACACATTCGATGGTACCAGAAATCAACACAGAGAGGAGTCGTTAGACTCCATCACATATCAACATATGAGCATATTGCAGATATTTTCACCAAGGCTTTTCTGAAAAAGAAGTTCTTGGTATTTAGAGAGCAGATGGGACTAATGGATGTGACCCCTCCTGACATGGGGCTTCGCTAATCAAGAACATTGAGCATAGTTCTTCCCCCCTTGGTTGAGATCCCAAGGCAAGAATGCAGAGTTGAGGGCTACAGGGGTTGAGGGATATCTAGACAATAGGGTCTCTCCCTTATATGTCACCCATAGGGTGTGTGTGATCCTTATCCTTTCTGACAAGTCGAGTATCTTCCCCTATCTTGGTCTAGCAGAGTATACCCTAGTTGGTATCATACCCAAAAGTCGTGTTTGTTGGGATTGTCTCTCCCCATCTGGCCAGTGGGTTGAGGAAGATTAGGGGTGTGTGATCCTTACCTTTGGTAAGTGAGGTATCTCACCCAAGCTCAATTATGATGCAGGTGTTCTACCACATGACTCTTAAGGGTCATTGTTGGGAAGATTGGTAGGCAATAGGATGGATGTGATCCTTACCACCTATATAGAAAGTGGTATCTCGCCCATTTATTGCATAATGGGATGGTTGTGATCCTTGCTTGGTAATTTGTATCTCACTTATTTCTCGACATAGGGTTGAATTTGTTTTCTCCCCTATGAGATGACTTAGGGTGAGTGTCCCATAGGACCTTCCCCACTGTCATAGACATGGGGTGAGAGTGTCCCATAGGTCCTTACTCATTGTCCTTAGAGGGTGGTAGTTACAACTCCCTGATGATTCTTATTCTTTAGATTCAAGAATGTTTCAGTAGATAGAGTCGATCAGAGATGGGACATGTTTTGATGACAGGATACTTGCAATGATTACATGATGTAGTTGGAATTTCTCCCTAGCTAAGAGGGAGTGTTAATTTGGAAGCTCAGTGACAAATTCCAATCATGGGACTAAATTTCTCTTTCCTATAGGACTAATTTTGACCTTTGAAGCACTTTATTTGGACAAGGAAAAGTGTATTTTTAAATTGAAGCCCACAATGTCACAATTCATCAAGTCAGCATAAAGAGGCTAATTATCCCTCCTCTAACACCTATAAATACAAGTGACCTCCACCTCATTTGGACACACATCAGCTCACATCTTCTTTTCTCTCCTCTCCTCATTGGTTCATACAAATTGCAGGGTCTCTTCACACATGTGGGATAGAAAGAAGGATGAAATTACAGGTGGATGAAATTTGAAGAAAACTGCAACTTTGACCAACATTGACTTTGACTTTCAAGGCAGAATATTGGTTTCATATTTTGAGGGTTTTTTTGTTTGGGAAGGCCACACTTTTTGGCACAAAAACTGAGGTGATCTAAGCACTTTGACTTGGTTTGACTGCAGAGACAAATCGTAGATTTTGACTGCAGAGATTCTCTCTCATTTGACTGAGTTTGACTAGGTTTTTTATGATTGTTTTGGGTTGAGTGTGACCAGCTATTGAGGCTGAATTTTACTACTGTTAATTGAGCTCCTGAAGGGTTGTTTGACCATTGAATGAAGGACTAGTTAGGGCATGCTGACTATTGTTGATTTTTTCAGAATTGCAGGCTTTTAACAGTTTACCAGATTTGACTATACTCTCATACTTTGGATATTGATTGGTTGGATTGTTGACAAGTCAATATTTTGACTTTGATTTTGTTTGTGGATTTTGGCTCATTGTAATGTCTACTAAACATTTGAAGACAATCTAATAGAAGAAAAATTTCAAAGAGTTTTCCCCCTTGTGGTATTTTCCCTAGTCTTTGACCAAATCAGTGTCTCTTGTTGATGTGTTGATTGTGTCCTATTGCCATTACATTTATTATTCTATCTTTAATCATTGTTGACGACTAGAAATATTAACTATTGTAGAAAGATTGCTAATTGAAGAATTGTATTGGGCTAAAATAATTGATATAGCATAGAGCAGTGCAAAAATTAACAGAAACAAGATGAATATACTTTGATACATAGGAAGAAGAAACATAAAATTCATATATCATCAAGATAGAGGAAGGTATTTGTTCCTCATAATTGGATTCTAGAAGATGTGGATCTACTACATGAAAGATATAACCCTTATTGTCTGAGATGTTATATTGGATCATAAAAGTATAGGGAAGGTGATCTCTGGGAAGGTAAAAATATCACATTAGTTTTTGTTTCTTTCCTTTTCAATAACACAAAAGAGCATGAAGTGGTGTTAATGAGAATTCAATGGTGTTTTGATGATATGGGTTTGTGTTGGGAATCAAGATAATACTAAGAGGGGGGGTGAATTAGTATTATATATTTTTTAACAATTATTTAACCACTCAAACACATTCAATCACACAATGATGCATAATTCACATAAGACATTAAACATGGTATATTTACATGGAAACCCATACGAGAGAAAATTGCAACTCTTCTTTTAATTGTAATGTAAATGTAACCACCAACTTCAATTTACAGTAGCTTTTGTAGGCACCAACCTCCTAAAATTTTCAAGCACCGACTTGTTGGAGGAACCAACCCCAACTTATTTCCAAGCACCAACATGTTGGAGGCACCAACCCCGTGATATTTATAAGCATCAACCCAAAGGAAACTCCAACCCCCTAATCTACAAGCATCAACCTACTCTAGCCTATTAGATCCCTTTTTCATTCATTTTCAAACTCAAATGTAAAGCCCTTTAATTAGAAAATTACTTAGACATCAATATTTAAACTATAATCTACTTTCTTTCTATGTTCTTTCTCAGCAAGAACCTTTATTTATCTAGTCCTTTGATTTCGTTGAATTTCCGCCAGATCAAACAAACTCCTTCTCAATTTTGCTTATGGACAATGATTAGTTTCTGAAATAATTATACAAATAAATCTTCAAAACTTTAGATCTAGAATTTTATTTCACACGATATTTTCAAATATTAGCAAATTTGCTCTTGCAACATCTGCATAGCACACCTCTGTAGCCTCTCTCTTAGGTTACTTTGATTCGGTTTTCAGGTCTCTTTATTTTCAATAGCACAACTAGATCTTTTCATTCAATGTTAACTTCCAATGTTTTACACATCTACAATAGTCTCACAAGGCGATTTGTATGGGAACACACATTTCTCATGTTGTTTTGTTTCAATTATATATTGTAGAACCCACTTAATTATTTGATTCGAAATTTTATCCTTTCGTGGCTTTAACAAATTTGATGCCCAAAAAAACCAAATTTCTAATCTCATCTCTTGATTTTATAAGTCTCTTGAGTCATATGACCGAGGGTCGGAACTAGTGGCCTAAGCTCAAAGGCGCTTAGCCTAGTGACCTCTGCAATCTAATCAAACCACGTTGTCATTGTTTTCAACCTATAACGGAAAACTCTTTCATTTTCCACTCATCACTCATCACTCATAAACCAATTTTACTACCTGCTACAACACTCTCCTGTCAAGCGATAAGAAGATGAAATCTTCACTTAATGGTGATATTCATGTTTGTTGTTGATGATGGGAAGCTCTCCCATTTTCCACTTCACTTCTCATTGCTTTTCATTGTTTGCAACACTTTTTAAACCGAGTGGTCTGATGAGGGACCCACAACATCTTTAGTCCATACTTAATCAAACATAATTCCAAAATCTCTTAAACAATGAAATTATTTAACACTATAGTCTTACAAAACCACTTCCTGACATGAATCCTAAGGCATCTAATTTTATCATGTCCATCTTTGTGGGCCAATCAAGACTTGCCACCTATCACACCTTGCCACATGTCTTGCCAGTCACCCGTCGCATGTCACATATTTTCACATGTCTTTCCAGTAACCTGTGGCACATGTCACACGCCAAACATCCACTTAGCCACCCAAAAGTGTCGAAAACAAGTGCCACATGTCAACATCCTAATATTACCATGTCGCCAGTTAAGCCACACAATTTCCATCTATCACCACCTATGCTAGCCCATCGCCCATCGTCCAAGTTAGTTGTTTGCAACTTGGGATTTTGGTGTCGATATATTGAGGGACCTGTGTGCCTTATAAAATTTCCACTATCAAGGTTTGGGGATGGGGTGATCCTGGTTTTGGTACAGAGTAAGTGGGGGGCCACAACCAACAACATATTTCCACATCACTGGATATAAACCATGGTGGTTTCCACCACATGGAGGTACCTCTTGTTAACATTGAAACAGAATTGAGCCCCCTCTTATTTTCAATCTGACCAAGAGCCTGATCTAACGGCACTTGACCTTCTTGACGAGGAAATCCAGATTTGACCCACATCCTAAGTGGTTTCCAAGGTTCAATCTTAGATACCCAAATACCTGGATACATGTGTGAGGTTCAGATATCTGGAAAATGCCCAGATATCATGCAACCTTGATCATTTGGAACCATGCTTGGTATGGTTGACTTCAAATGCATCTTTCATCTTCTTCCTTGGGAGTTAAGCTACGTACCATATACAATTGGAAATATCTCTAAGATATTTATCTAGCGAAACATTTTTCATGCTCTTTTGAACAAGGTACTTGTAGGAAAAATGCCTTCAAAGATAGGCTAATAGGCTACTCATCCAACACTCAACAAGAAACAATGACATTATTGGCTTAGCACACTACTAATATACTCAACTGGCTCCCCCTGAACTTGACATAAATGAAAACATTTGACATCAATTTTCCAACACACTCAACAATATCCCCCTTTGGCATTGATGGCAACACCACCAAAAAATTCATGTCATTGATGGCCTTGGGCATGCATGACTCCCCCTATCATTCTTCTCATTCTCCATTTCCATGTCTACTCACTCTCCATCTTCAATGTCTAATTATCGCCCATTGACATCAATGGAAATGGAAAATTGCACTGACTAATCACTCTCCCTATGATACCAACTGAACTTGTTGCTATTATTCAACTAAACAAATGCACATTAATGATTGTCCCAAGAACAAAATTCTCCTCCTTTGTCAATGTGATAGGAAAAATGAAGTGAGATAAAGAGGAAATTAATCCTCTTGAACACATGCTACACCTCTTAATATTACATGTCCCCTTGAATATGATACTAGTTATGGATAAACTTTCCATTTCATCATTCTTCTCCTGCAACTCACTTTTTAAAACTATACAAGTGTTGGAGTTGTCATGCCCCATACATATAGGATTAATGAGAGGATAGAGATATCACTCCCAACCTTTGTCTTAGATTCTCAAATGGCTCTCTAGGGAAAAGTTTGGTGAATATATATATATAATATATATTCACTAGTGGCAACATATTCAAGCCTAAAAATTTGATTAGCTACTTGGTCTCTCAAGAAATGATATTTAATAGGAATATGCTTTATTTTTTAATGCATTATAGGATTCTTGGAAATACTAATAGCATTAGTATTATCACACATAATTAGAATGGGATCAATGTATTCAACCTTGATATCCTTAAGAGTTTGTTTCATCCATAATATCTAAGTGCAACATGTAGTTGTTGCTATGTACTCAACTTCAGTTGTAGAAAATGAGATAGATTTATGCCTTTTACTTAGCCATGACACTAAAAAATTACTTAAAAAGACGTTTGCACAACTTGTTCACTTATTTTTATCAACACTTCATTCCCAATCTTCATTTTTGTATGTTGTTAGAGTGAAGTTTTTTCCCCTTGAATACCATAGGCCATAATCAATTGTGCCCTTTAGATATTTGAATATTCTTTTCACTACATTAGCATGGCTCTCCTTGGGAGTAGACTAGAATATAGCAACCAATCCTACAACTTGCATTATCTTATGCCTTGAGGTTGTTACTTCTAATCATTGACCTATGTGTAGTCTAATTTGCATTAAGGAATTCATCATCCTTGCTCAATTTGCATAATGTGACCATGGGCATGCTAATAGGTTTAAAATATTCCATGCCAAGTTTCTTCAAAATTTCTTGTTAGTATTTGGTCTAAGAGATGAAAATACCTTTGTCCAATCGAACAACTTGTAAGCCAAGGAAGAATGACAGTTCTCCCAACATAGACATCTCAAATTCCTTCTGCATGTCTTGTACAAATTGTTGACCAATTCGATCTACATCACTTCCAAAGATTATATGATCCACATACACAACAATGATAAGAAGATTTTCATTATCAGTTTTAATATAAATATTATTTTCTGTTGTGCCCCTTATGGATCTTTATTGTTGTAGATATCTATCAAACCTTGAATACTAGACTCTTGAAGCTTTCTTTAATCCATAGAGTGTTTTCTTTAATCTACATACCATATTGGCATCTTCTGATAGTTGAAACCCCTCTACCTGCTCAATGTACACTTCCTCTTATATATCACCTGTTGGATACCTATACTAATAGGTTTCATATTTCATGATTGGCCAAGGAAAGTCCAAATATGCTCTGCTTTGGTATAACAAAGATCCCATATTTCCTAGAGAACAAGAGGTGTGTAATCTGTTTCAAATATTGAGAACCTTATTTCAATTTTGTGGATGATTCAACAGTTTAACCTGGATCATGCCATGTTTCAATTTTGAGTTATAGAATAGAGAAAGAAGTCTGTCCAAACTGTTTAATCTTGGCAGACAAGTAGTTTAGGTAGAGAAGTAAAGGTTCCCAATAGCTTAATCTGGGACCTTGGAAGAGATAAGGGTAGAAGTAGATAGAAAAGAATAAAGAAAAAGCCAAAGAAAAGAAAAGGCAAGTAAGGGTTTGCAAGCCTAAATGCACCCTCCAATGGAGAAACAAAAAAAAAATGCTAGGAAAATAGCTGGGTAAGCAGTTGTGGTTGCAGAAAAGGTATTCTCACCATTTCACACATGTCAAGAGGTGTTTTGCCAAGGCAAAAATCTATCAATGGACAAAGTGGTGAATCCCATCAAATTACAGCAAGGAGCATGACTAACCTCCCTCTCCCCCTTCATTCCATTACTAACATTCCCTTTCTTTAGCTGAGATTTATGAAGAGAGATCATGGTTTTATGATGGTTCTTGTTCTTTCAGAAGCCACATTTCTTGTCTAAGATCTTTTCATTTTGATCTACTCTCAAAACTAAATCAACTTTACATAAATTCAGTAAAATCCCCTTCATTTGCTCCCCTCATTCATATTAACCTCTAATTCTACTATATAGCTCCCTTATCTTACCCCTCCCCTAATAATACTAACACTATGGTGTATAAAGCCCCAAAATCTTATAAATACTCCTCCCCTTGGCATTATAGCCATATGCTCTGCAAAAGGAACCAAAGAGACCTCTGGTCACCTTGGTGAACCTATCGCATCCCATTCCCCCTTGCTACAAGCCAACTCGCTCCTCAAACCACCATTTGCATTGAAAAACCTTCGTAAACCCTCTTTTACCCCTTAAAACCTTTGCAAGAAATTACCCAAAGTCAAAAAACCCGCCTCTGGCGCATTTCCAAAGGGTTAGCGCGCAGTTTGATTTTATGAAAAAACATTGGAAAAACCATTAAAAAAACCCGCAACCCAAAGTTTTCCGCCCACATATCACCCGCGCATGTTATTGCTCCGCCCACCGTCGGATCAAGGCCCGAAGATCCGACGATCCACGATGATATCGGAGCAGCCCCCGCAGCCGTCCTTTACCGCCCAAGAAGGTGACGTTGTGTCACGTCAGGGCCTCTCCACGCGTCAAGCGCTAAAGTCTCTCGGAGCAAGGCCTGACACATTCAGCGTCGTACCAAAACCGCCCCGAGAGACCGTAGCGGTTAGCCTTAACCGTAACCGCTACGGTTCAGACCGCCAGCTGCCCTCCTATGTCACAACGCCACGTCATATCTGCTTGTCCTCGCCCCTGTCATTCGTCCACCTGGCCGCTGACATGGCTGCCACCTCATCGCCCCATGGACCAACAGTGTATTGACACGTCACCCGATGACGTCAGCTGACGTCACCTCACCTTGACCCACCAATGACGTCATGCTGACGTCATCACTAAAAGCGCCAAAATCATAAAAAGCCCATATTAAGCCAAAAAATGTCTATTTTTCCATTGTTTGTGCGCTTCTCTACTGTTTTTCTGCATGAGCGTTTACGTCCAAATTTTCGCCAACCTGCTCGATTGACCGAGGCGACCTCCACAGCTCCAACTGTGCACGCCCATGCGACCTATGTTCGTCAATTAACAGGTATTTACCGCTTGCTGCCCTCCATACGCCTGTTATTGAAATAAAAGTTACTCAGGGGGCTAAGGACACCATAAAAATTATATTTTCACCGGCCATTTCCCTCTGCACATCCACATTTGCAATTGTGAAGTCCAAAGACACCAGCCGAGCCTTAATACCTGTAATTTCACTCAAAGACAACATTCACTGCGTATTCCCGGCTAATTTCTTGTTAAGCTCAATTCACCCGCTAAAAGAGGACATAGTGAGACCATAGAGAAGCCCTGCTCCTGAAACAAACAGTATTTCAACTGCTGTTGTGTAATTTCCTCCTCTGGTCTCTGAGATACAAACTGTTTTTACAGAAAATCACTTCTATTCTGTGTTGCTTCCATTAAACAATCCACCTACAATTGTTGAACTTTGAAGAAGGCCATGGAGACTCCTATTGCTCTGAATATCAAGCCCCTCAATGCTCCTCACCAGGAATTAGCATGGAAAGCCCTAGGAGACATGGATTATCAGATGCTGGACTGGTTCCCTATGGGCTCCAAATACAATATCCAGATGATGAATGAGTTGAAGGCCCAGCACCTGAGTGGGGAAGATATCTTGGGGATTTGGGACTCAAACTTGCCCATCTACAACCTCCCCCAAGTAAATCCTATGCCAGAATTGGTCTACAGCTGCCAGGAATGCTATGACCCAAACCAAAGAGCTGTCATCAGCCCCACAGGCTCAGTCCTATTCCAGATTACCCCAGAAAGTATAAATGGAATGCTGCACTTCCATACTGCCAAGCAATTGACCCCCCTCTATATGCAGAATTTGGTAAACAAAGGGAGCAAGCTGTCAGGTGACCAAATCATTAAGATTAATCAGCTGTTTGTAAGACCAGGCTCGGACACCATCAGAACCCCTCCTATTGGGTATCAATATTTGAATGAATTGGGCAGGATGTTAGTGGATTTAATCAGCTATGCCCTAGGATTCAAGGGAATGGAGGATGTGGATGAAACCATAATAGCAATGCTGTCTCTATTCTCTCCTGGTAAGCCCCCAGCTGTGCATTATGATTATGCTACATACATTGCAGATAAAATCCATGACCAGTTTATGAACTTAAAGAGAGAAAGACTATTCAGGTATACCTCATACATATACCACCTCTTCTTGTTTTATCAACCAGCCACCTTCTCTTTTCCTTTAAAGCCACTCAATGCCCAAGGAAGTCCAAGGTCAGTTGTGTTCTGGACCTCTGTTTTTCATCATACCTCTGTGTCACCTTATACATACAATGAGTTCATTGACTTATTCATTTATCCAGCCATGACAGTACTGCAGGGTACTCCTCCTCCTAGACTAACCGATGACATGAGGAGAATTCTCCATTTGAATAAGTCCTACAGCATTGGGAATTGGTACTTCTACCAAAACCATACAGTCATCAGAATATATGGCTGTGAGTTGACACCTTTTAGATTGCCAAGGTATGTCCCCATGAGGCTTTTTGCCTTGGAATATTTCAGACAGTTTGGCAACTCAGACTACCTGCATTTTCAGAGCAAGAACAAGAAGTCAGAGCTAAAGGTAAGGAGCCAGCTGGGTCCTTTCCTATATAACAGAAAAGAGGAGGGATGGAAAGAGGCAAACACTATCCTGGAAGGCCTCAGACTGCAAACTAGTTTTGAATGGGTACCCTATGACCCCAATCATTCTATCTCCCTCAGGAGGATAAGATACAAATTGGGTGGTTATGCACACAAGAGACAACCTGAGATTGAACAGTATGCCAATGCCTTAAGCTGGGAAGAGGGTACCTTAGAAGAAGAAATAACTGCTGAAGAGCTTCTAGAAAGAGAAGCTAGAAATATACAAAAGCAAGCTGACTTGGAAAATTGTGGACATGTTCCTCATTCATACAGAAGACAGCTGGGAGCAGCTACTACATCATCAACAACCCAGCAGCAAACTGCCGAGAAGGCACCGCAGACAGCAAGCAAAGATAAAGGGAAGCAAGTGGAGCAGCCACCTCCATTGACAGAAGAACAAGTGGATACATTGCTACAGCAGCAAGAAGAAATGGAGCAGCAGGAACAAGGGCAGCAACAAGAAGAGGTACAATATAGTGAACAGCAGCCCTTGCAGCAAGAAAAAGTGATTGATGCTCCAAGCTCCACAGAGCAACAGGCTCAGACAAAAGTGCCTCCTAGGGCAGAGACTACTGTTGATACCTCGGTCCTCCAAACCCCACAAAAGGAGGACTTAACCAGGAAAAGAGATAGAGAGACTCCCCTGACTTCATCCATCAATCGGGGAGAGAAAAGACAAAGACTAAATGACTGTCCAGAGGATGACATAGCAGTAAGGCAAGCAATGGGCATGGGCCCACCTAGTGGAGAAGTTTCAGCCAGTTCATTCCAGCATGAACATGATAGAGCTATAGGAGGAGAGGTCAGCTCCTCCAGCCAGCACAGAGAAGGACAGTCAAGCATCAAACAGCAATTTATTGACATTAAGAGGAGAAGTGATCCTATTAAAGTACAGCTGTACAATCATTTGCTGAACCTGGCTCCTACCAATCAGCAAAGACTCATGTCTGCCTTTGATGTAAGTGAAGGCAAGATGATCATGAGTCACTTCATGCCCACAACGCTGCATCCTCAATCTACCTCGGATTATCTAAGAACCAACATGGAGGTTATGGCTAAAGACATACACCCTATGGATAAGATCGAACTGCATAAGCAAACCGGTGAAATGGTGTATGCCTCCTTGGCAGATGAAACATTGGAGAACTACAAATTGAAGAGTAGCCTTGATAACACAGCCTCTCAGCTGGAATTGGAAAGAGCATCATCACAAGCCAAGGACAACAGGATCAAGTCCTTGGAAGATGTAATTATAGAAATAGGACATGATCCTAAAGATGTTAAAGGTATCCAAGAACTCTTGAAGCTAAGGGATGCAGACATGGCAGCCTTAAGAAAGAAAATCAAGCTCCTAGCTACCATCCATCCACAAACAGACGAGGTTGCCCAGCAAAGGCAGGAAAAGGATGCTACAGACCTAATGATATCCCTGTACAAGGAGCTAGTTCAGACTCAAGACAAGCTAGGAGAATCAGAAGCTGCAAAGGCAGCACTACAAGCAGTATTAAAGCAAAGAGAAGAAGGCCAAACTTCCCAGCCCCCTCCGGAAGTAATCAATCTTGAAGAAGCTACTCCAATAACTACTCTTCCTCCTCAGCAGACGGGAACTACAGCACCATCTACAGCCACAACTACGCCAACAACAGAGCAGACTCCTAGTCTGGATATGCAGAAGTTGCAAGCTGAGATCCGAGTTCTTGAATCCCAAATGAAAGAGCTTGATGAAGTCAAAAAGTCTTTGACTAAGGTGAATGAAAGATTTGATAAAAGCAAGCAGAATGAGGCAGCAAAGGAAAGAGAAATAAAAGCTCTAAAAAAGAGAATAGCTGAACTAGAAAAAGAGCTTGCACTAGAAAAAGTAACAGCAGAACTAAAAGCAGTCCTCTGGGGTAACATTGGGCGGTCCATCACTAATCAGTGGCAGTATATTGAGACTATGGATGAGCAAATAGTACTCATTACCAAGGCAAACAGGGAAGTACAGAGAGCTAGAGCAAGCTTGGGCCACATGCCAGATGCTGCCAGCAGAATGATCACTATTTTGAATAACAAAACTAACTCTCAACTAGCTACCATGGGAATTACTAACAGGACTGAAACAATCTCAGTAGTTAAAAGAGTCCTAACACTAAGAAACCTAGTTGGAACGCTGGAAAGAAGAACACAGGATATGCAGACCGAGATCAACAAATTCCTGGACAGATTTGTGGCATTACAAAACAGAGGCCTCCCCAGCATATTAAGCAGTGTAGGAAGGCTGCTTACCCTGGAAAATTACATCAAAAGGGTTGATGCACATGCTGCAGCACAAATAGCAAAACAGCCCAGTACTTCAGCAGAAACAGGGCCAGCATCAGGGCAGAATTTGTATGATAGGGTGGATAACCTGTTTTTTATCATGAATGAAATTGATCACCTGTTTGATACACCACCAAATTTCTTTAAGTATACAGAAGCAGATGAGACTATGGGGGCAATCATAAATCATCAATTGCCCACACAGGAAGAATGGAGGAATTTGACACAGGTAATCTTATCAGGCCCGAACCTGTAGCGATAGTTTTTCTCCAGTTTATGAACAGTCATGTACAGGCAGAATTTTGGTGGATAAAATCTACAAGGAAGAGACAGATGCTGAGCCAACTCAGCAGGGCTATTTACTCACCACAACAGCAATCACCGTCACAAGGTAGCAGACCCGAAATACAGCGCACAAGCCAAAAAGTCGGGTTCTCCAGCATTTGATCAAAGTATCCCAACCGACTTAGCAGCTCCCAAAGGGCAAAATATCTTCTGACAGAACATCAAGACGCCTTTATCTTGTATTCAATGCTGTAATAAATTTCTGATAATAATATCTCAAAAGTTGGTGAGAATATTAAGTCTGAGATAACTTAGAACTCAGATATTTTGTAAACAATCGCAAGTATATATTCACCCCTCGCAGAAGCTGAAGGGGTTGTTGTTATTTTCATTTGGGCATCTCATTTGCTGTAAAAACTCTCAGAGAAATAATACAAAGGGTGAATGGAATTTCCGAAGCTTGGTGTACCTTGATGCATTGTGATGAATGGTGAATGTTGCAGGATTCCAGAGTGTTTCATAAAACAATAAGTCTTTCTTAAATCTCTGTGTTACATGTTTTTCGAGTCTTTTGTTCTCTTTCATTGTTTAAATGTTTTACACTTAATAGCAAAGTAGAAGAATAGTTCCGGGATTTAATCACTGATTACCCTGAACTCAATCTGAGCTATTATCCATGTTTTCTTCAGATACAGTGAATGAAGTGTAATTCTTAATTGCTGCACTTTAAAACTATATCTTCTACAGTGATAGACATCCCCAGGGATTCAAGTTTTGCTCCTGAGGCATCTATCTGTTTCTCATACCTAGTTTGGTGGAAATACTCGAATACTTTAGTGAAAATTCTTAATTGCTTTCATTGGTTTTTTCACCTGTTCGTGTTATAAATCAAAAATTTTGTTGTATGAAGTATCCAAATGGCCCTGTAAGTTTCACCAGTTCACCTCAAGGTTTCTAGACACCTATACAGCCATAGACTCCATTGCCCAATGATATTGGACTCTTTGAATACTACATCATAAGACCTAAAAGAAACTCTTCAACCAAAACATAAACAAAACCCGTGCATAATAGCTAGCCTAAAACCCTATCATAAACAGATACAAATCATAAAGAGAGAGCCCTCTCTGATCACAGTTTGGCTAGAAACAGTGATCCAAAGATTGGTTAGTGGTTACCCCGGCCGTATTCCCTTGGGAGTCATAGGGAACAACCTGGGTGTTAACATAATTGGTGACTCCACTGGGGACTTCATAAATATTTTTCAATTACTATCTACCTTCCGAAGCTACCATCAAGCCCGAAACTAGCCAAGAGGCCTCAGGACTGTTTCTGTGCCACAGGAACAGCTTTAGGGAAGAGCTGATTAGGGAATCTTCATCCTAGCTTTGAAACATATATAGCCATTCCAAAATTTTCATCCAGTCCTTGCACATATATAAACTTCTTGTACAAATTCAAAAGGAATCAGAAGCTGGCTCCCAAAAGAAACCCAAGGCACACTAGGGCAAACCCTGACCCTAATCAACCTATCACTGTTGATAATCCAAATATCATTCCAAAGAAAATAAGGAGACAGCAAAAGCAGGAGAAGCCTGCTGATTCAGATATAAGTTCAGATCGACCTATCCTTATTCCTACTCCTTGCAAAGTTCTTTTCCGGTCCACCCCTAGTTCCCCTAGTTCATCATCAACACCTCAAAGCCCTCCTCTCCCATCTTCACCATCTGCACATACTCTTTCAACCAGTTCCCCGCTTGTTACTCATACCATTAACCCTGTCACACCTGTAATCCCTGTTGTCCCATTTATTCCTGTCAACCCTGTAAATCCCATAAACATGGCTAACAGGTATGCACCTCTGCAGATACCAGCTAATGCTCCAGCTCTACCCCAAGATTACCAAACCAAAATCTCATTTTTTGACTCCCATGGCCCTTTGACAGCTGTCCAGCATGCTAAGAAGATGCAAGACCACTTTGAGACCTATGAAATAGATGATAACAGTGTCAGGATGAGAATTTTTGTTCAAAGCTTAACTGGGGATGTTAGAACTTGGTTCAGATCCCTCAATGCAAACTCCATTGCAACACCTGATCAGCTTTACGAAGTCTTTACTGAGAGATGGGAGAAAAAGAAAGATCCTCTCCACATACTTGGGGAATATAACACTATTAAAAGAGGTCCCCAAGAAACAGTTTTGGAATATTGTGCTAGGTTTAACAATGTATATAATGCTATCCCCCAGAACTTAAGGCCCCCTCCTGATTTGGCCCTGTATAACTTCCCTGACGGTTTTGATTCTGATATGGCCTATCAGTTGAAAGAAAGAGATCCTCCAACCCTTGCAGAAGCTCAAAGGGTTGCAGTCACCGTAGAGGCTAACCTAATTGCCAAAAGAAACAGGGCAAAGTTGGAAAAGAAGACTGGCTTCAGAGAAGAGCCCTCGGGTTTTGATCAAAAGCTGGATGCAATACTAAACAACATGAAGAGATTGGGTGAAAGAGTGGAATCAGTTGAAAGAAAATCATCATGGGAGGCATCACAAAGCAACCCTCCTAGAAACCCAAATTTTAGGAGAAATCAGAACCCAAACATAGGAAAAACAAGTGCTGACCAGGATATTAGACCCCCTTTTCAAGAAAACTATGCAGAAACTTCCACAGACAATCAGCTCAATGAAGATCCTGAAATTAACTTAATGGGTCTGGATGGTAAAAGCCATGTTTTCTTAACACAAGAAGACCATGAGGAGGATGAAAGCAAAACATTCCAAACTAAAACAGGAGAATCCTTTGACTTTAAACAAGGATATGATACTGCTGTTTATGAAGTCCATAAACAATACAAACTAAGGAGTAGGACTGTAAATCTAAATCAGCCCGAAAAGATAAAGGAGAAACAGCAGTTTAAAGAAACCTCAGTCACAGAACCTAATGACAAAACAAACTTGCCTACAAAAGAAGTAGTGGTTGAGGAGGTTACTGAACTACTGTCCCCACTACAACAGCCCATGGCAACCTCGTCCTCTCACCCTAACCCAAACATTACCCCTCAAGACATGAGTATAAGGGGCAGGTTTCAAAATCAAGATGAAATCCAACAAGAAGATTTAGTGAACAAAGAAAAGACTGCTATCCGTGACTCTAAAACCCAAGTTGACAAACCTTTTGACCTAGGTACAGAGATTGGCAAGTTAAAGATAGCAATCCCCCTCTCAGAGCTAGCCAAGCATGACATATACAAGCAACAGATAAAGAAATCCCTACAGCTCACCAATAGCAAAGATGATGTAAATGTGCTAGATGACACTCCAGAATTACTGTTTGGCCCAGAGGTAGATGGAAAAACAATAGTCACAGGGGTTTTACCTTTTTATGTCAGCCTGCATGTTCATGATAAAATACTGCACAATGCAATGTTTGACTCAGGTGCCTCTCATAACCTGATGCCAAAAGCAGTCATGGAAAGATTGAATTTGGATGTAACAAGACCATACAAAGACCTGTTTTCCTTTGATTCTAGCCAGGTCAAATGTTTGGGCCTAATAAAAGATTTATGTGTGTCCCTGGTTCAATATCCCAACAAGACCATTCTAATGGATGTTGTAGTTGCTGATATCCCACCCAAATATGGGATGCTCTTATCAAGATCATGGGGAGCCAAGCTCCAGGGCTCCCTGCAATTAGACATGTCATATGCAACTATTTCTGTCTTTGGGCAACCAAAAATACTTTATAGGGAAACACTCATGAAGTATATGGTCAGCAGTGAAGACAAGCCTCAAAATTTTCCAATATACGCTGTTCATTCGGACATAGACTCCTTCATCCTCTTCAATGACAGCGCAGACCTCTCAAACAATGACATTAGGACCGAAACACTCACGCAAGAACAAAACATTGATCAGACAAGTAGCACCTGCCAAACATCAATCAACCCAATAATACACAGTATCCCTTCTCTAGTTGTCAAAGATTGTCAAAAAAGTGATGAAATTGTCTTAGAAAACAAATGGGAAAAGAAACCCCAACTCATGCTCACATTGCCATCCCATGAACAGAATTTTAAATCTCCTGTTCAGCAAGACATCCTGTGGGTCCTAGAATTTGATGGCTCAGTTAACAAGCTAGGAGCAGGAGCTGGAGTGTGGATACATAACAAAGAGAAAAATTATGCAGAAGGCAGGGCTTATAGATTGAATTTTAGATGCACTAACAACATGGCAGAATACGAAGCTCTGTTGCTCGGTCTCAAACTAGCAAGGTCATTACAAGCTCCTAAACTCTCCATCATGGGAGACTCGGACCTAGTAATTCAACAAGTGAAAGGAAACTTTGTCACCAATGACAAAAGATTGAGGTCCTACAGATCTGCTGTAATTGAAATATTAGAGACTTTCTCTGAGTATGTTATCACAAAAATTTCAAGGGGTCACAATCTCCATGCACACAGCTTGGCAACGTTTGCCAGCACCTTCAAATTTCCATTAGAACCCAATAACTGTTTCACAGCCGAGGTCAAATACAGACCCTCTATTCCAAACAATGTCAAAGAATGGCAAGTATTTGAGGATGACATACAAATAAACAATTTTTTAACCTTACAACAAGAGTTCACAGGATTAAATATTGACCTTGAGTCAGCAAGTCAATCACAAATACTTGAGTCAGCAAGTCAATCACAAATATTGTTTCAACAGTCTGCTCACCCAATGTCACCTAGAACAGCAAAACAATTACTAAGTCCAACTATTTTCAACAATGAAAACATTCAGCAAATTCACCTAATTGACTGTGAAGAGATGAGCAGCGCTGAAGCCGAGATCATACAACTCAAGGACAACTTCCTTCCAGTAGGCCTTACCCCATTAGAAGACATTTTTGATTCAAATGATGTCCCCAGGAAACCAAAAATGCAGCCATTAGATGCAGCAATTGAAGAATGCAACATTGGTACCACTGACAAGCCTAAAATAATAAAACTATCTGCTGCTTTGCCCCCTGATCAAAAACCCAAATACATTGATCTCTTTAAAGAGTTTCAAGATGTTTTTGCTTGGGGTTATGAGGATCTAAAGTCCTATGATACTGCTGTCATCCAGCACACCATTCCCCTCAAGCCTAATCAAAAACCATTCAAACAGAAATTGAGAAGGATCAATCCTATGCTCCTTCCTTCCATTGAAAAAGAATTACATAAAATGTTCAAAGCTGGTATCATAGCACCAATCAGGTTCTCTGAGTGGATTTCAAATTTGGTCCCTACAAGAAAGAAAACTGGTGAGATTAGACTTTGTGTAGACTTAAGGAATTTGAATCAAGTATCACTCAAAGATAACTACCCTTTACCCAAAATGGATCACATTCTTCAAAGAGTAGTAGGGGCTTCAAGGATATCATTGCTTGATGGATTCTCAGGCTTCAATCAAATCCTAGTACACCCTGATGACCAAGACAAAACTGCATTTACAACCCCATGGGGAACGTTCAAGTATGTGAAAATGCCCTTTGGATTGAAAAACGCAGGGGCAACGTTTCAAAGAGCAATGGACATTGCTTTTGCAAAAGAGATTCATGACTTTTTGGTCATTTACTTAGATGATCTAACACCCTTTTCAAAATCTGACCAAGAACACTTGAAACATTTGAGACAGATTTTCATAACATGTAGGAAATATGGCATTTCCTTAAACCCCAAGAAGTCATTATTTGGCTTGGAAGAAGGGAAACTTTTAGGACACATTATCTCAAAAGATGGCATAAGAATTGATCCAGATAGGATACAAGCTATCCTACAAATGCCTCATCCAAGGAATGTCAAGGAATTGCAAGGATTCTTAGGGAAAATCAACTTTTTAAGAAGGTTTATCCCGAATTTAGCAGAATTAATCAGATTATTAAACAATATGCTAAAGAAAGATTCAAAGGTCAAGTGGACTGTTGAAGCAAAGCAAGCCTTTGAAAGTATAAAATTGGCCTTAACACAAACCCCAGTGTTAACCAATCCTCAGTTTGACAGAGACTTTATCATTTTCTCCTTTGCTTCCCAACATACTATTGCTGCTGTTTTATTACAGAAAGATGACCAAGGGAATGAGAAGCCTATTGCTTTTTTTAGCAGAGCTCTTAGGGATGCCCCTCTAAAGTATCAAATTATGGAAAAACAAGCCTATGCTTTGATCAAAGCTATTAAAGACTTTAGGATTTACATCCTTTACTCCCATGTTGTGGCTTATGTACCAAGTCCTATTGTCAAAGACATTCTCACCCAAGAAAACTTAGAGGGTAGGAGAGGAAAATGGATTGCCAATATACTAGAATTTGACATTGAAATAAAGCCCACAAAGCTGATAAAAGGGCAAGGTTTGGCCAAATTAATGACAGAAGCAAATTTCCAAGCCTTAGATATCAACCAACTGGACAGTGAAACAGAGCTGGCGACTCCAAAGATCAATGTAGCCTTTGAACAATCTCCTTGGTACTCTGACATCTGTTATGTGTTACAAAACCTGTGTGCTCCCCCAGGACTGTCCAGAACTAAGTGTAGGTTCCTAAAAATGAAAACATCTAGATTTTGTGTGATGGATGGAAATCTACTTTGGAAAAACCATGAAGGTATCTTGCTGCACTGTCTAATAGAGAATGAAACTAACAAAATCATGCAAGATTTCCATGCTGGAGATTGCGGTGGACATTTGTACTGGAAGTCCACTGTGGACAAGATATTGAGGGCTGGGTACTATTGGCCCATTATGTTCTCTGATGTTAAGAAATTTACAGCCTCATGCCACAAATGCCAACTGTTTGAAGGCAAAAGACAGTTGCTGCCACTTCCTTTGAAGCCCATTGCAACAGAGAGACCTTTCCAACAATGGGGTTTGGATTTCATTGGGGAAATTCATCCCTCATCCTCAGGTCAACACAGATGGATTTTAACAGCAACAGACTACTTCACCAAGTGGATTGAAGCTGCCCCATGCAGACAAGCAAATGATTCAGTAATCATTCAGTTTTTGGAAAACAATATACTGGCTAGATTTGGCTGTCCAGACAAGATAATAACAGACAATGCTGCTGCTTTCAGATCCAAGAAAATGGTGAACTTCTGCCATAAATTTCACATTACTTTGGGCCATTCTACAGCTTATTATCCTCAAGGAAATGGCCTTGCTGAATCATCAAACAAAAGTTTAATAAACATCATAAAGAGAGTGCTGGAGGAAAACAAAAAGAACTGGCATAAGAAACTAGTAAATGCTTTATGGGCAGATAGACTAACAACAAAAAGATCTATTGGGACCAGCCCATATGAGTTAGTCTACGGATTAGAAGCCAAATTTCCTTCATCACTAGGAGTGCCGGTTATGAAACTTCTGCAAGAAAGCCAAGCAGAGCCAAATGATATGCAAAGGAGGATCAATCAGATAATCTGTTTACAGCAAACTAGAGAACAAGTTTTCAGCAGAGTGCAGATATTACAAGAGAAACTGAAAAAGGCCTTTGATAGGAGAACCAAAGCAGAAGATTTCAATGTGGGGGACAAAGTCTTAAAGTGGGATGCAAGAAGAGAAGAGAAAGGAAAACATGGAAAGTTTGACTCTTTATGGAGAGGACCATTTGCTATCCAAGCAGTACAAGGTAACAACACTTACTTCCTTAAAAGTCTGACTGAAACTGACTTGGATGAAGGTCCTGTCAATGGCAGGATGCTGAAGCACTACTTTGACTATTCCCCATGAATGGAAACTAAGGATTCATTGTATATATGCAGATGTACATATTGTTTTCTGTTTTAGATTGTAAAATACAGTTTTTCAAGTGATTCACCAACCAGCTAGAGGCAAGTAGAATCAGAGGTCTTCCAAGAAAAAAAAGCACACAATTTTGACACGTTTTTGCAGCAAACTTCAAAGATTGGGATGGGCAGTCAAAGAACAAGGCAATCTGACCTGCTGTTCTTGGTCTTTCAGAAGAAAAACCATCCCCATGTGGAGCCACTGTTGGATACCTATACTAATAGGTTTCATATTTCATGATTGGCCAAGGAAAGTCCAAATATGCTCTGCTTTGGTATAACAAAGATCCCATATTTCCTAGAGAACAAGAGGTGTGTAATCTGTTTCAAATATTGAGGACCTTATTTCAATTTTGTGGATGATTCAACAGTTTAACCTGGATCATGCCATGTTTCAATTTTGAGTTATAGAATAGAGAAAGAAGTCTGTCCAAACTGTTTAATCTTGGCAGACAAGTAGTTTAGGTAGAGAAGTAAAGGTTCCCAACAGCTTAATCTGGGACCTTGGAAGAGATAAGGGTAGAAGTAGATAGAAAAGAATAAAGAAAAAGCCAAAGAAAAGAAAAGGCAAGTAAGGGTTTGCAAGCCTAAATGCACCCTCCAATGGAGAAACAAAAAAAAAATGCTAGGAAAATAGCTGGGTAAGCAGTTGTGGTTGCAGAAAAGGTATTCTCACCATTTCACACATGTCAAGAGGTGTTTTGCCAAGGCAAAAATCTATCAATGGACAAAGTGGTGAATTCCATCAAATTACAGCAAGGAGCATGACTAACCTCCCTCTCCCCCTTCATTCCATTACTAACATTCCCTTTCTTTAGCTGAGATTTATGAAGAGAGATCATGGTTTTATGATGGTTCTTGTTCTTTCAGAAGCCACATTTCTTGTCTAAGATCTTTTCATTTTGATCTACTCTCAAAACTAAATCAACTTTACATAAACTCAGTAAAATCCCCTTCATTTGCTCCCCTCATTCATATTAACCTCTAATTCTACTATATAGCTCCCTTATCTTACCCCTCCCCTAATAATACTAACACTATGGTGTATAAAGCCCCAAAATCTTATAAATACTCCTCCCCTTGGCATTATAGCCATATGCTCTGCAAAAGGAACCAAAGAGACCTCTGGTCACCTTGGTGAACCTATCGCATCCCATTCCCCCTTGCTACAAGCCAACTCGCTCCTCAAACCACCATTTGCATTGAAAAACCTTCGTAAACCCTCTTTTACCCCTTAAAACCTTTGCAAGAAATTACCCAAAGTCAAAAAACCCGCCTCTGGCGCATTTCCAAAGGGTTAGCGCGCAGTTTGATTTTATGAAAAAACATTGGAAAAACCATTAAAAAAACCCGCAACCCAAAGTTTTCCGCCCACATATCACCCGCGCATGTTGTTGCTCCGCCCACCGTCGGATCAAGGCCCGAAGATCCGACGATCCACGATGATATCGGAGCAGCCCCCGCAGCCGTCCTTTACCGCCCGAGAAGGTGACGTTGCGTCACGTCAGGGCCTCTCCACGCGTCAAGCGCTAAAGTCTCTCGGAGCAAGGCCTGACACATTCAGCGTCGTACCAAAACCGCCCCGAGAGACCGTAGCGGTTAGCCTTAACCGTAACCGCTACGGTTCAGACCGCCAGCTGCCCTCCTATGTCACAACGCCACGTCATATCTGCTTGTCCTCGCCCCTGTCATTCGTCCACCTGGCCGCTGACATGGCTGCCACCTCATCGCCCCCATGGACCAACAGTGTATTGACACGTCACCCGATGACGTCAGCTGACGTCACCTCACCTTGACCCACCAATGACGTCATGCTGACGTCATCACTAAAAGCGCCAAAATCATAAAAAGCCCATATTAAGCCAAAAAACGTCTATTTTTCCATTGTTTGTGCGCTTCTCTACTGTTTTTCTGCATGAGCGTTTACGTCCAAATTTTCGCCAACCTGCTCGATTGACCGAGGCGACCTCCACAGCTCCAACTGTGCACGCCCATGCGACCTCTGTTCGTCAATTAACAGGTATTTACCACTTGCTGCCCTCCATACGCCTGTTATTGAAATAAAAGTTACTCAGGGGGCTAAGGACACCATAAAAATTATATTTTCACTGGCCATTTCCCTCTGCACATCCACATTTGCAATTGTGAAGTCCAAAGACACCAGCCGAGCCTTAATACCTGTAATTTCACTCAAAGACAACATTCACTGCGTATTCCCGGCTAATTTCTTGTTAAGCTCAATTCACCCGCTAAAAGAGGACATAGTGAGACCATAGAGAAGCCCTGCTCCTGAAACAAACAGTATTTCAACTGCTGTTGTGTAATTTCCTCCTCTGGTCTCTGAGATACAAACTGTTTTTACAGAAAATCACTTCTATTCTGTGTTGCTTCCATTAAACAATCCACCTACAATTGTTGAACTTTGAAGAAGGCCATGGAGACTCCTATTGCTCTGAATATCAAGCCCCTCAATGCTCCTCACCAGAATTAGCATGGAAAGCCCTAGGAGACATGGATTATCAGATGCTGGACTGGTTCCCTATGGGCTCCAAATACAATATCCAGATGATGAATGAGTTGAAGGCCCAGCACCTGAGTGGGGCAGATATCTTGGGGATTTGGGACTCAAACTTGCCCATCTACAACCTCCCCCAAGTAAATCCTATGCCAGAATTGGTCTACAGCTGCCAGGAATGCTATGACCCAAACCAAAGAGCTGTCATCAGCCCCACAGGCTCAGTCCTGTTCCAGATTACCCCAGAAAGTATAAATGGAATGCTGCACTTCCATACTGCCAAGCAATTGACCCCCCTCTATATGCAGAATTTGGTAAACAAAGGGAGCAAGCTGTCAGGTGACCAAATCATTAAGATTAATCAGCTGTTTGTAAGACCAGGCTCGGACACCATCAGAACCCCTCCTATTGGGTATCAATATTTGAATGAATTGGGCAGGATGTTAGTGGATTTAATCAGCTATGCCCTAGGATTCAAGGGAATGGAGGATGTGGATGAAACCATAATAGCAATGCTGTCTCTATTCTCTCCTGGTAAGCCCCCAGCTGTGCATTATGATTATGCTACATACATTGCAGATAAAATCCATGACCAGTTTATGAACTTAAAGAGAGAAAGACTATTCAGGTATACCTCATACATATACCACCTCTTCTTGTTTTATCAACCAGCCACCTTCTCTTTTCCTTTAAAGCCACTCAATGCCCAAGGAAGTCCAAGGTCAGTTGTGTTATGGACCTCTGTTTTTCATCATACCTCTGTGTCACCTTATACATACAATGAGTTCATTGACTTATTCATTTATCCAGCCATGACAGTACTGCAGGGTACTCCTCCTCCTAGACTAACCGATGACATGAGGAGAATTCTCCATTTGAATAAGTCCTACAGCATTGGGAATTGGTACTTCTACCAAAACCATACAGTCATCAGAATATATGGCTGTGAGTTGACACCTTTTAGATTGCCAAGGTATGTCCCCATGAGGCTTTTTGCCTTGGAATATTTCAGACAGTTTGGCAACTCAGACTACCTGCATTTTCAGAGCAAGAACAAGAAGTCACAGCTAAAGGTAAGGAGCCAGCTGGGTCCTTTCCTATATAACAGAAAAGAGGAGGGATGGAAAGAGGCAAACACTATCCTGGAAGGCCTCAGACTGCAAACTAGTTTTGAATGGGTACCCTATGACCCCAATCATTCTATCTCCCTCAGGAGGATAAGATACAAATTGGGTGGTTATGCACACAAGAGACAACCTGAGATTGAACAGTATGCCAATGCCTTAAGCTGGGAAGAGGGTACCTTAGAAGAAGAAATAACTGCTGAAGAGCTTCTAGAAAGAGAAGCTAGAAATATACAAAAGCAAGCTGACTTGGAAAATTGTGGACAGGTTCCTCATTCATACAGAAGACAGCTGGGAGCAGCTACTACATCATCAACAACCCAGCAGCAAACTGTCGAGAAGGCACCGCAGACAGCAAGCAAAGATAAAGGGAAGCAGGTGGAGCAGCCACCTCCATTGACAGAAGAACAAGTGGATACATTGCTACAGCAGCAAGAAGAAATGGAGCAGCAGGAACAAGGGCAGCAACAAGAAGAGGTACAATATAGTGAACAGCAGCCCTTGCAGCAAGAAAAAGTGATTGATGCTCCAAGCTCCACAGAGCAACAGGCTCAGACAAAAGTGCCTCCTAGGGCAGAGACTACTGTTGATACCTCGGTCCTCCAAACCCCACAAAAGGAGGACTTAACCAGGAAAAGAGATAGAGAGACTCCCCTGACTTCATCCATCAATCGGGGAGAGAAAAGACAAAGACTAAATGACTGTCCAGAGGATGACATAGCAGTAAGGCAAGCAATGGGCATGGGCCCACCCAGTGGAGAAGTTTCAGCCAGTTCATTCCAGCATGAACATGATAGAGCTATAGGAGGAGAGGTCAGCTCCTCCAGCCAGCACAGAGAAGGACAGTCAAGCATCAAACAACAATTTATTGACATTAAGAGGAGAAGTGATCCTATTAAAGTACAGCTGTACAATCATTTGCTGAACCTGGCTCCTACCAATCAGCAAAGACTCATGTCTGCCTTTGATGTAAGTGAAGGCAAGATGATCATGAGTCACTTCATGCCCACAACGCTGCATCCTCAATCTACCTCGGATTATCTAAGAACCAACATGGAGGTTATGGCTAAAGACATACACCCTATGGATAAGATCGAACTGCATAAGCAAACCGGTGAAATGGTGTATGCCTCCTTGGCAGATGAAACATTGGAGAACTACAAATTGAAGAGTAGCCTTGATAACACAGCCTCTCAGCTGGAATTGGAAAGAGCATCATCACAAGCCAAGGACAACAGGATCAAGTCCTTGGAAGATGTAATTATAGAAATAGGACATGATCCTAAAGATGTTAAAGGTATCCAAGAACTCTTGAAGCTAAGGGATGCAGACATGGCAGCCTTAAGAAAGAAAATCAAGCTCCCAGCTACCATCCATCCACAAACAGACGAGGTTGCCCAGCAAAGGCAGGAAAAGGATGCTACAGACCTAATGATATCCCTGTACAAGGAGCTAGTTCGGACTCAAGACAAGCTAGGAGAATCAGAAGCTGCAAAGGCAGCACTACAAGCAGTATTAAAGCAAAGAGAAGAAGGCCAAACTTCCCAGCCCCCTCCGGAAGTAATCAATCTTGAAGAAGCTACTCCAATAACTACTCTTCCTCCTCAGCAGACGGGAACTACAGCACCATCTACAGCCACAACTACGCCAACAACAGAGCAGACTCCTAGTCTGGATATGCAGAAGTTGCAAGCTGAGATCCGAGTTCTTGAATCCCAAATGAAAGAGCTTGATGAAGTCAAAAAGTCTTTGACTAAGGTGAATGAAAGATTTGATAAAAGCAAGCAGAATGAGGCAGCAAAGGAAAGAGAAATAAAAGCTCTAAAAAAGAGAATAGCTGAACTAGAAAAAGAGCTTGCACTAGAAAAAGTAACAGCAGAACTAAAAGCAGTCCTCTGGGGTAACATTGGGCGGTCCATCACCAATCAGTGGCAGTATATTGAGACTATGGATGAGCAAATAGTACTCATTACCAAGGCAAACAGGGAAGTACAGAGAGCTAGAGCAAGCTTGGGCCACATGCCAGATGCTGCCAGCAGAATGATCACTATTTTGAATAACAAAACTAGCTCTCAACTAGCTACCATGGGAATTACTAACAGGACTGAAACAATCTCAGTAGTTAAAAGAGTCCTGACACTAAGAAACCTAGTTGGAACGCTGGAAAGAAGAACACAGGATATGCAGACCGAGATCAACAAATTCCTGGACAGATTTGTGGCATTACAAAACAGAGGCCTCCCCAGCATATTAAGCAGTGTAGGAAGGCTGCTTACCCTGGAAAATTACATCAAAAGGGTTGATGCACATGCTGCAGCACAAATAGCAAAACAGCCCAGTACTTCAGCAGAAACAGGGCCAGCATCAGGGCAGAATTTGTATGATAGGGTGGATAACCTGTTTTTTATCATGAATGAAATTGATCACCTGTTTGATACACCACCAAATTTCTTTAAGTATACAGAAGCAGATGAGACTATGGGGGCAATCATAAATCATCAATTGCCCACACAGGAAGAATGGAGGAATTTGACACAGGTAATCTTATCAGGCCCGAACCTGTAGCGATAGTTTTTCTCCAGTTTATGAACAGTCATGTACAGGCAGAATTTTGGTGGATAAAATCTACAAGGAAGAGACAGATGCTGAGCCAACTCAGCAGGGCTATTTACTCACCACAACAGCAATCACCGTCACAAGGTAGCAGACCCGAAATACAGCGCACAAGCCAAAAAGTCGGGTTCTCCAGCATTTGATCAAAGTATCCCAACCGACTTAGCAGCTCCCAAAGGGCAAAATATCTTCTGACAGAACATCAAGACGCCTTTATCTTGTATTCAATGCTGTAATAAATTTCTGATAATAATATCTCAAAAGTTGGTGAGAATATTAAGTCTGAGATAACTTAGAACTCAGATATTTTGTAAACAATCGCAAGTATATATTCACCCCTCACAGAAGCTGAAGGGGTTGTTGTTATTTTCATTTGGGCATCTCATTTGCTGTAAAAACTCTCAGAGAAATAATACAAAGGGTGAATGGAATTTCCGAAGCTTGGTGTACCTTGATGCATTGTGATGAATGGTGAATGTTGCAGGATTCCAGAGTGTTTCATAAAACAATAAGTCTTTCTTAAATCTCTGTGTTACATGTTTTTCGAGTCTTTTGTTCTCTTTCATTGTTTAAATGTTTTACACTTAATAGCAAAGTAGAAGAATAGTTCCGGGATTTAATCACTGATTACCCTGAACTCAATCTGAGCTATTATCCATGTTTTCTTCAGATACAGTGAATGAAGTGTAATTCTTAATTGCTGCACTTTAAAACTATATCTTCTACAGTGATAGACATCCCCAGGGATTCAAGTTTTGCTCCTGAGGCATCTATCTGTTTCTCATACCTAGTTTGGTGGAAATACTCGAATACTTTAGTGAAAATTCTTAATTGCTTTCACTGGTTTTTTCACCTGTTCGTGTTATAAATCAAAAATTTTGTTGTATGAAGTATCCAAATGGCCCTGTAAGTTTCACCAGTTCACCTCAAGGTTTCTAGACACCTATACAGCCATAGACTCCATTGCCCAATGATATTGGACTCTTTGAATACTACATCATAAGACCTAAAAGAAACTCTTCAACCAAAACATAAACAAAACCCATGCATAATAGCTAGCCTAAAACCCTATCATAAACAGATACAAATCATAAAGAGAGAGCCCTCTCTGATCACAGTTTGGCTAGAAACAGTGATCCAAAGATTGGTTAGTGGTTACCCCGGCCGTATTCCCTTGGGAGTCATAGGGAACAACCTGGGTGTTAACATCACCATTTAGAAAATATGACTTGACATCCATCTAATATACTTTGAATTTTTTGTGACTTCTGAATTTTAAAAACATTATTATTTCTCTAGTCTAGATACAAGAGCGAAGGTTTCTTCAAAATAAATGTCATATACCTGTGCATACCCTTTGCAGACTAGTATGGCTTTATTTATCACTACTTGTCCATCTTCATTCAGCTTGTTTCGAAAGGCTCACTTCGTGCCAATGACATTTTTGCCTTTTGGTCTAGGTACCAATTCCAAAGTCTTATTTTTTTGTCTGATCTAGTTCCTCATTCATTGTTTTAGTGTAAAGAATTCGACAAGATGGACCAAAAAAACTTCACTTAATTCACTAGTGACAAGTGATCTTAACAACAATATGTGATTGTTTACACTTCAGATCTACAATAATAAAACGAGAAAACCATGCAGCAAAAAGATTGTATGTGATCCATAGAACAACAAGATAAATTGATGCGATAACCCAATAGACGAATACTTTTTAAATGAAGAATTTTTTTATTAAATACACCTTGTGAAGGATATCTACAATAAGGGTCTACAAACCCTCCTCCATGGGATGGGTCCTTTGATGTCCTTGTGCTTTAGCAATCTTTTCTCTCTCTCAATGTGTGCAAAACCCAAAACAAAGAATGGAACTCAAGTGGGAGCTCGAATGTGAGAAGACGATAGTGAACAATGATAATGAGCATGGTAAAGAATGAATGTAAAACCCTCTATTTATAAAAAAGTTTTAGGTTGACCTCGAAAATGGAAAATAATAAAATAATATTGACCAAATCAAGATTTAACTGTTAAGAATACTTTATTATATTTTTTGGGGAGGGAAAAGAAATACAAAATGGTCAAATACCTTTATTTAGAAATAATTAATAAATAAAATGAATTATTAATCACTTCATGAGGATTAAGAAATGTGTGAATTCGAAATTATTATTAAATAGTGATTTAACAATTATTCCAAAAATAAATTAAGGCATAATAAATAAATAATGATTTATTTAATTATTCCAAAGTGATTTAGTCAAATGTGACAAGGAATAATTATAAAATAATGATATAATAGTTATTCCTAGAGAAAATTAAATAAATAATGATTTATTAAATTATTCTCGTGGGGTTTTCTAATTTTAATCGGAAATAATTTAGTAAAAGTAGTTTACTAATTCATTTCCTATGGTGAAAGTGATTTTACTATGGTAAAATTAATCCTACATGGTGTATTTCGATCCATCTAGTTAAAAATGGCTAGGTGATCATTTTTTAGGTGATAACAAATTGTCCCCCAATGTATGAGTGTCAAGAGAAAATCGTATGATCGAAATACATTGTAAGATACACTTCCATGATACACCAAAGGGGAATCAAAGACAGAGAGAGAGAGAGAGTTGAAGCAATACAAGGAAAGACGAAGGAATGGTGGGGGAGAGACCTACTAAAGTGATATAAGTCTCCTTTTATTTTGGAGTACATGATCTCAAATGAGGCAGGGGAGGCATACCCATACCCATCGAGACAACTGAGTACAAATAATAATGGTGAGCCCAATAATGTGGGACTAAGCTACAAATTACATGGTACATGACATGTTGGCATCAATGGGCTATAAAATAATACAATGAATCCCATATACATAATGTTTCTTGAAAGACAGAGACCAGGATAGAATATAATAACATATGAGTACATGAGACATAATGTCTTTCAAGATGACATGATGAGGGGGAATCACAACCAAAGAAGCCCTACCAAATAGGAAAGGGATATGAAGATATGAATGGATCATCTAAAGGATATATGCATGTTGTGGATGCTGCAAGCAGCTGAAACCGAACCCATCAAATTTGTGGAAATGCATTTGAGGCTGGATCATAATCTTTTGACATTCGAGCATGTGGGGGGCTAACTGAAGGGCCACCCCCTCATGAGTTCTGGAACATCTCACACACACTCGGGAAAGGCTGGTACAATCTTCTAGATGACCATACCATCAAGTATACGATTCTCGATCGTGCAATGACAAAATGGAGTCAAGCACGCAAGAAACAACCAAGTAAAATGGCAATGATGATTCCCTTTTCTTGATCTAAGGCACCTAACAATGATGAAAGTTGAAACCAAGTTACATCTCCCTCTAGATCACTCTTCTGGAATAGATGTGTTGATGTCGACAGAAAAGGGCTTGTTGGAGGTGAGGCAATGAGAAGTCCTCAACAAAGGCACGATGGTCATAGAAATGGCATGATGGACTAACACCAGGGATGATGATGGAAGGATACAAAATGAGAGGTGGATCAACGACTTCCCTGATAAAAGCATGATATGCATGGTTTACCTGGTAGTCGCTGACTCGATTCCAGAAGGGATGGTCGCTTACTCAGACAGGGTCTTTTCAAAGGTATAGATGGAGGCCAAAAATGAGCAAAATGGGACGAATGTGATGCAAATATGGATGGAACACTATAACTGGACTCAAGGGGATTTAGGACAGACTCCATAGATGCAAGGGTGTCTCATCTCGGATGCTCTGAATAAGGGTGACTCAATGATGCTGCCATATGGGGGGAGGCCCAAAAGGGACCATAAAAACATGAGTAAACATGTTTACCCATGATGAAAATTGACACATGGGTCGACCAATGCAAAGTTAAAGTGGTACCAAAGTACAGGAGGCTCATATGAAAAAATTTGATTTTAATAGGCGGTAAAGTGAGACCTTGTGGAAAAAATTGCTTCCTGATGAAGTGTCAAATTACCAAAAGAAAAGAGACACATTATAAAAATTGGTGAGATATTTCCAACGGTGTTGATGGTTCGTCAAACTGACCTACGGTTTGGTCACAATGGGTGACGAAAAAACTAGGGTTTTTCCTATAAGTAGGCTTCTTTCCCCCAAATCCAATTTGGAGAATTTGGAGAGGAGGAGAAGGCCCTAAATCCTATGGATATCATAGTACATAAATCGACCGTCGAATTTTGGATTTGTGACTTTCAGGTAGGTAGCCTTACTTGTCTTAAAATGGCCTTAATGCTTCTTGCAAGGATGGTTCGGGGTGAAGAATTAAGGTAAGAAAGGAATATGAGAATGAACTACTAGAGGAGGTCTAGAATTATCCCCATCCACCAAGTCAAGCATGGGGACCGAGTGGTTAGTGTGGCATCACATAGAGTATAATGTTTGAATATATGGCATTAATCATCTACAATATGTGATGTGCATATGGCTCACCGATGAGACCAATAGGAAAAACCATCCAAAGAATTAAAGGATAATTGACCATACCTAGGTTGTTGGGGTCTAGGCCAAGACTTATGTTAATCAAATGAGATGGTGGCCATGGATGCCATCATGCCCCCCAAACATGAGATAGTGCACCTCGACATATGTGGTGGAGGGGAATGGATTGGGTATGCAAGTGGGAATGATGCCCCAGCTAGAGGAGTTTGTGGAGTGCCATTGTGTTCCAAGGGCTCAAATAAGGGATTCAAGCATTCAACCCTAATGGCACAAGATCCTTTAGAGGATGATGAATAGATGTAGGGGCATAAGTTCCCCCAGGTGAATGTATTTAAAATAGTGGACTCTAAAGACATGTTGATGATGTGGTTAGCCATTTGTTTATGTTATGGATGTCTTCTTGTGGGAAGAGTGGATAGATACAGTTAGAGAAAGGAAATGGTGGATTAACAATCTCATTTGGCACTATATATAGGATTCAAATGGACTGAATTTCTGGTTCACATATATGGTTTCATTATACCAAAGAGTGGCTTCAGATATAATGAATCGATGCTCACCTAAATGACACGGTGGTTGAACAACAAAAATGTCTAAGGGACTGGATTGTTTATGTAAGATGAAGGAACGATTAAGTGGATCATCCCTAGAGTGACCTGACGTGATGTGAGACTCTGGAGGTTCTTCTAAATGGGGAAGAATAATGGAACTAGAGTCGCCACTACCAGATGCACTAGGAGGGTTGGGGAGAATTGCTTCTCCTAGACTCATAAAAAGCGATGCCCCCTTACCCAAACATTGAGTGGAAATGTAATGGCCACAAGTCGGATGTGGTTCAAATTCATGGGTTCAAAGTAAGGGTTCATTGAACCAATCGACCTCATCATGGATGAAGACTTTAGACTTAGCAACAAATTGATCATGGGTTTGCAGCAGAAGGAAGTACGCAACATGGTGCATATCATCCCAAGGATAATCAGGGGTCATCATGACTTCCATGATGTCTTCATCATAATGGAATATGGAGGGATGGGGGGAAGAGATACCAAATGATAAAGAGGAGATACATGTAGAATCTTCATGAGAGACAAGGTACACATGCGCATCGTCAAGAAGGGGGGACTGATGACTAGTAGATGTGACATATACTGATGTTGAGACCAAAGTGTTCATCGAAGAAGGTTCAACAAAATCACAATAGGAAACATCAAGAGAGTTCCCATAGATCAATCCCATGGATGATGATAGGTAGAGAATAGGGGTTGAACTATCTGTCATCTCGACATCGGGAGGAGGAATCACGATGAGTGGTTGAGAAACCTCTTGTTCTAGCATAATAGTGGGACCAGAACTCACAGATAGAGGCGATGTGGAATCACTATGAGTGGCATGTAACTCGCAAATGAATTGAAGTGTATCATGAAATTCTTCGAGACGGGGACAGTGATGGGAATAATGGCCATAGTTATCACACAAGGCATAAGGGTGATTTGTGTGCAAGGATCAGTTCTTCTTAGCTAACTTGGGTAAGGTGACATGGACCTCAAGAATGTGAGAGTCAGGAAAGGTATCGAACACCACATTATTGATATGAGGGAGCTCAGGACAATGATTGGTGGCATGCCCAAAAACATCACACAAAGAGCATGGAGGAGCAGGCTTTGGTGGTTTAGGAGGAATTGGAGTTGTTTGGGGTGCCTTATCTTTGGTTCCCTTTTTCTAAGTTTTTCCCCGCTCACCAGATGCTTTCTTAACAAGAATGCCTTCCTGTTGAGGTTGTTGTGGAACTGAAGCAAAGGAAGGGGTAGGAACAATAGGTTAAACCAAGGTCAAATCAGTATAAGGTTTGAGTTGATTAGAAGGAGTGTTTGCGGGAGGATCAATGTACCAAATTGGGATCCCTAAGGTGATGTTAGGTAAACTTAATGTAGCCATGACAGGTGTAGAAAATATTCCTGGTGGTGGGATAAGAAGAGTATCTGACCATGAGGGTAATGACCTAGGGGAACTTCTCATGGATAGTTAAGACCTGGGGGAACAATTCCAAACTGGAAAGGACTAGGAGAGATACCAGAAGAAGAAAATGGACCTTGAAGAATAATACCTTAAGGCTAGGTTGAGTTGGAAACAACAGGTTGTGGAGGCGTTGGCTGCTTTGAAGGCATACCAGACCACTTGTGGGCATCCTGTGACACTTGAAGCATGCAAACACTAGAAGAGCTAGGCTTTGAGGGGGTAGGCAGTGGACCATAATAAGCACCAAGCAACGTGGAACATTGAAGGAATTTTGAAGTAAAAAATGGTCTCCTAAGGAAAATATATAATCAAAATTCACTTGATGAGAATCAATCACATTTTAGGGGATGATATCATCCCCCATGGTTGAGGTGGCATTGCTAGAGTTAAAGGTACTTACTTGTCACATTCTCAATGGTGAATAAAAACTCATGGTTAACCATGGTAGTGCTCTAAGTACTTTTAAAGTTATAAAGTAAAGTACTCATAATATAGACCATTTCACATTTTTTAAATAAAATATTATTATTGTCATTTCATATTTTTTGAAAGAAACAATGCATATCCCTATACAATATTCATGTCTTTACACATTTTTCAATAAATATTATATTTGTATATTTTCATATATTTATTTTTAAATTATATATTCATTTCATTTTATTTAATATTCAATTTCAAGTTAATATCTATACATACATAAATAAATACCTACTCATAAATATAAATTAAATCTATTTCAATAATTGTTTTCTTTAATTTTAAATACAACTCAACTCAAATCATTTCATTATGATTATATTAATATTATATATTATTATATATAATATTACGAAAAATAATCTAAATATAATAGAATATATATTATATTCTTTTTTATATTATATATTATTTCTTCCTATGCTATAAATCAAATCAATTCAACATGTAATATAAAATTAATACTTAAAATAATATATTGCATTTATTATATTATATTATTTGATTTTTATATAGTATCTTAATTACATGTCATTATATAATTTAAATAATATAAATTTTAATTAATAATATATTATACAATTAAGAATTTATGAATTTATATTTATAATTTATTGAAGTACAAAGGACAAATGCATTAGTTGTTCAATGATAATGGCTTTTTTTTTAAAAGCTCATTTTTATTTATAGTCACATCAATACAATTTTTTTATTGATTTTACTTTAGTACAACTTTTCAATTGAATTTAATCATGGTTACATGGATTGGGTGCAAAAAGTGAATTGCAAATTCATAAATATTATTTTATTGGTTTAGCTATTATTTTATTATTTCCTTAGGAGGATCATTTTAGACCTCAAAACTCCCCTAATGTCTTTGTAAACTCCAAGTGAAACATTGGTGAGGGACGGGATAGTCTTATTGCCAGTGATCAATGAGATAGTAGACTAAGGGGAAGTTTGATACTTAGGATCATAGTAAGTCAACTGATCGATAATGATGATCTTTCCATTATGAAGAAAGCACATCTTGCGAAACACCATAGATGCAACAGTGGACATGACATAGGTGTAACTACGACCCAATAGAATGTTATAATCTAATGGGGCATTAATTACCTTGATGTCAATGGAGACTAACTTGTCAGCAACAGTAATTGGAAAATTTCGACATAAGACGAGGGGTTGCGAAGTATGACCGTCCCAAGCACGGAGAGTGGTGGTGGATGGGGGCAGGTCGAGTGAACCAAGTTGCTTCCAAACACTAGCATCCATCACACATGTGGAGGCACCTTCATCTATGATACATTGTTGAACAGTAGCGTTTCTTATGGAGACTCGTATTTGAAAGGCAACGAATGAAGTGGGGGGATGTTCCGCTTTGTCAATGTTAAAGATAATCATATGATTGTCGGAAGGATCCACAACACCCAAACAATATAGTATATCTTTTTGTTTGGATGGGAATGTCTGGATGAATTCCAGCATTGACATGGCAGTAGGAGACTACGCCAAGTCATCTACTATGTTATAGGTATGGACAGTGTTAGAAGAAGCAGTGTTTCAACGTAACGGACCTTTGGGGATATTAGGGGCAACCTCTACCTTAGGTGGAGGGACCTGTAAGGTACCATTTGATGACGACAGAGGCTCGTTGGAAACTCGAGGTTGCGAATTGGTTGCTGACTTTGCATGAGGTTTTTCATATTGGCGCAATAGAGCCTGACGGTTGACTTGTTCGGTATTGACTTCGTCAGAATTCATCATAAGGATCTGGTAATCATTGTGACTAGATTGTGAAGGTTGGGGAGTTACATGACCTTGTGCAAGTTGAGCAGTGATATATCCTTGATGAGGAAAATGATTCGTAAGCATAGTTAGTTGAGATGAAGCGGGAGGAGGAGAAAGTGGAGGAATGGGTTGAGGTCCTCTAGAAATAGTGGCTTGAGCTTCCCATACTTGTCACATCTGAGGTAATAGGGGACATTCATGAGTATAATGGCCAAATACGCTGTAATTGGCACAATGTTTGTTTGTATGAAGAGCCTTGTTTTGCTTGGGTTGTCCACCCTGTTGTTGGGTTGTGATACTAGGTTGGTTTCCGTGAGGGGTATTAGGTGGTCGACCCTGGTTACCCTGATTACTTTGAGATGGTTATTTCAGGTTACCTTTCCCCTTGTTCTATTTCTTAGGGTTGGGGGGATTGGTTGTGCTCTATTGAGCATACACTTGACCTTAAGGAGAAGGTTGTTTGTTATAGACATATTTGGGCACTGCAACCCCAATCACATATGTCCATAAACCAAGGGCTTCTAAACCCCTAAAAGTGTTGTTTCATACCGTAAAGGAACAAGGTCAACTGATTACATCATCTCCCAAAAGTTCTCCGTGAAAAACTACTCAGAACTGATCAAAACAGTGCCATACAGACTGCTCCATGCATAGGGTGCGATGCATCTCACCTATTACACACAAGGGGTGCGATGCATACTGGAAAGACATTCTGTAGGGTGTGATGAGCGAGAGCAGACAAATGGAAGAAGTAGTTTGCTAGTTGGAGACCCAGAGAATCTTCTAGAAACTGCTCATATGACACTTGCCTCTCTGAATTCGCCCAGGGATGAGTAAGAGATCTGAAATCTCCAAGTGGAACCAAGAACTATCAGTGAAATGACACTAATCAAAATCCCAGAAGCTGACTCACTCTCCTGTAAACATCTATATATGGATCCCTCATCCTAGAGATCCAGAGGCGGGAATTTTGTAATTTTCAAGGAAGTGTTGTTGGTTTCTCTTTAAATACATTGTTGGGTGATCTTGCCTTGTATGAGGTGAAGAGGGCTTTCATGCTAGGAGGATGATGCTGGATCAGACAGCTTGGTTGTAATGCTCTCTTCTACTACTTCTATCAATAAAGCTATTTGAGTTTTCCTCCATATGTTTGTATATCTCTGAATCTTGTATTTGTATATGCATTTATATGGTTAATGTACATCTGATCCTACATTGTTTATGGTTATAGATCTCTATGCTTTGATGGTATTTTACTGCTTTGACTCTACAGGTGTTCTTTGAAGAAAAACAAGTGAGAAAGGAGTGGCGAAAGCTCTATCAAGGGAGAGAGGAAACGAGCAAGGAGACTAGCGAAAGACTGATGTTGGTACTCTCTGCTTCTCTCTCAACTATCTGTCATAAACGAAAACACAAGTGACTTTAGTTTGTTTGTTTCTAGGATAGCTACCCATCTTAGTGGGACTAGCAGCTCTAAATGGACACTAGTTTTCCCGATAACAAAATGGAGACTCCACTAGCGAGTGAATAGTTTATTTTTTTTGTTACTGTTGTTCGCTTTATAAACCACAGGCGGAGCCTGAAGTTAAGCCAGCTAGCCTTTGAACTGCTTTTGCTATGCAACTGCAAAGTATATCAACGCTGCTTTAGTCAATCTTCAGATTGGTTTATGAACTGAACATCTAGCTTGCAAACATCTTAAGTGCCCTGGTAGTAGCTCAAATAACCTCATTAAATCAGCCCCTATACTTTGTGTTTACTGACAATCATTAGCTCAGCCTAAACCCCTGAACTTAGCTGCAAACTGTGAGTAAAAACCAAGCTTAGTCTCATCCCTGGTCCATCGCACTGTCTCTTCTAGGAAATTTGGATGCATCGCACCTCCCGTGTGTTGCAGGTGAGATGCATCCCTGTTTCCCTGTGTTACAAGTGCGATGATTGAATGAGACTATTTCTGCCTCCAGATTTTGGTTCTTTCTTCATCGTCTTTAGCTTTATTCAGTAGTTTTGCTATCTATGATCAATATATCTCTGTTGAAACCATCTTCCTTTGCATTATTCAACCTCCATCAGAAGGAATTGTGAATGTTTTTTTATGTATTTTTCATCATTTACAGTTCTCCTTTGCAAATAGTAGCTTAATCGAACTTTCGTCTTTTGATTTGAAAGTGTCGCAAGTGTCGTTTTCAATCAAGAAAAAGAGTGTCGCAAAGCATTCCTCTTTTAGATAGTCGATTAAACTTTTGTCATTGTATTTGATTTGAATCATTAGTATTTAAAGTGTCGAAAGCAGTTTTAAATTCAAAATCGCAAAATGTTGTCTTGACCTTACTTTCGTTTTTTTTGAAAAGAAAATTGTTAGTATTGTCGCTTTGAAAGAAAATAGTTCAGATCTATACTTAGTTTTCTTTTTGTCATTCTCACATTAAGGAAACTGAAAAACAATACATGCATGTGCATTTGCATTAAGACTGCATGTTGAAGTTGATTTAGGAAAAGTGCATCCAGTGTGTGCTCTCTGCTCTATGTTGAAAGAATTTCATCTCTCTTTCCTTAGTAGCTAGGATTTTCATTGCAAAAAGAAAGTAAACGACTGTTTATCATCTTAGATTGCATATTTAGGAATTGTATATCTACATCATGCGGTGAACCTTAAAGGCAAACTTTTTAAGAAAGATCAACTGTAAAATAAACGTCAATGAACATAAAAATGCTTTGGAACCTAACACACAACATTTAGAAGTCTAGGCTAGAGACGTATTCCGACGTCGTAAAGCATGGTAACTATCACTTTCATCGTAGGTTGGGTGATTCCTCCTCTTTGAGACGACAAGTGCCAGTACGGACTTGTGCTCCTACGTACCGTTGAGTATATATTGGGAGACCACAATAGGCTACATCCTTTATCCTTAGGAAGCCGTGTCTGTCGCCCTATCGATCGCAATGCACTTAACACAGCATTTGGGAAGATTGACTATCGTACTGTAAAAAGTATTCTGTAGTTTTACGATTGGTTTGGTAATCCCTCTGTCTAGATTTCCATAGTAGTCACTTTCGTTCCTTTTAAGACTCCTTAAAAGAAAAGGTCCATCTGAGCACTTGTCACTTCAGGCTCATTAAAAATCGAAGGCGACTAGAGTCACCTTTAGCTTTTTCTTGACTCTTAAAAACTGAAAAAGCAAGTTGTGTCAAACCGTCATAAAATTCATTTAATTCGGAATAACTTTTTCGCATTTTTATTTTGAGTTGATCAAGTAATCCACAATTGTGGAAGAAAGTCAATCAAAACCTCGTCGTTCGCAGAGACTAGCAAGTCAACCACCTTTGACCCCGGAAACGAAACCATCCCGGGCAAAGCATTCTTGCTTAACTGAGTCCAACTCACCTGATTTATTTGAAACTTGCGTTTCAACATCGTCAGAGACTACAGTTACTCCAATTATCTCTGGTACATCTACCTTTACAAAAGAAGTTTCGCAGTTACAAGAGGACATTAGAGCTGATCCTAGTGTGACGGTAGACACCTCTATTCCTGAAACAGCTCCAACTAGGATTGATCAAGAAACTGAAGTTCACTTACTTGAACATCTGGAAGTCGAGTTCCAGAATTCAGAAGGTGTCACACCTCCAGTATCTGTTACTGCAGAAGCTACATTTTCTTAGGCTCCAGAAATATTTTACAGACCTGACGGTCTACCTCTTCCACCAGGATTGATTGCTATAGAAGAGATAGTAGAGGATCTTCCACCTAGTACTCCATTTCATTTTGGAAACTAGGATCCACCTACATCATGCTATCACAAAAGTTAGTCCTCTCTCATCACAAGTTCCTGTCGAATCGCTTGGAAATCTTTTGGATAGACTAAACATGTCTAAACAACCATCAACATCTAGGACTGTGTCAACTAACACAGCTACGATGGAGCTTCCTGCTGTTGTTCCTACAATGATTGTTAGTATATCATCTGTCCCGGCTAGTTATCAACAACAAACCGAAGTCCAATCTGGGATTGTTTCGATGACATGGTCTGTTCCTATTTCTTCATCCGAAATCTCATCTGGTATTTCTTATGTTGAATCTCAACAAGTTGATCCAATGTGTCTTCAAAGGAAAATCTACCCTTTAAGTACTGGATTACCACCACATGGGGGGCAGTATTCCTTTTCATTGTTCCCTCCTGGAGAACAACCATATGAGAGTTGGCAACAAAATTCAGGTCAAACTGGAATTACATCTAGCAGTTGGGTACCAATACTGGCTCAACAACCAAGGGTTGTAAATTCAATGCAACCAGTCCATCCTGTGTCAAATATTCCCACTACACCTACTATTGTGACTGTATCGCAAGTACAAGCGCTACCTGTTGTATGTCAACCTCAAGTTTCACAAGTTGCAATACAACAGCCTTTCGTCTCAACGATTCAATCACAACCGCAAGTTAGTGCCTCCTTATCTAGAGCGACTCAGGCTCAAACAGGTACTGTGACTCCTCATCTTGGTCAATCATCTAGTATTGGACAACAGCAAATGGTCCAACAACCATCGCTGATTCAATATCAACAATCGCAATTCTAGCAATCATATCAAGGACCTGAGCAACAAGTCTTTGTAAGTAATGGGCAACCGCATTTCTGAAGCAGTTATCAACAACCATATTATAATGGTTATGCCCATCAACCTTATCAAAGTTACCAGCATCAAATACATCATGCTGGTATGCAAAGACCCACTGCTCGGGCGATTCCATCTTATCCTGGGTATGCTTCGCCTAACCTGAATCAACAATTGCCTTTTGTAGCAACTCTAGAATTACCAAATCTAAATCGGCTGACGAATGATCCAATTTCTTATGCCCCTTGGTGGCCTGCAATTCCTCATAAACCTCCCTCTGATATTCCTAAATTCAATGGAAATCCAGGTGAAGATCCATCAAATCATGTGATGACATTCCATTTGTGGTGTTCATCCAACACCCTGAATGATGATTTGATCAGGCTTCACCTTTTTCAACGAATGTTAACAGGTCCGGCAGTGAAATGGTACATCGAATTGCCTAGAGCTTCATTCGATAACTTCAGCACCGTTGCCACGACCTTTTTAACACATTTTCAATTACCAATAAGGTACGAAACAGGAACGAAGCTTCTTACCAATTTTAAGCAGACGACGGCCACTCACATATCTGATCATATTCATGAGTGGCGATGTCATCATCGAATGGTAAAAACATATGTTCTTGATCAGCTGCTAGCTGAATGGTTTATTAAGTCATCATTACCCTCTATTATGGCGGATGTGGCTAAGGGAGGAGTTGTCATCGAAGAGCAAGTCATTGCTTGTGCGCAATATTTAGATCTAATCTAACTCAGTCTAGCACACTCTACAACAAAATTCCTGACACTCCTAGACCAGAATTTTTTGTTCCTCCTCCTCCTAAATCAAACAAGGACTCTCATGCCGACGATGGCATGATAGGTACAACAAGCATGAAAACCGCAAAGGCTACATCTAAGAAATCCCGTACAGTTTCTAGTCAAAAAACAGATGAATAACCTCTCGCCTCAGAGGTCAATGTCGTGTCAACTGACAAGGGAAAAAATCCAAGGCAACCAGGGGGCAGGAAGAAAGGAAAAAATAATAAGAAGAAACAGGAAAATTCACCTCCTAAAAAATCTTCTGAAAACCCTACTGGGCAAAAGAAACCTCGTTATCCATGTTACATATGTGACGATGAGAATTTCACGAAAGATTGTCCACATAAAGCTAAGGTTATGAAATTTTAAAAAACTTCAAATACCACAACGGTGTTGACTAATCCGTTTCCAAGCCTGGAAATAAACCTGGTTGCTAGTGATCGTGCTTCCGCATCCCAACTGCTTATGTTATCCATCTCAAAACAAAAAAATGATGCTTTGATATCAACAAGGAATAAAGATTATGGAAATCCACAGTCATCGAATGGCAAGGCTACAGATCAACCCGGTAGTTCGACAACAACTTTGCCAGAAGTTGTTCCACCAATCATTCCTGAATTAACAATAAAACTGCCTAAGGGAGTAGTACATAAATCGATGTTTAATCCTCGTGCTCGAGCAGCACATAATTATAATATAGTGGAGGATCTGGCCCAATCGCCATCCGCTATGTCAACACTTGAAGTACTGCAGAATTGCCCCTCCCAAAAGCAGGCTTTGTTATCAGCGATAGGTGGGATTGATCCAGCGGATTCCAATCTAGTGGCCTTTAATCATAAAGGATACGAACCTCAGTTACCATCCCAACTCCCTTTCCTCATACAGGTAAAAGCCCTCAACAAAATTGTTCATTGAACAATCATTGATGAGGGGGCATCTACTTGTATTATATCAATGAGTCGTTGGAAAACTTTAGGCTCTCCACCCTTGTCACGATCATCAACGACATTAAAAACGTTTGATGGAAGAACATACACGCCGTATGGGATATTAAGTAACTTGCAAGTCAAACTGGGGGGCAAGACAATAGAAATTGAAGTGAAGGTCAATGACGGAAACCTTGACTACAATATCCTACTAGGTAGGCCCTGGATTTATGCTATGGCTACTGTTGTGTCAACATAATTTAGAAAGATTGCATTTATTCCCCAACAGTTCGCAAGTTACTGGAAGCATTCCATTGATCCATGGAAGTTCTAAATCACTTCAAAATATCGAAGTAGGTCTCCTAAAAGACCCTTCCTTAATGGGTACTTTTGCCCTTTTGCCTCCAAGTAATCTGGCATAAGTGGCCACAGTGGAAACCGTCATATGATATCTTCTACATCATCAAATATCAAGAAGAACTCTGACCATTTTGATAGTGTGGATCATCGCAAGGTATTGCTTCCAAGCCCTACCGAACCTACATCATCTGATGATCAATTCAGTGATGTTGTACATTATGTACTGGGGGAATTGGAACCGGATCTTTCCTTCATGACCCCTTATGAGTTGTGATCAAAGGTCGCATGAGGATAGTTCTTTTACTGTGTCAAACTCATTAAAAAATGAAACAAATCCCTTTCCAAATCGAGTCTTTGATTATGATCTCATAAAATCCAAGTCGAGTCTTTCAAAAATCTCGAAAATGAACCTTCATTCCATCCACCTCGTTGAATGCAATGAAGCTTGGGGGCATGCACCTCGATTTGCGTCATTATGCTGGGGGCATGCGAACTTATAACAAGCATAGTTTTTCATTTCAAGCTTGTGTAAACATGAAACCGAATCTAAGAATATGTTGTCGCATGGTTCAAGCTCATTAAAAAATGAACCAGGCCACGAGTAGTTTTACGCAAAGTTCAAGCTCATTAAAAAATAAACCTAGCCATGAGCAGTTTTACGCAAAGTTCAAGCTCGTTAAAAAATAAACCTAGCAATGAGAAAATGTTCCCATAGAGTTCAAGCTCATTAAAAAATGAACCCCACCTTCAGTAAATAACCATTGCGGTCGCATAATTATCAACTTTTGAACCTTGGTCGTGTTCTCACCATCACCTCCACTCTTTTTTAGCCGATCATACACCTCCATTTGATTGTTTATCCCTTTTAAGGAACAACTACGACGAGTTATTCTATTAGCCACCTTCTTTGCATTGTCGTGATTGAAAAGTTCCAAACCTTACCTGGAACCAATTGCTATCCAAAAACATCACTCGTTCCTCAAAAAACGAGTCTCCTTTAAGCTCTTTTCATCTGACTCGTAAAATATGAAAAGATTGCCGAGCAATTGGCCTCTCCAGCTCGTTAAAGCGATCGGAAGTTCCATCCCTCCTCTAGATTTTAATATTTTTGGACCTGAGGGATTATTACACAAAAAGATCGAGCGCTTGTCTTGTTCAGCTCATTAAAACTATCGAAAAAGTCATCCCTTTCGTATTATTTTATACTTTTTCGGACTTAAGGGATTACATTATGAAAAAGGACCACAGGAGTTGCCTTTTCGTCCCTTTTTAGACTCTCTAGAATTGAAAAGGATCGAGTTATCTCTGTCGTTAAACTCGTTAAAACAATAGCGACAAACTTGTCCATGTAGACAAGAGCAAGTTTCACTGTCGCTAGGCTCATTAAAACATAGCAACAGGTTTGCCCGAAGGGCAAATTATAGAACAAGCATATGTTATCCTCCTCAAGCTTGACAAAAATAAAGAGGTATTGGTCAGCAATGACTAGGGAAAAAGGGGAAGGAAACTTGAATAGCTTCATTGGTAGCAGGTCGCTCTTGAACATGACACTTTCACTCCGTCACCATGATTGAGTCGGGTTGGGTTATTCCGTTCACCGGTCATATCACCATTGGTCCGTCGTACCATCCACCTTGGGGTTAACGCTACCAATCCATTTCAGTGTCGCTGGTATGTTCAAGAGAAGTCGTTCAGAGAATTTACCAACCTAGCTAACATCTCATTCGTTGCAATACCTTCACTCTCCATTTTTCATGACCGCCACCCTGAACCTTGTATCATCAGATCGTTTTCACCTCCACAAAATCATTTGCTCCGTTCTGTGTCGTAGATGTGGGATTCATTAAGGCCCTCCTACGACGGGTCACTTCTTGTCGACATCAGCTTATTATCCAAGAAGTTGACTTAGGGACAACCCTTTCAGTGCTTTGAAGCTTGCATGCCTAAATGGCAAGTTTCTCACTTCTGGCGACAGGTTTACATGAATGGCCTTCGACCGAAAGATTTTACATCATGTTCGACATCAACTCATGCATTCACACCACATGAATTGTACTGCAGTACCTTGAGGGTCATTATCATTATCGGTGATTCCTCTCGCGCCTATTAACAGCGTACATCATTAGCTGGTAATCAGGCGATGTCTTTCCATGTTCGACGTCAGAACATCTTTTCACATGGATCAACTTGTACTTTGGGCGAAGATTGAATGAGTTTGAAGACCCCAGATCTAGTTTCATCCATCTGGGCTGCGATATATTCGGGGAAATAAAGACATCAAATGTACATCACAACTACACAGATAATCATCCAAACTAAAGGATGATGGCTCTACCAGAATCATTAGTCTACCACACAGACGGTTGTCTGTCTTATGTGCATAAATATGAATTTATAAAGTTGAGCATGGGAATGCCTGCCTTAGCTAGATCATGAAAATATTTTGAAGATAACGTATTGTATTGTATCTTATTACAGGTCACCTTCCAGTTCAAAAAACCTCGGATCCTCGTTATAAAGCATTTCACCTGACATCAAAAGATTTACGACCTCATGCTTTAGGGGGCAACTGTTATAGACATATTTGGGCACTGCAACCCCAATCACATATGTCCATAAACCAAGGGCTTCTAAACCCCTAAAGGTTTTCTTTCATACCCTAAAGGAACAAGGTCAGCTGATTACATCATCTCCCAGAAGTTCCCCCTAAAAAACTACTCAAAAATGGTCAAAACAGGACCATACAGACTACTCCATGCATAGGGTGCGAAGCATCTCACCTATTACACACGGGGGCTGCAATGCATACTGGAAAGCCCTTTTGTAGGGTATGATGAGCAAAAGCAGACAAATGGCAGAAGCAATTTGCTAGGTGGAAACCCAGAGAATCTTCTAGAAACTGCTCATATGACACTTGCCTCTCTGAATTCGCCCAGGGATGAGTAAGAGATCTGAAATCTCCAAGTGGAACCAAGAACTATCAGTGAAATGACACTAATCAAAATCCTAGAAGCTGACTCACTCTCCTGTAAACATCTATATATGGATCCCTCATCCTAGAGATCCAGAGGCGGGAATTTTGTAATTTGCAAGGAAGTGTTGTTGGTTTCTCTTTAAAGACATTGTTGGGTGATCTTTCTTTGTATGAGGTGAATAGGGCTTTCATGCTGGGAGGATGATGCTGAATCAGACAACTTGGTTGTAATCCTCTCTTCTACTACTTCTATCAATAAAGCTATTTGATTTTTCCTCCATATGTTTGTATATCTCTGAATCTTGTATTTGTATATGCATTTATATGGTTAATGTACATCTGATCCTACATTGATTATGGTTATAGATCTCTATTCTTTGATGGTATTTTGCTTCTTTGAATCTACAGGTGTTCTTTGAAGCAGGGCAAGTGAGAAATAAGTGGCGAAAGCTCTATCAAGGGAGAGAGGAAACGAACAAGGAGACCAGCGAAAGACTGAGGTTGGTATCTCTGCTTCTCTCTCATCTATCTCTCATAAAGGAAAACATAAGTGACTTTAGTTTGTTTTTTTCTAAGATAGCTACCTATCTCAGTGGGACTAGCAGCTCTGAATGGACACTAGTTTTCTCGATAACAATGTTGTTGTGGGAAAGGTGGAGGAGGTATGGGGGCTAGGGCGCTATTGTCGAAGGGGTTAGGGTGCTAGGTGGTGCATACAGATAGAAAGGAGAGGGGAAACATTAGGATAACTTGGTGAAACAACAGTTGGCCTTGGCATTGATTGATGTGGATCGGGATATGCATATGACGTGCTTTAACCTTGGTAAGGGTTGCCATGAGAAGGAGCAGGAGGAGGATAGGTGTAAGTGGAACCAGTCCCCCCTAGGGTTGACCATAACTCTGTGAGGATGAGGATATGTTGGAGGTGGAGGGTGTGAGATAGATCCAATTATACCATCAGCAGCATGAGATTCCCTTGACGCATTAGCAACATCAGGTCGAGGCAGATCGAGAATGATAGTATAAACATATCATGATTATACATAGATCAGGTCATATTTCAAAGCTACTTTGAGCGCATCTTCCTCGGAATAGGGGGAAGTGGGAGGTGGCATATTTACCAATGGGGGGGGGGAGTGATCTAAGGAACCAATCCATGTAGACACGATATTCAAATTCAAAAGCTTTACATATGCTCCTCCTTTTATGTCATTCTTGAACATGGTTAGATGAGCGAGTGGCTGAAGTTTGACAGAAAGAGGTCAAGAGTTCAGTATCAGTGTCATAGCAGAGACGTAATTAGAAGTATGAAAGAAAATCTTTGGCTAGAGTCACGAAGGTGGAATGGGAGACATGTGGTTGGTCCACATACCATTTGGCGACAACTCCAGTAAGGGTGTGTTGGAACAAAAGAAGACGAGTGGAATTTTCTGTGATGGAATTAGATGAACACCACATATGAAATGAGCAAACATGATTTGTGGGGTCTTCTCTAGGAATACCTTCGAACTTGGGAATGTTGGAAGGAAGCTTGGTAGGCATAGTAGGCCAAGTAGGGTCATGGAGAAGAGGGTCGTTAATGAGCTGGCTGAAATCAGGGAGGCTCAAACCAGCCATAAAAGGAAGCAATGGAGTGGGAGTGACCATACCAGTAGAGGTTCTACTTGTGGGGTTACCTTTGTTTCCTGCACCCACATTGGTGCCTGACATGGAGGGTTGGGAAGACACGAAATCAAAGGAATAACTAAAAGAATTAGTAGAATCAGAGTCAGAATGAGGACTTAATGGAGGACTAGGAGGATGAATTCGAACTCTACGAGGGGTAGTAAGATGTCCTAAAGGAAACTAGGGGGTGCAATGGTGTCGGGACAAAGATGACTCAATAGACTAAAAGGAGATGATAGGAGAAAAAGAGTAACAAATAATAAGAAAACACCTAGTGAAGCGGTGCCAAGTGTAAACTAACGATATTAAGATGCTACTATAATTCAAGAAAACGCATCCTATCAAATAAAATTGACTTATATCTTATAGGTGATCTAAATCCTCAAAGAATTCCTATATCTATTATTTCATATGGCCTTCCAAAAGACTTATTACTTAACAGAATCTAATCCCCGCAAGCAGAGTTGTTCAGAGAAAGGTGGGGTAGAGAATCAATTGTTTCCCAAAGCCAGTCCTATAGGGTGTTTTCCTCAGATTGGTCACTACGGTTACCTTTGTCCCATGGGGGTAGTCAAGTCTTGAGCTTCTTGCTGATCATCCACCACACATGATTCCTTGCCACGGGTTGGGTAGGCCCCCGAGGAGAACTGCTCGCATCATGACCTAGCCTAACCCCCTCTGAATTGGGTTTCTGATGCACTCCGTCTTTGGCCCATGGGATGGTGAAGGATTTTAAGATCCCTAATATGTCAACTTCTATGTCTTAATGTAAGTGATTGATGGGTGTTATTCGAAGCCTATCCCACCATTCCTACACCTAACTACACAAAGTATTTGGCCTTGCTGCCCAAGTCAGCTTAATCTATGTGTCTTGAATTATTAAGGTGTAGTGTTTCAAGTCTTGGCTTGGCGGTGATAACCAATCTCATGTTCACTTACGATGTGCGTGTGTGAAAATAATGTTTCAAGTGGATGAGTTAATTGAGCATGTTTTATGATGCCATGTGCTACTGAAAATAAAGTGCTGAAAAAAATTGTAAATAATGCTGAAATGAAAAGAAAAATAAACAACCAATCAAGCACCCAAAACCCCACCCAAGAAGGTTATCAACAACTAAAAAAGAGGAGGCAAACAAGCTACCCAAAAACACATAAACGGCCTAAAAGATCTAATGTCAAAGGGACTGTGATCTAGAGACACTAATATGCTATAAATGGTGCAGACAAACAACAAAAATCATAGGTGTAAAATGTTGCAAAGGATAGGAAAGAAGCTCTAAAACCTAGGACACACAAGGGGTTCCTAAGGGGAAAAGACAAGACTAAACTCTAAAAGGAGTTAAATGGTGAAGAAACCTATCCTAGAGGGCTGGAAAACAATGGATCAGACCCTCAAAATTAGTGGCTGAAAAATGTTGAACCCTAGACTCCTCAACTCAGTAAATCTCTTCCTAAAAAGGTGGAGGTGTACTTTAAACCCTAAGAGGGTTTTGCCTTCCTCAAAGAGAAAAAATTAAGAGAATCTAGGCCTAGGGGAGACTCAAAAGAGGAAATAAATCCTTCCCAGTCCACACATAGCATAGTCGGCAATTCTCTAAAAAAATCTAAAGATTTTTCTAAAAAGGTGAAAAATGCAAGTTTTGACCTGGAAAGAGTGTAGAACATAGAAAACTGGGCCAAAAGTGTGTTCCAGAATGCAAAAAAGTTTGTTTTTCTCCTAGGATTCTCAGTTGGTAGATCTCGCCCAGGTTACGTCGTCTCTTAATCTGTTGGTATCTGTGACTTGCGGAAAGAACCGAAAAAACCAACAGAATCCAAAAATTTGACAGAAAAAGAAAGGAGAGATAATAATAGAAATTGAAAGGCTAAAAATTGTTGAAGAAAATATTGAAAACCACTAAAATGACATTCACCAAGGATCTGAATTACTACACCAGTGGAGTCGCCATTTGTTAGTGTAAAGATTTTGAGAAGAAATACCAAAAACGCTTCACTTAAGTCAGTAGTGAAAAGCGACCCTAACAACAATATGTGGTTGTTTATGCTTCATATCTACAATAGTAAAACGAAAAAACCATGCAACAAAGAGATTGTATGTGATCCAAAACATAGAACAACAAGGAAAACTTATGCGATAACCCAATAGAGAAAGAATTTTTAAATGAAGACTTTTTTTTATTAAATACACCTGGTGAAGGAGATCTACAAAAAGGGTCTGTAAACCCCCCTTGGTGGGATGGGTCCTTTGATGTTCTTGTGCTTCATCAATATTTTCTCTCTCTCAATGTGTGAAAAACCCAAAAAAAAAATTGGAACTCAAGTGAGATCTTGAATGTGAGAAGACGATAGTGACGACGATGATAATGATCATGGTGAAGAATGAATGGAAAACCTTCTTATTTATAACAAAGTATTGGGTTGATCTCAAAAGTGGAAAATAATAAAATAATATTGACCAAATCAAGATCTAACCGTTAGTAATACTTTATTATATATTTTTGAGAAGGAAAAGATATTCAAAATGGTTAAATATCTTTATTTAGAAATAATTAATAAATAAAATGATTTATTAATCACTTCACGAGGATTAAGAAATGTGTGAATTTGAAATAATTATTAAATAATGATTTAACAATTATCCCAAAACTAAAATTAAGGAATAATAAATAAATAATATTTTACTACACAAAATACAGATCGCAGAAGCCTCAAATCATTAATATTTTATTTAATTATTCCAAACTGATTTAGTCAAATGTGACAAGGAATAATTATAAAATAATGATTTATTAATTATTCCTAGAGAAAATTAAATAAATAATGATTTATTCAATTATTTTCATAGCGTTTTCCAATTTTAATCAAAAATAATTTAATAAAAGTGGTTTACCAAATCATTTCCTATGGTGAAAGTGATTTTACTATGGTAAAATTAATCTTACATTGTGTATTTAGATCCATCTAGTTAGAAATGGTTAGGTGATCATTTTTTAGGTGATAAGACATTGCCTTGACCCAATGCTTATCTTCACTAGCTTGGTCAAAACATTTGGGTTCTACTTGAGATAACTGATGGACCTTTGTATTCTAGCAATAATGTTGCAATGCCCAAGAGTCTCGACGTTAATTATCAACCTGAGGTTCGTCCAAACCTAACAGAGGTCGGCACTGTATGTGTAGCAATCACTCTCTCTTTCCTTTTCTAATCCTCATGGAGGTGAGAGATGTTATAAGTAGATTAGATGAACAAAAATCTAATTAAGTTTCCAAGCTAACCATATTACAGGAAAGTGAAATTGCAAAAATGAAATGGCACACACCTATGTTGATTGTAGGAAATGGAAAACACACTTTTCTTGGAAATAAAAGAGTTGGAAAGTAAACTTGAAATCTATGTTGCAAAAGCTAAAAATAGCACTCATAAAGCATATAGAAAATGCACCTAAAGGAAACTGAGATCTATACTCTTACAAACTCCATCCTCAACATCCCAAACATGTTCTAATATGATAACGGAACTAAATCAAGAGTTTATTGCTGAGCTGAATGAAGAAAATGGGTTGTTTTTTGGCTGCTACAGGATTCCTTTTATTGCTACAGGAAAAACCAGCAAGCCAGAAAAATCTGCTAATAAGAAAATCTAAGATGAGAGAGGAGTTAGGAATGATGTGAAATGATATTATTTAGCTATTAAATGCATAGAAAAACTAATTCTAAGCTTAAACACTATGAAACCAAGGTTTGGTCACTGTCTATAATCATAATCTTCATTACACAATAAAATGGGAAATTGCAGAAATTGTAACAACAAATGAAATGAAATGGAAAGAGACTTGAAAATGCAATGATAAGAAATATGAGTGATCCAACATGTTGATAGGTTGTATAAATAGCCTACAAATAAATTCAACTCATAAAACTAACTACTTAACCAAGCATAAGGCTATCAAACTATAGATTCCAAAAATGTTGATTCTTTAGTTAAACAAAGCAAATGCAAAGCATGAAAATGATAGTAATTGAAACATAAGAGGACTCTAAATCTCTTGGGATGGACCTAGCCCAAGGATGCTCAAAGTCCTTAAGGAGGAACCAAGCTAGAAACTAAAATGAGAAATTGGTTCCATTAACTTAGAATCTATCTTACATCAACAAATACAATGATGCAAAACTTGCTTAGAAATATTCAAGCCTAAGCTTCTTTCTAATATGTTCTTTCCTTTCTTCCTTCTAAGGGAAAACTCAAATATCCTATTTATACATTAGGTGAGGGAGTAGCTTCCTTGATAGGAGGGTTGCATTCCCACCCAAAAATCCTAAAAATAAGGGACCTTGCCCAAGATCTAACTCACAATAATAGCAGAAGGAATTAAATTTCCTGAGCCAACCAAGTTTGAGTCTTCATACAATAGGGAGAAAGTCCCTAAATTCTCTTCAATGTTGGATTCTTCATAATATGCTCAAAATATTTATAAATCCTACACAATAAACATATTAAGGCACATAAAAAATGAAAACCACATTGAATCCTCTAGGAACTCATTAAGCTAGGAAAATATACCATTAAGTGCAAAATGTGGGGTCAAAACATTGTTTTATGTGCCTAATAGTGGACTGATGGGCCTTATGATTTACCTATTTTGGAGGCCCATCATACCCCCCTACTGGAACCCTTGCTCATCCTTGAGCAATTTGATCTCCCTCTCTTCTCCACTTATCTTCATGTAGTTCTATGATTATTTTTTTAATATCCCTAGATGAACTAGTTATGACTGTCCATGTTGGATAGCACCCCGAATTATCCTTTATGTATTTCCATACTTAAGCTTCCTCTTCTTGAATTTGACAGTCCTTTATTCCTAGCAGCAAAGGTGTGTTGAATCTGCTTCCAATCAATTTAACCTCAAGCCTCTAGATTATCCTCTTATAAAGAGGAGTTTTTTCTAATGTTGCTTGGATTCTATCAGGAGAGTGATACTCCCTCATTTTCATGATGTAATATAAGCATTACCATCTCCTCTAGAAATCTTGTGAACTATCTTCTCCCAAAATCCTAAAAGTGTCCTCAAAGTTTAGGATGGTTTCCAAATATACTCTATCTCAAGGTCTTGTGCAAGAATAGTATGGGCTTGAGCAAGCAATTAAGGACATGGGTGTTCTGGTCTAATCCACAATGGCTCTTTTAATGCTTCCTCCAATGTGTTTTTCACTTCTTTTCTTCTAGTCTCTTCATGCCTCAACCAAGAGGCCAATGCCAAATACTATGCATCCCCCAAGTAAGGATTGGGATCTCAAACAGACATATCAGAGAGGACAAGGTTATGCCTATAAAATTTAGCTAGTTTTGTGTTGTCCTCCATGTTACACTCCTAGCAAAAGTATATAACATTCTTAGTCTCTTGCAATTGCATGGTGCCTCTTTGAGCCATCTGATTGATTTGGAATCTGCTTCGTTTCTCCTTTACAAAATGTGAGTATCTTTGCATGACTACCTATAATTGGTAGTCTTAAAGGAAAGATGTGCCATAGTACCTAGTGATGTTTTCAATGATGCAATCTAGGCACCTTTTGTGTTTGCTACAATTGACCGCTTAGGTATTTATTTTCTTTCTCAAGGTGTTCTTTTAGGTTGGTTTCTTTAATTTTCAAGAAGGCCATTTTCCCCCTTACTTTGTTGAATTCATCCTACATTCCAGCAAGATCTGCCACCCTTTTATCTTGGGAAATTATTTTCCACCTATGGGCTTCTACCTTGGCTTTCCCCACTTCAATTATTAGGCGGGGTACTAGATGTGAAGGCATCAGTATGCTTGATATTCCTACGATAGGAGGATCATCCCTTAATGGCCAAGAAAAGAAGGAAGGTGGATTCCTTGGTGCAGGTTGCTTTGTCACTTTTTCTACCCTTTGTAACTTTGTGTGTTGTTCATGTAGCTAGGTATATTGTTCCTATAGTTGCTCTATTTCCTCTAGAAAAACTATTGTTTTTCCTTTTTGCACCTTTGTTCATATTTCCCAAACCTCTGGTAGGCCCTATACTTCTTCTTCCTGATGCACTTTCTCTTTGGGGCTAGGTGTTTCCTTAATTTCAATAGGAGTGGAAAAATGAGGTTGAGGATTTCCAGTAGATATATATCTAGTGCTTTTTCTTCTTGCATATTCAATTAGTTTGACAAACTTTCTTACTTTGGGTTTGATAGGGGTACTCTATCCTACCAAGGTGGTTTGTATCTCCTTTTATTCCTCCCCCACGATAGCTTTCTTCTTCCTTTTTTATGGGTTGGCTACTGCCTTCCCCTTCCTCTTTTTAAATGTCATCTTTTTAGGCTTACGTATTTCTTCTTGTGCTTCCATAAATTACTATATATCCATGTCCATAAAATTGGTCCAAGAAATGGGATAATGTAATCCTTCCAGTGCATCAGTTACAATAGTTTAATCAAGACATGAAGGGTGAAATACTTGTGCTTTCCTTCCCTCACTTTAGTGCTCGTCTCCTTCAGATATTGTAGGAAAAAAAATGGTATGATCATTAAATTAGAGGTTGGGAGGTGGGATTGGAATCTTTGTTGATATAGTAGCTTGAATTGGTAAGCATGGACTATGATCAGTCGTCCCTGACAAGATATGTACTTGAGGATGTGGTAGGATACTCACCCCAGGGGTAAGGAAAGCTTTCCCTCCTTACTCAAATTATGTCCTCATCGAGCTTCTCATATTTTAGGAAATAAACATTCTTGGCAATGATGACCTCATGCCTCTCTTGCTTATTCCAATGAATTCCTTTGGGAAGGGTTGTAATTTTGCTCATAGATCCTTCATTGAAGTAAATCTCCAACCCCCAACTATAGTGATAAACTCATGCTCCTCAAGGTTTTGTAAATTCATGGCAAACTCCATTGCCACTTCATCATCAAAGCCCCTAAGATTTTCAAAGAACCATAACTAATGGTAATTTTCAAAGATGGAAACAAGTCTAGGGTGTTGGTGAATCCTTTTGGTGTCAACATGTTCCCTTCTGTTAAAACTACCCCTCATTCTGTAGGAAGAGGAGAAATAGAGTTGTCCTATTACAGGGTTCCCTCAGTCAAGTTTTGGAGGCTAATTTCCAAACCACACTCAAATATTTTTCTTCTTATAACTCTTATAAGCTCAATTGAACTTCATCAAATGGTCCATTTCTTTGTGCTTATAACAATTCTAAGAGAGCAAGTTGTCATTGTGCTACTATAGGAAACAAGGTTGTTGGAAAATGCAAAATGGAAACTATTAATTCTTATTTTACTTAACCTTGATACTTGCTTGTGAATTTTAGTTAATCTTCTTATGTTCTTTAGTTAGATCTTTTCATCAAACAAATATCAAGAAAGAAACATCAACAACAAAGGACACAGAATTAGGCTCTCAGCTAGGGCAAAACCTAGTAAACTATTCTCTTCTTAGAGAATCTGCTTCAAAATGAGACATAAATACCCAAACCCTAGACCAAGTCCTTCTCCAAGTACCAAGTCAGCCCTCCAACAAGTCTTTTCCCAATTTTGCACCAACCAACTTCAAACTGCAATTTCAACTTGCTAGCTTCAATACAACAACTTATCTTGTAACTTCAGCCCTACAATTTCGGCCTTGCAGCTTATATGGAAACCTTAATTTTTCCTCCTCTTGAGACCTTCCTAGAGAAAGGAAACTCTTCCCAAGGACAACGAGGTTAAGGTAGGGTTTTCTCTCTTCCAACTACAAGATTTTGCAATTCATCCTCCTACAACTCGGACCTGCAACTTTGGCCTCCTTTTGCAGTACCAAAAACCCTAGAATTTCACACGTGTGAGAGAAATAGAGCCAAAAAACAAGATATTTCATCCTTCTTCCTTGTCTTAGACCTTTGCTCCTCTTTTTGACTTCTCCCAGCTTCATATTGGCCTTCTATCTTGATAAATCAAACTTGTGGAGAGAGTGAGTGTCGAATGAGGTCGAATTGCTTCTTTATATAAACTTTCCAAGGGGTTGAATTCCCTCCTTTAGGTAGTCTTGTAACTATCAGGGCTGACTTGTACTTTTGGAGTTTCTTGGACTTTCTAACTCAAATAAATTCATTTTACAATTATATTTTTATCAGAAGGGTCTTATAATCATGATGTTGAGTCCTTTGACTCATGACAATAAATCCTAAGACCTAACAAACCCTAAAAGCACGAAGAACACACTTTTACTTAGAATACCATCAATAAATAGCATGAAACCAATGCTTTAATAATAATAACTTTTTATTTTCTTCTCCTATTTTTTATATAGGATACGTATTGAAATGAGTACAACAACAATTATGAAGACTAAAACTAGTTACATTCTTCAACACTCTGTCTTAACTGGGGAGGTATTCATAATTGTAGAACCAATAAAACATCATTCTCAAATTGAAGAGTTCTCATAATAAGAGTTAGATTGATAAGCCATACTATAAGCATAATCATTATTACCACCATTGTCTCTAAGGCCTAACTAAACAAGCTTTACTTTAATCAAGAGCATTATGTTGGGAGGTTTTACGTGTGGTATTGCACTACCTCTACAAGGTACATACCCCATCCAGATGTCTACAAGGTATGCTCCTTTTAGAAACATTCTTATCTTGGATCTCCAATCCTTAGTCCTCAAAGAATATCGGTCCTCTTTGACCACTCTTCTATTGGATACCTATCCCATCCTCAAAGAGTGTCAGTACCTTTCCTTTCTTGGATGTTATATCCTCGAGGAAACCACATATGCTTATCCAATCCTTTACTATTCTCTCTTCATCACCTGAAGAAGATAATGCACATGTGATGTCCAATATCACTCCCTCTCAGTTAGAGAGGAAATCCCTATTCTCCCTTTTACAAGAGAACAGATCCCTGCTCCTATTCAAGGAGACTTCTTTTACTCCCTTTCAAAATTAGAGAAGATCCAAACTTCCTTTCTATTTTGGAATTCAATCATCACAATCCTTATAGCTTGTCTTCATAAGAGTACCAACTACTAGTTCTTCATAGATTTGGCTCCCTCTTTTCTTTGCATCTCATCGTATCAAGCCTGCTTTATTTTAAGGTATCATGGAGCCATCTTCACTCTTCAATCTTGTGATAGGTTCCAGGTCATTTTTCTTGCTCATCACTTCCATCTTCGCCATCATAGATGAAGGAATTATATTGAGCCTTTCCAAACATCAAGATCATAACTTCCTCATTACAGTGATCTTATTTGACCTTTAGGTTATCTTCTCGTACAACTACCTTTTAATCCCAAGATGGACACATCTTTACTTCAAAGTTTCCAAGTATCATATGTTGAACTTCTCCCAACATTCTTCATACACTTCCATCCATACAGTTGAGCTTGCCTCAATTGTCATCATGTTTTCCTGCAAAATTATTCCAGGTAACAAAATAATATGTTAACTAGATAGCCAACAATAATGAAAATCAGACTTACCTCATCATTATAACCTTCTCGTACCATCAACATCCTTATCGGCCATCTCCACTTGAAACTTTCTTCATGCATCATAGTGCCTAAGGATCGAACTTGATTAGCAATGAGGCTTATCATGGGTAAATTATATGGACCTTAAGGCCACACTCTAGCTTATTAAAATCACCTTTTCTCACATTTCTTTACATGTTTTGTTATATTTTGCTAAGTGAGAAGGGTAAAGATGAGATGTTATGTCTTGTGGCCTAATGTGCATTAATTGCAGGATTTGGAGAAATTTTGGCTAATTAAAGCGGAGGAACTTGAAGTAGACAAGCAACAGGGATTGTAGGAGATTGGATCTCCCTCCTTAACTCCTCACTCACTCGAACATTCCTCCACCAAATCTCATCAGCCCCGAGTTACAAGTAGCCAAGACACTGAGGTCATTGGCAGCCAAGCCAGTGATAGTTGAAGACAATTTGATCTCAAGTTGGAAGCCAAGACTCCCTAAATTTAAGGAAGTTATTGGTAGATTCTTTTTTATAAATAAGAAGGCCTAGAACCTCATTAAGATTGGACTTTTTTTTTGTAGGCAATAGGCATTTTCGAGCTAAGACATTGTGACTAATAACTCTTATGTATTTTCTCATTTTAATGAAAATGAGAAGCTTTCCCTTGATCTAGCACTAAGTTGAATCAGAGAGCTGAAGCTCTTGACTTAGGGCCCAACCTTAGCAGCAAAGGTTCCTCTTTCTATACATGTATGCTTAGATTGCATTCATAGTTAGTTGCGGAAGTGATTTTGGTTTTGTTAATCTGCAAGTATTTGGATGATTAATTAGGTTGCTTCCATTTGTGGATAGATAGATCAGTGGTATCATTGTGACAGTAAACACTTCAAAAAAGCTTATGATAGTGGCTTTCACCTCATCTCCCTTCTGGGATCATGATTTGAGGGTTCCATTCACACAGCCCAAAAAAAATAGATTTATTGTTTGATTACTACAGAACCTATGGTTTCTTGTTGAATAGATCACTCCCTCTAAATTTCTTAGAGGTATCTGCAATTGTCATTTTGATATCTTGAGTTTGCTATGGTTTAGAAGCACTTCCATTCATAAACTTAGCCATTATCTATTAATAACTCTGTTTTCCTCCATTCAACTCATCTTTTCCTTGTATAAATGAATTTGTGCATAAATGAAGAAAAGAGTGTATGTTGTTGCAGGAGCTTCTAATCTGTAGGTAGACTTCATCTCATTCACTTCATCCAAGTCTTCTCCACCTATGCTGCCAAGGTCCACCAAACCTAATCTGAATTATTGTTTTGTAAGCAAAGTGGTCACTTCCATTGAGCAAATCCAACCATATTAAAGCATTTGAATGAGCCTTGGGAAGTGTGCACCTCATTTATGCCTTATTTCCCCATCAGACACCTTCCCACACTTCATTACACCTTTCCTACCCCCTTATAAGATTTTGGCCTGTTTCCTGTAGTAAAACAGGGCATCCTGTAGTAGAACTAGGACATCCTGTAGTACTACAGGAACCTTGTAGCAGCCTGTTTTAAGCCCTAATTGAGTATAAATGGTCATCTGAGCTTAGGTTATGCCTCCACGTGGTTTCCATACCCTTGAAACTAGTCCATACCTTCTCCTCCATACCTGTCTCCCCTTCCAAAGAACAAGTTGGAAATTAGAATTTTCATTCATAAAAATAAACATCAAAAAGGCTTTTTTTTGCAATTTCTAAGTTAGCACATGCATGCAGCATTCAAAATAGTTCTTAGATCAAATTTCATGCTCAGTTAGTCCAGGTCACTAAATGTTATAAGTAAGGTTAAGTTAGGTTTCTTTTGCAAGAAGAATGTGTAGATGTTTAGCTAGATGATTTCATGTCACTTTATAGCGCCTTCCAATTCGGACTTTTATTTCCTGTAGTAGGAAGCATTCCCTTTTTTGCATTAAGGATAATTTTCCCTTTTCCATTTGGTAGTCAGACTCCTTCTAGTTTTCCATTTCCTTAAGAGTTTAATTTTTCCTTGTCGTTGACAAGTAATTCCTTCTAGTGTCCTTCCAGCTGCCTTCCTTGTTCACGTTAGCTCTGAAACCATGTTGGAAAATGCAAAATGGCAACTATTAATTCTTATTTTCCTTAACCTTAATACTTTCTTATGAATCTTAGTTAATTGTCTTGTGTTCTTTAGTTAGATAATTACATCAAAAAAATCAAGAAAGAAATAGTAACAACATAAGACACAAAACCCCTGATCGAGGTGTGTGCCCAAGTACGTCGACCAGGTATGGTAGTCAGGTTACATAAGGGAAGGGTACTACCCACCACCCCCAACATGCTCATGGCGATGGGTGCCGTGGCCTCCCACATGGTAACTGACAGAAGACAGGGGAGAAGTGGCAGTCAGGGCCAGGGTAGTGAAGGAGGTGGGAAGGCTAAGCCAGGACAGGTGATGGGATAGAGGAAGGTGGAAGGGGATTATGAAGGAAGTCAGGATGGAGGGAAGAGTATAGTCGATACGGGAGGAAGGAGGAGCGAAGGCACAAGATAGGGAAGCGATCAACAAAGACCTTTGTGAACCGTTTCTAGGTATGTTCACTGACCTTACACGCCCATTGCTATGTTTACTGTGCTATTCCATGGCTGGGGGGTGAGGGAGAAGACCGGGGAGGGTAATTGGGGTAAAGGCTGGGGAGACCAGTGTAAGCTAGGGGAAGGTGATTGGGTTTGAGCTAGAGGCTGGTGCCGGGAGAGAAAATCAGGTCTGGGACCTTGAGAAACCACCTACGAATAATCAAGATAGTTGGGTTACCAGGGAGGGAGGGGAGATTGTGGCTAAGCATGCGCGAGGGAAGGCAACTTGTCTCGGCAGAGATGTGAGACAGCAGCACTAGGCAGAGGGGCGAGGGAAGGCTATGCGAGTGGGAGTGATGGTAACCTGGCTCGATGGGCTAGCAGTGAGCGCTATAAGCATAATTCGGGTCTAGCACCAGGACATTACCCTTGGGAGTAGGTGAGAGATATGCCATAATCAGAGAGGTGGAGAGGCTACCGCAAGGCAGGCGAGCAAGGATAATGAGAGGCAGAAGAGGGGCACATATGCTTCAGGCAAAGGAGAGGCACCGCATCTTGGGGTAGAGGGGCACCTGGGCAGAGGCAATTTTGGTTGGAAATGTGAGGGGAGGGGAACCAACATCAATTCGGAAAGGCAAGAAACTACGCCCCATGAACTAACGCATATTGTGTGTGAATAGGCTTGGAAAAGAGAAGCAATGGCTAGACCAGCACGTGGAAGAGGACGAGGTAGAAGGGGGAGGTAGCTACCTAGAGAAGCAGACCCGAGCACCACGGAACCTAGGCATAGGAGGAAGTCAGTAGAACGACTCATCAGCAAAGCGGTAGCAACGTACAGGGAAGGAAAAGATGCAGGCATCCGTAAGATTTTATAGGAATGAGAGGAGAGGATAAAGCAGGAGGAGGAGTTCGAAGAGGAAATGGAGAATTGGCGGGAGGTAATCCTGGATCCTGGGAACACTAGGGGTAGACTCACCCAGTTTAAGTAGACACTATATATGTACTGGCTCATGAAGAGCCTTATGGGGAAGGTCGTGGAGAAAATGTCAGTGGGGATGGCTATGACCCTCCAGGACATGCCCAATTACAAGAAATACTTGCAAACCATTCAATTCCAGTTGTGTAAACAGGACATCCACCTAGATCGTATCGAAAGGCACATCCCTTGTATTATCGAGCTGGCTGACATACCTAGAGACTCTGCCAAGACCCGGCTCCGGTGGATTCTACCTCAGAAGATCAACAGGATTAGTCAAGTTCCAGGATGTTTTTTTTTTTGGTTTCTTGTGGGTAGCATTTACTTTTATTGATGCATGCTTATGATAAATAAACACATAGACTTTTATCATGATATTGATGCATATATAGCTTGGGTAGATCGAATGAAACTATATTATTTTTGGATGGCTTATAACGAGGATAGGTGGCCAACAGACTTGGTTTCCCACTAGGCAAGTTGAGGCCACCTATCTCACATATGTGGTGTAAACTTGTCTTTTATAAATAGAAAAAGAAGGTCCTACCAAGCTTAACAAAAAAAAAAAACATAGGACACAAAAATTAGGCTCTCAACCAGTGCAAAACCCCTCCAAGGGTAAAACTCAGAAAACTCTTCTCTTCTTATAGAATTTGCTTCAAAATTAGACACAAAGACCCAAACCATATACCAAGTCCTTCTCCAAGTACCAATTCAACCCTTGAACAATTATTTTCCTGATTCTGCATCAACCAACTTCAAACTGCAACTTCGACCCACTAGCTTCAATACTGCAACTTGTCCGGTAATTTCAACCCTGCAATTTTAGCCTTGCAGCTTCTATGGAAACCCTAACTTTTCCTCGTCTTGAGATGTTCCTAGAGCAAGGAAACTCTTCCCAAGTTCAACAAGGTCAAGGTAGGGTTTTCTCTCATCAAGCTACAAGATTTTGCACTTCGTCCTCCTGCAACTCAGATCTGCAACTTTGGCCAACTTCTGCAACACCAGAAATCTTAGAACTTCACACATGTGAGAAAGATAGAGCGCAAAAACAAGATATTTCGTCCTTCTTCCTTCTCCTAGACCATCGCTCTTATTTTCATCTTCTCCTAGCTTCAGATCAAACTTGTGGAGAGAGTGAGTGCTAAATGAGGTCGAATTGCTTCCTTATATAGCCTTTCCAAGGGGTCGAATTCCCTCCATTAAGCCAAATTGTAACTGCCAGGGTTGACTTGTACTTTTGTAGTTTCTAGGACTTTCTAGACTCAAAATAAATTCCTTTTACAATCATATTTTGCCCAAAAGGATCTTATAATCATGACGTTGAGTCCTTTGACTCATGACAATAAATCATAAGACCTAACAAACCATAGAGGCACGAAAAACGTGCTTTTACCTAGAAGACCATTAATAAAGAGAATGAAACCCATGATTTAATAATAATAAATTCTTATTTTATTCTCTTGTTTATTAGATAAGCTACATATTGAAATGAGTATAACAACAATTAAGAAGACTGAAACTAGTTACTTTCTTCAACAGGGATTTTCGGTTCCAACACCTATGTGTTCTTTTAATGGACAAAAATCCAATGTGTAGCAGCAAGGTTTTGATTCGAGGGTCTTTCAACAATATATATTCAACAAATTTGGCATTAAATATAAAATAAATGATAAACCTCCTCTTCCTACCACTCATTGCTTAACGATTATAACTCAGATAAAATACCCAATTTGACACAAAGCAATTTTTTATGCCAAGTGTATAATTCGTTTGGAAGATGACTGATAGAAAGTTCAAGAGATTTTTGGCACCAACCATTCAACACATGGAAAGGGTTTGATTGCTTGCCAAGGGAAATATTGTATTGTTTTACATATTCTTGTAACAAACCTTGTTTCGGTCCTATAACATCCTACAGTCAATGGGAAACCTGTAGCGAACCTATAGTTTTGTGTGATTCACCTATAACTCTTCACTATGGCATGTGGCTTTTCAAAGGAAATATTAAACAATAGTTATTTTAAGATGGAGGTGATTACTAGGGTGTAACGTGGTTATGGGGTGTTAAGGATGGGACTCAACACGTAGTGTTGGTTGTCCCATCTACCACTCCACTTTCAATGTGATTATATGACATACTCACCACCTCATCCTCCTTTGGTCATTACATCATTAAAATAAAATCCACCTTTTTCAAATGTGACAAGGAGATAACTCGTTTGTCTTACTTGAATACGACACATGGGAGGAAAATTTTAAGAAAGGTGGGTGTTGGAACTATTGTTTAGTTTTCAATTACTAGCTTATTTGAACCCCAATTTGTGCACAAAAAGGAAATTTTCACTATGTTTGAGATGAATTAAGAGAGAGTTCAGGGCTCCATACCTTGTGTTTACCTTTCAGAATCTTGGTGTTGATGAATTCCATGGTTGTCAGTGATTCATAAACTGGTTTGATGTTGTTTATTGTGTATAGTTCATCTAGTAATAGTGTGTAGTGGATCCTATAACTACTTAGGACTTCTTCATAAATATTAGAGCTATTGAGTTGTTGAAAAATATGGTTCCCTCTTAGATATCCTTATATTCTAGAAAAAGTTGGGTCTACAAGGCCTTTGCAGCTTGCCACAAGACTGTGTAGTTTCCTGTAGCAAGTTGAGAGGCCTTTCAAGCTCAGTGAAAAATCTTCTCAGATGATGTTGGTAACTTGATAATTCAAAATGATGAATCAAATGTGGATGGAGAATGTTTTAAGTTTTATGTGATGAAGAAGTGAAGGAAATAAGTTTCTACGGTGTGAAATAGTGCTAACGGAGTGAAAGGGGAACATTTGTGGAGCTAGGACATGGAAAGGGTAATTATTAGGACCCTCTTGGCAATCCCCTTTAAACAAGATAATAATAAAAACTTGGATCTGTAGTTATTTTCATAGACAAGTTTCTCTTGTAGTAGTTTTGACTTTCATATATCACTTCAGGAATGCTTGAGGTAATATGTGTTGATGACTTGAAAAAGGTGCCAAATTTTCCCCATTGTTTCTAACTTTTGTAGTATGTTCATTTTGGTTGACTTGATTTTTGTTTCTTCTTATGTTGTATGGGAAATTGTTCCTGCATAAAAATGAATATGAGAGATGATAAAAAGTTAATATGTTTTTTTTTTCCTTTTTTTTATGGGCTCAATGGTTACTTCATGGAGGTTTTCAGCCAAATAACTTGCTTCATGAACCTTAGAAGAGTTTTTCACCTAGAGATTTATTCTTTTTCTGTCTTTTTTCTTCTTTTTTTCAAACTCAATGACTACCTCATGGAGGTTTTCAACTAATGGTCCTGTCTCAAGCACCTCAAAGAAGGTTTTCACTTGAGAGTATTATTTTTTAAACAAAGTCTTTCCGTAGAAATCACATGAGAGAATTTTTTGGCCGACGCATTTCCAACCAACAAGTGTGGTTCATCATTAGGACCAGATGAAGAGGCATGGATCATAGAAGCTTGAATACAAAAAGTATTATTTTTCTTTATTTTTTTATGTTATTCAGTAGTTGGATGGGTTGAGAGAACTGGTTCTCTTAATCACATTCAGTGCCTTACTTATTGAAACTATAAATTCATCGTTGGAAAGGGGCTTCCTATAAACTTTTAGTTTGTAACAATTCACTCACAGTGGGATCTGCTCCTCATCTAGGTTTTGATCCTGACAACGCTATTGTCATAGAATTTTTCCACCAAGTAACGTCCCAACCATATAGTCATTAGCTTTCCTTTAAATTCCTTCAAACTAAATTCATATAAGAGAGCCCAATCATTGTTTATCCCTATATAAGTCCCGTGTTAACCCAAAAACCCCTTATTAAGCCCACGATATTGAGTGATTACATTTCTATTGTTATATCGCTATGTAGGCTAGAACATTTCATGGTACCATTTTATTATAATTGTATCATTTGCATCCTACAAACACACACACACACACACACACACACACACACATATACACATATATACAGATATATATATATACACATATACACACACACACATACATATATACTAAGGAGACCTAGTCATAGGATCATCAAATATTGTCTTATTCATTATATTTATTGTATAAGGAGGTTCCCCCCTCAAAATTGACTATAATTATTGGTTTCTTATCATTTTTAAGGCGCAAGGATCATAATATTTTCTATCAAAACTCTTGATCCTAAGGTTTTACTACTTCAAACAGGTCATCGTGGCATTTTTGCTATAAATGTTTTCTAGTGTTGTTTTAAATGGTGAAACCTGGAGAAGATTTTGAAGACATCCCAAGAAATCTTTGTTCAAGTTCAAATCCTAGTTCGCTAATTTTTTCGAGATATGGTCCAATGAAGTTAGGGTTTCTGAAGGATCCTAAATCATGTCTCAAACAGGTCAGGTCAACATTTACGCTATAAGTTTTTTTATGTGAGGCGTTAGACCATTAAACTTCAACCACATTGAGGGGAAATAATGGTCAACATATGGTCCAAGTTATAGATCTTGGTTCTCTATATGCTAGGATATATGACCCATGGAAATTAGGGTTTATATATGCCCTAGAATTCAGTCTCAAATAGGTCAGTTTGGAATTTCTACTATAACCTATTTTTATGAAAGGATTCACAAAGTAAAACTTGGACCATATGAAGTAGAAATATTGAGGAATATTTGGTAACATTTTTATAATTTGTTTCACTATACTTTTACAGTTATACCCTATGGAAGTTAGGGTTTGTGAATAGTCATTAAATAAATTTTCAACAAGTTAGCTTCATACTTTTTCTTTGTCTTCTTCTTTTGAATTTTCTAGATTGTGAAATCTTCAAGAATTTCAGGAGACAAATAGAAGTACCTCATGTACAGGTTCCAAAATTATATTTTTAAGAATTGGACACGTGGCACACTATACAAGTTGCTCAAATAATCAACAATTTTTGGGAAAGTAACTATAGCCTTTAATTAGCACATCAGATTCAATTCAGACCTGTGGAATTGTAGAATCTACATATCACAGTGTTGCAGAACATATTTTCAGATCTAGAAGGACTCAAATCTGAGAGATATATCAAAACAATATTCAACCATTATGATATTCTCCAAATTAATATACGTAAATTACTAGTGTCCGAACTATTCATTAGAAGAGCCTATTATTATTATTCAACATGCCTCTAAAAAAAGCCACTACACCAATGAAATCCACTAAAGGCCCATCCTTAACCCATGAAGAAAGTGAAGATCTAGAATTTAGGTTATCTCAATTCGAGAAGAAATTTAATGAAATGGATGGTAGTATGTTGAAAAGGGTGGATTTCTCAAGTTCTCAAGAAAATCTTAGAGGAGAAATGGAAAAGAAGATGAATGAAAATAAGGAAGTGTTGGAATTTTCAATGTGCAACTAGAATAAAAGATAAGCATGAATTGCTTTATTATTGAACACAAGAATGATCATATAAATACATTGTGTGACCTTTGGTTTCATAGTCTAAGAGGTCTATTGGACTTTCATGACTATTGGAGTTCTTACAGATCAACCCTTGTGGATTAGGTGTCCAACATTCCCACACTTAATTTGAACGAGTGTATATAAGTCCATGAAGAGAGCTAAAATACAAAAACGTAAAAATTCATGGTAGAAATTGGTTGGATATGATATTTGGAAAGGTGGCTTTTAAGGAAGACCACAAACCCAATTAGGTGGAAGAACTCAAGGTCTTAACTGGTGGTGTTTTAAGGTTGACCACCAACTCTAGAACACTTTATGTAATTCTTGGAATAGTTCCAAATCTGGCTAGAAGTTGAAGTGCTCCCTAATTCATTGAAAAGGTAGGAGATTGTTGAGCTCTCAACTGATGGTGGTTTAAGGCTAACCATCAACTCTGGAATGCTTGGTGCAATTGCTAGAACAATTCAAAATTTGGCTAGAATTTGAAGTTTTATGCTAATGGAAGTGCTCCCTGATATTGTTTTGAAGATGACCACAATTGAATCACACTCATAACTTTGATTATGGTTGCATCTTTGATTTTAGTTCAGGCTTGAGGCTCTAGTTTTATTTGTTGCTTAGGATCTTCGAAAATCGTAGTTGATCATTAATTCCCCCTTATCAGATACAAAGTGAGAATATGATACAACTGTTTCTCACACTCACTTGTACATGCTTGATTAATAGGGCTTCAAAACTAGAATCCTTACTGTCAATCCCCACTTATCCCATACAAAATGAGAGGATGAATATGTTTCTAGGGTGTTCACAATGTTAATTTTCTTAGGGCTATATTTTTCTTTGCTTTAGATAATTTCATTTCATTATTTACACATTGAATTAACCCCACAACATCATAAAATCATTTAGCAACATATGCAATTATATAGAAAGAACATTATCATCATCAATGCAACAGAACATAAAGGAACAATGGAAGAAAATCATTCACACATAGAGACATCGGGATTGGTTAGAGACTAGGGCAAAACACCACAAGGGGGAAAACCCTTTCAAATTCTTCTTCTTATTAGATTGTCATTGAATGATTCAACAAAGCAAGAGCACAATGATTCAGATCTTCAATCACAAAAATTATCTATCAAAATAACCCAACAATGTTCAGAAATATGAGCCTAGAAATAACATTGATCAGATATAACTTTCCAGCCTATGGTCAACTGTAAAAATGAAACCCTAGATTCTAGTCGCATGGAGAGAGTGTACGTGCGTGTAGTTGAAACCCTCTAACTTCATGGACAATCTTGTGTGTCTGCGGTTGCAACCAAAAATTCCTTGTGGCAACCATGAACCTGTAAATCAAAACCCTAGATCACACGTGCGAGTTTCAGACCCTGCAATTTCTAACCTATATGAACCAATCTCCATGAACCACTTAGACTTGTGTGAGCCAAATCAAAGAAAGAATAATTATTGATGATCTTTAAATGAGGGTCACTTGACTTGTATTTATAGGTTTCCAAGGGTGTCCAGATTCTTCTTAGGGCCAACCTATCCTTTTATGCGCTTGTGCATTTCCAAAATTAAAATTATATTTTCTTTACCCAAATTAAATTCTTCAAAGGGTTAGGAGGGGTCTTTCTTGATGAGAAAGATTATCCAAAGGAGGGAATTTATCCCTGAACTGCCAAATTAACACTCCCTCTCAGCTAGGGAGAAAATACTAACTACATTATCTCGTCATCAACAAATATAGTCACTACATATCTTGGCTCATATTTGTTCATCTCTGCTGACTTTTGCTTATTTACTGATGCCTGCTCATGTTGCTTTGCTCTTTATCTCTTGCTCATATGTTGAACACTCTTGAATCTAAAAGAAGAATCATTTGACATCAGAGGGGAGTCCAAGCTATCAAGGATGTTCCCACCTATAACAAGTTAATCAAGGAGAAATGTTTCTAACATCCTTGGGGGTGAAAGAAAGACGCCCCTACCATTAGTGTCATTGGACAACTGTCCGACTTAATTTTAGGGCGGGTGATTTGCACAAAGTATCTATATCCTGGAAGCCTTGTGGTAGATGTGCACATTGATGGTATCATTGTCCCCCATAACTTGATCAATATTGGGGTTGCCATCAATATGATGACTAAGGATACTATGCTTAAGTTGAATCTTCAAGGATCATTAAGAAAGACCACAACAGTCTTGCAGCTTGCAGACAGGTCCACAGTAGCTCCTGAGGGAGTTGTTGAGGATGTGATGGTCTCCATTGATTCTTGGGAATACCCTACTAACTTATTAGTTCTCCAACCTAAGACCAAGTTCAATGGTTATCCTCTCATCCTTGGAAGGCCATGGTTAGCCACTACTGATGCTTACATAAGTTGCAGGGCTGGGAATATGACCATTAAAAATGGGCATTTGTCCAAACAATTGGTCTTGTACCCTCTTTCTCAACCATCTCTGGAGCATGACTTACCTTTATGGTTAGAAGAGGAGGAGGAATATGAAGTCTACTCTTCCCCAATTTGTACCCTAGATGCTACTATAGGAGTGGGGCAACCTGATGAAGACGACAGGATTGAGAAAATCCTCCAGAATCAGCCCCCCAACACCATGTCTCTGGAGGAGTTAGTGAAGAAAGTTGAAGATAACCCTTGGACTAATTTGTGCCTAGCCTACTGAATTCCTACTCAGTCAAGATGATAGAATTAGGTCTAGAAAGAACATTTAAAATCAACCCCTCTCTCTGCACATCAAGAAGAGGAGTTATGTGACATGCTAAGAAAGCATCTAGATGCCTTTGCCTGGATTTACAAGGAAATGAAGGGAGTGCACCCTTCGGTGTGTACTCATAACATTTACATCAAGGAAGGCTACAAGCTAGTGCACCAACCTTAGAGGAGAATGAACCCAGCCATCAAGGATATCTTTAAAGAAGAACTACAGAAGTTTTTAGATGCAATGTTCATTTACCCCATCTCAAATAGTGAGTGTGTATCTCCTCTAGTTCTAGTTTCAAAGAAACATGGGAAGTGGAGGATCTATGTGGACTACAGAGAGCTAAACAAAGCCACCAAAAATGACCATTTCCCTCTACCTTTCATTGACCAAGTATTAGATGGTCTAGCAGGAAAGAAATTCTTCTCTTTCCTGGATGGATTCAGTGGTTACAACCAGATCCAAATCAGTCCAGAGGACCAGGATAAAACCACCTTCACCTGTCCCTGGGGTACCTTTTCTTATAGAGTTATTCCTTTTGGATTATGCAATGCTCCTGCCACTTTTTATAGGACATTCCTAAGCATCTTTGCAGAGCTAGTCCATGAATATGTGGAAATTTATATGGATGATATCACCCCCCTATGGGTGTGATTTCCTAGAGGCTCTATCTAACCTCAGAAAAGTATTAAAAAATGGCAGTGAAATGAACTTATCCCTCAGTCCTAAGAAGTGTGAGTTCTTGATGACTGCAAGGACTGTCCTAGGTCACTCAATATCCCAAGAAGGACTGCAAGTGGACCCAAATAACATAGCTATCATAAAGAGGGTCCCTACACCTCAAAAGCAGAGGGATGTCAAAATTTTCTTAGGTTTAGCTGGATACTATAGGAGATTCATAAAATACTTCAACAAGGTAGCCTCACCTTTCTTGGACTATTGGCCAAGGACTCCGAATTTTTATGGTCAGAAAGTTGCCAAGACGCCCTAGAAACCCTAAAGGATAAGTTGACTACTGCACCTATACTCTGAGGCCCAAATTTGGCTTTTCCTTTCCACGTCCATGTTGATGCCTCTGACAAAGCTATAGGAGTAGCTGTGGGCCAGATAGATGACAAGTTACCTTATGCCAATTACTTCATCAGCAAACATCTATCCAAGGTTGAATTAAACTATGTTGAGACTGAAAAAGAGCTCCTAGTTGTTGTCCATTCCTTAAATAAATTTAGACATTACATCATTGGTTACCAGACCTTTGTATATATTGACCATGCTACTATTAAATATTTGATGAACAAGCCTGATGTGAATGCCCAAATTATTAGGTGGTTGCTTTTGTTACAACAGTTTGATCTAACTATCATTGATAAGCCTGGTAGAGAAAATGTAGTTGCAGATTTTTTGTCCAGATTGGATTTGCTTGTAGGTGAGGAAGGAATGGTTGATGACCAGCTGCCATATGAGAATTTATTCGCTATTTCAGTTCTCTCTCCGTGGTTTGCTGACATAGCCAACTACTTAGTAGCTGCACAGTTCCCTCCAAATTTGTCCTCCAAGGAAAAGAGAAGAATTATAAGGAAAATCACCCCATTCACTTGGATTGGGGGAAATCTCTTCAAGTTAGGCCCAGATCAAATTCTGAGAAGATGTGTCAGGGAGGAGGAAGTTTTTGACATCCTTCTGGCCTGTCATGATGGGCCTTGTGGAGGTCACTTTGTAGCCAAAAGGACAACCTTCAAGGTACTACAAGATAGCTACTATTGGCCCACTCTCCACCAAGATGCAAGAAGATATACCAGCCAATGTGACTGGTGCCAAAGAATGGGGAAACCTACTCCTAGGGATGAAATTCCTTTGCAACCTCAAGTGACTTTTGATCCATTTGACAAGTGGGGCATGGATTTCATTGGGCCCATTGATCCACCATCAGGACAAAAAAAGTACATAATTGTGTGCACTAACTACTTGACAAAGTGGGTTGAAACCAAGGCTGTCAAGGTAGCCACAAAAGAGAAAGTGGTTGAGTTCTTGAGGGATAATGTGTTTTACAAGTTTGGATACCCTAGAGAGCTAGTCACTGATCAGGGCACTCAATTCACCTCACACATGATTGAGAATCTGTTAAGCCAGCATAAGATCAAGCACATGAAATCAACTCCTTACCACCCTCAGGCCAATGGACAAGTAGAAGTTACCAACAGAGCATTGGAAAGAATTCTCACAAAGGTGGTGAGAAACAGCAAGAAGGATTGGGCTGACAGACTAGTGGAGGCCACTTGGGCCTACAATACAACTTGGAAGACAACCACTGGTTTCACCCCTTATGATTTGGTCTATGGGAAGAAGGCTCTACTCTCCATTGAGTTTGAGTACAACACTTTAAGAATGGCAGCACAGTTGGATTTGGATGTTACAAGGGCACAACAAGAGAGGTTGCTCCAACTCAATGGGTTAGATGAATTCAAGATGCAGGCCCTCCTACACACAGAGGTGACTCAAGTACAAAGAAAGGTCTGGAATGAAAAAAATATCAAAGACAAATTGTTTCAAGAAGGTGATTGGGCTCTGTTGTATGACTCTGGATTCAAGGATTTCAAAGGCAAGTTGATGACCAGATGTTTGGGCCCATATGTGATAGAAAAATTCCATGACAATGGGGTTGTTCAAATAAGAACCATTGATGAAGAAGGTATCCCTTTGCTTGTCAATGGGTATAGATTGAAAGCCTACAAAAGGCCTTTGTTAAAGGAAGAGTTTGTCAGTGGTATCAATAAGACAGTAATGGTGATTGAAGGAGTATCGACTTCCACCTCACCAAATTCTTGAAGACTTTTGAATTGTTGAAAAAAAAACAACAACAACAATAAGAGACCTAGGTGAAAACCTCCTTGAGGCAGCCTAAGAGTGAAAAAAATAAAAAATGAAAACCTCCCTTGAGGTGCCTAGGGTAGGAAAACAGGTTGAAAACCTTCTTTGAGGTGACCTAGTTGCCTTTCAAAAAAACACACACACACACAAAAGATATAATGGCAAGGACCTCAAACTAGCCCACTCATAACAGTTTCTGGTTTTTTCAGGTTTTCAAGAAAATAATGGACACCAAGTTCAGAGGGCAGCAAGCCATGAAAAACCCCATTCTTCCTTCATTCATTTCATATATTCCATGACTACCATGTCTCATTCATCCATACTCTTCTCCAACCATCAAAAATCCAATTTTTAGGGAATTTTGTGACTTCTACAAGATTTCCTGTAATTACTACAGGAGTTTCTTGTAGTACTACAAGAAGTCTTGAAAATCTACAGGAATGAAATCCTGATTGAGAAATCATAATGCGAGCCTATTTTAGGTTGAAGGAGGAGGCAATTGACCTCACCACATCTCAACCAAAGCCATTTCATGACCATGTCACCCTCTATGTCCATCAAGAAATCCACTGAGAAAAAGGAAATATATATATAATTAAAAAAAGTCAAAAGACCATACCATCAGTATCCTACCTTAGCTACCACTCCATCTCCCCATTGCGAACATTTCCACTCCTAATTCAACGCCTATTCCTCCTCCAAGCAAAAGAAAAAGAAAAAGAAAAAAAGAAAAAAACTCAGAAAGAGGCAACTACAGGATTTCCTTTAGTACTACAAGAAACCATGTAGAAACCTATATTGTAATGGAAGCAGTCTCTAGGCTCCTCCTTCAGCACCCATGCAGAGGAAGAGTAGCAGAAAATCTATAGGAACTATGGCACCTATCCAAAGCTCGGTAGCAACAGAAGAGGCCAAAACCTGGACATCACAACAAGAAGACAACCTATCAGCAGAATAAGATCAACAAAACAAGAGTAAAAGAGAAGATGACTAGAAGCATCACAGCAGAGCCACCCTCCATCATGCATCAACAAATAAAAGAAATCCATAGGTATGGAACCTCATCCACACTCTCTCCTAAGTACGAATATGATAAAAACTATAGGAATATGAAAAAGTTGGTTTTATAAGCTAAAGGTGGCCAGTTAACTTGGCCACCCTCAGCCCGAAAACAAAAAGTTAAGTTCTAGTCAGCTGAACACGTGGCAAGGTCACATCAAAGGAAATAAATCAGAAAGGTGGTCGAGTTACGTTGTACAGGAGTGGGTGATGATTACAAGAAAGGGTTGCATGATAACTAATAGTGGGCCAACGGTCCAAAAGGAGAAATTACGTACCCATCCAGCCAGCACATCGCTCAAAGGAATCAACCATAAATAGAAATATTCCCTAACTTTCATGCAATACATCGTTCATTTCGAGATTTTGAGAGCTGGGACCACCTGGAGGAGCCATTGAAGGAGAAAGCTAGTCTCGGCCATCCTACAGTGAGCACCTACAGGAAATGCAGGAAAACTACAGGAAAGAGTGAGAATTGTCAAAAAATTCTACGAGGGGTGCATATGGCCCAGCTATTCAAGAATTATCCTCAACCAAGGAATTACAGTGAAAGGTAGGTGGCCCATATCCTCTGTATTTTCATTTTTAAAGAGGAAAGTAAAAGAAGTTTTCATTTCTTTCTAGTAATTACAGTGTGCATAAAGATAGACAAAATTGTGTGGAGGAATTATGTGGAGATAAAGGGAGAATTGTAGTCATCACCCTCCTAAACTCTAAACCCTCAGTCACCTGGGAAAGCTCTTAAGTTATAGCCACCAAACTTCATACAATCAAATTGACAAAGAGAGAATATGACAGGAGGTTGTTGAGATTGCAACAAGATGATGGAGCTTAGTGAAAAGAGTCGCCTTCACTAAGTGGGCCCGCAGGCTATTTTTGGCGCAAGTCTATTTTTAGACATATGGATCATTTCTATGGATTGCAGGTTGCTGTTTATGGATGATTGATCAAGTTGGAAAAAATAGATGGACTTCTATTTTTGATGAAAGTGTGAGTGATCACAGTGTGAGTGATCAAAGTCTATTTTTAGACTGGCTGTCAAAAATAGAAAAGTCAAATATTATTATCTCACAATAATATTTGGACCATAAACTTAATCTTATTCTCTTGGAGCACTTCAGTTTGAGCTACAGAGGTGGCACATGCAGCTGTCAGAAGGAAATACGCTTTTCTTATGAGTCAGTTGAGTTGTTGCATGCATGACTTCAGTTAGAACTCAATCAGTTGAGTTTGGTGGAGTTGATTGTGGAGTTGATGGAGTTGTGTTCAGTTTAGCTTTGTTAAACTGGTTGTATTTAGTCTAACTGGAAAATAGACTAGAGATGAGTTGGGTGAATTAGTTATTAATTAATTCACAAGTTATTAATTCATAATACAACTAATGAATACATCAGTTAACTCAGTTGCATGTCAGTGCATGTTCAGTTCAACAGGGACAGGTGGTAGAGAATCAGATTGCTATCAGTTGTGACTATAGTTGTGCACCAGATCTTGCACAATCAAAGGATTGAGTATGCCAATGAGTTTGCTCACGTATTTGCCCACATTATAGCTTGTGCTCACGTCCAACAAAGTGTGAGTGACTATTTTGCAGGTGAAAAACGAGTTTGGTAAGCCATTCTCATCAGTTCTTGAGCAGGTATTGAGCAGTGGAGGCAGGCAAGCAGTGGAAGAGATTTGGAGATCAGATCTGAGCTGTATTGTGTGTAACAGAGGTGGAGATACTTGTGAGAAGTATTATGCTGTGTAATGTTACATGACTCAATCATTAATATACAGATAGTTGGGGTTTTTAGCGAGATGCTTTCCCCGGGATACATACTGTGTTAATGTGTGAATGCTCTTGATGTTTTATTGTTATTGATGCTGCTATATTGATGATCAACGTAGAGGAGCTTGTGTATTCTGTATGTTTTCCGCAATAGTACATGATCAGGATAATCTCCATTGAATATGTGTTAAATTATTCAAAATTTCTACATAGTATCAGAGCGAGCTAGATAATTGTAGAAAAAGTTTCTACATGGTATCAGAGCTGTTGATCATCAGATCTACTATTCAGGAAGTGTCTACATTCTATTTCTTCAGGCAGAGTCTGTAATCGGGCCAGGTAGCCTCTGGATTCATCCTTCCTTTGGAAGGTGAGATATCCGGTGAATGCCCATACAGTCAATCTCTGTATGAGAAATATTGTGTTCTCATGAATCTTAGATCCGAGGCGGTTGAGTTGGTTGGTGGTGGAATTCGAATTTGCAGCAGTGTTTTCTTGGTGACAACGCAGTAATGTCTTTCAACGGATTGCGATTGGAGTATACTCTTGAGGGCAGCTCAAACTATATTGCATGGAAGGATAGGATGGAGGCAAGATTGGATGATAACGGGCTGAAGGAGTTCATAGATACGGATATCCCAAAGCCTACTGATGCTGCTGAGGCGGAAGTTTGGCAAAAGAAGACCGCAAAATGTCGAAGGATTCTGTTGGAGGGCGTGAAGGATCACATTGTGTCCAGCCTCTATGGAAAGGCTACTCCATATTTGATGTGGAAATCATTAACAGAATTATTCCAAAGCAAGAGCGATCAGAGGAAGCTGGCGCTCAAAGATAAACTCAGAAACATCAAATGCGAGAAGGGTGACAGTATTCCCAAGTATCTCACGAAGTTCACTCAGTGTCGAGATGAGCTGGGAAGTGTGGGGGTTACTGTCGATGATGAAGACTTGGTGAGCTTGGCTCTCCTTGGTCTTCCGAAGAGTTGGCATTCCTATCAGGACTTTGTCAATGGTCGGGAGAAGTTGCCAGGATGGGAAAGACTATGGTCAGATCTTGTGCAGGAGGAGATCAGGCGGAGTACCAAGGACGGATCTTCGTCAAAGGGAGCTGATGAAGAGAATTGTGCTTTGGCTGCCAAAGCAAAGAAAGGGAAGAGCAAGAAAGCTTCTCAGTCTGGTGCGAAAGGCAAGAAGCAGGATATGTCCAAGGTGAAGTGTTTTCACTGTCACCAGCACGGACACTATGCCACAAATTGTCCGCAGAAGAAGAAGAACAAGCAAGCTGCTGGATCTGCAGGGGGAGAGGCCTTAGCTTCTCAGTTTGAGCTTGATTTTTCATTGATCGCATGCTTGGTTTCAAGTGTGATGGGATCAGTGTGGTTCTTGGACAATGGTGCGTCTTTTCACATGACGGGAGATAGAGATTTGTTCTCTGATCTAGAGGACAAGGATCTTGGAGTGCACATCGAGATGGGTGATGATGGTAGATACAGTGCGACCGGTATCGGTACCATTTCCTTTGAGAGGGAGTCTGGTAAACCCTTTGTATTGAAGGAAGTCATGCATGTTCCAGGATTGAAGAAGAACTCAGTGGCGATGTTAGAAGACAAGGGGTATGATGTTGTTTTCAGCGAGGGAAAGGCCTTCCTGCGCAGCAAGACAACTGGTGAGACCCGGAAGATAGGGGTTCGAGTGAGGAACCTTTATCAGTTGCATGTAGATGGATGCGCAGCAATGGCAGGCAAGGCAGAAGGATTGGTGAGCCGGGATGATGGCGAGTTGTGGCACAGGAGATTGGGTCACCTTCACCATGGAGCCTTGAAGATACTGCAGCAGATCACTACAGGGCTTCCTAAAGGCACACTTGCGCAGTCAGATCAGTGCAAGGGGTGTACTTTGGGGAAGTTTGTGAAAGCCACCTTTCACGAGAAGGATAGTCGCGCCACGACGATCCTTGAGAGAATTCACACAGACGTGTGTGGACCTTTCTCAGTTGCTTCGACAGCAAAACACAGGTATTATGTGATTTTTGTTGATGATTTCTCTCGTAAGTGCTGGATCTTCTTCATGCAGAAGAAGAGCGAGACATATTCAAAGTTCTGTGAATTCAAAGCACTGGTCGAGAAGGAGTTGGGGAAGAAGGTGAAGGCTCTTAGGAGCGATAATGGTGGTGAATACATCTCGGACGAGTTCAAGGATTTCTGCAAGACAGAAGGGATTCGTAGAGAGCTCATAGCTCCCCATAACCCACAGCAGAACGGGGTAGCTAAGCGGAAGAACATAACGATTGTGGGTGCTGCACGGGCAATGTTGCATGATCAGGGCCTGCCCCTTCACTTGTGGGCGGAAGCATGCAATACAGCAGTTTATGTGCAGAACCGTTGTCCTCATAGGATACTTGGCATGAGTACACCCGAGGAGGCTTATTCTGGTAAGAAGCCTCATCTTTCTCATTTGAGGATTTTTGGTGCTAACGTTTACATGCATGTGACGAAGGATGCCAGAAAGAAGTTGGAGCCGACCGCAGAGGTTGGGATATTTGTGGGGTACACTGATACGCCCCACAACTATCGTGTGTATTTGCCAGACAGTGGTAAAACTGTTGTGCGACGGGATATAAAATTTCAGGAGGAGAAAGCCATGAAGTGTTCGCTTGAGAGGGAGCTACACTTGCATGCAGATGAGGAGCCATTAGTTCCTAAGGATGAGCTTCAGGACGTGGATCAGCCACAGGACGAGGTTCATGGAGTGGAAGAGACCACTCATGCAGCGCCAACCATCAGAGGGCGAAAGCGCTTGACAGAAGCTGAGCGACTGGCTCAAGATGCAGAGAAAGTTGTAGGACCACCTACAGCCCAACGCAGGCAGAGACAGTCACCTGATCGGTACACTGGATACATGGCTCTTATGAGCAAGTGTGTTGTGACTGAGCCATCCTCTTTCGAGGAAGTTGTGGAGGATCCCGCATGGGTAGACGCCATGGTGGAAGAGTATGATTCTATTGTCAAAAACAGTGCATGGGAGATTGTTCCTAGACCGGAAGGGAAATCAGTGGTGGGTTCGAGATGGATCTTCAAAGTTAAGCAGGCAGCTGACGAGAGTGTGGAGAAGTACAAGGTAAGATTTGTTGCCTGAGGCTTTTCACAGATAGAGGGGATCGATTATGAGGAGACCTTTGCACCTGTCGCAAGGTATTCTTCCATACGGACGATTCTTGCTCTCTCAGCGCAGATGGGATGGCACATTCATCAGATGGATGTGAAGACTGTGTTCCTCAACGAAGTCATTGAGGAGGAGGTGTACATTGAGCAACCCGAAGGCTTTGAAGTCTTCAGCAGCGAGTCGCATGTGTGCAGGCTCAAGAGAGCGCTGTATGGGTTGAAGCAAGCACCACGTGCTTGGTACACACTGATAGACAGCTATTTCACAGGACTTGGATTCTCCAAGAGCGAGGCGGATCCGAACCTATACCAGATTGTGGTGGAGGGTAAGTTGCTTATCATTGTACTGTATGTTGATGATTTGATTCTAACGGGTGATGAGCTGTTGATACTGTCATGCAAGAAGGATCTTGCTACAGAGTTTGAGATGAAGGATTTGGGCCTCCTTCACTATTTCCTAGGATTGGAAATATGGCAGCGCAGTGGTGGACTGTTTGTTTCTTAGGGCAAGTATGCTCGGGAGATACTGGAGAAGTTCAACATGCATGGCTGCAAGCCTGTTGATACTCCTCTTCCTGGAGGTTGGAGGAAGGAGGATGCCACTTCGGGAGAAGAAGTGGATGCCACTGTTTATTGACAGTTGGTGGGGTTGCTGATGTATTTGGTCAATACACGACCTGATATATGCTATGCAGTTAACCAGCTTTCACAAGCTATGGTTAAGCCTACCAAGCTCTTCTGGAAGGCGGGCAAGCATGTATTGCGCTACTTGAGAGGCACATCGGGATATGGTTTGTGGTACAGACAGGAGGATGAGGTGAAGCTATGTGGCTTCACGGATGCAGATTGGGCAGGGAGCCCAACAGACAGAAAGAGCACATCAGGAGGGGTCTTCAGTATTGGATCGACAGCAGTTTCTTGGTACAGCAGGAAATAGAGATCCGTGGCACTCAGTTCAGCGGAGGCCGAGTATATGGCAGCAAGTTTGGCTGCATGCGAGGCTATATGGATGAGGAAGATCCTAGTTGGTTTGTTCGGTTCTCATTTGGATCCTACTGTGATTTACTGTGATAACCAGAGTTGCATTAAACTCTCGGCTAATCCTGTATTTCATGATAGATCTAAACATATTGACATCAGGTACCATCATATCAGAGATTGTGTGCAGCGGAGGATCATGTTACTTTCGTACATTCCAACGGAGGATCAGGATGCTGATATTCTGACGAAGGCTCTCACCAAGAGCAAATTCGAGTACCACCGAGGCAGGATAGGGGTTGCTGATAATCCATATCTTGTCGAGAGGGAGTGTTGAGATTGCGACAAGATGATGGAGCTTAGTGAAAAGAGTCGCCTTCACTAAGTGGGCCCGCAGGCTATTTTTGGCGCAAGTCTATTTTTAGACTATGTCTATTTTTAGACATATGGATCATGTCTATGGATTGCAGGTTGCTGTTTATGGATGATTGATCAAGTTGGAAAAAATAGATGGACTTCTATTTTTGATGAAAGTGTGAGTGATCACAGTGTGAGTGATCAAAGTCTATTTTTAGACTGGCTGTCAAAAATAGAAAAGTCAAATATTATTATCTCACAATAATATTTGGACTATAAACTTAATCTTATTCTCTTGGAGCACTTCAGTTTGAGCTACAGAGGTGGCACATGCAGCTGTCAGAAGGAAATACGCTTTTCTTATGAGTCAGATGAGTTGTTGCACGCATGACTTCAGTTAGAACTCAATCAGTTGAGTTTGGTGGAGTTGATTGTGGAGTTGATGGAGTTGTGTTCAGTTTAGCTTTGTTAAACTGGTTGTATTTAGTCTAACTGGCAAATAGACTAGAGATGAGTTAGGTGAATTAGTTATTAATTAATTCACAAGTTATTAACTCATAATACAACTAATGAATACATCAGTTAACTCAGTTGCATGTCAGTGCATGTTCAGTTCAACAGGGACAGGTGGTAGAGAATCAGATTGCTATCAGTTGTGACTATAGTTGTGCACCAGATCTTGCACAATCAAAGGATTGAGTATGCCAATGAGTTTGCTCACGTATTTGCCCACATTATAGCTTGTGCTCACGTCCAACAAAGTGTGAGTGACTATTTTGCAGGTGAAAAATGAGTTTGGTAAGCCATTCTCATCAGTTCTTGAGCAGGTATTGAGCAGTGGAGGCAGGCAAGCAGTGGAAGAGATTTGGAGATCAGATCTGAGCTGTATTGTGTGTAACAGAGGTGGAGATACTTGTGAGAAGTATTATGCTATGTAATGTTACATGACTCAATCATTAATATACAGATAGTTGGGGTTTTTAGCGAGATGCTTTCCCCGGGATACATACTGTGTTAATGTGTGAATGCTCTTGATGTTTTATTGTTATTGATGCTGCTATATTGATGATCAACATAGAGGAGCTTATGTATTGTGTATGTTTTCCGCAATAGTACATGATCAGGATAATCTCCATTGAATATGTGTTAAATTATTCAAAATTTCTACAGAGGTTTCAACAGAAGGGAGCCCACCAGAACAACTAGAATACATCTCCATCCTCCTGTGGTAGAGATATTTAGAAGGCATCAATGGTTGGGATTATTCGAGCTATTTAGAGGATATGATGATGATGTAGCTCGGGAATTTGCAATGTCAATCACACCTCAAGCTAGAGTCAGCGTCACTGTTGTAGTGAGAGGATTGTCAGTAACAATTACCCTTGAAAGCATCAGCAGAATCACTACACTTCCTCTAGGTTTACAATGGAGAAAAGAGGATAAAGATAGCAACACTTATGCCAAAAAGAACTTTTTCTTGGAAGATGAGGAACCAATTGAGGACAAAAATGGGATTAGAAGGGAGAGCATTCCATATCCTTGGGATGAAGTAAACTATCACATTCTCAAGTATATTTCTTGTGAGGGAACCCTCAGTATAGTCTATGGTTACCAGTTTAGACTCCCCCATGAGCTAAGATTTTAAGAAGAGTTGCCTCCTAATAGAAGACTTAGTGTGCCCTACTTTATTTTGCAATCAATAATAGACATGATCATTAAGGTATAGGAAGGAAAGCATCAACAGTTGGCACATCATGGACTAATCAAGCTCATACTAGAAGATGCCCTAAGCCAATTAAGAATCCTCGTTCTGTGGTCCACATTTGCAGACATGGGTAGAGAAGATGTAATTCGAGAAATTGAGTATGAAAAAGACCCAACCTCTAGTGGTGAGGAAGAGGAAGAAGAACCAGAAGAAGAAGAACCATAAGAAGAAAAGGAAGAAGAGCCTGAAGAAGAGGAAGAAGAGTAGGCAGATATAAATGAAACGAAGGAAGAGAAGGATAGTGGGGAAGAAGCACAAAAAGATGAGACAAACCCTGAAATACATAGCAAGGAAGGGGAGGAATCCCAAAGAGTGTCTCCTGAACCCACAAAGAAGGAGGCAGTTGTTGCCTTGACTTCCCTAAGCACACCCATAAAGTCCACAGGAAAAAGGCAGAGGTAGACTCCCCTATACTTCAAAACAAGGAGGAGCACCAAGATAAAACAAGGGAGATCACAAACACCTACCAAGACTCCTATAATCATTGAAGACTCACCAACAGGCCAAGAAAATATAATATCCCTAAGAATGAAAGGTGAAGAGGGCACATCAAAATAGGCTTCCCCAAGGTCACCAATCACCTATGTTAGGAGGCATGTCACCAGGTCAACCTCAACAAAGAAAATTAAAGAACCTTTGACCCCATTTCAAAAAGGGAAAAGCCTCCTACAGGAAACACAGACAATCCTACAGGAAACTCTGTCAGCACTACAGGAAACACAGAAAAAGGAGCAGGAAGGACAGTAGGGACAAAGGAAAGGAAAGGAAGCAGCAACACAAGTACATGGGAGATAGATACTCCAAATATAGTAAAGGGAGAATCCCAAGAGTTGTAGGAACCTAGCCCACAGCCCAATCTCAGCTCCTATTATAGATTCATTGAGGGAGGCAAAGTAATACCACAAAAATTTGCCATCCCTCTATTCTTTGAGCTTGAAAAGGAGAGAGAGAGGACACATCTTAGGATGCAAATTACCAAATCAAAGAATGTAGAGGATGTGGGCCATATGGAAGAGAAGCTGCTAGATATGGGCAGAGAGTTGAGTGAGATAAGAGACAAGGAAAGAGTGATGAAATCTCAACTAGAGGCTAAGAACACATGGTTGAGGAGGAAGGTACAAGAAAAAGAGAGCCAATTGGTCACTATGGAAAGTCTCTCTATGGAGGCACTCCAGTGCAGGATGCCAGCAAAATCATATGCCTTGTACCTAAAAGAACAATGGTTGTATTTTCAGTTAAACACCCTAGCATAATGAGGGACTATACCTTTTCAAGACTATAGGAAGTTCATTGATCTCTATGACCAAAGCACCCTCAAGGACAGGGCCAAGATATCTTAATTCTACTTACATAACTTGGCCTTAACATACTTGAATGTGTGGGACCCCAATCCAAAGCTAGGGGACTTACAACTAATGGCCTTGGCATCATGGATGAGTCATGAGGAGGCTAGGGCTAAGGAAGTAAAAAGAGTGTTGGAAAGAGAAGAAACAGAGCCCCTTTACATCAGAGCAGAACAGATCAATTCCATGGTTGTCATTAGCACCCACAACCTCATCACCAATGATCCCCAGCTTGCACCAAGATACCTAGCTACACAAGAGAAAGCAATCACTCATTTTGAGGACACTTTGAGATTTCTAGGGGATGAAAGCCAACAAGCATGCCAAAGGAGATGGGGCACCTTACCATACAGCCTAAAGATCAGGGAGTATCATTCCCCTGAAAGAATGAGGGATGCACTAGAGAGGACCCCATTGTATAAGAAGGCACTACAGAGACTCAAAATCAACTGGATTGGCTTGAAACTCAATCCACCATTGCTCTTGGGTATGTTAGAAGGAAGAAAGGAAGAAGAAGAAAGAAAATAGTGGGAGGAAATAGAGAAGCATGCAGGATTTTATCCACAAGAGGAGGATACAACAACAGAAGCTTGGAATGTCAGAGAGGCCATCAGAGCAATGAAAGACATGGACATATATTGAGTTGCTCAGAGGATGAGAAACACTTTCAGTAGGGCGGTGATGACGAGGCTCATCAATGGGTAAATTATATGGACCTTAAGGCCACTCTCTAGCTTATTAAAATCAACTTTTCTCACATTTCTTTACATGTTTTGTTATATTTTGTTTAGTGAGAACGGTAAAGATGAGATGTTATGTCTTATGGCCTAACATGCATTAATTGCGGGATTTTGAGAAATTTTGGTTACTTAAAGTGCAGGGACTCGAAGTAGAAAAGCAAGAGGGATTGTAGGAGATTGGATCTCCCTCCTTAACTCCTCACTCACTCAAATATTCCTCCAACAGATGTCATCAACTCGGAGTTACAAGCAGCCAAGCCACTGAGGTCATTGGCAGCCAAGCCAGTGATAATTGAACACAAGTTGATCTCGAGTTGGGAGCCAAACCTCCCTAAATTTAAGGGATTTGTTAGTAGCTTCAGTTGTATAAATAAGAAGGCCTAGATCCTCATTAGGATTGGACCTTTTTTTTGTAGCCAAGAGGCATTTTCAATCTAAGACATTGTGGCTGATAATCCTTATGTATTTTTTATATTTTAATGAAAATGAGAAGCATTCCCTTGATCTAGCACTCAATTGACTCAGAGAGCTGAAGCTCTTGGGTTAGTGCCCAACCATAGCAGTAGAGGTTCCTATTTTTGTACATGTATGCTTATATTACATTCATAGTTAGTTGCTAAAGTGATTTTGGTTTTGTTAATCTGCAAGTATTTGGATGATTAATTAGTTTGCTTCCATTTGTGGATAGATAGATCAGTGGTATCATAGTGACAGTAAACACTTCAGAAAATCTTGTGATAGTGGTTTTCACCTCATCTCCCTTATGGGATCATGATTTGAGGGTTCCATTCACACAACCCAAAAAAAACAGATTTATTGTTTGATTACTGCATAACCTAAGGTTTCTTGTTGAATAGATCTGATCTGAGTTGCCTCAACTCCCGGATTTAACCAAGATCTTTTGCTTTCATGATGTGATTAGAAGTGCAATTAAAATAGCATAAAGGAACATAAATGCATGTAGTAAAGAAGAATGAACATGACAAAAATCAGCGACATAATACACAAGACGTTGATAACGGAGTTCGTCCAGGCGGGACTACGTCTCCGGGCCCCGGTGTCAAGATGGTGTAGGCCGCTACATTAAGTGCTGGAAAGAGTGATGATGTACATGCATGTGTTTTCTCTATTATACAAGGAATATTCCCTCACGCAAGAGTGGCTCCAAGAGACGTTTCACTATAGGAACTCTCATTCAAAAAGGACTCCTATCAGTATGACATAATTTCACATATGACAATAATGAGCATCCTGCCAACATGGCATCAAAGCGATCTCAATTCAGACATACATGGTGACAACATGAGTATCCCATCAACATTACGACAAAGGGATTTCAAACAAAACATAACGAATCATGACAACAAGTACATCCCACAAATGATTCCGTGTCACATGAAGTCGAAATCATGAAACAAGTAAGAAAACAAGATCCCACATCAAACATCAAATAGGAATCTATGCAGTACAATGCATCTCATAGAAAAAGAAGTACATGAACACACTGCATATACCTCACATCCTGGGGCCATCGGAAGAAAAGGATGTCAAACAGCTGAAGCTGGTCGTACCATCAATCTCGCGGCGTCGAATCTCATGGAATGACTGCTCGCACGTTGAACACTGACACCTGCACTCCACTTTGAAAAGTGGCCGAAAATGGAATAATCAAATGGAAAATCTAATTGCACCATCAGATTCATGGCGTCGAATAGTGCAAAATCGACTGTCAAATTTCTAAATTCTGAGAAAGTGAAAATCTTGGGATTAAGGAATCTTTTAGATTCCCTCTAGATTCTTCAAAGATTCCCTCCTCTAGGTCATCTGAGATCTACTGCTCAGATCAAAATTCTGACTACGCCATCAGGTTCGTGTCACTGCGAAGTGTAAGATCGACATAAAATTTGTCCAATTTGGACACTGACAAAATTTTGCCCTCTTGAAAATTTGGCTCAATCATGGTTCCGCCTAGGTTTTTCCCAAGGTCATGGTTCCCCCTGTGTTTTTCCCAGGGTCATGGTTCCACCTGTAAATAAAAAAATAATATATCTCGGTCCACGTGCACACTCCTCATGTTGGGCGCCCTAACCAAATGATGAGTTTATATGAATTTCTCAGGCGGAAGCAGCGATGAAAAGGCCATTGGCCTGGTGGCTATGTTCGGCGCTATTGTGAGGTCGTGGTTCCGGGTTCCAACCTCGCTCACGCTTACTTTTAACACAGGTGCAAGCCAAAATTTGTAACGGTTATGGCCCAGTTATGGTGTGTTGTGTTGTTTTGTTTTGACATGGCATGGAAATACGAATCCCAACCGTTACATTTGTATTAAATACGGTTCACATTGATGTGATGTTGTGTTTTGGGTTGGTTACGCAACCGTGTTGTGGTTTAGCGTGTGCCATATGGGGCCGGCCCACGTGGGTTCAATCCCCGCCGGCTCCACATAAAACGCGATGGAAACGTTTGTATTAACGTATGTTGTTTGGTGGGGGCGTTTGATAATATGGTTATAACAACCACACACAAAAGACTTAAGATTATTAATACAACCATAGTCGTAATATCTTAAGGCTGGGTGGTTATAATATAACATTTAAGTATTCTGTTGGTTTAATGGTAACAACAACATTTTAATATCCCCTTTTTTTGTTTTATGATGCCCATTTAATAACCATGATATTTCATATGGTTATAACCATTTTTTTTTATGTTTTTAAAAAAATGATTTTTTTTGTTTTTATATGGGATTTTGTTTTTATGAGGGTATTTTAATATTATTTTTTTTTGTCCTTTTGTAGGGATAAGAATCCAATGAAAGGGTGCCATGTGTCAATGGTTGATTGGCTGCCATGTGGGTCTCACATGTTTACTGGGATGCCATGTGGCACACTGTGGGCCCCGTTTTTTCCCTTTTCATGTCAACTTTGAAGAGCTCTATTTTTCACATACAAGCTCAATTTGACGAACCATTCACACCGTTGCGATAAGGACAACGAGATCTACGCTCTGGTCCTGGTTCCACAACACTATGATCACTTTGATTTTTGACCCTTTTTCAGTCCTCTTGGACTTTTGCATGTGTCTGGAGCCACTTGGATCAACATCACTCCCTCTAAATTTCTTAGAAGTATCTGCAATTGTCATTTTGATCTCTTCGGTTTTCCATGGTTTAGAAGCACTTCCATTCATAAACTTATCCATTAGCTATTAATAACTTTGTTTTCCTCCATTCAACTCATCCTTTCCCTGTATAAATGAATTTGTGCATAAATGAAGAAAAGAGTGTATGTTGTTGTAGGAACTTCTAAGTTGCAGGGAGACCTCATCTCATTCACTTCATCCAAGTCTTCTCCACCTATGCTGCCAAGGTCCACCAAACCCTAATCCAAATTCTTGTTTTGTAAGCAAAGCAGTCACTTCCATTAAGAAAATTCAACCATCTTGAAGCATTTGACTGAGCCTTGGGAAGTGTGCACCTCCTCTATGCCTTATATCCCCATCAAACACCTTTCCCACACTTCATTCCATCTTTCCTACCTCCTTATAAGCCTTCGGCCTGTTTCCTGTAGTAAAACAGGGCATCCTATAGTAGAACTAGGACATCCTGTAGTACTATAGGAAACCCTGTAACAGCCTGTTTTAAGCGTGAATTGAGCAGAAATGGTCATATGAGCTTAAGTTAGGCCTCCATGTGGCTTCCATACCCTTGAAACTAGTCAAGACCTTCTCCTCCATACTTGTCTCCCCTGCCAAAAAACAAGATGGAAATTAGCATTTACATTCATAAAACTAAACATCAAAAAGGGTTTTTCTGCAATTTCTAAGTTAGCACATGCATGTAGCGATCATAATAGTTCTTAGATCGAATTCCATGCTTAGTTAGTCCAGGTCACTAAATGTTATAAACAAGGTTAAGTTAGATTTCTTTTGCAAGCAGAATGTGTAGATGTTTAGCTAGATGATTTCATGTCAGTTTATAGAACCTTCCAATTTAGTCTTTCATTTCCTAGAGTGGGAAGCATTCCCTTTTTGCATGAAGTACAATTTTCCCTTTTCCATTTGGTTGTCAAACTCCTTCTAGTCAATAGAAGACTGGTTTGAAAAACCTTAGCGATCCATCGCCCAGTTGAAAAGTGACAAGAGTAGACCAATGCATCTACTATCGATACAACACTGTCACCTCTAAGTTTGTATGAACCCCAGGTTGATGAAGTAAAGTTGGTAGCCCCAGGAGTTGCAACATTCTTACTGCAATATTGGTGCTCATAAATTGCCAAGTTAGAACTTATCTTCCAGAGATTATATTAGATTTTAATAAATGTTGTATATTCTAGAGAAATTCATAATTATTTATTCACTCTTAAGTCACATTCTTCCTTTTAAACATCACACTATCATATAAGCATGTTACCAGGATCTATACATATGAATCTTAACCAAGAGTTTCTTTCAATGTGCTTTCCTATGCTTCTTGTTCCATCATCTAGCTATATGTCTCGTAATGAACCTGCATCTTGACCCATTATATCCCTTCATCCCTTTACCAATATTATTTCCATATTACATGGAATGTATAGTAACTTTGTCATAGTGCTTTTCCCAATAACCTTCAAAAATGATGGTTCTTCCAAGATCATATTGATCCATTAAAGCAAGATGACTACCTCTAACATAATGTTAGATAGTTATCGGATGAAATATATGCAAATATGGTCTATATATCTATCTTTAAAGACTATATGACTTCTGCAAAGCAACTTAACCAAGTAGACTCTACTTATGTAACTATCACATGCTTCTCTCTATGACGTTATGCAAACTCAAAACTTTTCCAAACAATGCATGGTATATTAAAGGAAAGGCCAAATTTTACCAAGAACCAAGCAAGATTCATTTTCTATTTTTAAATATCCTTCACTTCTTCCTTCTTCAGCTTCTTCTCAGGTTCTCCCATTTTCTCAGCTACATGAGCTTCACTCCTTTCCTTTCTCTTGTTGTTTTTTTGGCTTGGACAACCCCTCTTAAAGTGTTCAAACACATTGCACATAAATAATTGAACCTTGGACATGTCTTTCTTCTTTGACTTTCCAAACTTTCCTTTATTCAGCTTCTTGACTCAAGCTAGAAAGGCTTAAGACTGCTCATCTAATCTAATGTCATATTTTACCTTGATCATAGATTCTTCCATAATGCATTGAGCCCGCAACTCATAAAAAGGAGTTGAATCTTTCTTGGAGTAGATGCGTGTTGTAAATTTGTTCCATTCCAGTGGCAATCAATTTAGTACACAAATGGTTACTTCTAAATCAGAAATTGTTTCGTCGAGTCCTTGCATGTGGTCTCTTAGCTAAGAGACTTTCATAAGAAATGATGCCATATCCTCATCCTTATATTTCTTCATTCTATAAAACTTATTCGCAAGGACGTCTTTTGTCCTGATGTACTTACAGAGTAAAAGTTCACTAGCTTGCCATACATAGCCTTGGAAGTTTTCAAGTTTGCAACAGATGGAACAAGAGAATCTTTAATAGATTCAACTATGATCCTTGGAGCCCTTACTTCCCTTTTCTTGTACTTCGCTATTTCTTATGTCTTGTCTTTGTTAGGTTCAGTAATTTCCCTAGTAAAATACTACATTACTTCTTGTTCTATGAGTATCGGGTCAACCCTTTTCTTCCATGCTAGATTATTTGATGATCCAACGTGCTTATTACTCTCCTTACAGAAACAACCCATATGAATTATAGATTCAGACATGATGTAATAATATAATACTTATTTGATAACCAAGATTCTCCTTGATGATGTCTTCTTGATGCCTTCAAGATATTAAGAGACTTCCTTGAAAGATGTTCCCTAGGATTCCTCCAACAACAACTTCCAAGAGCTTTAGATGCTTTCTTCAAAGAGGTCTACCAATGAGTCCTTTAAGAGACAATACTTCTTGAAGTCTTCTTCCTCATGCTTTCCTTAAGAGTTTAAGAGTTCACGTTAGCTCTGAAACCATGTTGGAAAATGCAAAATGGCAGCTATTAATTCTTATTTTCCTTAACCTTGATACTTGCTTATGAATCTTAGTTAATTGTATTGTGTTCTTTAGTTAGATAATTACATAAAAAAAAATCAAGAAATAAATAGTAACAACACAAGACACAAAAATTAGGTTCTCAGCCAGCGCAAAACCCCTCCAAGGGGAAAACCCAAAAAAAGCTTCTCTTCTTATAGAATCTACTTCAAAATTAGACACAAAGACCCAAACCCTAGACCAAGTCCTTCTCCAAGTACCAAGTCAAACCTCGAACAAGTATTTTCCTGATTCTGCGTCAACTAGCTTCAAACTGCAACTTCGACCTGCCAGCTTCAATACTGCAACTTGTCCTATAATTTCAACCCTGCAATTTTAGCCTTGCAACTTATATGGAAACCCTAACTTTTCCTCCTCTTGAGATGTTCCTTGATCCGGGATACTTTCACTTATAGATGTATGAAAAGAATCACATGTAAAAATTGCAGCTTAACACAAAATCATAATGTGCACACAAGAAAAGAAGATGAAACACATAAAAAGCATGAAGGAAGACACAAAGACTTGATAACAGAGTTTGTCCAACTCAGACTACGTCTCCGGGCCCTACTCTGTCAATGGGGAGGCCTTTATATTAAATGGCATAAAAGAAGAGAATGCAATCATCTGATACATCAAAAGAGGCTTATACCTCCATTCTGAAAGATGGCTGAGAAAAGGAGAACTCAAATGGAGAAGTGGGCAGCACCAATACGTATGTGGCATTGAGAGGGGTTGAAAACATCTAAAACTTGTCCAAAATAGACAAAATGCACTATCAGCCACCTGAAAACTCCCCTACCTTGAACTGCGTGCTGAAAATCCTCTCCTCCCCGTTTTTTTCCATCTATCGGGCTTTTATAATGTCTCTTTTAGGACAAATCCCTCTTAAATTGGGGTTGTTTTGGCATAAGATAGAGGTCATTTGAATGGAAGGGTCGGCAGGTGCAACAAAGCCCAAAGATAGCTTTTATCGTTCCAAGCAATAATACACGAAAACCCCCGTAATACACTAAAAATCCGACCAAATCCTTAAGACCCGGACCTCAAATTTATTAAATCAGGCATATATACTTATCGGGTCCGGGCCCAATATCGCAATCGGCACATCGCTCTGTCACTAGTCCCATTAATGGGGATTGCCGACTGCTGATTACCGATCGCCGATATCGACGTCAGCCGATCGCATCAGCATCCCGTTCATACAATGGCCTAGGGTTCTGGTCTATCGATCATTGATAACGATCTCGCCAATCAGATCGCTTTATATCGTTGATCACAATCGCAAGTCGGCCCCTGCCTGGTTCCGATATCGCCGATATATATTGCCTTCCTCCAACCTGATATTTCGGCAATCGCTGATTGGGGGTCTTAAGGTCCGCCCTCTGCATGATTTCCAATGTGATTCCCTTTTAAGGCTTAAAAGTCCATTTTTAAAGGAAAATGCCTCATTTTCCTAGGGAACAAAGCAACCTTCTTTTCGCGATAACTTCATCATCCAGACTCGGATTGAAGTGTCGTTCGCGCCGTTGGAATCAAGACAATGAGATATACGCTCTGGTCCTGGGTCGACTTCATTCTGAGCACTTTGATTTTTGAGGTTTTCCATGCCATTGTATCTGAAGATCCACCTGGATCAATCCTCCCCATTGAGGAGCTTTTGGACCGCCAAAAGCTTTCACTAGTCAATTGGCAAGTGAGGGAATTGTTCCCTCACCTTTTCCTTCTCCAACCATTTGGCCTTGCTGGGGTGCATTCCCTTAAAACCCACTCGAAGGTATTCGACATCTCCTCGTTATGAAGTCTTGGTCCTTTTGTCAAGGATGATGTCCTTCGGTAACTCATCGAGATATTCTGGTGCAAAATCATCGACTGTAGGAACTATGCCCACCTCATCTGTGTCCATGATCAATGGTGGTTCATACAACTTTATGTTCTCTACATTCACTACCGAGTACATCTGCATATACGTCGGCAAATCAAGACGAAAGGCATTGTTTCCAATCTTCTCCAATATGGTGAATGGACCATAACGGATGGGTCGCAACTTCTTCCCTTCTCCCTTCATCCTGTCCTTGTTGATGTGGAACCACACTTTGTCGCCCACTTGGAATTGGTGGTTGACTCGGTGTTTGTCATGTCGAGCCTTGTAATGGGCTTGACTTTTCTCCAACTGCTCTTGTACTGCTTGGTGAATCAATTGGATTCGTTGAATGAACTGCTGAGCTTTGTCCCTATCATTACGTCCATTGGAGCCATCTTCCCTTCCAAAGACCATATCAAAAGGGTCTTTTCGCAGGTAACCAAAGCATGTCTCAAACGATGAACTTTGCGTAGATGAATGCACTGCTTGGTTGTAGGAATGTTGTACATATGGGAGATGTTCATCCCACAACTTGGGATGTTTCCCACAATAGCCTCATAACAAGTGTACCATGGTACGGTTTACAACCTCTATTTATCCGTCAGTCTGCGGATGAAATGTCGTGCTTCTTTTCAATTTGGTGTCCATCCTCTTCCACAAACTAGTCCAAAACTCTCTGAGAAAGCGAGAGTCCCGATCTGACGCAATAGATGTGGGTAATCCAAAATGGACCCAAACATGCTGAAAGAAAAGAGAAGCAATCTACTCTGCAGTAATATGCGTTTTACAAGGCATAAGAATACACATCTTGCTAAAACGGTCAACGACAACATATAAATAGTCATGACTCTTTTTAGACAAAGATAAACCTCCTACAAAGTCCATTGACACACTTTCTCATGGACAACTTGGAATAGGGAGTGGTGTGTAGAGCCCAAGTTTTCTATTAGAGGGCTTTGAAACAGAACACATCACACACCCCTTTACATAGCGAGTCACAATTTTTTTCATATGAGGCCAAAAACAAAATCTTTGTACATGACATAAAGTCTTTTTGACACCAAAGTGTCTAGACACAAGAGAGGTGTGGGCCTCTCGAATTACATGTACTCTTTCCCTTGTGGGAATACACAATTTACCAAGGTGATACAATAGTTTCCCCTGCAAGTGATAGTTGTCCACCTATGAACCATGGGTTAATTTTGCATAAATCTCCTTAAATTCATCATCGTTAGCATATTGTTCAGCATAACTCTCAAAAGACAACGAAGCATTATGCAAAATAATAGAAGCAGAAATAGGAGGGCGGGATAGCATATCGGCCACTTTATTGCTAGTGCCCTTCTTGTACTTTATTACCAGATGAAACTGTTGAAGAAAACCCATCCATCTGAAATGAGGAGATTGTTGTAACTTGGTTTGTGGCTGAAGGTATTGCAAGGGCTGATGATCCGTATGGATGATGGTCTCCTTGCTGATCAGGTAGTGTTTCCACTTTTTCACACTCTGCACCAAGGCATAAAGCTCCTTGTCATAAGTGGGATAGTTTATCACAACTTGATAAAACTTCTCATAATGGTAACAAATCGGCTTCTTTTGTTGCATCAGTACAGCTCCCATGGCATAACTGCTGGCATCGGTTTTGATCTCGAATGTCTATTGGAGATCGGGTAAAGCTAAGACTGGCGCGGTGCTGATCTTTTCCTTCAATCTTTCGAAGGACTTTTGCTGTCTTCCTCCCCATTGGAAGCCCTATTTCACACTTGTCAATGTGTTGAAAGGTGCTGCAATAACAGAGAAATTAGCAATAAATCTCCTCCAATACTGGACTACACCTAAAAAGCTACGGACCTCGATTACACTAGTAGGCTTAGGCCAATTTACAATTGCTTCAACTTTAGAGGGATCAATTTTTAACTGACCATGACCAATAATATGACCTAGGTAACCCAAAGAGGTTTTCCCGAACTCACACTTTGACAATTTTACAAAGAGTTTTTCTTTTTTCAATACATCAAGCACTTTCTTTACATGACACACATGCTCAGCCCAGCTCTTACTAAAGACAAGTATATCATCTAAATATACAAGAAAAAATTCATCAATGAAAGGCCGAAAGAGATCATTCATGACCCTCATAAAAGTGGCTAGAGCATTGCAAAGTCCGAATGGAATCACCATCCATTCAAACAGCACCTATTTGTTCTTGAAGGCGATTTTCCACACATCCTGTTCCGCGATTTGGACCTGGTGATAACCACTGTGCAAATCCAACTTGGTGAAATAAACAACATTTTTTAATTGATCTAATAAATCATCTATGCATGGAAGGGGGTAGCGATTTTTCACCGTAATTTTGTTTAGCACGCGGTAATCCACGCACATCCTCCATGTGCCATCTTTCTTTGGCACTAAAACAATCAGTGAGCCACACGGAGAGGTGCTCGGCCTGATGACCCCTTGGTCCAGCAATTCCTGCACTTGTTTCTTGATTTCCTCCATCTCAATAGTCGACATCCTGTACATGCCAATATTTGGCAAAGGAGCGTCATGCTGCAAATGGATTTCATGTTGGATTTCCCTCTTTGGAGGTAATCCCTTCGGTTCCTAAAACAGCTCATCATAATTAGAAATTAATTCAAATAATTCATGTTTATGTTCCTGATCACAGCCCTAGAAAGCATCAGCAAATTCTGCCTCTTTTTCCCTTACAACCATAAGCATGTAACCCTTACTAGAATTCACAAGTATTTTCATTTGTCCAACGCTTACAAGGCTGGCATTGATTTTATTTTGATGAGCCCTTACTATATATTCTACCCCATCTTTTATGATTTGGAATTTGTTTTCATGACAAAAGAAGATTGCCTTTCTATCATACAGGTATGGGCTCCCTAACACCATGCCATAGATATCTAGTGGTATTACATCCAGTTCTACTTCATCTACTAGCTTAAAAGCAATTACAAATTTTACCTTCCACTGTTTGGTTCCATTCAGTTTTGCTTTATCATGTATCCATCCAAGCGGATAAGGCTTCGGGTGTGGTTTTTGTTGGCATTATGACACAGGTTTGGCACTATGGCACAGGTGTTGTCCTTGATGGAAACTCACTCAAATGACAGATCTCAATTCAAGCTCTCAGAATGGAAGAAAAATACATATACGCAGGTTCCTCTTAACCAGAGCACGTATACCCGTGGGATTGATGATCAAAAGTTGTGTATGCGTATGCACGCACTTTCATGCACGGAAAAGGCGTACATGTGGGAAAGCTTATTTTTGGGTCCATGGTATTTGGACCTATGGTTTTGGACCTTCGTATTGCGTCCGAAGTATTGAACCCAGTTATTGGGTTCCTAGTGTTGGTTCTCTATGGTTTTTGACCATGGTTTGAGTAAGGCGTTAGACTATAAAAAGGAGGAGATCATTTGGCAAAGGTATGGACTCAAGCATTGAACATCTTATGAAGAGAAAGATCTAGAATACTGGTGATTGGTTTATGGTGCATAGCTGAATCTGAATCAAGGAGGAACCTGAGCGCAAGAAGATGGATAAGTTCTATTGATGGGTCAAAACTCAAGTCTTGAATAGTAGTACCTTTGTGTGATTTTGATCTGTTATATTTGGCTCATGACTTGATCTATAAATCTGATAATCTGGGTGTCACTAATGTCTGAATATTTGAAAGAATGAATTATCTTTTATAGATTTGTACGCAGGTTCGACACATCAGAGGCGCGTATACAAGCTGGTTCAGTAAATCAAAACAGTGTATACGCTGCTTGGCCTTAATACAGAAGCGTATGCACGTAATTTTCTGCATATTGAAGTAGCATACGTCTCTTGAAATATGTTTTAGCTACTTTTGTTTATTGTTGCAGTGTTCTGGGTTCAGAATTGGTGTCTAGTTACTGTTACTATTTTATGGGTACAACATTTAGAGAAGTGACTATTTGATTTAGTTTGTTTGGTGTAAAGGAGATTGGTTGATGCAGATATACTTGATGTTTGATTGATGTTATTCATGGATCCAGTCTTAAAATTTATGAAACGTGGTCCCTGGAAGAAAAGAGAAGGTTGTAGCCTTCTGTAGGTTAGCACCTACATACTAGTACCTCAGCTAGTACAAGAGCTAAGGGGGTTGTAGCTCCCTTCCAGGAGAAGCTGGAGAACGAGAGAAGGTTGTAGCCTTCGGTAGCTAGCAGCCTGCGTATTGGTATAAGATTGCACCAGTACAAAATCATTGTAAAAAGAAGTTTCTAATTAAAAGAAGATAGAGATGAATTGCAACAGGTGGTTTTCAGCCACATTGGGTTTCCACCTTATATCTTTGTGTCCATGTGTGTGATGATCTGTTCTGTTTTACTGCTCCTATTTACTGTTCTTATGAGTAATGAAGTCCTGATGCACTGATTAAAGATCAACAATTAATGAATCTTAAGTTTTCTGATATACGTTGGTTTCCTTAGACACAATAGCGTATATACGCAATTTCCCATAGCTGAAGTAGTGTATACAAATCTAATTGTGAAATGAAAAATAATTGATTTAATAATATTGATTCACTCCCCCTCTTAGTATTATTTCCAACAATTGGTATCAGAGCAGGTCCTTCAAAAGAAGCTTGATCGCTTGAAGGAAGATCTATCATCATGAGCAACTACGAGAAAGAAGCATCGATCAGGCCACCAATTTTTGATGGGAGCAACTTCGTCTATTGGAAGGTAAGAATCACAACCTATCTTCAATCTCTTGGTACAGAAGTCTGGGATATCATGGAAATAGGATACACATTTCCATCAGCAACTCCTACAGATACAGATGGTAAGAAGCAGTATGAAACAAATGCAAAGGCCATCAATACTCTATTAGGGAGTCTATCTCAATCAGAATTCGTCAAGGTTATGCAGCTCAAAGCCGCAAAAGAAATATGGGACAAGATCGTTCTGAGCTATGAAGGAGATGATCAGGTAAAACGAGCAAAACTACAAACTCTCAAAATTCAATATGAAAATCTCAGAATGCACAATGATGAAAGTGTGGCTAACTATTTCCTATGTATAGAAGAGATTGTTAATTGTATGAAAAACTTGGGTGAAGAAATAAAAGAAGTTGTTTTGGTTGAAAAGGTTTTAAGATCTTTGTCTTCTAAGTTTGAATCAAAAGTTTCTGCCATAGAAGAAAAATAGAATCTACAGAGCATTACCATGTCACAGCTACATGGAATCCTAACCGCTTACGAAATAAGAAAAGGGGGACCATAAGAAAAGAGAGAAGCCGCATTCAAAGCCTCAGGAAAAGGAGATTACAATGACTCAGGACATATGTCAGAAGAAGAGGAAGAATCAAATTTTGTCAAGAACCTTCAACGGGGTTCTGGAAGATTCAGAGGTAAGCTACCTTTCAAATGTTTTGCTTGTGGAAGAGTCAGTCACTATGCTACCAAGTGTCCTCATAAAGATAAGCTTGACAAAGGTAAGGAACCAGTTAGATGGAACAGAAAACAGAATGTAAGTAAGAAGAGCTATTACACACATGAAGACAGTGATGGATTTTCAAATAGTGATGAAGATGAACAAGGTAATGATTATAGACTTTTGATGGCTTTTGAAGATGATGATTTCTTGGATGCTATAGATGAAGAAGGTCTTTATGAAGAAATTTCTAAACTCAAAATTTGTTTAGAAGAAAATAATATGATTATAGATACTCTGACATTCCAACTTGATGAAAGGGAAAAACACAATGAAAAGTTAGAATGTGAAATTGTGGGAATTAGAAAAGACATTGAGAAAACGAAAGCTCTTAATCTTAGATTTGCTAAAGGATCTGAAACTTTAGATGAGATTATCAAAGTGCAGCGTTCTCCTCTAATCAATACTGGTCTTGGGTATACTGAAGAAACATCTCAAGCACAGAAGCCATCTACCTCCAAAAGTTATCTTGAAGCAGCAAGGAGAAGTGAACAGGTTGACAATCGACAACAAAGGCACAATGAAGATCATCAGGTAAATCAGGGACAATTTACTTCAAGAATGAACAGAGATCACCAAGTAAATCGAGGGCAATCTACTTCAAGGATGAACAGAAGCTACAACCAACTGCAGGTAAATCATTCTCAATTTGCCTCAAGAACGAATGGCTATTACAATCGCCTAAACGAAAGGTTTGATGATCACAGGAATTTCTTTAATGGCCAATGTTTCTCTTGTCATAACTTTGGACATAAAGCAGCTCAATGTGTTGCCTACAAGACCATCATGACCAGAGAAGCACGAAATCAAAGGAGTGTGACTGGAATCATGAAAAGAACCTACAATAACTTTTCTGCTCTTGAAAATGAAATAGAATGTTCTATTTGTAACAACTTTGGTCATAAAGATTTTGAATGCAGGAGTAGGTTTCGGCAAACAACTCAGAAGGAGAAAGCTTCATTGAGCCCCAAAACATGGAGGAAGAAAGAACCGCAACCAGAAAGATGTGGTATAGCCTTATATGCGGAAGGGCAGGAAAACCAGTGGTACATCGACAATGGATGCTCGAAACATATGACAAGTGATAAAGAAAAACTTCAATCATATAGTGCCTTAGAAAAGGAAAAGAAGGTCTCATTTGGAAATGACACCCCTGCATTCATAAAAGGTAAAGGTTCTGTTCTTTTGAAAGAAAAGGTCAAAGCTGGGAATGTTATGTATGTTGATGGTTTAAAGCATAATGTATTAAGTGTGAGTCAAATGTGTGATCAAGGAAATGAGGTAATATTTCGATCAAATGGATGTATTGTTCGTGAGATTGATACAGGAGAAACAGTGATCAAAGGCATAAGAACACCAAATAATTTATACATACTCAAGGGAGGACAACCACAATGCTATCTAAGCAAGAATGATGAACACTGGCTATGGCACAGAAGATTGGGGCATCTAAGCTTCTCTCAGATAAGGAAAGCATGCAAATATCAGGCGGTTCGTGATCTCCTTGACATTAGAATTCCAGACAATACAATATGCAAATCATGTCAATTTGGGAAGCAAACCAGAACTAATTTCCCTGAGAAGGAAGGATCAGCTAGTAGGCCACTTGAACTTGTCCATACTGATGTATGTGGTCCATCTAGGAAAAGGTCACCTCGAGGAGAAGAATACTTTATATTGTTCATTGACGAATTCTCCAGCATGTGTTGGATAGGACTTATGAAGCATAAGGATGAAGCTTTTGAAAAGTTCAAAGCATTCAAAGCCTTGGTTGAAAATGAATCAGATTGCAGAATCAAATGCCTCAGGTCTGATAGAGGTGGGGAATTTATCTCGAATGAATTTTTTTATTTTTGTGAAGAACATGGAATAAGAAGGGAATTCTCTACTGCTAGGACTCCTCAGCAGAATGGAGTAGTAGAAAGGATGAACATAACAGTTCAACAAATGGCTCGAGCTATGCTTGATGAGTCTGGAACTCCTGCAACCTTCTGGGGTGAAGCTGCATTTTCTGCCGTCACTATTCTCAACAAGATAAATGTCTGGGTGAACAACACTCAAACTCCTCATGAACTTTGGTATGGTAAGATTCCTACAGTAAGATACTTCAAAATTTTTGGAAGCAAATGTTACATCAAAAGGACTGATGAAAACCCTAGCAATTTTGAACCAAGAGCAGATGAAGGCATTCTCCTTGGTTACTCTCCCCATAGCAAAGGATATAAATGCTACAATAAAAGACTTGGAAAAATTGTTGAAAGTATTGATGTAGTGATTGATGAAGAAGGAAACATTTCAAGGCAGGTAAAATCTGAAGATTTCGAAGATGATGAGGACTATCCTTCAACATCAAATCAGACTTATGATGAAGAAGAAGAAACCTATGAGGCACTAGAAGAATAGATAAGGGTGGAAGAAAAGACCCCATCCAGGTACGTCCAGAAGAATCATCTAGAGACTCAAATTTTGGGGCAGAAAGAGGTAGGTGTACAAACAAGAAGAAGTATTTCTGAAGCTTCAAGCTATCTAGCATTGCTCTTCTCCACTGAACCACAAAATGTAAGAGAAGCATGCAAAGATGAATGTTGGGTCAAGGCCATGGATGAAGAACTTGAGCAGATTGAAAAGAACAACACTTAGGAGTTGGTTCCTAGACCAAAAGATAAGAATGTCATAGGGACAAAGTGGATATTCAAAAACAAGTTGAATGAAAATGGGGAAGTTATTAGAAACAAGGCCAGACTTGTTTGTAAAGGGTATGCTCAACAAGAAGGTATAGACTTTGAAGAAAATTTTGCACCAGTTGCTAGACTTGAGGCCATAAGAATGTTCCTTGCTCTTTCTAGCTTTCAGAAGTTCAAAGTTTTTCAAATGGATGTGAAATATGCCTTTTTAAATGGAGACTTGGAAGAAGAAGTGTATATTGGGCAACCAGATGGATTCTTTCTTGGAAATGATCCAAAACTTGTATGCAGACTTAAGAAGGCACTCTATGGTCTTAAACAGGCTCCAAGGGCTTGGTATTATTGTCTAGACAAATACCTCCATCAACAAGGTTTTTCAAAAGGATCAGCAGATAGAAATCTATATGTAAAAATTGATAATGATAAATTGCTAATACTTGTTGTGTATGTTGAGGATATCATATTTGGCAGTAATGAAGAAGCCTTGAGTCAAAAATTTTCTTTGCTGATGCAGAAAGAGTTTGAAATGTCCTTGCTTGGTGAGCTGATATATTTTCTTGGTTTACAAGTCCAACAAAATAAAGACGGTATCTTTTTGTCACAAACCAAGTACCTCAAGGAGATCTTGAAGAAATATGGCATGGAAGATTCAAAACCAGTATGTACCCCTATGGTAACAGGATGCAGCCTCAGCGCCAATGCTGATTTAGCAGCAGTACATCAACCAACCTATAGATCCATGATTGGTAGTCTGCTCTATCTGACAGGTATCTGACCAGACATCATGCATGCAGTGGGAATAGTTGGAATATTCTAGGCAAATCCGAAAGAAGCACACCTTCAGGCAGTTAAAGGAATCTTCAAATATCTTCAAGGGACAAAAAATTGTGGCTTATGGTATCCTAGAGATACAGATCTCACACTTCATGCATATACAGATGCAGATTGGGCAGGAAGCGTGGATGACAGAAAAAGCACTAGTGGTGGTGCATTCTTTATGGGTTCCAAATTAGTCTCTTGGTTCAGCAAGAAGCAAAGTTCAATTGCTTTATCTACATCTGAAGCGGAATACGTGACTGCTGCATCTTGCTGCAAACAACTCCTTTAGATGATGCAAATTTTGCAAGATTTTCAAATCACTTGTACTCCACCTATCTCTATTTTATGTGATAATACAAGTGAAATCAGCATTTCAAAAAATCCAGTCATGCATTCAAAGACCAAGCACATACCTATCAAATCTCATTTTCTCCGAGAACAAGTGCTTGAACAAAAGGTAAAATTGGAGTATGTTCCCTCCAAGGAACAGGTTGCTGATATACTCACCAAACCACTACCCAGGGAGACATTTGAATACCTCAGACAGAAGCTGGGAGTAGTTGATGCATCATCTTGTTGTTGAAACTTGTTTGTTTCAGAGAAAAGTGGTTGTACGTGAGTTTAATAAGGAGAATCATTGTACATATGCCGGTTTATGTGGTTACAGTCGCGTATATGTTGGTTTGAAGACAAACAGTGGGCCAAGCTCAGGATGAAAGGAGTCTGATATGGGTCTGACAGAGACCATCTGGCACAGGTTCAGGGAGAGCATATATATTCTTCTAACAATGCATTGTTGGCATTATCCTAGAAGATCTTGGTTCAAGATCACAGTGTTTTGGTTTCAAGGGGAACAAGTGTAGAAGGAGAACATGGTTGCTAGTCTGAATGATGATTGATAGATGCTACTGATGATAGTTGTTGATAACTATCATAGTCTGGTTGTAGACATTTCGTCTCTATGTCATGTATTTCTTTTCTTATCAAGGTCATGTAACGGCCTTCTTTGATATCCTCACTATGCCTGGGATGATTGATGTAATGTTCTTGTTTTATCTTGTGTAAACTTTTGGTGTATCCCCACTTGGTCGGGAGATGTATGTATGTATGAGTCTTTGGTGATGATGTATAGAGTCATGTTCTTTCTTATAGATCATTTTTCTGCAGACCTTGCCTACATTCAGGGGGAGCATGGACAGCACAACAGAGCAGAGATTTCAGCATGTACTCAGGGGGAGCATAACCCTTTGCCCTTGATGTCAAAGGGGGAGAATGACTTTGAATGATTTGGGGTTGCCATCAAGTCCAAAGGGGGAGATTGTTGGCATTATGACACATGTTTGGCACTATGGCACAGGTGTTGTCCTTGATGGCAACTCACTCAGATGACAGATCTCAGTTCAAGCTCTCAGAATGGAAGAAAAATACATATACGCAGGTTCCTCTTAACCAGAGCGCGTATACCCGCGGGATTGATGATCAAAAGTTGCGTATGCGTATGCACGCACTTTCATGCACGAAAAAGCGTGTACATGTGGGAAAGCTTATTTTTGGGTCCATGGTATTTGGACCTATGGTTTTGGACCTTGGTATTGCGTCCGAAGTATTGAACCTAGGTATTGGGTTCCTAGTATTGGTTCTCTATGGTTTTGGACCATGGTTTGAGTAAGGCCTTAGACTATAAAAAGGAGGAGATCATTTGGAAAAGGTATGGACTCAAGCATTGAATATCTTATGAAGAGCAAGATCTGGAATACTGGTGATTGGTTTATGGTGCATAGCTGAATCTGAATCAAGGAGGAACCTGAGCGCAAGAAGATGGATAAGTTCTATTGATGGGTCAAAACTCAAGTCTTGAATAGTAGTATCTTTGTGTGATTTTGATCTGTTATATTTGGCGCATGACTTGATCTATAAATCTGATAATCTGGGTATAACTGATGTCTGAATATTTGAAACAATGAATTATCTTTTATAGATCTGTACGCAGGTTCGACACATCAGAGGCACATATACACGCTGGTTTAGTAAATCAAAATAGCGTATACGCTGGTTGGCCTTAATATAGAAGTGTATGCACACAAGTTTCTGCATATTGAAGTAGCTACGTCTCTTGAAATATGTTTTAGCTACTTTTGTTTATTGCTGCAGTGTTCTGGGTTCAGAATTGGTGTCTAGTTACTGTTACTATTTTTTGGGTACAACATTAAGAGAAGTGACTATTTGATTCAGTTTGTTTGGTGCAAAGGAGATTGGTTGATGCAGGTATACTTGATGTTTGATTGATGTTATTCATGGATCCAGTCTAAAAATTTATGAAACGTGGTCCCTGGAAGAAAAGAGAAGGTTGTAGCCTTCTGTAGGTTAGCACCTACGACTAGTACCTCAGCTAGTACAAGAGCTAAGGGGGTTGTAGCCTTCTGTAGGTTAGCACCTACGACTAGTACCTCAGCTAGTACAAGAGCTAAGGGGGTTGTAGCTCCCTTCCAGGAGAAGCTGGAGAACGAGAGAAGGTTGTAACCTTCGGCATCTAGCAACCTGCGTACTGGTATAAGATTGCACCAATATAAAATCATTGTAAAAATAAGTTTCTAATTAAAAGAAGATAGACACGAATTGTAGCAGGTGGTTTTCACCCACATTGAGTTTCCACCTTATATCTTTGTGTCCATGTGTGTGATGATCTGTTCTGTTTTACTGCTCCTATTTACTGTTCTTATGAGTAATGAAGTCTTGATGCACTGATTAAAGATCAACAATTAATGAATCTTAAGTTTTTTGATATACGCTAGTTTCCTTAGACACAGTAGCATATATACGCAGTTTCTCATAGCTGAAGTAGCGTATACAAATCTCATTGTGAAATGAAAAATAATTGATTTAATAATACTGATTCAGCCCCCCTCTTAGTATTATTTCCAACAATTTTGTTTCTAAACCAAGTTTCTTTACCAGGGATTCCGCAATTAAGTTTGCTTGGGACCCGGTATCAAACAGAGTTTCAACTTTGGTGTGATTTACAACAACTCTGATATGAAAGAGTTCAATTCTCTCTTGATCATTAGGAAGGGACTCATTTACAAAACTGGTGCCTTCATGTGATTCAGAATTAACATGAGGTGTAAGAGTACCTTTTTCTCCTGCTACTGTGACCAATGCTTCATCTCCAGAATCCAATCCAAAGTCTTGCTACGTCGTTGCCACTGTCTTCTGCTTCCCTTTTCCTCCATACTTCTTTGGACGCTTTTCTGAGTGTTGTTTCCAACAGGGATCGTCATCGTGGCCTTCCTTTTTTCAATGATTGCAATACGTCCATTCTCCCTCTTTGGTTGTTGTTGTTTTCTTCTCCTTTCCTTTCCATCTCGCTTTTGATTTACCATTGGGAGGTTTGAACAATGGCTTTATGGACTGATCATCCTTTTTGTTTTTGCCCTGCTCTCAATATGAATTGCCTTTACGCTGGTTGATTCAATAGTGGTTGGTTCAAACAACAACAATGAATGCCTAATATAGCTATGCAATGAGCCAATATACTTAGTTACAACTTCAGGTGTATCAAGTGAAATACCCAAATTCAGTGCTTTCTTTCTAAACTCCTCTGTAAAACTCTGAACATCCTGACCTTTTCCTTGCCTTAAATACTGCCAATTCATCAAAGCTTTTTTCTTGTATCATAAGGGATAAAATTGTTCCTTTAACGCAAAAATAAAATCAGGCCATGAGGAAAAGAGTTTACCCACATTCTTACTACTCTGTAATCTTCTCCCCCACCAAACGAGAGCGGTGCTGCTCAACCATAGAGAGGCTAGCTGAATCTTTGCCTCATCCTCCACGATTTGTTGAATCTTGCAGTAGACCTCAATCTGCCTAATCCAATTATTAAGCTTTTTTGCATTGCTTTCACCATTAAACATGGGAAGATCAAATTTAACATCTAATTTAAAGAAAGGCTTCTTAGATGCATCCTTTGAATTTCTATGATTATGGTGGTGAGAGGAAGGAGAACCTTCACTCCCGGAAGGAGAAGGAGGGGGTTCTTCTCCACCATTCCCATGTGTTGAACCTTGTCCTTCTGGGTTTCTCTCCTCTGCTTTCTCCAACCTTAAAACCAACTGACTGATATTCTCTACCATTGAATAGAAAGTCTTGCAGAAATTGTGCTCCTCTTCAAGATGAGCTTCATCTTTTGCCATGTTTCTCCTTCGATGTGCATGCTGCTTCGGGATCGAAAGGCTCTAATTCCCCTTCGCCTCTTCAGATTCTGTCTCTTGTTAGCATACAAACATGCAATTCACATCTAAAAAGACCTACTCTGATACCACTTGATCCAGGATACTTTCACTTATAGATGTATGAAAAGAATCACATGTAAAAATTGCAGCTTAACACAGAATCATAATGTGCACACAAGAAAAGAAGAAGAAACGCATAAAAAACATGAAGGAAGACAGAAAGACTTGATAACGGAGTTCTTCCAACTCGGACTATGTCTCCGGGCCTTGCTCTGTCAATGGGGAGGCCCTTATATTAAATGGCATAAAAATAAGAGAATGCAATCATCTGATACATCAAAAGAGGCTTATACCTCCATTTTGAAAGATGGCTGAGAAAAGGAGAACTTGGATGGAGAAGTGGGCAGCACCAATGTGTCTATGGCATTGAGAGGGGCTAAAAACATCTAAAACTTGTCCAAAACAGACAAAATGCACTATCGGCCACCTGAAATCTCTCCTGCCTTGAACAGCGTGCTGAAAATATGCTCCCCTCCATTTTTTTTTCCATCTATCAGGCTTTTATAATGTCTCTGTTAGGACAAATCCCTCTTAAATCGGGGTTATTTTGGCATAAGATAGAGGCCGTTTGAATGGAAGGGTCGGCGAGTGAAACAAAGCCCAAAGATAGCTTTTATCGTTCCAAGCATAATACACAAAAACCCCCGTAATACACTAAAAATATGACCGAATCCTTAAGACCCGAACCTCATATTTATTAAATCAGGCATATATACTTATCGGGTCTGAGCCCGATATCGCAATCGGCACATCGCTCTGTCACTCGTCCCGTTAATGGGGATTGTTGACTGTCGATTGTCGATATCGATGTCGGTCGATTGCATCGGCATCTCGCTCATACAACAGCCCGGGGTTCTAGTATGTCGATTGCCGATAACGATCCCGCCGATCCAATCGCTTTATATCATTGATCGCAATCGCAAGGTGGCCCCTACGTGGTTCCGATATCGGTGATATATATTGCCTTCCTCTGACCCGATATTTCGACTATCGCTAATCGGGGGTCTTAAGGTCCGCCTTCTGCACAATTTCCAATGCGATTCCCTTTTAAGGCTTAAAAGTCCATTTTTAAAGGAAAATGTTGTTGGGTTGTGTTATATTCTTTCCATGACTAACCTACGTAGTGAACTGGGGGGTTAGAGGGGGGGGGAGCCCCCCCTTCGTTGCATCGATTGCACAATGGGGGGGGTCACAGGGGGGGCGATAGCCCCTCCTATCTGGGGGTTTGAGGGGGGCGGGTAGCCCCCCTCTACGGGGTCCGGGACAGCACCCCGGGAAAAAAAAATGGACCCTATATTAGGTCCATGGTTTTGGACACGATATTTTTCGGTCCATGGTACTGGATGCTTCGACTTGTATAAATATGTATTGTAATATTGAAAGGAACATAATGAAAAATCAAGCTGGTAGTCCCGATTTTGGGATCCAGGGAAAAATTTCTGTGTATATGTGTTTTATGTGTTATGCTCTCGCATTGTTTATTTTTTGTGTTTTAGAATTCATATGCAGGTAAATTCTGTACGGGGTTAAAACCTACTTTTGGGATCAGAGCTATTTTGGCTTCAAGGGGACACCTTTGTTGCTGAGGGGTTTCGCTCGGGCCTATGGTAGACCCTGTTCAGTGGGAGATTTGCGGGATCGATTCTGGTGGTGAAAGAAGATGGCAAGTAGTGGAAAGATTAGGATCGAGAAATTTAATGGTCAGAGTTTTGAGTTATGGAAACTCAAGATGGAGGATCTGTTGGTGGATAAAGATCAGTGGATCGTGGTAGATCCAGGTACTAAACCAACGAGAGTGTCCGATGAAGAATGGAAGAAGTTGGATTGCAAGGCGAAAAGCACAATACGATTGTGTGTCTCAGATTCAATATTTCTGAATGTATCAAGGGAAGCTACGACGAATGCTTTGTGGGACAAGCTAGGGACTTTGTACCAATCTAAGTCTCTAGTTAATAAATTGTTCCTACGGAAAAAGCTGTATAACCTAAGGATGAAAGATGGAGACTCGGTGACAGAGCATCTAAACGCATTTAATATTGTGGTAAGTCAGTTATTATCTGTTGATATTAAAATTTTAGATGAAGATAAGTGCATCAGTTTGTTGTGTTCTCTACCAAATTCATGGGATAATCTGGTTATTGCAATAGGTAGCAATACAATTGCCTTGCAGTTTGATGAAATAGTCTCATCCTTGCTGACGGAGGAGATGAGATGGAAAAATATGGAGAGACAGAATGGTGATGCCTTGTTTGTACGAGGACGGTCCCAGAAAAGAAACAAAAATAAGTCATCGAGTGGGAGATCTAAATCTAGAGGGACATCTAAATCTCTAGGAAAACATGTAAAGGTGGTGTGCTGGAAATGTGAAAAGGAAGGGCACTACAAAAGGGACTGTAAATCTAAAGCTCCGAACAAAGGAAGGGAATCTGATGATGCTTCTGCAGAGGTGAAAACCACCTCAGATGAAGGTGGGGATGTGTACTTGGCTTCTTCAAGTACACATGTAGATCATGAGGCATGGTTGATTGACTCAGGTGCATCCTTTCACTTCACTCCCCATAGAGAGTGATTCTGAGAGTATGAAAAATACGATGGTGGTGATGTCTTCTTAGGTGATGATAGGAAGGCTAGAATCGTTGGTCGCGGAAAAGTAAAGTTGAAGTTGCAAGATGGAAGGGTTAGACACTTCCGGGTGTTTTGCATATTCCTGCATTAGCCAGAAATCTGATTTCTATAAGCAAGCTGGATGATGCAAGAGTAAAAACAGTGTTCGAGAAGGATACCTGCAAGATGGCTCTAGGAGAAATGGTATTGATGCGGGGAGTTCGGATTGGAACTCTGTACAAGCTGCAAGGTAGCACTGTTGTTCATGGGTGCAATAGTTCTATGGTTCCTGAAAGTGGAGCAGAAAATCTAGTGGTCTCTGGAGAGAAGACCATGTTGTGGCATCAAAGGCTTGGACATATTGGAGAGAAGGGCCTTTGAATACTTCATGGTAAAGGTATGGTAGAAGGTATGAGTACTAGCTCTCTCGATTTTGATTTTTGTGAAAATTGTGTATATGGGAAGCAGAATCGTGTGAGTTTCCTCTCTGGTGGTAAGAGGGCGAAACAGATTTTAGAGCTTGTGCACAGTGATGTGTTTGGACCTATGAAGGTTCCATCATTGGGTAAGTTTGTGTACTATGTATCATTTATAGATGAATTCTCAAGGAATACATGGATATATTTCCCTAAGAAGAAATCTGAAGTCTTTTACGGGTTTAAAGAATTTAAGGCTCTGGTGGAAAACCAAACAGAGAAGAAGATAAAGGAGCTGAGGACCGATAACGAAGGAGATTTTTGCAGTAAGTAATTTGAAGAATTCTGTAAGAAGTGTGGTATAGCACGGCATAAGACTACTCCATATACACCTCAGCAAAATGGAGTTGCAGAAAGAATGAACAAGACGTTGATGGAAAGGGCAAGAAGCATGCTCAATGGTGTCGGGTTAGGACAGGAATTCTGGGCAGAGGCGGTGGAGACAACATGTTACCTGGTCAATAGATCACCTTCATCAGCATTGGAGGATAAGACTCCATAAGAGGTATGGACTGGTAAGAAACCCTCTCTTTCACATCTGAGGGTATTTGGATGTGATGCATATGTACATATTCCGAAGGAGAAACAAACCAAGTTGGACAGTAAATATGAAAAGTGCATCTTTATTGGGTATAAGGATGGTTTAAAGGGTTATAAGCTTTGGAACCCAGCAACAAGGAAGGTTGTGTATGGCCAAGATGTGATGTTCATAGAGGTGAAAGATGTTATTAAACATGAAGTCCAACCAAAGGAACCTGAGAAGATAGAGTTTGAACTAAAGGAGTAAGAATCAGACTCTACAGCAGAGGAGGAATCAGAAGATGAAGAACCACAAACTCCGGGTGTAAGAAGATCAGTTCAAGAAAGAAGGCAGCCAGAAAGGTATAGTCCATCTACTTTCTGTTCAAATTTTGCTTTATCTATTACTGATGATGATCCCAGAACTGTGAAGGAAACAGTAGATTCAGAGGATTGAAAACTCTGGAAAGAGGCCATGGTTGATGAAATGGAATCTTTGCACAAAAATGAGGCTTGGGATCTGGTGGAGTTGCCGGCTGAAAGGAAACCCATTGGCAGAAAATGGGTGTTCAAGAAGAAGACAAATGCAGAAGGAAAGGTGGAGACATACAAAGCTCGGTTGGTAGCAAAAGGTTATTCCCAGGTGTCGGGAAATGATTTTGGTGGTATTTTTTCTCCTGTTGCCAAGGTAACTTCTATTGGATTACTTTTATCTGTTGTTGCCGCTTTTGATTTTGAGGTAGAATAGATGGATGTGAAGACAACATTTCTTCACGGGGATCTGGAAGAGGAGATCTACATGAAGCAACCTGAAGGCTTTGTGGTGAAGGGTAAGAAAGAACTGGTATGCAAGTTAAAGAACTCTCTGTATGGGTTAAAACAATCACCAAGGATGTGGTATCAGAAATTTGATACATTTATACGGGGACTTGGCTTCACCAGAAGCAACACAGATCATTGTATGTATTTTAAGTTAATTGGTGACCATGTTATTTATCTGGTCTTGTATGTGGATGATATGTTGTTGGTCGAAAATCACAAAGAAATTATCCAGGATTTGAAGACCCAATTGTCCACCAAATTCGACATGAAAGATCTTGGTGCAGCAAACTATATTTTGGGCATGGAAATTAAAAGAGATCGGGTAAAGAGGAAGCTCTGGTTAAACCAGAGGAAGTATGTCGAGACAATACTGCAGAGGTTTAATATGCAGGATAGTAAACCAGTGAAAGTTCCTATTCCTGTAGGTGTAAATTTATCTGTTGAACAGTGTCCCAAGACACAAGAAGAGGAAGAGGACATGTCCCGTATTCCATATGCAAGTGCAGTTGGTCGCCTGATGTATATGATGGTCTGTACTAGACCAGACATTGCACATGCAGTGGGAGTATTGAGTAGGTTTATGCAAAATCAGGGAATGAGCACTGGACAACAGTGAAGCAGGTTTTTAGGTATTTGCGTGGCACTAGTGATTATGGTTTGTGCTACCAAGGAAGACCAGGATTGGACAGAGTGTTGGATATTCATGGCTTTGTTGATGCAGACTGGGCTAGAGATCTGGATCAAATAAGATCTACAAGTGGGTATGTGTTTAACCTATTTGGAGGTGCAGTCAGTTGGATGAGTAAGAAACAATCTGTAGTGGCACTATCAACTACAGAGGCAGAATACATGCCAACCATTCATGCAAGAAAAGAAGTAGTTTGGTTGCAGAGATTGTGTTCAAGTATAAGGTTAGTACAAGGAGCTATAAGGATAGACTGTGACAGCCAAAGTGAAATTTTCTTGGCAAAGAACCCTGCTTATCATTCAAAGACAAAGCACATTGATGTTCAGTATCATTTTGTGAGGGATACGATAGAAGACAAAAAGGTGTTGTTGGTAAAGGTGGACACTTTGAAGAATACTACAGATGCATTGACAAAATTTGTGAGCTCTGAGAAGTTCTCCTGGTGTAGAGAAACAATGGTCATTTCAGGGCTAGAAAAATGGCTAAGCTCTCATGTGGCCCCTTGTGGAAAGAAAACAACAAGTGGGAGAATGTTGGGCTGTGTTATATTCTTTCCATGACTAACCTACGTAGTGAACCGAGGGGTTAGAGGGGGGGTAGATTCCCCCCTTCATTGCACTGATTGCATAGCTGGGAGGTCACACGGGAGGCGGCAGCCCCCCCTGTCTGAGGGGTTTGAGGGGGGCAGGTAGCCCCCCTCCACGGGGTCCGAGGCAGCGCCTCGGGAAGTTTTTTTTTGGACCCTATATTAGGTCCATGGTTTTGGACGCAATGGTTTTCAGTCCATGGTTTTGGACGCGATAGTTTTCGGTCCATGGTATTGGATGCTTCAGCATGTATAAATATGTATTGTAACATTGAAAGGAACATAATGAAGAATCAAGCTGGTAGTCCCTGTTTTGGGATCTAGGGGAAAATATTTGTGTATATGTGTTTTATGTGTTATTCTCTCACATTTTTTATTTTCTGTGTTTTAGAATTCCTATGCAGTTAATTTCTGTATGGGGTTAAAACCTACAAATGCCTCATTTTCCTAGGGAACAAAGCAACCTTCTTTTCGCGATAACTTCATCATCTGGACTCATATTGAAGTGCTGTTCACGCCGTTGGAATCAGGATGACGAGATCTACACTCTGGTCCTAGATCAACTTCATTTTGAGCACTTTGATTTTTGAGGTTTTCCATGCCATTGTATCTGAAGATCCACCTGGATCATTCCTAGAGCAAGGAAACTCTTCCCAAGGTCAACGAGGTCAAGGTAGGGTTTTCTCTCTTCAAGCTACAAGATTATGCACTTCGTCCTCCTGCAACTTTGGCCTCCTTTTGCAGCACCAGAAACCCTATAACTTCACACATGTGAGAAAGATAGAGCCCAAAAACAAGATATTTCGTCCTTCTTCCTTCTCCTAGACCATTGCTCCTCTTTTTAGCTTCTCTCAACTTCAGATCGAACTTCTTTCTTGATAGATCAAACTTGTGAAGAGAGTGAGTGCTAAATGAGGTCAAACAGCTTCTTGAGTGCTATATGAGCTTGAATTCTCTCCATTAAGCCCAATTTTAACTGCCAGGGTTGACTTGTACTTTTGGAGTTTCTAGGACTTTCTAGACTCAAAATAAATTCCTTTTACAATTATATTTTTCCCAAAAGGGTCTTATAATCATGATGTTGAGTCCTTTGACTCATGACAATAAATCCTAAGACCTAACAAGCCATAGAAGCACGAAGAAAAATGTGCTTTTACCAAGAAGACCATCAATAAAGAGCATGAAACTCATGCTTTAATAATAATAACTTCTTATTTTCTTCTCTTGTTTATTAAATAGGCTACATATTGAAATGAGTATAAGAACAATTAAGAAGACTGAAACTAGTTACTTTCTTCAATAAGGATTTTTGGTTGCAACACCTTTTTGTTCTTTTAATGGACAAAACTCCAATGTGTAGCAGCAAGGTTTTGATTAAAGTGTCTTTCAACCATATATATTCAACAAATTGTTGGGTTGTGTTATATTCTTTCCACGACTAGCTCCCCTAGTTAACCAAGGGGTTAGAGGGGGGACAAAGCCTTGCTTCATTGCATCGATTGCGTAGTGAGGGGGTGGCAACCCCCACTGTCCAAGGGGTTTGAGGGGGGCGGGTAGCCCCCCTTCTACGGGGTCCGGGGCAACGCCCCAGGGAATTTTTTTTTACCCTATATTAGGTTGCGCATATCTACCTATGGTTTTGTGCATGGTTTTCACACATGGTTTTGGATGCGATGGTTTTCGATCCATGGTATTAGATGCTTCGACATGTATAAATATGTATTGTAACATTGAAGGTAACAAAATGAAAAATCAATCTGTAGTCTTGGTTTTGGGATCCAGGGGAAAATCTGTTCACACCTAATCTTCAACGGTTGGGTAAACTGGAATGAGTCATCAAGAAGATGAACTGATCCGTCCCATTTTTGTATATAAATGATAGTTATCTAATGAAATAATCAATCAGTTTTCTTCTGCCCATTCTGGAGTTACCCTGGCCTGACATGGTATCAGAGCGCAGGTCCCAGATTCCTTGTAACTCCTCTGGCCATAACGCCTCTGCCTGAACGTTTGCCTGGCGCCTCTGCCTGAACGTTTGCCTGCCCAGAAATGATGGTGCACTGCACTACCTCTGTCACTGCCCAGAGATGCGTTGGACCCAACGCTCATTGAGGCACAATAGTCTTCCGCCATAGCCTACCAGTCTTCGTCCGAGGAGGTAGACGGTTCGCTAGCTGCTGTTTCTTTGGAGTTTTGTCTACGAAGGGCGAAGAAACGCCGACTTGCAGCTCGTTGTTCTCAGTTGCAGGTTATAGAATTGGACCCGGTGAAGGATATTGGCCTGTTAATGTCAAGTTTTATTAATGCGAGATGTCTGAAAGCTTAATGTATCCCTTTTGAAACTGTGAGTCTTATTACCGTGACAGTCAATAGGAAATGAACTTTAAATTTTGGGAAGGATCGAACTGGCCATTTTCGATTCAAATCTTTTCGCAAGTCCGCTCTGCGCCTCGGCTCCTCTCTCTATGGTTGAACCGCAGTAACACCCTCACCAACATGCAACAACAGCTTTGCATGTGATGACCTGACCCTGTGTCGACATCGCCGAGGGTTATATACACAGAAACAGAGATCAAATGAATGGATACAGCTAACGCATGTATATTGAATATGTCCAAGTCGCCACACCTCAGGCTGGGGAGGTCCGCATAAGATATTGCATGTGGCTCTATACTTGAAGCGGAAAGGATCCAGACGGTCTTTTTCCACGCATTCTTGGACACGAAGCTGCTGGGATAGTTAAAAGTGTTGAGTATTATGCAGTTGATTTTTAACTTCAGTGTATATTTATGATGGCGGTTTTGGTATAGCGTTGAGCAGTTTGTTGAATTCATGATATTACACAGTTTAAATAATTCAAAGCGTTTGTATATCATTCAAAATATTGCGGTGTTTCCAGAATGTTTTATATACCAAAGCATTTGTAGTATTTCATGATATATTGATATATTGAAGTGATATATTAATACAATGAAGTGATATATTGAAGTGATCCCTTGCGCATTTTTTCAAAACATAGTAGTATTGCAGTAATATGTACAATGAAATGCTGATGCTTTTAGCAAATATTAGAGGGATTTGAAGGCTGTAACGTAAGGATTTTTTTAGCAGAAGTAATTTTTTACAGAATGCATTCAATCATCTCTATGGTAGGAATAGTTCTCACTGGCAAGGAGAACTATTCTGAATGGTCTCGGATGGTAAAACACACCCTCATCTACAATGAGTTGTGGAAAGGAGTGTGTGTCGGAGAAGAAGACAAAGACCCTGTGCAGCCTACATCAGATAAAGAAATTGTCATTTGGGAAAACAAGAACAGCAAAGCCTATGCATTGATCGCAGCATCTGTAAATGAAGAAGTAAGTCGTCATATTTCATCCTATTCCACTGCCTTTGAAGCTTTACAAAAGCTGAAAGAACTCTATGATTCACATTCTGCACTTGAAGTTGTTCAGCTCATGATTAAACTCTTCACTCTTGAACTGAAAAATAATGATCCTCTTGCTCTTGCATCTGAAATAAAGTCTATAATGCATGATATTAAATCCACTAAGGTTGAGCTGGATATCTCTCTTATTGCCTTTCTCAAAGCACTCTATCCTACCTACTCCAATTATCTTGAGTCATTACAAGCAAATGGAAATCTTAAAGATATAACCTTTGACTCTCTTGTGAAAAAGTTTGCTGAAAGAGAGAAAGCCTTTGGAAAGAAGACAGTCCCTGAATCTTCTGAAGAGACTGTTTGCCTTGCTCATAAAGAAAAGCATCCTGCTCAAGATTCTACAAGAGGAAGAGGTGGACGAAGAGGAAGAGGAAGATACTTCAGAGGCAGGGGGGGCAGACATTCTCAAGGAGAAAAGGCAGATCTGCATTGCATTCGCTGCAAACGAAATGGATCACATGATGCTTCTACATGCAAGCTACCATGGGACAAAATTGAGCAGAGAAGAAACCAGCAGAAAGGTAAAACTAATGACACAGACAAAGGTAAAGCACCTGAATCCGCTCACTATATTGAGGCACAATGTAACATTGGAGTAAATGAAGATTTGTTTAATGCTTCACTTGCTTCTTCGAAAAATGATTGGTTGCTTGATTCAGGAGCAACCTGTCATATGACTCATACGAAAGATTTTTTTGAAGATTTCACTGACAATGTTGATGGAGCAGTATACTTTGCAGATCAGTCAAAAATCAAGCCATCAGGGCTTGGCACAATCAGGCTTAAACTGCCTGGTCTTCCAGACTTTCTTCTGGATCATGTTCTATATCTCCCACAGCTCAAGAGAAACTTGTTGTCCTTGGTCCAGATCCGCCAGCAAGGTCACTCCGTTCATATGTTTGATGGAAAGCTTGAGGTAAGAAAGGCATCTGACCACTCACTGGTCATGAGGGGAATAGAAGAAGAAAGACTTCTTAAACTGCAAGGAACCTCTGCTCATGCACAACATTTCTCATATATTTCTCATCATGAAGAAGGTACACTTCCATCAAGTTTATTATGGCATGCTAGATTTGGACATTTAAACTATGACAGTCTTCGCTTATTAAAGAAAAATGGTGTTGCTGGTTTGCCTACAATTCCTAGAAAACATAAGCAATGTGATGCTTGCATTCTAGGAAAGCATAGCAAACAGTCTTTTCATGATTCACATTCAAGAGCACATAGGAAGCTTGAACTCATTCATTCAGATTTATGTGGTCCAATGCCTGTTCCTTCTGCAAATGGAAATAAATATATCATGACATTTATTGATGATTACACCAAAATGTGTTGGGTTTATTTATTGAAGAACAAATCTGATGCTTTTCAAACATTCAAGAATTTTCATAAGTGGATTGAAAATGATGCACAATCTCATATTGGGTCTATTTGCACTGATAATGGAAAAGAATATACATCAAATGAATTTGAAAACTATCTTCGCCAACATGGGATCAAACATCAAACAACTGTACCTTATAATCCCCAACAGAATGGTGTAGCAGAAAGAATGAATAGAACAATCTTGAATATGGTACGATCCATGCTTTTCTTCAAAAATGTAAAGATAATGTTTTGGGCTGATGCTGTTCTATGTGCTGCATATATAAAGAATAGATGTCCATCTAGTGCTATAAGAAACAAGACTCCTTATGAATTGTGGTATGGACATGTTCCTTCGGTAAAACATCTCAGGATTTTTGGTTCCACCTGTTATGCTTTAATACCAAAGGTACATAGAAACAAACTTGGTGCTAGAAGTCGTAAGTGTATCTTCCTGGGGTATTCAAACACCTCTAAAGCATACCGTCTCTATGATGAAGTAAATAAAAAGTTTGTTGTATCTAGAGATGTCATTTTTCTTGAATCATCCAAATCTGACAGTGTTGTTGAGCGGCAACTTGATCGCTTGGATAGATTCACAAAAACGAAATCATTTCAAGAGTTTGATAATCAGATTCCAAATCTTGAAGGGGGGATTCCTATACTAGATCAACATGTGGAATCTTCTTCTGAAGAAAAATCTCCCTTGCATGAAACTCCAACACCGGATGATCCTTTAAGTGATGTAATTGATAGAATTGGGAGACTCAATCTTGATTCAGTCCCAACTCAATCAACAGAGCAGCCTGGACCATCTCAGAAAGGTCCCCCAAAGTGGCTGACAAAGACACTTGAAAGTGTTCATCCTGATGAAATTGGAAAAACAGGAACCAGAAATACAAACCGACAAGATGGAGGTGATGTAGATAACTCTAATTCACCTGTTGATATGGATGTTACTTATGATTGTGAATTGAACTTGTCTACAGATTTTGAACCAACTTCCTTCAAAGAAGTTGCTTCTCATGATGAATGGAAAGAAGCGATGCAGAAGGAGTATGATGCCCTCATAAAGAATGGCACTTGGAAGCTGGTCGATCCTCCATTTGGAACCAAACCAATTGGCTGCAAGTGGGTCTACAAGAACAAGTACAAAGCTGATGGCTCACTTGACAAGCACAAAGCTAGGCTTGTGGCAAAAGGTTTTGCACAAAAGGAAGGGGTCGATTATGAGGAAACTTTTGCCCCCATAGCAAAATGGGCCACCATCCGGACACTCTTTGCACTAGTTGCTCAGAACGGTTGGAAAGTCCATCAAATGGATGTAAAAACTGCATTCTTGAATGGAGATCTAAAAGAGAATGTTTTTATGTCCCAGCCTGAAGGATTTGTTGTGAAAGGACATGAACACAAAGTATGAAAACTTGTGAAGTCCTTGTATGGCCTCAAACAAGCACCACGAGCCTGGTATGAAAAACTAACTGAGCATCTTCTGAAACTCAACTTCAATCATTTTGATCTTGATGATGCAACTTTATTTGTCAAGAAAGTTGGCAAAACAGTTGTATATCTTGTGGTATATGTAGATGATCTTTTAATGACAGGGAACAATGAAAGCTATATTGCATCCATAAAGAAAGAATTAGAAAAAAGTTTTGAAATGACTGATTTGGGCTATGTTCATTACTATCTTGGCATTGAAGTAACCCAACATCCAAAATCCATATTTCTTTCTCAAAAGAAATACATTGGAGATTTGTTAAACAGATTTGGCATGACAGAGTGCAATCCTATTTCTACTCCAATGGAACAAAACTTGAAGCTCACATCTATTGAAGGAAAGGAATTTGAGGATGCAACAAAGTATAGACAGCTTGTAGGAAGTCTCATCTACCTCACTACTACCAGACCAGACATTTCATTTGTTGTTGGAATCCTCTCCAGGTTTATGCAAAAGCCTTGTGAGGGACATTGGTCTGCTGCAAAAAGAGTTCTAAGGTACTTGAAGGGAACTCAAGACCTTGGAATCAAGTATACACAGGTGGACGACTTCAGCTTGATTGGATACTTTGATTCAGACTTCGATGGAGACAAAGAAACTGGGGTATCTACTTCAGGATATGCTATGAGTCTTGGATTAGGAGCTATCTCCTGGAGATCACGCAAACAATCAGTTCCAGCAGATTCCACAACAGAAGCAGAATACGTGGCAGCAGCTGAAGCAACGAAAGAAATTGTGTGGCTCAGGAAAATTCTTGAAGATTTGCAGGTAAAACAAGTACAATCAACTCCACTCATGATTGATAACACCTCTGCAATAAAGTTGGCCAAGAACCCAAAGTTCCATGATCGTACTAAGCACATCAATACTAAATATCATCTGATCCGACATCATGTTGAGGCCAAAACAATCCATCTCCGTCATTGTTCCACAAATGAGAAAATTGCAGACATCTTCACCAAAGCGCTTGGAAGAGAAAAACTTGAAAGATTCAGAACGATGCTTGGACTCACCAACATCCCTTCAAATTAAGGGGGGGAATGTTCACACCTAATCTTCAACGGTTGGGTAAACTGGAACGTGAACAGTCATCAAGAAGATGAACTGATCCGTCCCATTTTTGTATATAAATGATAGTTATCTAATGAAATAATCAATCAGTTTTCTTCTGCCCATTCTGGAGTTACCCTGGCCTGACAAAATCTCTGTGTATATGTGTTTTATGTGTTATGCTATCGCTTTCTTTATTTTCTGTTTTTAGAATTCGTATGCAAGTAATTTTTGTACGGGAATAAAACCTACATTTGGTATCAGAGCTATTTTGGCTTCAAGGGGACGCCTTTGTTGCTGAGGGCTTTCGCTCGAGCCTGTGGTAGACCCTGTTCAGTGGGAGATCTGCGGGATTGATTTTGGTGGTGAAAGAAGATGGCAAGTAGTGGAAAGATAGGGATCGAGAAATTTAATGGTCAGAGTTTTGAGTTATGGAAACTCAAGATGAAGGATCTGTTGGTGGATAAAGATCAGTGGATCGTGGTAGATCCAGGTACTAAACCAATGAGAGTGTCTGATGAAGAATGGAAGAAGTTGGATAGAAAGGCAAAGAGCACAATATGATTATGTGTCTCAGATTCAGTATTTCTGAATGTATCAGGGGAAGTTACGGCGAAGGCTTTGTGGGACAAGTTAGGGATTTTGTACCAATCTATGTCTCTGGTTAATAGATTGTTCCTTCGAAAAAAGCTGTGTAACCTAAGGATGAAAGATGGAGACTCGGTGACACAGCATCTGAACGCATTTAATATTGTGGTAAGTAAGTTATTATCTGTTGATATTAAAATTTTTGTTGGGTCCCTATAATACTAGTGATTACCCCATTACTATTATATTTATACCCCTTATTTATATTGTTGTGCCCCTATTACCCCCATATTGTTATTTCTGTGCCCCATAGAATCCCTCTATTGTTATTTTTGTGGCTTTATATTATTATTGTTAGGTCGGCTGGATTATATTGTGACTCCTTAGACTCCTATATATAGAAAGGAGGTTTTGTCATTTGTATCATCCAAGAATTGTTCATTTATGTAATGTAAAGGAGGTTGCCCCCTCGAAGAGGCTGAATTCTAAGGCGTTGATCTATCTTTTCTATCTTTTCTTGAGCTGGTTTCATAACATTTGGTATCAGAGCTTTGGATTCTAGGGTTTCACTGCTCCAAACAGGTCATCGTGGCATTTTCGCTATAACTTTTTTTTCTGTAACGTTTCAGAAGTCGCAAAAAAAACCCATTTGAGAAGAAATCGCGCTGAACCTTGGATCCAAATTTCAAAGATTTTCGCGCGATATTTGCGGAGATATGATCTGAGGAAGTTGGTCTTTTTGCAGACTCCTGAATTACATTCAAAACCGGTGACCTGGGGAAAATCGTCATAACTTTCTCTCTGGGGATCGGATTGAAATTTCGTAAGAAGTTAAAGAAAGAGGATGGACTGTAGCTTCTTGTGTGTGTGTTTCAGATTCAAAGGTTGAAACAGTGACTCGTGGCACGTCGTACAAGTTCGCTCTACTGAACCAGTCTAAAAGCAAGTCACTGTGGGAGATTTCACATAACTCTTCCTTGGAGAATCCAATTTGGCTCAGAATTGTGGCATTGGAAAGAGGACGCAGAAGGCTACTACAGGTAGAAATTTCAGAACTAGATGATCCGAAATTATAGAGATACATCAGATTCAATATCAGGCTTCTATAAAGTGAAAAAAGGTGTGTAGTTTTTTTTTTTTTAATTTTTGTGTAAGCTTGGTTTAACGGAATTCAAAGGGCATAGTAAAACATTATTATCGGTAACTGATGCCCCGAGGAAAGAAAATGCAAACACCTAGTAAGGAACCTGAAAGCTCTAGCATGACTCATGAAGAAGAGGAAGAAATGCTACATGATATATCAAAATTACAAGAACAAGTGCAACAAATGTCACGCTCACAAAAGTTAACAGATGCTAAGATAAATGGTGTGGAAGCTAAGATAAGTGGCATGGAATCTAAGGTAAATGGCGTGGAATCTAAGATAAAGGGCATGGAAGCTAAGATGGATGAGTCGAAGACAGATTTGAAGAGAGACATGGCAGATTTGAAGATAGATTTGAAGACAGACATGGAAGAATTGAAGAAGTTGCTACAAGAAAGGTTCACTAATGGTGACAAGGTAGTAAAGGAAACTCATGATGAGAACAAAAGAAATGTTAATCATGATTCCATAGACGCTAATTTTGGATCGAAGAATCACCATATTCCAAAAATCGATATGAGGAAGTTTGATGGCAAGGATCCCGCCACATGGATATTACAGATGGAGCAATTCTTCGATCTCAATAATGTGCAAAACGCACAAAAGGTACGTATGGCAACTGTATATTTGGAACCAAATCAGTTTGTATGGTATCAATGGCTTTGTTCTCGTAAACAATTTATCACTTGGGCAATTTTTACGGAAGAATTGATAGCACATTATGAAGATACAAAAAGAAACACTTTTTTTAGCCAATTGATAAGTCTCAAACAAAAGGGTTCAGTAATGGAGCACATTGAGGAGTTCCAAAAATTGAACATAAGGGTAAAAGATATTCCAGAGGAGCATAGGATTGATGTGTTCATAGGGTCTTTAAAGGATAATATCCAACATGATGTTCGCCTTTGGGAACCTGATTCATTAGAGAAGGCATTCAGGTTAGCAAGAAAAATGGAAAGCAAATTATGGCAACCAGGAAGCATACCACTCACAACTATAAAGACGGAAGTGTTGCTGCCCCTAGTCTTCCACAACCTATAAGGTTGACACCACAACAATTGGAAGAAAAAAAAGCAAAAGGGCTTTGTTACAATTGTGATAGCAAATACACTAAAGGTCATAAGTGTGCTGAGAAGAAATTATTTTACATAGATTGTGAAGAGGAAGAAGAAAAGGAGCAAGAAAGGTCAAAAGAAGAAGATATACTCCAGGAACAAAGCCTAGATGAAGAACAAATAAATCCGACCATATCTTGTAATGCATTGGCAGGAATTACCACTCCTCAAACCATCAAGATAGAAGGACAAATCAAGAAGAAAAAGGTAATAGTGTTGATTGATTCAGGAAGCACCCACAATTTTATTCATTGTAGGGTAGCAAAAGAATTGAATTGCTTCTTATATCCAGCACCAGAGTGTCAAGTGATGATTGCAAATGGAGGAACAATAAATTGCTCTGGAAAGTGCCATAATATCAAGCTATCCATGGGAGAATATGTATTGACTAGCCCAATGCTTTCCATTCCAATGGGAGGTGCGGATGTTGTACTAGGAGTCCAATGGCTACAATCCTTGGGTACAATAGCTTTTAATTTTCAAGAAATTTTCATCAAATTTTCTACGGAAGGAAAGGAAGTTGAATTAAGGGGTATTGCAGGGAAACCAGGAAAGATAATCAGCTCTCATGGTATGACAAAGCTTCTAAAAAAGGAGCAAAGAGGTGTAATTGCACAATTATGCTCGCTAGATGTTTCCACATTGGAATCATCTATTTCTCCAGATCTCCAAAAAGTCCTGGACAATCATTCCAAGGTATTTGAGACTCCCAAGGGTCTCCCACCTATGCGTGATCATGATCATGCTATTCATCTGATTCCAGGAAGTGTTCCTCCAAACATCAGGCCGTACAGATATCCCTATGTCCAAAAAAGTGAAATTGAACGTATGGTTGCAGAAATGCTAGAGGCTGGTATAATTCAACCAAGTCAAAGTTCTTTCTCAACTCCAGTAGTATTGGTGCACAAGAAGGATGGATCATGGCGCATGTGTCCGGATTATAGGGAGCTCAACAAGCTCACTATTAAAGATAAGTTCCCCATTCCTGTTATTGATGAATTACTGGATGAATTGCATGGATCAATTTACTTCACCAAGTTGGATCTTCGTTCGGGATATCATCAAATCAGAATGAAGATTGAAGACATTCCGAAAACGGCATTTAGAACTCATGAGGGTCATTATGAATTTTTGGTCATGCCTTTTGGCCTTACCAATGCACCTTCAACATTTCAAGGTTTGATGAATTCAATTTTCAAACCATTCCTTAGAAAATTTGTGTTAGTATTTTTTGATGATATACTAATCTACAGCAAGTCTTGGAAGGATCATGTTGAACATGTTGACAGGGTGCTACAACTATTGGAGGAGAAACAATTATATGCAAAAAGATCCAAATGTTTCTTTGGAGTCCAGGAGGTGGAATATTTGGGTCATATTGTATCTCATGAAGGAGTTAAGGTAGACCCTAGCAAAATTAAAGCCATTAAGGAATGGAAAATCCCCACATCCATAAAGCATCTGCGAGGATTTCTTGGGTTGACAGGGTATTATCGCAAGTTTGTTAAGAATTATGGGAGAATAGCAGCACCTCTAACAACATTATTGAAGAAAGATTCATTTTCATGGACTCCGGAAGCAACAAAGGCCTTTGAACATCTTAAAGAGGCAATGTGCCAAGCACCGGTCTTAGCTACACCGGACTTCACAAAAACCTTTATTGTGGAATGTGATGCTTCAGGAAATGGAATTGGTGCTGTTCTAATGCAAGATGAAAGACCCATTGCTTTTGAAAGTCGTCCAATCAAGGGAAAGTTTTTAAGCAAAGCTATTTATGAGAAGGAAATGTTGGCAATACTCCATGCACTTAAGAAATGGCGACCCTACCTAATGGGAAGACACTTCAAGGTAAAAACGAATCATGATAGCCTTAAATACTTTTTAGAACAAAGATTATCCTCTGAAGAGCAACAAAAGTGGGTCACAAAGATGTTGGGTTATGACTTTGAAATCATCTACAAAAAAGGGAAGCAAAATGTGGTGGCAGATGCACTCTCAAGAAAGGATGAGGATGTGGAAGCATTGTTGTGTGCCATTTCTATTATCCAACCAGATTGGATAAACGAAGCAAGGGAGGAATGGAAGAATGACGAAGAAGTGTGGGCACTTATTCGAAAGCTACAACAAGATTCCAGTACTTCTGATACATTTAGCTGGCAAAATGATTCGTTATGGTACAAAGATCGCTTATACCTCTGTAAGAATTCCCAGCTAAAACAAAAGATTCTTATGGAATTGCACACTTCTCCCTTAGGAGGGCACTCAGGATTTTTAAAAACTTACCACAGGGTTAAGAAGGAATTTTTTTGGGATGGCCTTAAATCAGATATTCAAAAGTTTGTGGCGGAATGTTTGGTTTGCCAGCAAAATAAAGTTGAAACAATTAAGACACCGGGTCTATTACAACCTTTATCCATTCCAAGCCAACGTTGGGAGGAGGTTTCAATGGATTTTATCACAGGTTTACCCAAGTCTGAGGGAAAGAGTGTCATCATGGTGGTAGTTGACAGACTTACCAAGTATGCACACTTTTGTGCATTATCACATCCATTTAAAGCCAGTACAGTTTCTACTGCATTTATGGAAACAGTTCAAAAGCTACATGGAAACCCAAAGATTATTGTAAGTGACAGAGATCCCATTTTCACTGGAAATTTTTGGACAGAATTATTTTCTTGTCTTGGTACTCAGTTAGCTCATAGCTCATCTTATCATCCTCAATCTGATGGGCAAACTGAGATAGTAAACAAATGTTTGGAAGGATATCTTCGTTGCTTTGTATCTGATAAACAGACACAATGGGTCAAATGGTTGCCTCTGGCTGAATGGTGGTATAACACTTCCTTCCATACAGCAACAAAAATGACCCCATTTATGGCACTTTATGGGTATCAACCACCATCCATCACATCATATTTAAGAGAAAATTCTAAGGTTCAGGCAGTGGAACATCACATCGAACATCAACAACAAGTCCTCCAACTCTTAAAGGATAACCTCGTGTTGGCACAAAATAGAATGAAACAACAGGCAGATCAACATCGCAGTGAAAGAAGTTTTGATGTAGGTGATTGGGTATTCCTACGGCTACAACCATATAAGCAAATGTCCCTAAAGCAAGCTAAGAAGGATAATAAATTATCACCAAAGTATTATGGTCCGTACAAGGTGTTGCAAAAGATTGGTACTATGGCATACAAATTGGAGCTTCCTGCAGCTTCTCGATTGCACCCAGTTTTCCATGTTTCATGTTTAAAGAAGGTTATAGGTGACAAGCTCCCAATTCAAACAATATTGCCAGAACTTGACGAGGAAGGAAAAATTATATTGGAACCGGAAGCAGTCACAGAAACAAGAACTCGACAGCTACGAAATCGATCAATTTCAGAGTATCTTATCAAGTGGAAGAACTTATCCGCTGAAGATTCCACATGGGAGGATGAGAATTTTATGCAGAAGTATCCAGAACTACTCAAGCGTTGAGGACAACACTTTTTTGAAGGAGAGGGGCATGTTGGGTCCCTATAATACTAGTGATTACCCCATTACTATTGTAGTTATACCCCTTATTTATATTGTTGTGCCCCTATTACCCCCATATTGTTATTTCTGTGCCCCATAGAATCCCTCTATTGTTATTTTTGTGGATTTATATTATTATTGTTAGGTCAGCTAGATTATATTGTGACTCCTTAGACTCCTATATATAGAAAGGAGGTTTTGTCATTTGTATCATCCAAGAATTGTTCATTTATGTAATGTAAAGGAGGTTGCCCCCTCGAAGAGGCTGAATTCTAAGGCGTTGATCTATCTTTTCTATCTTTTCTTGAGCTGGTTTCATAACAATTTTAGATGAAGATAAGTGCATCAGTTTGTTGTGTTCTCTACCAAATTCATGGGATAGTCTGGTTATTGCAATAGGTAGCAATGCAATTGCCTTGCAGTTTGATGAAATAGTCTCATCCTTGCTGACGGAGGAAATGAGATGGAAAAATATGGAGAGCCAGAATAGTGATGCCTTGTCTGTACGAGGACGGTCCCAAAAAAGAAACAAAAATAAGTGATCGAGTAGGAGATCTAAATCTAGAGGGGGATCTAAATCTCTAGGAAAACCTGTAAAGGTGGTGTGCTGGAAATGCGGAAATGAAGGGCACTACAAAAGGGACTGTAAATCTAAAGCTCCTGACAAAGGAAAGGGATCTGATGATGCTCCTTCAGCATAGGCGAAAACCACCTCAAATGAAGGTGGGGATGAGTACTTGGCTTCTTCAAGTACACATGTAGATCATGAGGCATGGTTGATTGACTCAGGTGCATCCTTTCACTTCACTCCCCATAGAGAGTGGTTCTGCGAATATGATAAATATGATGGTAGTGATGTCTTCTTAGGGGATGATAAGAAGGTCAGAATTGTTGGTCATGGAAAAGTAAAGTTGAAGTTGCAAGGTGGAAGGGTTAGAACACCTCCAGGTGTTCTTCATATTCCTGCATTGGCCATAAATCTTATTTCTTTAAGCAATTTGGATGATGTAGGTGTAAAAATAGTGTTCGGGAAAGATACCTACAAGATGATTCTGGGAGCACTGGTATTGATGCGGGGAGTTCGGATTGGAACTCTATACAAGCTACAAGGTAGCACTGTTGTTGATGGGTGCAACAGTTCTTTGGTTCCTGAAAGTGGAGCAGAAAATATAGTGGTCTCTGGAGAGAAGACCAAGCTATGGCATCAAAGGCTTGGACATAATGGAGACAAAGGCCTTCGAATACTTCATGGTAAGGGTATGGTAGAAGGTATGAGTAATAGCTCTCTCGATTTTGATTTCTATGAAAATTGTGTATATGGGAAATAAAATCGGGTGAGTTTCCCTTCTGGTGGTAAGAGGGTGAAACAGATATTAGAGCTTGTGCACAGTGATGTGTTTGGAACTGTGAAGGTTCCATCACTGGGTAAGTTTGTGTACTATGTATCATTCATAGATGAATTCTCAAGGAATACATGGATATATTTCCTTAAGAAGAAATCTGAAGTCTTTGACAGGTTTAAAGAATTTAAGGCTCTGGTGGAAAACCAGACAGAGAAAAAGATAAAGGTGTTGAGGGAAGATAACGGTGGAGAATTTTGCAACAAGGAATTTGAAGAATTATGTAAGAAGTGTGGTATAGCACGGCATAAGACTACTCCATATAAATCTCAGCAAAATGGAGTTGCAGAAAGAATGAACAAGACTTTGATGGGAAGGGAAAGAAGCATGCTCAGTGGTGTCGGGTTAGGACAGGAATTCTGGGCAGAGTTAGTGGAGACAGCATGTTACCTGCTCAACAGATCACCTTCATCAGCGTTGGAGGATAAGACTCCAGAAGAAGTATGGACTCGTAAGAAGCCCTCTCTTTCACATCTAAGGGTATTTAGATGTGATGCATATGTACATGTTCCAAAGGAGAAAATAACCAAGTTGGATAGTAAATCTGAAAAGTGCATCTTGATTGGGTATAAGGATGGTTTAAAGGGTTATAAGCTTTGGAACCTAGTAACAAGGAAGGTTGTGTAAAGCTGAGATGTGGTGTTCAGAGAGGTGAAAGATGTTATTAAACATGAAGTCCAACCAAAGGAACCTGAGAAGATAGAGTTTCAGCTTAAGGAGAAATAAATAAACTCTACAGCAGAAGAGGAATCAGAAGATGAAGAGCCAAAAACTCCGGGTGTGAGAAGATCAATTTGATAAAGAAGGCAGCTTGAAAGGTATAGTCCATCTGCTTTCTATTCAAATTTTGCTTTATCTACTACTGATGATGATCCCAGACCTGTGAAGGAAGCAATAGATTCATAGGATGGAAAACTATGGAAAGAGGCCATGGTTGATGAAATGGCATCTTTGCACAAAAATGAGGCTTGGGATCTAGTGGAGTTGTCGGTTGGAAGGAAACCCATTGACAACAAATGGGTGTTCAAGATGCAGACAAATGCAGAAGGAAAGGTGGAGAAATACAAAGCTCGATTGGTAGCAAAAGGTTATTCCCAGGTGCCGGGAATTGATTTTGGTGATATTTTTTCTCCTGTTTCCAAGATAGCTTCTATTATATTACTTTTATCTCTTGCTGCTGCTTTTGATTTTGAGGTAGAACAGATGGATGTGAAGACAACGTTTCTCCACGGGGATCTGGAAGAGGAGATCTACATGAAGCAACCTAAAGGCTTTGCGGTGAAGGGTAAGAAAGAACAGGTATGCAAGTTAAAGAAGTCTATGTATGGGCTAAAACAGTCACCAAGGATGTGGTATCAGAAATTTGATACATTTATACGGGGACTTGGCTTCACCATAAGCAAAGAAGACCACTGTGTGTATTTTAAATTAATTGGTGACCATGTTATTTATCTGGTTTTGTATGTGGATGACATGTTTTGAGTTGGAAATAACAAAGAAATTATCCATGATTTGAAGACCTAATTGTCCTCCAAATTCGACATGAAAGATCTTGGTACTGCAAACTATATTTTGGGCATGGAAATTAAAAGAGATCGGGCAAAGAGGGAGCTCTGGTTAAACCAGAGGAAGTATGTCGAGACAATATTGCAGAGGTTTAATATGCAGGATAATAAATCGGTGAAGTTTCCTATTCCTATAGGTGTAAAGTTATCTGTTGAACAATGTCCCAAGACATGAGAAGAGGAAGAGGACATGTCCCGTGTTCCATATTCAAGTGCAGTCAGTAGCCTAATGTATGCGATGGTCTGTACTAGCCCAAACATTGAACATGCAGTGGGAGTATTGAGCAGATTTATGTCAAAACCAAGGAAGTAGCTTTGGACAACAGTGAAGTGGGTTTTCAGGTATTTGCGTGGCACTAGTGATTATGGTTTGTGCTACCAAGGAAGACCAGGATTGGACAGAGTTTCGGATATTCGTGGCTTTGTTGATGCAGACTGGGCCAGAGATCTGGATCAGAGAAGATCTACAAGTGGGTATGTGTTTAACCTATTTGGAGGTGCAGTCAGTTGGATGAGTAAGAAACAATCTGTAGTGGCACTATCAACTACAGAGGCAGAATACATGGCAGCCACTCATGCAAGCAAGGAAGCAGTCTGGTTGCAGAGATTGTGTTCAAGTATGGGGTTAGTACAAAAAGCTATAAGGATAGACTGTGATAGCCAAAGTGAAATTTTCTTGGCAAAGAACCCTGCTTACCATTCAAATACAAAGCACATTGATGTTTAGTATCACTTTGTGAGGGATATGATAGAAGACAAAAGGGTGTTGCTTGTAAAGGTGGACACTTTGAAGAATACTGCAGATGCATTGATAAAATCTGTGAGCTTTGAGAAGCTCTCTTGGTGTAGAGAAACAATGGCGTTGTAGGGCTAGATAAATGACTAAGCTCTCCTGTGGCCCCCTGTGGAAAGGAAAAAACAAGTGGGAGAATGTTGGGGTTGTGTTATATTCTCTCCATGACTAGCTCCCCTAGTTAATCAAGGGGTTAGAGAGGGGCGCGGAGCCCCCCCTTCGTTGCGCTGATTGCATAGCGGGGGGGTCATAGGGAGTTTGAGGGGGGCGGGTAGGCCCCCCTCTACGGGGTCCAAGGCAGCGCCCCAGGGAATTTTTTTTTGGACCCTATATTAGGTTGGGCGGACCTATCTATGGTTTTGTGCATGGTTTTCGCACATGGTTTTGGACGCGATGGTTTTCGGTCCATGGTATTGGATGCTTCAGCATGTATGAATATGTATTGTAACATTGAAAGGAACATAATGAAAAATCAATTCGGTAGTCTCGGTTTTGGGATCCAGGGGAAAATCTTTGTGTATATGTGTTTTATGTGTTATGCTCTCGCTTTGTTTATTTTCTGTTTTTAGAATTCGTATGCAAGTAATTTATGTACGGGGTTAAAACCTACACAAATTTGGCATTAAATATAAAATAAATGATAAACCTCCTCTTCCTACCACTCATTGTTTAGCCAGTATAACTCAGATAAAATACCCAATTTGACACAGAGCAATTTTTTATGTAAAGTGTATAATTCTTTTGGAATATGACTGATAGAAAATTCAAGATATTTTTGGCACCAACCTCTCAACACATGCAAAGGGTTCGATTTCTTTCCAAGGGAAATAGTGTAGTGTTTTACATATTCTTGTAGCAAACCCTGTTGTCATCCTGTAGCATCCTGCAGTCAAAGGGAAACTGTAGCGAACCTATAGTTGTGTGTGATTCACCTATAACTCTTCACTATAGCATGTGGACTTTCAAAGGAAATATTAAACCATAGTTCTTTTAAAATCACTACAACAAAACCGTGTGATTAGCGTCCCTTTTTGCTCCCTTTTTTGCGTCTAAACCCATTTTTGGTGCTATTTGTGTCGATTTATCAAATATTGTGCAAAACTTGATGCAAATTTTGCACTGAGTTTTGCACCAAGTCTTACACCAAGTTTAGCACCAGGTATTGTAATAGGTTTTGCACCATATTTTACACCAAGTTTTGTGCTATCCTTTGCACCATGTTTTGCATCAAGTTTGGCACCTAATTTTGTTTCAAAAACTTTTGCATCCACTTTTTGCGCCTACACTTGCATCAACTTTTGCATCATCTCTTTCATCCAATTTTGCATCATTTTTTAAATCATTGTTTGCATCCATTTTTGCATCATTTTTTGCATACCCTTTGCGCCAAGTTTTGCATGAAGGTTTGTGTCTGGTTTTTCATCTAATTTTGCATCTATTTTTGTTGCATCCACTTTTACATCTTGTTTTGCATCCATCTATACATCCTCTTTCTCATCTATTATTGTGTCCACTATTGCATCCAATTTTCTTGTGCCATCATTTGCACCTAGTTTCGCACCACTCTTTGCACCCATTTTTTATTCCAAATTTGCATCCATAATTGCATCCTCGTATACATCTAGGTTTTCATCGACTTTTACATCTATTTTTGCATCCCTTTTTGTATCCACTTTTGCGACAAGATTTTCATTAGGTTTTGTGTCTCATATTGCATCTACTTTTTCATCGAATTTTGTTGCATCAACTTTTTCATCCTATTATGCATCCATTGTTGCACCCATGTTTACGTCCACTTTTGCATCCTATTTTGCATCTTCATTTGCTTCTTTTTTTGCATCTATCATTACATCCACTTTTGTTGTGACATATTTTGTGCCATGTTTTGTACTCACTGTTGTATCCACGTTTGCATCCATCTTCGCATCCTCTTTTGCATCAAATATTGCATCTATTTTTTCATCCACTTTTGTATTGGGTTTTGCGTCTCATTTTGAATCTTCTTTTTCATTTACTTCCATTGCATCCATATTTTGCATGCAATTTTGTTTCTCCTATTGCACCCATGTTTGCATCCACTTTTACATCCCTTATTGCATCTTGTCTTGCATATAAGTTTGCATCTTTTTTTGTTTCTGTTATTACATCCACTTTTGTTGTGCCATATATTGTGCCTATCATTGCAACCCACATTTTCTTCCACTTTTGCAACCACATTTTGTTGAAATGTGGCAACAAGAATCTTCCAATTTTAATTTGTCCTTGAATTAAAATTGAATTTAGTCTTAACAGCTACTTCGAAATAATTAATTAAGTTATTTTGACTTAATTAGTTGGAGACATTCAAGTTAGAAGTCTTTTTGAAGTCATGCAAGAGTTATCCCTTAAATTAAGGAGATAAGATTGAGTTATATTTTGAGTTGTAATTAGTTAACTTAGTTTACTGAGTTAAGTTTAGTTAAAGTATTTCCAAATTGTTTGAGGAACTAATAGAGAGTTAATAGTCAGTTGATGCATGCATGCACTCAACTAGTGTACTCCAGTTAACTGAAGATTCTCTAATCAGAAACTCATGCATGTCTATTCTGAGAAAGACCTAGTTGAGATTAAAGTCAAGGACAGTGTATTATCAGTTGCATGTGTTTTCTTATAAAGAAAACTCATGCATGCAAAAGGAATCATTCCTTGAGGATTGTGCAGTTCTGATAGTGTGTGAGAGAGGTCATCCACTTGGTGAGGTGAAGATCATCCACTAGGAACAATGCAAGGAAATAGGAGCTTGGAGGGTAGAGAGGAAGGCTTGAGAGAAGCCAGGATTGCCTGTGAGCATCTGTGAGGATTGTACTGAGAGTTGGATAGCTGTGAGAGCTAAGGCTTTGTATAATCTCTATGTATTTCCACCTTGTATGATAATACAGATAGTGGAGTTTTTAGCTGAGGCTTTCCCCAAAGTATTTTCATGTGTATTGTGCATTGATTCTTCTTCTTCTGGTTATATTGTTCAACTCGATCTTTAAGCTTCCGCAAATTGACAGTAGAAGTAGGCTATAGTATTCTGCTTTGATTTATATTGCATTATCGGGTTAACCTACATCAGATTTTCTACATGGTATCGGAACAATGTTTATTGGAGCTGTGAACAGTATACTGAGAAGAGAATTCAAAGTTTGAAGTTCGTGGTTGCATGTGCAAATAAAATTCTTATCATACTTCAAGGTTGGCCAATGGTTTTCTATGGCTTGAGACTCGAGTATGCCTTGGAAGGTAGCTCGAATTACATAGCATGGAAAGATAGAATGGAGCCTATATTAGAAGACAATGGCTTGAAGGAATTCATTGATCAAGAAATCCAAAAGCCAGCTTCAACTGATGCACAAGAGTTGGCTGAGTGGAAGAAGTGTGTGGCGAAGGCGAGATGGATCATCCTTGAGGGAGTTTGATACCATATTGTCTTGAGTCTCCATGGAAAGGATACTCCATCTTCAATGTGGAAGACATTGAAGGGCCTCTACCAAAACAGTAATGACTAGAGGAAATTGGCGCTCAAGGATAAGCTTCGAAGAATCAAGATGGAGAAGGTTGATACTATTTCCACATATCTGAACAAGCTCACCACCTACAGAGATGAGCTTGGCAGTGTGGGAATAACTACTGCCGATGGCGATATGGTGAGCCTCACTCTCCTTGGCCTTCCAAAGAGTTGGAATAGCTACCAGGACTCTGTGAATGGAAGGGAGAAACTGTCGGATTGGGAACGATTGTGGTCAGATCTGATGCAGGAGGAGATCAGAAGGAGCACATAAGATGGTTCTTCATCCAAGGATGATGATGAAGAAAATCTGGCCTTTGCAAGTAAGGCAAGGAAAGGGAAGGAGAAGATGTCGCATTCCAAATCGAATTCTTGTCATAAAGGGAAGAAGGGTGACATGTGTAAAGTAAGATGCTTTAATTGTCACGAGATGGGACATTATGTGACTAAATGCCCATTGAAGAAGTCCAAGAAATGATCCTCAGAAGGATCGGAAGGTGAGGCATTAGCCTCTTAGTTCAAAATGGACTTTACCATCATCGCATGCATGGTGTCATCGATGATGGGTTGTGTCTAGTATCTTGACAATGGAGCCTCATTCCACATGACCGGTGATAAAAGTTTATTCAATACCTTGGAGGAGAAAGACCTCAAGATGCGCATAGAGATGGGTGACGACGGAAGGTATAGTGTTTCAGGAGTGGGCATGGTTGCTTTTCAAAGGAAGCATGGAGCTCCTCTCACCTTGACAGATGTGAAGTATGTGCATGGACTGAAGAAGAACTTGGTATCGGTCACGATGTTGGAGGACAAGGCTACGATGTTGTCTTCAGTAAAGGAAAGGCGTTCCTAAGACACATAGTCATGGGTCAAAACAAGAGGATAGGGATTCGGGTGAAGAATCTCTATAAACTAGAGGTAGATGATTGTGCAGCATTAAGTACGAAAGCAGAATTGGTGCAAAGCCAAGACATTGACGAGTTGTGGCACAGGTGGTTGGGCCATTTACATCATGGGGCTTTGAAGATAATGCAGCAGATATCTACAAGACTTCCCAAAGGTAAACTTGAGCAAGTTTACACATGCAAAGGTTGTACTTTGGGAAAGTACACCAAGTCTTCCTTTCATGATCGAGACAATCGAGCAAAGGCTATCTTAGAGTGAGTTCATACTAATGTGTGTGGACCATTCTCGATGGCATCCACAGTAAAGCAAAGGTATTATGTGATTTTCATTAATGACTATTCTCATAAATGTTGGATTTATTTCATGTAGAAGAAGATCAAACTTTCACAAAGTTTTGTGAGTTCAAATCTTTGGTCGAGAAAGAGTCAAGGAAGAAGATCAAGGCCTTGAGAAGTGAAAACGGTGGAGAATATGTCTCTCAAGAGTTTAAGGACTTCTGTGCAGTGGAAGGAGTTAAACAGGAGTTAACGGCACCTCATAACCCAGAGCAGAATGGGGTGGCCAAGAGGAAGAACAGAACTATTGTAGGGGCAGCACGGGCAATGCTGCATGACCAAGGCCTACCACTTCACTTGTGGGTTGAGGTATGCAACACAGAGGCCTATTTGCAGAATAGAAGCCCGCATTGCATACTTGGGATGAAGACACCAGAGGAAGCTTTCTCCGGTAAGAGACCAAATGTGGGTCACTTCAGGATCTTTGGCCCATTGGTATATTGTCGTGGAACAAAGGATGCATGGAAGAAGCTTGAGCTGACAACAGAGTTGGGGATACTTGTGTGGTACATTGATACACCTCACAACTATCGGGTATACTTTCCTACCAGTCGGAGGACAATGGTTCGCAAAGATCTCAAGTTTGATGAGCAGAAGGCCATGTGAGTTTCCCTTGAGAGGGAGCTCCAACTATAGGCTGTGGAGGAACTGTTGGTTCCTAAGGAGGAGGAGCCTCAGCCTGATGTGGAGCAACCGCATGTAGAGGTTCCAGGAATGCAGACATCCACTCAAGTAGAGTCTTCCAGAGATGGACGGAAGCACACAAGAGAAGCTGACAGATTGTTGGAGGATGCGAGAGAGAATGTGGGAGCACCATCTTCTCAGTGCAGATAGAGGAGGTCACCTAAGAGGTACACTGAATACATGGCCCTTGCTAGGGAATGTGTTGAGACCGAGCCATCTTCCTTTGAGGAAGCAGTGCAGCAGCGGATTTGGGTTGATTCTAAGGTGGAGGAGTATGACTCCATAGTTTGTGACAGTGTTTGGGACGTGGTTCCGAGACCGGAGAACAAGTCAGTTGTGAGTTCCCGTTGGCTTTACAAGGTAAAGCAAGTTGTTGATGATGGGAGGATCATGTTGCTGCAGTATAATCCCTTTCTTGTTGAGAGGGAGTGTTGAAATGTGGCAACAAGAATATTCCAATTTCAATTTGTCCTTGAATTAAAATTGTGAATTAAAACCAAATTTAGTCTTAACAGCCACTTGGAAATAATTAATTAAGTTATTTTGACTTAATTAGTTGGAGAAATTCAAGTTAAAAGTCTTTATGAAGTCATGCAAGAGTTATCCCTTAAATTAAGGAGATAAGCCTTAAATTAAGGAGATAAGATTGAGTTATATTTTGAGTTGTAAGTAGTTAACTCAGTTTACTGAGTTAAGTCCAGTTAAATTAGTTCCAAACTATTTGAGGAACTAATAGAGAGTTAACAGTCAGTGGATGCATGCATGCACTCAACTAGTGTACTCTAGTTAACTAAAGATTCTCTCATCAGAAACTCATGCATGTCTATTCTAAGAAAGACCCATTTGAGATTAAAGTCAAGGACAATGTACTATCAGTTGCATGTGTTTTCTTATAAAGAAAACTCATGCATGCAGAAGGAATCATTCCTTGAGGATTGTGTAGTTCTGACAGTGTGTGAGAGAGGTCATCCACTTGGTGAGGTGAATATCATCCACTAGGAATAGCGCAAGGAAATAGGAGCTTGGAGGGAAGAGAGGAAGTCTTGAGAGAAGCCGGGATTGCCTGTGAGCATCTGTGAGGATTGTATTGAGAGCTAGATAGCTGTGAGAGCTAAGGCTTTGTAGAATCTCTATGTATTTCCACCTTGTATGATAATACAGATAGTGGGGTTTTTAGCTGAGGCTTTCCCAAAGTATTTTCATGTGTACTATGCATTGATTCTTCTTCTTCTAGTTATATTGTTCAACTTGATCTTTAAGCTTCCGAAAATTGATAGTAGAAGTAGGTTATAGTATTCTGCTTTGATTTATATTGCATTATCGAGTTAACCTACATCAGATTTTCTACACATTTGCATCCTCTTTTGTATCCAAGTTTGCATCAAATATTATTTATGTTTTTGCATCCCATTTTGCATCTACTTTTACATCCACTTTTGATGCGTCCAATTTTGCATCTAATTTTGTGTCCACTATTGCACCCATGTTTGAACCATGTTTACATCCCTTTTTTTCATCCAAGTTTGCCTCCTTTTTGCATCCAAGTTTGTGTCCTTTTTTGTGTTCATTGTTGTATCCACATTTGTTTCACCACAATTCATGCTAATTTTTATGCCTAATATTGCACCCATGTTTTCTTCCACTTTTTCATCCATGTTTGCATCCTATTTTGTGTCCAAGTTTGCATCAACTATTGCATCTACTTTTTCAAACACATTTGTGTCAATTTTCTGTCTTGTTTTTCATCTACTTATGTTGTGTCCACTCTTCATCCAATTTTCCGTCTATTGTTTCCCCCATTTTTTTGGTTCACTTTTGCATCCCTTTTCCAACACTCATCATAGTGTTTGCATTGATGTTATTTCTTATGGACATTGATAATTATGAACAACTAATGACAATATCAATAATTATGATGATGATGATAATGAAGATGATGATGATGACATGAATTGGGATTATTATGATAATTACAATGATGATAAAGACGATGGGGGTTACAATGAAAATGATGATGATGATGACGATGCTAATGACCTTGGCCAATCTTCCTAGTTTTTAAATGTTGTCATGGTCATAATCATAATAATTATCTTTGGCGTCATCTTCCAATTCATCATCATCTGATCATCATTATCATTATTTTCATCTTGGTCATCATCAACAACAATAATGGCATGAATGATGATTATGATGTTCATGGCGAAGATGACAACAATGATGATAGAAATTACATTAATTATGATGATGGGGATGATGAAAATTATAATGGAAATGATAATGGTAGTGATGATGATGATCATCGATCATCTCTCAAAAATAAAGTTGTTATTTCTCTTACATATATCATGTGTCCTAACAACCCTTTTTGAGCACTCGTAACATTTTTTGGGTTGATGATATTTCTTACGACACCTATAATTATGAACAATTGATGAAAATTTCCATAATCATGATGATGATGATGATGATAACAACATGAATGGTGATTATGACGATAATGCAATGATGACAATAATGATGACGATGATGGTGGTGATGATGATGATAATGAAGATGATGACACTCCCTCTAAACTAGGGAGGTACTCATAATGAGACAAAAAAGTACTCTCAAGTTGAAATATTCATATAAGAAGGGATCTGGATTGATAAGCATCAATGATGATTTACATCATCATAGCCAACATTGTCAAAATCGCGAGGCCTTGACTAACAAGTTCTATCTCTCCATCAGATCAGAGCACAAGGTTGGGAAGCATAAATTTAGACACCACTGCCTCCCTGGGCACTTACCCCACCAAGATTTTCACCAGGTATGTCCTCACATGATCATTTCCTAATCCACTGTCATAATATTTGACACCAGGAAATGTCAATCCTCATGACTATTCTTATCTTGGATTAATGTACTTGACTTATGGCAGTTAATGCCAATCAAACTACAAATTCTCAAAGAATATTGGTCCAAGATGTTTATCCAAGCCACCATTCTCCCTACTAGTGTCTTTACTAATCTTACAACTATTAGCCTTGGCCATAATACATGACACATGGATAATATGGTGTCCACCCTCACTCCCTCTCAACCAGGGAGGAGACATCCACAAGCATAATATTTTCTCAAGAATACCCATCATTTTCATAGAGAATAACATCATTAATTTGTTTTCATCGCACGACGCCTTTATGATTAAGAATTCATAGATTTGTGGAAAAATATTTCACCTTTTGTCATATGTGATGAAAGAAAATCAAAAAGTGAAAGACAAAATCATTAAATTTACACTATAATGATTTATCTAAGTATAAACTCTAAGGTTGAAGTGAAAAATCATGTAAATGTTATATCTATGAGTTGTGCCAAACTTATGAAAACCCTATTCCCTGAGTCCTATATATAATAAAAAGCAAAAGAAAGAAAAATAAGGCCCAATGAATGGTAACTCATGTATTCACTCCCTCTTTGGAAAACATATGAATATATAGACTCCTAGTCACACTTGATCACATGTTTCTGATGGTTAAATCATGAAGTCCTTTTTTCCCCATGCATTTTCACTTCATCATTTAAGAACCTAATTGAGGATCTAGGGAATGTTTGTTGCCTAAGGGTTTCATGTCTACTCTTGGTTTATTATGTCACACTACGGTCAATTTATGTGACATAGTGAAATACTTAAGTTTGTGGAGTTATTAGAACAGTGTATTAAGTTAGTCACCACACACACATGAATTACATCTCATTGATCCACATGTGTTGGTTGGAGACTCATTGCTTGAGAAATTTAATGGAGACTACTTTAGGTCTTTTATGGTATAGCTTACACAATCTCTTGGTAAACATTGTGATTCATCCTTTCTTTTCCTCGAGACACTTGATAATATTGAAGTCACTCCCAATAATCCATGGAGATGGGAAGTATAAATTACTTGTGCTGGATATAGAATTGAGAAATAGAGGTTTTCCATTTGTGATATTGGAGTCATAGACATTGGATACATGGTAGTAGTCCTCGATGTCAATTAACTAAAATTGTATTGTTATAATGCGAAAAGAGGTAAACGTGTTGGTAACCTTGATGTCCTGATCATTCTAAGTAATGATCATTCCACCCAAGTATCTCTAAGCATGAATCACTACTACTTGGCAATTCCTCCCCCATTTGCTAATTATATGAGGTAGAACCTCACTTAATATTTTTGTTTCTTATATCAACATTATTGATGGGTGCTTTGTGTACCAATTTTCTTTTAGGATTCTTTCTTTTCCTTTACTATTGAGGGCCCTCATGTTCCATGAGACTATTTTAATGAAGAATTTACACAGAAAGGAAGTATAATGTGACTAAAAAAAACATGGTTCAAGATTTAAGTGCTTGGACAATGCCACTTCATGACTCATGTATTTCCTTAACCTGGGACCGAATTATGAACTTGATGGCTTTAAGGGAAATTGACCAATGAAAATCTCAAAAAGAGGAGACTTTTGACTTTATCACATACAAGTTAATATACTAAAAACCATAACAATTTCATTAATCAATGAATCATTAAAAAAATATATCCAAAACAATTTCATCAAGCAATGAATCTGATCTAGGTGGATATTGGTGGCCACTTGCCAATTCCACTTGGAACCCCACCATTGTTTCTTTCAGATTTTCAATTTCCTTATTTGTAGCACAATTTTCTATTTGGTAGTTTTTCGGGTCTTGAAATTCCAGAGCTGTTTTGAGGCCCTAAACGACGTTTTTTGGGAAAACTGGGAGCAGCAGGACCTATGTTTCTCATCCCAAAGTTGTAGTCCTTATAGATCTTTCTAACGAGGTATTGTGCATGTCAAATAGAGATCCTATGCCAAAGTTACAACCCCGGGAAATTGATGTACCAATTTACCCAAAACGGGGCCCATAGTTTGGCGCTTCATCTCCTAGGGTTAGGGTTTTGGATGTTTGGGGTTTCCCATTGTTTCTCAACAATAAATAGGCCTTCGAGCCTCATTGTAAGACATTTCTGAGGCATGTAGCCGCCACATCTCTCCTCAGAGATAAGCTACCATCACCTAAGCTAGTTTATTTCCATTTCTGTTTGTAAGCATATTTCAGTATTTTACATTAATGAAATGAAGTAGTATTTCTGTTGTATCTTTGTATTTATGGGTATCTCTATAGTTTGTTGTGTTCCTATTTAAATCTAGATCAGTGGTATCAGAGCGGTCTGCTCTTTCTTTGTTTTTCTTTGCATGTCCCCAACGAGGTCGGGATATAAGGAGTTAGGGCTTGAACTGGTCAAACCTTTGCAAGACTAGCCTCGCAAATCCCGACGGCCTCGCATGGCGGATGAAAAGAAAGACGAGGGGGTCAGAGATCCTATCAAAATCTTGCTCAAAGAGGCCCTCGGACGACAAAGGAATGTGATGATGGACAACTTTGCCCAGATCCTTCAGCGGCTACCTAGGGGCGACACATCTACTTCCAACAACTACTCTGGAAGCGCCACACCCTTTAAGGTATAAGTTAACTTTGACATTCCCATATTTGAGGGTCAAATAAATGCAGATGCTGTAGATAAACATTTAAATCTGCAAGAAGGGTATTTTTTTGTTCACGATTTTTCCAGCCGGGAAAATATTACTTTCGCTCTTCTCAAAGTCACCCCCCACGTCAAGGATTAGTTGGAAACCTACTGCGAGTAGAAGAATGAAAGTACGGCCTCACTGTTTTCAGTTGCACCCACTTGGAATTCATTCCAGAATTCCATCAAGGAGTAGTACTACCCTGTCAAAAGCTATGAGGATAAATACATAAAGTGGACCACGATACGGTAAGGAAGGGACCAAGATGTGCCGGAGTTTACCAATATTTTTCATACCCTTCGCACAAAGTTGGGTATCAAGGATTCTGAGCTGCATTTGGTACTCAAATATCGCGGTTGCCTACACAGGTACATCCAGGACGAAATGTAGTTCCTTGACATCTCCTCACTCAGCATGACATACCAATATGCTCTCAAGATCGAGCAAAAGTTTAAGCAAAAGAGGCGAGACTTTGGATCTACAAATCCGAAGCAAGGGAAAGGCACCCCCAAACCCTTGAACAAAGGACAAAGCCAAGATGGGGTGGCCTAGGACAACCCGCCAAAGCCTCAAGCAAAGAACAACACCGTGAAGCCAAAGAAGGACACAGGAAAGTGGTGTGAGTTCCATAGGAGATCCACTCACAACACAAGTGAGTGTCGGGCCAAGCAATCACTAGTGGCGGAGCTAAAGTCTTCGGATTCAGATGCATGTTCAGATTATGAGTCAGAACTCGATAAGGGTAATGACAAAGGGAAGCAGATTATTGATGCGGAGCCCAACGCCACCGTTGCCACCACGAAGATCACTGTCTGGAATAGGTACCCAATCCCATGGATTGATGACCGTCTAGACCAACTGAAGGGGGAAAAATATTTAAGCAAGATCAATTTGAAGTCAAGATATCACCAGGTACCAATCGAACCCTTCAATGTGTGGAAGACTGCCTTCAAATCCAAGGAGGGCCTTTTCGACTGGTTGGTTATGCCTTTCAGGTTGACAAATGCTCATGCAACCTTCATGAGGCTAATGGATGACATCTTGCGGCCATTCACCAACTCATTTGTAGTGGTATGCTTGGATGACATCTTGATCTTTAGCCAGAGTTGGGAAGAGCACCCCCACCACATTCAACAGGTTCTCCAAACTCTGTGGCAACACAATTTATGTGCCAATTTCGAGAAATGCACTTTTGGCATGACCCAAGTTCAATATCTGGGATACATTATTGATGAACAGGGGGTGCATGTGGATCCAGCCAAGATCCATGTCATTTGGGATTAGCCATCTCCAACCACTCTAACAGAGCTCCGTAGCTTTCTGGGTCTTGCCAGCTTCTACCGTAGGTTCATGTTGGGATATTCTCATATCACTTGGCCCTTGAGTCAAGTCACCAAGGGAGGAGTGAAAGTAAACTTCTTTTGGTTTGAATCTCAACAGTGTAGGTTTTAACCCTGTACAGAAATTACCTGCATACGAATTCTTAAACAAAGAAAATAAACAATGCGAGAGCATAACCCATAAAACACATATGCACAGAGATTTTTCCCTGGATCCCAAAACCGGGACTACCAGCTTGATTTTTCATTATGTTCCTTTCAATGTTACAATACACATTTATACATGCCGAAGCATCCAATACCATGGACCGAAAACCATCGCGTCCAAAAAACATGTGCGAAAATCATGCACAAAACCATAGGTGGGTCCGCCCAACCTAACATATGGTCCAAAACCAAAATTTTCCGGGGCGCTGACCCGAACCCCATAAAGTGGGGTTACGGGTGCCCTTCAAACCCCCTATTAACTACGTGGAAAGAATATAACACAACCCAACAATCTCCCACTTGTTGTTTTCTTTCCACAGGGGGCCACAGGAGAGCTTAGTCAATTTTCAGCCCTGAGATTCCCATTGCTTCTCTACACCAAGAGAACTTCTCAGAGCTCACAGATTTTGTCAATGCATCTGCAGTATTCTTCAAAGTGTCCACCTTTACCAGCAACACCTTTCTGTCTTCTATCATATCCCTCACAAAGTGATACTGAACATCAATGTGCTTTGTCTTTGAATGATAAGCAGGGTTCTTTGCCAAGAAAATTGCACTTTGGCTGTCACAGTCTATTCTTATAGCTCCCTGTACTAACCCCATACTTGAACACAATCTCTGCAACCAAACTGCTTCCTTGCTTGCATGAGTGGCTGCCATGTATTCTGTCTCTGTAGTTGATAGTGCCACTACAGATTGTTTCTTACTCATCCAACTGACTGCACCTCCAAATAGGTTAAACACATACCCACTTGTAGATCTTCTCTGTTCCAGATCTCCAGCCCAGTCTGCATCAACAAAGCCATGAATATCCAACACTCTGTCCAATCCTGGTCTTCCTTGGTAGCACAAACCATAATCACTAGTGCCACGCAAATACCTGAAAACCCGCTTCACTGCTGTCCAGTGCTCCTTCCCAGGTTTTGACATAAACCTGCTCAATACTCCCACTGCATGTGCAATGTCTGGTCTAGTACAGACCATTGCATACATCAGGCTACCCACTGCACTTGCATATGGAACACGGGACATGTCCTCTTCCTCTTCTTGTGTCTTGGGACACTGTTCAGTAGATAACCTCACACCTACAGGAATAGGAACCTTCACCGGTTTACTATCCTGCATATTAAACCTCTGGAGTGTTGTCTCGACATACTTCCTCTGGTTTAACCAGAGCTTCCTCTTTGATCGATCTCTTTTAATTTCCATGCCCAAAATATAGTTTGTAGCACCAAGATCTTTCATGTCGAATTTGGAGGACAATTGGGTCTTCAAATCCTGGATAATTTCTTTGTCATTTCCAACCAGCAACATATAATCCACATACAAGACCAGATAAATAATACGGTCACCAATTAATTTAAAATACACACAATGATCTGCTTTGCTTCTGGTGAAGCCAAGTCCCCGTATAAATGTATCAAATTTCTGATACCACATCCTTGGTGACTGTTTTAACCCATACAGAGACTTCTTTAACTTGCATACCAGTTCTTTCTTACCCTTCACCGCAAAGCCTTCAGGTTGCTTCATGTAGATTTCCTCTTCCAAATCCCCGTGAAGAAATGTTGTCTTCACATCCATCTGTTCTACCTCAAAATCAAAAGCAGCAGCAACAGATAAAAGTAATCTAATAGAAGTAACCTTGGCAACAGGAGAAAAAATATCACCAAAATCAATTCCCGGCACCTGGGAATAACCTTTTGCTACCAACCGAGCTTTGTATTTCTCCACCTTTCCTTCTGCATTTGTCTTCTTCTTGAACACCCATTTGCTTCCAATGGGTTTCCTTCCAGCCAGCAACTCCACCAGATCCCAAGCCTCATTTTTGTGCAAAGATGCCATTTCATCGACCATGGCCTCTTTCCAGAGTTTTCCATCCTCTGAATCCACTGCTTCCTTCACAGTTCTGGGATCATTATCAGTAACAGACAAAGCAAAATTTGAACTGAAAGCAGATGGACTATACCTTTCTGGCTGCCTTCTTTCTCGAACTGATCTTCTCACAGCCGGAGTTTGTGGCTCTTCATCTTCTGATTCCTCCTCTGCTGTAGAGTCTAATTCTTCCTCCTTTGGCTCAAACTCTATCTTCTCAGGTTCCTCTGGTTGGACTTCATGTTGAATAACATATTTTACCTCTCTGAACAACACATCTTGGTTGTACACAACCTTCCGTGTGACTGGGTTCCAAAGCTTATAACCCTTTAAACCATCCTTATACCCAATAAAGATGCACTTTTCAGATTTACTATCCAACTTGGTTCGTTTCTCCTTTGGAACATGTACATATGCATCACATCCAAATACCCTTAGATGTGAAAGAGAGGGTTTCTTACCAGTCCATACTTCTTGTGGAGTCTTATCCTCCAACGCTGATGAAGGTGGTCTGTTGATCAGGTAACATGCAGTATCCACCGCCTCTGCCCAGAATTCTTGTCCTAACCCGGCACCACTGAGCATGCTTCTTGCCCTTTCCATCAACGTCTTGTTCATTCTTTCTGCGACTCCATTTTGCTGAGGTGTATATGGAGTAGTCTTCTGTCGTGCTATACCACACTTCTTACAAAATTCTTCAAATTCCTTGCTGCAAAATTCTCCACCATTATCTGTCCTCAGCACCTTTATCTTCTTCTCTGTCTGATTTTCCACCAGAGCGTTAAATTCTCTAAACCTGTCAAAGACTTCAGATTTCTTCTTAAGAAAATATATCCATGTATTCCTTGAGAAGTCATCTATGAATGATACATAGTACACAGACTTACCCAGTGATGGAACCTTCACAGGTCCAAACACATCACTGTGCACAAGCTCTAATATCTGTTTCGTCCTCTTACCACCAGAGGGGAAACTCACCCGATTCTGCTTCCCATAGACACAATTTTCACAGAAATCAAAATCCAGAGAGCTATTATTCATACCTTCTACCATACCTTTACCATGAAGTATTCGAAGGCCCTTCTCTCCAATATGTCCAAGCCTTTGATGCCACAACATGGTCTTCTCTCCAGAGACCACTAGATTCTCTACTCCATTTTCAGGAACCATAGAACTATTGCACCCATCAACAACAGTGCTACCTTGCAGCTTGTACAGAGTTCCAATCCGAACTCCCCGCATTAATATCAGTGCTCCTCGAACCATCTTGCAGGTATCTTTCTCGAACACCGTCTTTACACCTGCATCATCCAACTTGCTTACAGAAATCAGATTTCTGGCCAATGCAGGAATATGTAGAACACCCTGAAGTGTTCTAACCCTTCCACCTTGCAACTTCAACTTTACTTTTCCCTGACCAATGATTCTAGCCTTCCTATCATCTCCTAAGAAGACATCACCACCATCGTATTTCTCATACTCGCAGAACCACTTTCTATGGGGAGTGAAGTGAAAGGATGCACCTGAGTTAATCAACCATGCCTCATGATCTACATGTGTACTTGAAGAAGCCAGGTACACATCCCCACCTTCATTTGAGGTGGTTTTCGCCTCTGCAGAAGGAGCATCATCAGATCCCTTTCCTTTATCAGGAGCTTTAGATTTACAATCCCTTCTGAAGTGCCCTTCCTTTCCGCATTTCCAGCACACCACCTTTGTAGGTTTTCCTGGAGATTTAGATCTCCCTCTAGATTTAGATCTCCCACTCGATGACTTATTTTTGTTTCTATTATGGGACCGTCCTCGTACAGACAAGGCATCACCATTCTGGTTGTCCATATTTTTCCGTCTCATCTCCTCCGTCAGCAAGGCTGAGACTATTTCATCAAACTACAAAGCAGTTGCATTGCTACCTATTGCAATAACCAGACTATCCCACGAATCTGGTAGAGAACACAACAGACTGATGCACTTATCTTCATCTGAAATTTTAATATCAACAGATAATAACTGACTTACCACAGTATTAAACGCATTCAGATGCTCTGTCACCGAGTCTCCATCTTTCATCCTCAGGTTATACAGCTTTTTCCGCAGGAACAGTTTATTCACCAGAGACTTAGAGTGGTACAAAGTCCCTAATTTGACCCACAAAGCCTTTGCCGTAGCTTCCCCTGATACATTCAGCAATACTGAATCCGAGACACACAATCGTATTGTGCTCTTTGCCTTCCGATCCAAATTCTTCCATTCTTCATCGGTCACTCCTGATGGTTTAGTACCCGGATCTACCGCGATCCACTGATCTTTATCCACCAACAGATCCTCCATCTTGAGTTTCCACAACTCAAAATTCTGACCATTGAACTTCTCAATCTCTATCTTTCCACTGCTCGCCATCTTCTTTCACCACCAGAATCGATCTCGCAGATCTCCCACTGAACAGGGTCTACCACAGGCCCGAGCGAAACCCCTCAGCAACAAAGGCGTCCCCTTGAAGCCAAAACAGCTCTGATACCAAATGTAGGTTTTAACCCTGTACAAAAATTACCTGCATACGAATTCTTAAACAAATAAAATAAACAATGCGAGAGCATAACCCATAAAACACATATGCACAGAGATTTTTCCCTAGATCCCAAAACTGGGACTACCAGCTTGATTTTTCATTATGTTCCTTTCAATGTTACAATACATATTTATACATGCCGAAGCATCCAATACCATGGACCGAAAACCATCGCGTCCAATACCATGGACCAAAAACCATCGCGTCCAAAAAACATGTGCGAAAATCATGCACAAAACCATAGGTGGGTCCGCCCGACCTAACATATGGTCCAAAACCAAAATTTTCCGGGGCGCTGCCCCGGACCCCATAAAGTGGGGTTACGGGTGCCCTTCAAACCCCCTATTAACTACGTGGAAAGAATATAACACAACCCAACAAACAGAAGGCATTCACAGAGTTGAAACATCGCCTCTCCTCAACACCAGTGCTCACATTACCAGACTTGAAACAACCATTTGAGATCGAGACAAATGCCTCTGACTATGCTATTGGGGCAGTCCTTACTCAACACGAGCATCCAATGGCATATCACAATGAGACACTTTTAGACACAGTCCAGAAGTATCCCACTTACGATAAAGAGATGTATTCCATTGTGCAGGCCTACCGACAATGGAAGTATTACATTTTGGGGAAGGAGACGGTCATCCACACAAACCACCAGCCCCTACAATTCATACAGACGCAATGGAAGTTGCATAATGATCGCCATCAGAAGTGGTCCACATACCTGTAACAATTCCATTTGAATATCAAGTATAAGAAGGGCAGCACCAATAATGTTGCAGATTGCCTTAGTTGACCATCGATCATGGTGTTAACCGTCATGCTCAACTCTTGTGGGCACAAGACTTTTGATTGGCCACTTCTCTACAAAAGCGACCGAGAATTTGGCCACACATACCAAACACTCTTGGAGGGTTAGCATGTTCTAGATTTTCACGTCCAGGATGCCTTGTTATGCCACCTAGGTCACCTTTGTGTCCCTTCAAGCGAACGTGCCAAGATGATTTGGGAAGCACACTACAGTCGGGATGTTGGGCATTTCGGGGTCGAGAAAATGGTGGCAATACTGCAAAAGTATTTCTATTAGCCGAATATTCAACAGGATGTCGGGAAGCACATCAGATCCTGCACTACTTGCGCCATTGCCAAACCAACCATCAAGAAGCAAGGCCTCTATACTCCGCTTCCTACCCCTAGTCGACCTTAGAAATCCACCTCCATGGATTACATGTTGAGCCTTCCTTCTACTAAGCATGGAAATGACTGTGTTTTTGTGGTCGTCGACAGGTTCTCAAAGATGACCATTATGGCAGCCTACAAGAAGAATATCACAGCAGAAGCCACTGCTAAACTCTTCTTTGAATGAGTGTGGACACATTTTTGGATCCCACAGTCTATCATCTTAGATCAGGACAGAAATTTCCTCAGAAATTTTGGTCCAGTCTCTGGTCGATGCTGGACACCAAACTCACTAAGTCCACAGCCTTCCATCCCCAAACTGATGGGTAGACAAAGGTTGTTAATAGGATGATCGTACACATTTTACGCATGTACAACTCAAAGCATCCACACATGGGATGAGATCCTCCCCTATGTTTAGCACAGCTATAACTAGGCTCTCCACAGCTCGATTGGCCACAGCCCTTTTTAGGTGGGCTTGGGATTCCATTCACTATGTCCCATTGATGTGGCCATGCTATTTGCAACTACTCAGGTAGATTCAGCTCATGTCCAATCTGAAACAAATAAGGCAAACAGCTTCATTAAGCACATCCAACATATCCGCCAGTAGGTCCACGACAATCTCGAGAAATCAAATGCCAAGTACAAGCAGCGACATGATCAACATCAAGTGCCACAAAAGTTTCAGGTGGGCGACAAATTCTGGTTGCATTTGCAAAAGGAACGCCTTACCGGAGCCTATCGGAAACTCAGACCACTTTGATATGGTCCTTACACCATTACCAAGGTTGTGGGAGACAATGCATTTGAGCTCAGCATTCTCCCATTCCTTGGCCTACACCCAGTGTTCAATGTGGACCGTCTTCGGCCATACTTTCCACCATTACTAGACACATTTGACATTTCAGAACAGCTCACACCAACAAAGTTAAATCAGAGTTAAATCCAGATTGCATGGAACAAACTGCAATTGATCGGATCATGGACACACAGATCAAGCACACTCACCAGTAGAAGATCCAACTATATCGAGTTGTCAAAGCAGGCCAACTCCTTCACCAGGGCAAGTGGCTCACTAGGAACCAAGTTCAGCAGAAGTTTCCTCATCTCATGGAGGAACTCAACGCAATGGAGCCCATTACTTCCTAAGGGGGGAGGAATGATCCAGGTGGATATTGGTGGCCACCCACAAATTCCACTTGGACCCCCACCATTGTTTCTTTCAGATTTTCAGTTTCCTTATTTGTAGCACAATTTCTATTTTTGGCAGTTTTTCGGGTTCTGAACTTCCAGAGCCATTTTGAGGCCCTAAACAACGTTTTTGGGAAAACTAGGAGCAACATGAGTCCATGGACTGATGTTTCTCATCCCAAAGTTGTAGTCCTCGGATAGATCTTTCTAGCGAGGTATTTTTCGTGTCGAACAAAGATCGTATGCCAAAGTTACAACCCCGGGAAGTTGATGTACCAATTTACCCAAAACGAGGCCCATAGTTTGGCGCTTCATCTACTAGGGTTAGGGTTTAGGATGTTTAGGGTTTTCCATTGTTTCTTAACAATAAATAGGCCTTCGAGCCTCATTGTAAGATAGTTTAGAGGCATGTAGCCACCACATCTCTCCTCATAGATAAGCTACCATCGCCAGAGCTAGTTTATTTCTATTTCTGTTTGTAAGCATATTTCAGTAGTTTACATTAATGAAATGAAGTATTATTTTTGTTGTATCTCTATATTTATGGTTACTTTGTAATTTGTTGCATTCCTGTTTAAATCCATATCAGAATCATTACATTATAAAATACAATCTATAAACCTTTTGGGAACTTTTTGCTAATCCATGCTCAAAACCAACATATTTAATATTAATATTTAACAATAATATGGACAATAACACATTTTCATAAATTAAATAACATGATATCAAGCCTAATAAATGTCACTAACAGAAAACTAAAAAGCATGCAACTAATGAGAGTGACCACTCAAGGCCACCATAAGGCAATTAATCTATTAAGACCAGGATTAATGGGGACAAAGATCTACATGGGACAAAGAAAAATCATTTTATTGTTTTATTAGGTGCAAGTTGAACATCTCAAGATATAATGAAGAGCAGAATTAATTTTATTGCATTAATAAAACCCAAGCACATTCTATAACTTAGCAAGGAAGAGATGTATAATACCCATCTCAGCGACACAACACATGGCATTAAGTTTCTATTTTATATATAATTTAAACTTCTATCATAAAATCACAAATTTAGCATGGATGGAATGTTTAAAATCAATTTTTATAAAAATAAAATATAAATTTTGTTATAAAATATATATATATATAGAAAATAAAAAATACTAAAACTAAATATATGTTAAAAAAATAAATAAATAAAAACTAAAACATAAGCAATTTTTTTTTTAATTTAAAATAAATTTTAGAATTTTTTTAAACACTTCCCTCCATTCTAAGAAGCAAAATAATAATAGAAATAAGGACGGGCCAAAAATCTTCCTTTCCGTGGTAAGTGTTTCCCACCATTCATTCCACTCACTCGAGTTATTTCATAGAACAAAGATAAGTGCTATTTCACACTCTTTTGGCAAAGCCTATCGAGCTTTGTCTGTGACATATCTATTCCTTGATGGATTCCTTTATATATTGATCAAGTTTTGATTCCTTACAGATTAATTAGAGCAAAGAAAACATGAGTACTCTTAATTCCAAAATCAACGCCTCTGATGATGGACATGAGTCAAGGGAGGGGTTTCCATCATGGTCATAACTCCAAGTTCATTGTCTCTGATGGTGGACGAGGCAAGAGAGGGGGTTTTGGTCATGGTCGTGGTCATGGAATTTTCTCTTTTACATTATATTTAGGGAGTTCAAAGCAATTTGAATGGAATCATTGTAGTCACTAGGTATAATGGATTAAGTGTGATAATGGATAAAATGAAGTAATTATTTGTGAGCATTTGTTCTTGAACGAACATTAGGATGCATTTTATCATAGAGAAAAGTACATGCATTAAAAAAAACTCAATATTTCATGTGACATTCATATTGTATGCGACTTATTTTTCATTAAAAACAATTTACTTTTTCATGTGACATTCTTTTTTGGTTAAAAGTTCTTCTATTTCTAATTTGAGTTACAATTGTAATTTGAAATAAAGCTTCAAGCAACTCTTAATTTATCAATCTTGCATGGACATCATAAGAAACATTCACAATATAATATGAAATAACAAATGGGTACCTACTTCATATGCATTAAGAAATTCTTCTACTACTTAATGTGAATTACAAGTGTAATCTTAGTTGGATCTCCGATATATCTTAAACCATATTTTCACTTTATTTTTTAGTACTATTAAATTTTATTATGTCCTACCTCATTTTATGGTTAGCATTGTAATAAAAATATGCATTATGCTATAGAATTAGTACTAACATGTAATATTAATTTTTTTCCAGAGCGCTACATGTAATGACCACAAAGATGATGATACATACTATGTTTAGATTACGTCATATATCATAGATGATGAGGATGAGGATGGTGATGGTGATGGCGTTGGTGATGATTATGTGGATGATATTATCAGGATGGTCAGGATGATGATCATGGAAATGATCATGAGGATGACCTTGACTATGATTTTCGTGGTGCTAGCTAGCCATGCATTATTTTTTATATTTAGTTGGGATGTCTTAATATGGTAATCATACATATGAATTTTAGTTAATTTGAATAATGATGATGATACTATCGGTACTATCTTGTTACCTTATGAATATGTTGAAAATATTTTACATTTTTTTTATGAAGAATTATTGTGTATGATGAGATTCCTATTTTTTTATGGATGTTGTGAATTTACCTTAGAATAATGATATCTATGAAACATTTTTATTTGGTAATGATACATTGACTATTAGTTGATTTAATTAAATATGATGATGATATTATCATTTTTATCTTGTTATTTTAGGTATATATCGAAAATTATCAACATTATTTTGATGGAGAATTATTATGTATGATGATATTACTATCTTTTGATGGATGTGGTGAATTTACCTTAGAATAATGGCGCTCACAAAATATTTTCATCTGATAATCACACATTTGAATCTTATTTGATTTGATTAAAGATGATGAGGATATTATTAGTATTATCTTGTTACTTTATATATGTGCTGGAAACTGTCAATGCCTTTTGATGGAGAATCATTATGTATGATGATATTACTATTTTGGATGTAATATTGTCAATTTACCTTGGAATAATGATATATGTGATAAGTGTTGATTTAGTAGTCATATATTTATATTGAAAATTGTCAATGATTTTTTGATGGAGAATTGTTATATATGAGGATATTGCTATCTTTTTTTATGAATGTTGTTAATCTCCCTTAAATTTGTTTACAAATATTAAGTTATCAATTTGAATTGTGATATCTTCTTAAATGTGTTATACATGATAATAGCTCCTCATCATCTTGGAGGAGAATACTATGTTGTTGTTTGAAATAACCCTTTCTCCTAGACTATATAAGACTATAATACAAGTTATGTACCATGAGGACCACGTTATCCTAGTCTATAAAAAGTTTTCCCCTTCATCTAACTTTTGTTACCAAAATTCTCACTCGGTCACAAGGAAAAAATCTCGAGTTAACTATAATTTGACACTCTTGTTGACTTTCGGAAACTCATATGGTGGAATGTGATCTCTTTATCCTCATCCTTAGCGTTTTCCTAAAAAAAAAAGCATACAAAAGCGGGAAAGAGCCATAACGCATGGGGAAGCTTTTTTCTAAGCACAAAAGCATTTAAAAAGTGGAAAAGGCCATTTTAATATGAGGAAACATTATTCACCCAAACGTTTTTGCCCAAATTTAACTGATGAAGAATTTGGGAAATCTTCATAGCCTTCAATTTCCTATATATTGGAGGTTTGGCCATTGATAAAAGGATAGGAATTATTGTATTGTCACGCCTGAGATCTATCTTGAGAGGGAGATTTTTGGAGCTAGGAGTTGGGGGAGGCGTTGTTGCAACTGCATCTCCAACTCCTTTATTAATATAGATCAGTTGTTCTTCATTCCATATGCTACTATTCATTCTTTAATTATTCTATTTAACTGATGAATGTATGGGATTTTGGTTTATATTTATTTATTCAGTAATATTTATATGTTTCTGATATTTTGATTATCAAGATATTATGTTGTGGAGGTTTCCTTGTTCTCTCTCTTATGTGTATGACTAAGCTTTGGAGCTAGCTAGGAGCGCTTCCCAACTACACTAAAAACTCCAACAAGACCTGCATGCAAGGACTCATAGGAATTCCTTCTCTTTTTCTTAATCTATACTCTACATCTTGATCTACTAAGAATCTTGAGCCTTAGAACAACCTTTCTCTTAATCGGTCTGTCCTAGGTTTCTGGGATAAACTGAGAGGGTTTTATGTTCATCTAACTGTGCATTAAATCCTACAACAAAATGATATTTAGAAACTGTAATATATTTCACTATGTAATTGAAATTAGTAAAATGAACCCATAAAGGGGGTCATAAATGGAAATAAAAGTAAAACTCTAAACAAGAAGCCAAAAGTGGATGTAACCATGGATGCAAAATTGGGAGTAGAATTGGATGTTAAACTATCCATCAAAACAAGATGCAAATAATGACACAAAAAGGGTTTTAAAGTAGAATTAAAAAAGGGTGCAACACTAGACACAAAGAAAGGAACAAAATAGGGCATACAAAAGGATACCAAATTGGGCGCAAACAATGATGCAAAAATGGACACCAAAATGAGGATGCAAAAAATGGTGTAAAATTAAGATGCAAAATTAGGTGAAAAAAGGATGTAAGAAAAGACAAAAAACAAGATGCAAAATGTGACTAAAAAAGCGTGAAACCAAAGATGCCAAAAATGATGCATAACTAGATGAAAATTCAAACTAAAATCTAGGTGAAAAATGAGATGCAAATGTGGACACAAAATGTGGCAGAAAAAATGATGCAAATTTGGATGCCAAAAAGGCTGCAAAATTAAACACCAAAAAGGATGCAAAATTGGACACAAAAGTAGAAAAAATGGTGCAAAAATGGGCATAAAAATGGCTCAAATTTGGATGCAAATTGAGATGCAACATTGGATGCAAAGTGAGGTGCAACAAATGATTCAAAACTTGGTGCAAAAACAAATGCAAAAGTAGAAAAAAAAATGGCTCAAATTGAACGTAACATTAGACACGAAATGGGTTGCAAAGGTGGACGCAACACATGCTTCAACATAGGATTCAAATTTAGATGCTCAAAAGGATGCAAAATTGGATGCAAGAAATGGTGTTAAAAATAATGCTAAAGTGGATGCAACAAATGATGCAAAATTAGATGCAAAAAATGGAGACAAATAAAACGCAAAAGTGGATGCAAAAAATGGCACAAAAATGGATGCAAAATTTGGCACTAAATCAGATTCAACATATGTTACAAAATTCGATGCAAAAATGGTGTAAAAAAGGAAGAAAATTTGGCGCAAAAATAAATGTAAAAATAAGTACAAAATTAGAAGCAAAAAATGGCATAAGACTGGATGCAAAAAATGGCACAAACTGGATGCAAAAAAAGGAACTAAATCAGATGCAAAAGATGGTGTAAAACTTGATGCAAATTATGACACAAAACTAGAAGCAAAGAATGGCACAAAACAGGAAGAAAAAAATGATGCAAAAAATGGCACAAAACTAGAAGCAAAACCTATTGTAAAACCAAATGCAAATCTTGGTGCAAAATATGATGAAAAAATTATGCAAAATTGTGTAAAAAAAGATGCAAAATTTGGCGCAAAAAATGATGCTTTAAAAATTGTACAATACAGCCAGATTTAGCGCTAGGTTGCTCATCCCAATAGAAAAAAATTCACTAAAATCTAGTGATAAATGTGGCGCAAATTGCCTATTTTGTAGTGAATGGAGGTGATAACTCATTTGTCTTACTTGACTACCACACATGGGAGGAAAAATTTAAGAAAAATGGGTGTTGGAACTATTGTTTAGTTTTCGATTACTGGCATATTTGAACCCCAATTTGTGCACAACAAGGCAATTTTCACTATGTTTGAGATGAATTAAGAGAGAGTTTAGGGCTCCATACCTTGTGTTTACCTTTCAGAATCCAAGTGTCGATGAATTCCATGGTTGAATTGAGGCTTCTGTGATCCATAATAGTTGAAAGAATAACTTCGGTGTAAATCACATGTAGACAGACATTTGTCAACCTGTTTCGAACCAACTAGTGTGGTTCATCGTCAGGACAAGTTGAAGAAACAGATCCAGCTTAGCAAGATAAATAGTCTGAGCAGAGTCTCCAACGGCTAATTTTGACCTTAGGACCCAGGTCTAATTAATATTTATTAATTTAATATTATTATTATTATTATTATTATTTATCTTGATATTATTTATTAAATTAGGTAAAAATACATAAATGAATTAATATTAATGGTTGGTTTAAAAAGAAATTTAATTATTTATTTAAATTAATTATATATATATATATATATATATATATATATATATATATATATATATATTAATTAAAGTTATAATATTAGGTTAATAAGATAAAAGTTAGGATTAATAAGTAAAATAATTTCAATGGTTAGTTTAAAAAAAATAAAAAAAAATAAATAAAAAATAATAAAAAATAATAATAATTTATTTATTTATTTAGATTAATTCATAATATATATATATATATATATATATATATTAAAATCATAATATTAGGTTGTTAAGTGATGAGTATTATAATGGTTAGTTTATTTTTAATTATTATTATTTATGGAAATTAGTTAAAAATATATAAAATAATTTTAATGGTTGGTTAAAGAAGTAATTTATTTTATTTAAATTATTTATTATATAAATATATATATTTTCTAATTAAAGTTATAATATTGGGTTATTAAGATCAAAGTTAGGATTAATAAAATAATTTTAATAGTTAGATTAAAAAGATAATTTATTTATTTACTTAAATTATTTAATAATTATTATATATATATATATATTAAAATCATAATAATAGGTTGAGACTTTTCATTTATTAATTTAATAATAATTTATAATGGTTAGTTTAAAAAAGTAATTTAATAGTTTATTTATTAATAATCAAATATATATATACTTTATATATATTATAATAAAAATTATAAAGTTAGGATAAAATACTATATAAATAAATAGAATAATTCAAAGGTTAGTTTAAAAAGGTAATTTATTTATTTAATTAAATTATTTATTAAATATTGTTAATGTTGCATATATACATATATATTCTTTAAAAAAAAGAAGAAGGAGGGGGCAGAAAAACCGACTAAGAAGAGAGTGCTGGAATCCAGCACCTACTGATTTTCCAGCCATCATCTCTATTGAGATTGCTCGGCTTCTTTTCAATCTCAATAGCTTCCCTCAATTTACGATGGTGGAACTGAGCAACTTTGGCAACAACCTTAGCCTCCTCAATACACACCTGATGCTTGGTCTTTTCCACATGCTCAGCTAATACTGAAGACTTGGATCTCCCATGTCTTAGGTCGGCCGCATGTTCGTAGATCCTTTGACGGATGGAGCGCCCTGTTTCCCCAATATAGGGGGTCCCACAAGAACAAGGGATCAAGTAGACACCCTTCATGTCGTTAGGGTTAACGGGATCTTTCACCGATCGGAGGGATTTGCGAATGGTGTTGAGGGGCCTAAAGGTTGAGGGAATATCATACCTTTTAAGGATCCGAGCAATCTTGTCTGTGGTTCCTTGAACATAGGGAAGATGGACACCTGGACGACGCTCTTTAGGCTCTTTCTTAATTAACGCGTTTTTAGAGGCTTTATGGAAAGCCTTCTGACCCAAGCGTCTACTATATCCATTCTCCACAAAGACATTAAGGAGATGGGATCTCTCCTTATCAAAGCTCTCACCATCAGAGATCCTAAGGGCACGAGTAGCGAGGGTGTTAAGAACACCAAACTTTTGAGCAGGGAAATGATGGGAATCAGCATGAAGATACTGCTCAGTATGCGTTTTCTTTCGGAACAAAGAGTGGGAGAGAAAGCCATCTTTATTCGGAAATATAAGAATATCCAGGAAAGGGAGGCAACCATTGACCTATTTTTCCATGGTGAACTTAATGGCAGAGGACCGACTGTTGAGGTGATTAAAGAAACGATCCAACTCCTCCGGGCCATGGGGCCAGATGACATTAGTGTCATCCACATACCTTTTCCAAAGCTTAGGAAGAAGACAAGATGAGGATAAAGCTTTGGCTTTGAAATCTTCCATAAAAAGATTCGCAACAATAGGGGAAAGAGGGGAACCCATGGCAACACCACAAGTCTACTCAAAGAATTCACCCTCGAAACAGAAGAATGTGGAAGTGAGACAGATCTCTACCAGATGCGCGGTATCAGGATTTGTTAGGCGATAGATCACTTCCAAGGCCTCCTTTATAGGTATGCAAGTATAAAGGGAGACCACATCAAAGCTGACGAGAATGTCCTCCGGGCTAAACTTAATATCCTTAAGCTCCTTAATGAAGGATGCAGAGTCTTTCACGAAGGACTCAGTGCGGCCAACCAGGGGCTTAAGTTTAAGGGCAAGGAACTTAGCCAGAAGATAGGTCGGACCGCCAATGGTGTTGACGATAGGCCTCAGAGGGGCCCCTTCCCTGTGAATCTTCGGTAGCCCATAGATCCTAGGAGCAATGGGACTACTTTCAATGAGCTTGTGGCACAGGGAACTCACTGAATTATTAGATTTAATGGCGAGAGCCACTATCCTAGAAATCTTCTTCAGAGGGTTCTTGGACAGTTTTTTATAACTACCACTATTGTGGAGATGATCTAGCATCTTCCTCCGGTAATCATCCTTGTTAAGGATGACCGTAGCTCCTCCTTTGTCTGCCTTCAGAACGACAATATCTTCATTCTGATTTAAGGATTTTAGGGCGGAGGCTTCCTCTTTGCTGAGGTTCCTCCGAGGGGGCTTAGCCTTCCTAAGGACGACAGCACAATCCTGTCTAATAGTGTTCTTGATATTATCCGGAAGATCTCTAATCCCATATTCCACGTCACAAATAATGTCCTCCACCGAGATTTAGCCGTTGGAGACTCTGCTCAGACTATTTATCTTGCTAAGCTGGATCTGTTTCTTCAACTTGTCCTGACGATGAACCACACTAGTTGGTTCGAAACGCGTCGACAAATGTCTGTCTACATGTGATTTACGCCGAAGTTATTCTTTCAATTCCATGGTTGTCGATGATTCATAAATTGGTTTGATGTTGTTTGTTGTGTATAGTTCATCTGGTAATAGTCTGCAAGGTATCCTATAACTACTTAGGACTTTTTCATAAATATTGGAGGTGGCTTTTGGAGCTATTGAGTTGTTGAAAAATATGGTTCCCTCATAGATCTCCTTATATGCTAGAAAAAGTTGGGTCTACAAGGCCTTTGCAGATTGCTATAAGATTGTGTAGCTTCTTGTAGCAAGCTGAGAGGCCTTTCAAGCTCAATGAAAAATCTTCTCAGTTGATGTTGGTAACTTGATAATTCAAAAGGATGAATAAATGTGGATGGAGAATGTCTTAAGTTTTATGCGATGAAGAAGTGAAGGAAATAAGTTGCTATAGTGTGAAATAGGGCTAACGGAGTGAGAGGAGAACATTTGTGGAGCCAGGACATGGAAAGGGCAATTATTAGGACCCTCTTAATGCTCTCCTTTTGACAAGATAATAATAAGAAATTGGATCTACAATTATTTTCATAGACAAGTTTCTCTTGTAGTAGTTTTGGACTTTCATATATCACTTCAGGAATGCTTGACACAATATGTGTTGATGACTTGAAACAAGTGCCAAATTGTCCCCATTGTTTCTAACTTTTGCAGTATGTTCATTTTGGTTGACCTGATTTTTGTTTTTTCTTATATTGCAAGGGAAATTGTTCCTGTATAAAAATCAATATGAGAGAAGATACTGATATGTTATGAAATATTGTTATATACTAGTTCCAATGTTAGCATACTGATATGCATGTTACAGTCCCCTGCAAACACAAGATTATTCAATACATTCACATTATCTATAATAAGTCAAACATTATGGAACTCTTCAACATTTGCTCCATGTCTATAGGTTTGTCATACTCCTGGTGCTCTCATGGTTTTTTGTGTGCATAAGGTTTTAATTTTGCATCCTATAGGCTCAACTATACCCATAGGCCTTCTTCTGCGTGATTGGGAGGCTTATAACCACAACCATAGGCCTTCTTCCAAGCAATTGGGAGGCTTATAACCACACCCTTAAGCCTTTCTTCCAGTGGTTAAGGCTTGGACTCAGAGAAACCTTCTTTGCTTAGTTCAGAACTTGCTAAAACCTTTTTCCACAACATTAGATGTTTATTCATGTCTAGAATCTTTCCTTCAACAATCAAGTGTCTTCTATTCATTTTCTGCAAACAATAGGTGTTGGGATATTATGGAAAGTTTCTCCCTCTGAATGGGAAGCCACTTCAATCAACATTAATCAAGACATAAACCAGTCTATCATAATACTGTCATGCATCAACATAACTATTAGATGATGAAATCAAACTATATTAGATTCTTAGACATATATGCATCATAGTCATAACATATTAGCATCGACTACTTCATCATCACATATGAACATGACATCGAACTTTCATCAAGCTTTAGTGGCATATAATTAGGATAGTTGACAAGTGTATCATCATACTTCAAGGATCATAATCACTTCTTTATCACATTAGGGCATCCATTCAGATTTACTAAGTTTAACAAAACCTAACCAAGATCAACAAGAGTATCAATCTTATTCACATTTTTATCATCAAGGTTAACATACTTATCACAAGCATTAATATTAATATCGAGTTATCAAAATAAATACATCTAAGTAATTCATCATGTCTACAATGCACCAATATATCACATGTACTAGAGATCATACTTACTTTCATATGCATGCATGAGTCATTTATGAAGGTGATATTCTCTTTATATCTTAGGGCTTATATTTCCTTCCAATCTTATAACTAAAACAATATACCGTACATTCCTTGTGGAATTTAGATACCTATGCAACTTATAGCTCTTATTTGTCATTGGCAGATGTAGTACTTGCACATCATAATTTCCAGATGCTAATTTGAAAAATTTTAAAGACTTTCTTCAAGTAATTCTCTCCTTTTCCAGCACCAACTCTTCACTGGCTCTTTTTTCCTACAACTTAGATTATCCTCAAGAAGGATCTACTTATCGCATCTCATCTAGAGGTTAGAAGTATTCAAATACACAAATATTCATGCAGGAAGTATAAGCAACAATCAAAACAATAAGTCTAGTATCACAAACATAAATCTAAACAAGAATAGTGGCATGAAGACATAAATCTAAAAAGTACTTATCTTTGACGAGAAGTGATCGTCTCCCTTTTGAACCAACCTTCAAGAGTTAGTATTTTCCATTATCCATGTAACAATGTTGCCTTCAATGTTTCCATCACCTCGCCAACAACCAGGCCTAGATGAGGCTATCCCATCTAGGGTTATGCTTAAATTTGTCACAAGTGCTAGAGCAACTTCTTATTGATCATGTTAGGGTTTCAAAACTGCAAAACTCAAGCCTTTATCTTATCCCAGGGTTTCTTCCAAACCCTAACCTCATGATGTCCATTAAACACTAATAACCAAATTGCCTAGGGTTTCCTTCAAACCCTAGTATTCTTTTATATCTCCTCCATATTATCTTGCTCTCATCAATGGTGCCTTAATAGGGGTGATCTCGATGACTTTTCTTCAGCCCACCTCTGATACCATGGTAATTTTCTTAGGGCTATATTGTTCTTTGCTTTAGATAATTGCATTTCATTATTTACACATTGAATTCACCCCAGAACAACATAACATTATTCAGCAACATATGCAATTATATATAAATGATAATATCATCATCAATGCAGCGGAACATAAAGGAACAATAGAAGAAAAACATTCACACATGGAGACACCAAGATTGGTTAGAGACCAGGGCAAAACCCCACATAGGGGAAAAACCTTTCAAATTCTTCTTCTTATTAAATTGTCTTTGAATGATTCAACAAAGAGAGAGTATATTGATTCAGATCTCCAATCACAAAAATTATCTAGCAAAACAACCCAACAATGTTCAGAAATATGAGCCCAGAAACAACACTGATCAAAGATAACTTTCCAGCCTACAGTTAACTGTAAAAATGGAACCCTTGTTTCCAGACGCACAGAGAGAGTGTACATTTGTGCAATTGAAACCCTCCAACTGCATGGATAAGTCTACATGCCTGTGGTTGCAACCGAAAATTCCTTGTGGCAACCCTATGGTTATAAATCAAAAACCTAGATCACATGTGTGAGCTTTGGCCCCGCAAATTCAGACCTATACAAGCTAATCTCTACAAACCACTCCAGACATGTGCGAGCCAAATCAAAGAAAGTAGAATGACTAATGATCTCTAAATGAAGGTCACTTGACTTGTATTTATAGGCTTCTAAGGGTGTCTAGATTCTTCTTATAGCTAACCTACCCCTTTGTGCACATGTGGGTTTCCAAAATTAAAATTATATTTTCCTTATCCAAATTAAATTCTTCCAAGGGATAGAAGGGGTCTTTATTGATGAGGAAGACTATCCAAAGGAAGGAATTTTTCCCTGAGCTGTCAAATTAGGACACATGGATGAAGATCAAAAACCACGATCCTCCATTCAGGAAACCCAAAAAGGGTGTTGGTTTCTACTGAAAATTCACCCATTTACAATGCAATTTCACTTGAAAAATTAACATAGACATTATTTACAAGTTACCATTTTTTTTTATTTGATTGTCGAAGAAGTATAGTGCTTCTAAAACTGAAAGAAAGATGTTGAAACACAAACTTGTGAGTGCAATGTCCCCCTAGCAAATCATGCAAATCTTCACAATATAAATATAAAAGGCAACGGTGATGAAACGACAAAAAAATACAGATATTGTGAAAAAAGTAAAATAAGGATGGCCAATCATGCACATGTACTCTCATAATGCTTGAAAAACAACCACCACCTTTATTAGTCCCTGCCTCCGGCATAGCAGGGACTATAGCGTTCGATACGGCGTTGACTGACAATTAAACACTTCTTTGACCAAACATTTCGCTTGCATACAAATATTTAACCAAAGTTTTTGCTGGAAATTTCACTGCACCAAAATTTTAAGCAAAGTTTTAAAATCGACTTCTTATTGGAAACTTCATGTTTCCCGAGGCAACTTTTGTACACATGAGGCAACTTTAGATGTACAAAGCGTTTTTATCCAAAGTTCGGATTGCATTTCTTCTTGGTATATTTTGTGATTTTGTGATATCCAAAGTAACTTTCGCTTCTTGTATGCTGCCACTACCATTTTCTTGGATGCCACTTGTCCTTGTTGCCTTGAATTCTATCACAACTCTTTGATGCCACATGTTCTCGGTGAGTTGAGGTAAACTGCGGTCTTTTCTATTCTCTTCAGAGCCAATAAATGTTTTCGTTGTCAGCCGAAGTCTGCAATGGCACGAGTGGCAACAATGGAGGAGTGGCAGAAATGGAGACTCCTTTCATCTATGCCTGCACCACAGAAGAAAGGTAAGCAACACGAGAACCAGTACAAATATGAAAATTATTTGATACAACATTTCTTGTTTCAGTGAATAAGCTAGAATCTCTATCAATATACATAATTTGGATAAGAGTCCTATACCAGACTTTTAGATTGACCTGACCAGGAGTTGCTCTTTCCATCTTCGCAAGCTCTCATCCTCCTAACAAGTCATATCATATCAGTTTTTTGTTGGTTAAGATTTATTTGTAATTTCAAATGCTAAAGAAAAGAACACATGAAACAACATTTTGGGATGCAGAGTGTAATCATAAGTTCAGTAAGGGTTTTCTAGAATGTTAAAATGTACAATTGGGATAATTGGAGCGTTTTATAAATTTTCGAGGACGATTGAATTTATTTATGTATTTTCAAAACAAAAATCTACAATATTTTAAAAAAAATTCACTAATTTTTTTTCGAAAATCCTAACATTCAAAAATCCACAATCTCTGAACAATTTTCAGATATTAAATAATAAAAATCCACAATCTCAGAACAATTTTCATTGTCGCAATGTTGGGAAAAAAGGAGAAAAGAAAATTATTATACCTGGTCTTTCTCGAGCTGTTTCTCGAGGAGCAAAAGCGGTCCGAGCTATTCCTTATGGGGAAGACACGATCCTAGGAGAAAATATTCTCCAACTTTAGCATCGTACTTCTCTTCTTCATCTGTCTCATAATGCAAAGGCTCACCGAACTATATCAACATCTTTTCATCACTGTGATCATCTTCTAAAAAACCGGCCTCACCCACTTCCTCCACTATTTCTTTTATTTCACCCAACTCCCACTTGAAACTGCTGTAAACCTTCGATTTGTTGCGCGAGCCCGTCAAAATAGACATGGTCGACATCCACTAAGTATCTACTCCTCGCGACAAAACTAAATAACTAACTACTAAGAATAGAACAAGATGAGAGCTCTTCACAGAAAAAACACAAGGCGACTAACAGGAACCAAAATGGAACGAACATTAAACTCCATAGCCCCTTCGATGAAATTTCTTCGCTAAACCTCGATCGCATACATCCCTGAGTACTTCAACGCAGTTTGCTTCACCGTTAGGCCTTTGGGAACAGGAGCCATAACTATATATTATACAATAATCGACTCAGAGACTCGAGCTCTTGACCTCGAAGGAATCGAAACGCAGCAACAACGGAGTCTGAACCGCTAGTGTAACTTGATACAATATACTCGCTAATGTGGGTGCCTATCAAACCCAACATGTGCTGGAGCTTCAAAACAAAATAGAAAACGAAGATTCCCGACACTCCCTCCCAAATGGACTCTTCATAATGCAGACAGCTGGAGTTGCATGCACTGCCCCACATGGTTTTCCATTTATTATATTTCTTACTTTATTTTTTATTAATATTATTTTCCAATTTTGAATGAGCCTTGGTGAGTTGATTATGAATTCATTCATTTAATTTAATAATGGCTAATTCTTAAAAATAAAAAAGTTTGTTGTTTGTCCAAATGCGAGTTGATTATGAATTCATTCATTTCATTTAATAATAGCTAATTCTTAAAAATAAAAAACTTTGTTGTTTGTCCAGATGCGACTATTCCAGCTTGAACCTTGCTCATGCTTCACTGTTACACTCTGGGCCAGGTGAGGTAGTTGTTTCTTTTGTACACTAGGTATCGTGAAAGATTCTCTGAGTAACCTGCGTCAAGCAACCTTATACAAAAATGGGAAGCAAATCAGAGCAATAATAACACAATAGACATAAAATGTGCCACCACTCACCTGAGGGATGGTCTCCTGGTGTTGAAAATCCCTGTTGAAAATCCCTTGGAAAAGTGCAAAGCCGAAGTAGCAGCTCGACATTCGACAATAGCCAACAATGGTGAATATTGGAAGGGTTACAAGCGCTCCATCACCGAGAGTATACTCAGAGAGGAATCTTACCGAAACATACAGTGCAAATGAAGTGCGGAAGGCAGGGTTGGATCGAGTGGTCACTTGGGTGCCGAGTTATGGAAAAAGAGGGACAAGTGGTGATTTATATTTCATTCAACTGCCAAATTTTATTATCCCACGATCTCTGCATGTATTACAGCTGTATATTTCTAGATTTTGTTTTGAATAACACAATAAATATTACTCCATTGTTGTCACGTGAATTTTGAATCCAAAAGCACAAAATATTAGATTTTGATTTATGGTTACTAGCGTACCTCGATTACTGAATCTCTCATCCATTCTTTGAGCTTCTCGGAGATAACTGGGGGACAGGTTTTTATTTCCTCGGCACAAGTTAGCCCATCTACACATATGGGCAACATGCTCATTTTGTTGTTTTCCTTTTTCCCTGTTTGAAATCTGGTTGCATTGCTGGTTAACACATAGGGTTTGGTGCTTGAAATACTATTCTTACATGAAATTGCAGAACAGGGACAAAAGCCGCAAATAAAATAGAACAGGGATAAAAGCCACAAATAGAACAGGGCAATATTTATCTGACGGTTGAAGTTTTCTAACAAGCTAACAATGAAACAGATAGCAACAGTGCACAGTTAAAAAAGCACTAGTAATCATAGCATTGAAGGTAAATAGTAAAAGAAATTCACTACGTTCAATTCAATACAATTTTCATATCAAAATCCGCAACGGATGGCTATTATCTCTATTTGTATGCACCACGACCGAAGGCCACCATTGGATTGTCTAATCAGACGGCCTACTGGATGCCCTGACACCTGGATGGGCTCATTCGCTTTCCTCCAGGCACAAAGAATTCTTGGAGGCGGAAAAAATGCACAGAGACAGCGAAAGAAATTTTAAAGTTGGTAGTCATGTGGCAAGGAGGGGTGGTTAAAATAGATTGCTCACATTACCAACACCCAACTATCCATAATAATTTTTTGAAAAAATAGTTGTCGTTTAAATAAAGTGATTGCTTAATTTTGCATAAGTAAAAAAAAAAAAAAAATTAATTAAATGTGGCAATAAATTAAAAAATTTAATTAAATGTCGCAATGAATTAATTCAGTGCATAGTCTTGTGTGCACCAAACATGCAATAGTGTGGGGATCGATCTGAACCATTCTTTGAATATTTATTTGACGATTGAAGCTTGCAAACAAGCTAACAACGAAACAGATGGCAACATTGCACAGTTAAAAAAGCATTCTTCATCATAGCATTGAAGATAAATAGTAAAAGAAATTCACTGCATTCAATTCAATACAGTTTTCATATCAGAATCCGCAACCGATGGCTGTGATCTCTATTTGTATGCACCATGACCGAAGGCCACTGTTGGATTGTCCAATCAGACGGCCTACTGGATGCCCTGATTACCCCTCTGCACGTAGCCTTGGCCTTGTCTTCAAACCCTTGCAATGGTCGTCAGCATTAGTGATGAGGATTTTCAAGCTTGATTATATTCAGGACCATAAAACCCATAAGCGGCGCTGACAATGTAGAAGAGACTACATATGAAATTATTTTTCCTTTTAAAGCGGATGGCATTCTAAGAATAATGGTAGCCCATAATTACATATTGTAGATTAACGAATACAATTGGGTGTATGGGCAATTACACGAGTTTCTCAACCCCGGCAGGGACTACCGCTACGACAGTGGCTCCCTTGTTTTCTTTTGGAAATTTTACTTTAGCAAATTGCTTTCATGAATAAGGGACTCAATTATTTGGACCCTATACCACTAAAACTCTGAAAAAAGTCACAAAAAGATGCAAACTTTGAAGCTATGCTCTTAATTTATTTATTTTTTAGTTTAAGCTCCTCAATGGCAGTTGTTAGTACCTCTCTGGTCCCTTTAAAATCTAGATAGCAGTGGAAAAACCAAACTGCGTAGCCAAATTCTATGAACTCCATAACATTCAGAAGCAAAGGAACAAAGTCAATTGCATCAACGAAGGATTTTGAGACCCATAATGCCACCAAGGAAGCTCTTCCATAGATCAATGGTGTTGACCATTGTTATCATTGTTGGTATTATTAAGAGGAATGAAGCTGGAACATATGTGAACAAAGAATAGCCATATATACACATTATTTGAGGAATGAAGCTCAAAAATGCCCAGGTACCAAAGTAAGAAGTAACATTCAAGCGGTACCAGAGATATATACGCATAGAATTTGGTTGCAGCCTACTTCATATAGTTGATATCTTAAACCCACTAAGTAACAGTGCTACTTGGTTCAAAAGATAAATAAGCCACAAAATTTCCAAGAATAATTGGCAAAAAGACGAGAGTTGTGGAAATCAAGACAGGTCCATACATATCAAGATTATGGGAAATATTTTCAATGAAGTCTCCTTTGTGTGGATAAAGTGAACCAATAATTCTTTCGACCATAACATATGTGTCCACATTGAAGTAAGGTATGTTTGATGCAGTGTTGAACAAATCTACAGGAAACTTCATAAAGGCTAGAGTAGCCAAATGTAGAAAAGCAAAAAGACAACAAATAATGGCTTCCAATGTGGCGGTAATATCACCAGCCTCCTCACCACACCCATGACACTGATGTGTCTTCGTAAGAAAATATTGCTTACAACCGGTCTAGGGTTTCCAACTCAATTCCTTCTGAGACATATTGTGAAAGTGTGCTTACGAGGCCAATGTCACACACTTGGTTTACAAAAATAAAAAATCAAATTCAGTAGTGCATCCTCTCTTCACATCCTAGCTTTGCTCCATCTATACCTACTGATTACAGAGCCATGAGATCCATATGCAATAACAAGTGCTTTCACTCACGAATTTCAATGAAATAGCATCCATTACAATTTTTATGAACTATAGTGACCTAACTATTTATAGATGCCAATGTAGGAAAATGAGGGACTAGTTGGTCAATTCTTTGATTGGTGGCCACTTAGTAGGTCCCGCACTCAAGAGTCTCAGCTAGCAGGGCAGTTCCTATCACATGAAAATAGCACGCAAATGGAAGCATGGCCTATCTCAACAAGTAGATGGATCAATGGTACAATGGGAATGAGCTCTTGAAACAAAAGGTAAACCAAACAAAAAGTCATTTAAGTGGTTGTGTTATGTTATGTCTCTTGTTATGTATCAGTTACATACCAACTTCACTTTGTCTCTAAGCCTTCTCCATTCAAGAAGCAAAAAGACAAAAAAATCCAAGAACATTAATTTGCCATGCTTTCATCTTCCCGTTAGTTGAGCAGCTCAGCTCATTCCTAGTTGTGAAGAGAACGAAGTGTAAGTTTATGCACATTTCGCGAGAACGCCATCGTCTGTGTCCTCATCGAATCAGGTGAAACAGGTAAGGCAGACAGACTCAGGTCAAGAACAAAGAAGCATGCATCAAAAAGGCTATCAAACACTTTCATTAAGTTGAAGTTTAAGGCTTTTGTATGTCTTTGTGTTAAGGTATGTGCTGCATGTTTTGTAGTTGTTGAACATTTGAAAATGGTAGAGGATAATTAGGATATATACATCAATGTATTAGTTTAATCGGTTGTCAGTTACTATCACAAATCATAGGAGTGAGCGGCATCATTGTGTGTCACATCTTCTGTGTGCACATCTAAAGCTCTTTGTTACAATTTTGTGACTTGTGGGAGAGATTACGACTTGAGGAAATGTAGAAAGGAACTGCGACTTGTGAAGGTCTCATAGTCGCATTTTTTGGCTAGGCCGCATTTTCTGATGACATCTATAAGACTCTAAAATTCGATTTTGTGACTAGTCGCAAATATGGTATTTTGGCTAGGCCGCATTTTCCGTGACATCTCTAAAACTCTAAAATGCGATTTTGCAACTAGTCACAAATATAGTGAAGAGAGATAATGAGCTTGTCCAAGTCATATTGTGGAAGTGTGACTGTTCAAGTTCATCCGCCAGGGTCGTTGGTGAACCCAAAGCAATATTTGTTGCTCTGCCATCAAATTTTTGACACAACAAAATTAGAGTTTATTCTTCTGCCATTAATCTTTTGCTCCTAGGTACACAACCATCTCACAAACGATCTTAAGCTCTTTGGACAAACAAACACCATAGTAATGTCCAAATCAGTTCCGAGATAAAAATCATTGCAAGCTTGGGGAAGACCCCACCACATCGCACAACACATTTTGTGAAGGCTCTTAATACTCCTTTGAATAATCCTTCATTGCTATCCTTGGATCATCATAGTTTTGTTTTCAAGATACATAGGTTGTGTGAGCAGACCAGTGTGAGCAGTGTGATCAGCATTGAGAGTAGTGAGCAGTGAACAGTGAGCAGTGTGAGAGCAGGGAGCTTTTATGCAACAGAAGTATTGAGCAGCGAGCAAGGAGCAGCGATAACCTAAACAGCAGGGAGCAGTGCGAAGTAATCTTGGCATTTTATAGACCTACATATTTCTCAAAACAGGTTGGACGACAAATGCATTTAAACATGACAAAGGAACAAGAAATTTCAGAACATGTGGAGACAAATGATTTAGGACAAGTGAAAATCGCCTCATTCACCAAAGCTGGGAATTGGATTTGAGACAATGCCAAACAATATCGGGCATTTTAAAACGAAAAATAGCCCGCCTAAAATGGGAGCAAACAAGGAAGAAACGGTCTAAAAAGAAAAGTACTCGAGCCCTTCGCAAAAAACAATCAAACAAGTCTCCTCTACAAGCACATGGCAACAAGAAGTCCAGAGGAAGAGGAAAATTCATTGATGATTCTGCTTTATATAGTCCACATCCACACCTCTCACCTGATCATCTAATATTTATGTGAAAGAATTGTTAAATGAAAAACAAAAGTTGGAGATTTTAGAAGCTAAAGGGCAGGAAAGAGCATAAAATTCATATAATAACAGTTGAGAACAAGGCTTTAGCAGAAAGCAATAAAGTTTTAAAAGAACAAGTGGCATTGCTACAGGAAGCTCTCCTGATAGGGAAGACAAAATGGCAATGCATGAAGGCAGATGTGCAAAACATAAAGAAATCTGTAGTGGAAAGTACAAAGGTCGTGAATGTGAAATCATTCCGGGATAAAGGGAAAATGATTGCACAAATAAACAACCATGAAGAGAACGTAAGAGAAGAAACGAAAGGGGATTCCACCAAAGTTACCAAAACTTGGGCTCAAGTTATTAGCAATTATGCTAATAAGGAAGGAGAAACAAATATTCAGGTTGACAACATGCAATATAGTGAAGGTAAGGAAAGACAAAATAGGGCAGCAAACATAATTATTAAAGGGGTGAAAGACTATGGGAAAAATGAATGTACTCTTGACCTTGCAAGAGACTTCTTGAAAGACAAGTTTCTATGGCAAGGACAAATATGCCAAGCATGGAGGGTGGGTAATTTTAACGGGGAGAGGGCCAGACCCATAAAAGTCATTATGCCTAGCTTGCTTGATAAATATATCATTCTAAGCAAGAAACATCTCTTGAGGGGTTCTCGTTTTTTCCTAGAAGAAGATTTAACTGTAAAACAACAGGAAGAAATAAGGGAGGAAATTTTAAAGGTTAGGGCAACAAGAGATGAAGGCAAAAGAGCATGGATTTATAAAGGCAAATATGTGATAGCTTGATTTGGACCTCCTTCCAAAACAGAGTAGCAAGATGGTAATAAAGAAGAGGCAACGAACTCTTCAACAAGAAATCAGAAAGCAAGTTCAATATGGGAAAGTAGGGATGAAAACTCAAATGTGAGTCTTGCATGTCAAAATAAATAGCAATCAAGTCATACCCAGGGTTCCTTAATATTAGTTTGTTGGAACTGCAGAGGTTACCCATGGAGACGAGGAACTGGGTTAGGGCCTATTGCGGAATATAGAGACATAATTTTCCTCATAGAAACACATGAGCATGAAGGGTGCAAGACACCTCTATTTGAAGGATACTGGAAGATGGCAGTGTGGAACAAGGTAGCAGGGAATGGCAAAGGGCATGGGGGTATCATGGTTTTAGTAAGGGAGAAATAAGGTCGTCTCATTCAGTTAGAAAAATAAGACTCAAATAATCAATTCATTTGGTTTAAAATATCAGAAAATGGAAACCACATCAGAATTGCAGCATGTTATTTTGTGTCGTAGGTTTCAAAAAGCTACAAAGGTAGAGAGCTTGACCACAAAGATCCATTTCCAGCCTTAAAAGTGGATATTGCAACATATTTGCAGCGAGGTGAAGTCTTTATAGTGGGTGATTTCAATGCTAGGACTGCAAGTGAGCAAGCTAGCATTCTTTGTTGTAAAGATGCTTGTGACCCTATTTGGCTTACAGAAGAGAGTAATCATCAGTGGGAAAGAATTTCAGAGGACAAGGGCTGCAATCTCTTTGGTGAATAATTGCTTACTCTATGTGGGGCCTTTGATTTAGTCATTTGTAATGGCTTGACTAGATGGGCAAAGTCCGGTAATTTCACTTGCAATACTTACAATGGAGCAAGTGTGGTAGATTATGTAATTTGATCACATGGTTTGTGTGAGAAAATGGAGGAAGTTTTGATTGGAGATCAGTTGTGGGACTTGAAGTCAGATCACAAGCCAATGCATTTATGTTTCTCTTGGATTGGAAAGAAACAATTAGAGTCAAAATTTCAACATGCCCAACAAAATCCCCCACTGGGCAGAATTCTTTTGACCCCAGAAAATTGTAATACCTTCCAAATGACGCTAGAGAGGCTCTTCGAGAAGGAGAAAATTACAATTCACAACCTTCATAGTCATGAATTAACACATTTAATTCAATACGCACTTGTAAAGTGCAAAAGAGAAAAATTTAAGAAGTCTGAAAAAAATTGCTTTCCGTTAATGCTTGGTTTGACGGGGAATGCAAAAAGGCAAAGAGAATGTGGAAAGAGTCAAACAAGGATAGCATAAAGCTCAAAGCTTACAAGCAGTTATTAAGCAAGAAAAAGGTCGATTTCATGGTTTCAAGGAGGGAATAACTAATCTTCCTTGGGAAAAATAATCCCAAATTATTTTGGAAGGAGCTCCAACCGAAAAAGGTACAAATTGGAAATAATATTACAGCTTCTAAATGGTTTGACTATGCAAGACAACTCTATGAGCAGGTTCCCAAGGTTGACCCTCCCCCATTGGTCAACACTGACACTGAACTCTACATGGTACAAGAGGTAGAGATGGGTATCAAGAAGTTGGGTGTTGGAAAAGAAAAAGACTTAGCTGAACTCCAAGCAGAATATCTAAAATGGGGCTCAAATATTCTTGCACATCACATTACAAAAATATTCAACAACATAATACAACAAGGGCTCCTCACAAATTGGACAACTAGTCTGGCAATAGCTCTTTTCAAGAATGGTGATGTCAATAATCCCTCCAATTATAGGACCTTCATGATAAACCCTTTGTTTGTGTAGTGCCCCGCTCTAGTTGATTGACAATGTATGTCATTAACATTTATTTAGCCCTAAGGCCCACACTTTATTCTTTGAGGACCTCAGGTTGAGGATCCGGACATATGACTCTATTATTAGTGGTTGTGATGTTTATGTATGTTCTCCATTGATATTATGATGAAGATAACATTAATGTTTATGTATGTATCTATTGGTATTATGATGATTGTAGCATTAATGGTTATGCATGTTCTCTATTGGTATTATGATGATTGTAGTATTAATGGTTATGCATGTTCTCTATTGATACTATGATGATTATAGCATAAATGGTTATGTTTAGTCTCTATTGATACTGTGATGATGCTAGCAGTAAAGGATATGTATGCTCTCGACTGATATCACGATGATGATAGCTTTGATGGATAGGTATGTTTCCATTGATGTTATGATGATGATAGCCATGATGGATGTGCCCCCCATGTTACCTACTTGCATTAGTTCTGGTTCACAATGAGCAATGATGCGAATGACTAGGTGATGTTAATGATGCTATTATGACAATGAATAACACTGAGAAACCTTGTTACTGATGATTATTGAGTATGGTAGGAAACCATCAGAGGCACTCGCATATGCAAGTTGATGACACCTGGTTTGATGAAAATTTATACTATTTTATCTTTGAAATTCTAAGTCTATTTTGAAACCTGCTATATATGTTTATCTATATTTTGATGATATGTTAGTGATTGCAGGCACATATTAGTTGTTTGGCTGAATGACTCACATATGGGTGATGGGGTTGTACAATTGGATGGAACTACATGGGAGGGGTGGGGCAGTGTCCCTGATCTCACCCACTAGCACTCCCACCGTGACTTGGGCTAGAAAGGGTGAAACACCTTCACCTTGGAGATCACGATGTCATGAGGGCAAGTCCCAAAGTTGGGTCGCTCATGAGAATTTTACCGGGGGGCGCACATCAAGGCGAATTCCTTAATCCCCGACACCATTAGTCTCACTATAGTAGGCAACATAAGAGATGATAATGGTCTCTGTCATTGCACCTATACTTTCCCCTCGTAGTCACTGAATGCTTGAAGGGCAAGTGGAGTGGCACCCTTGGAACTTCAAGGGAATTTCTTGAAGGGCACGACCAACTTGGCACCCTTGGCATCACAAATAAAATGTTAGGCATGGCACCCTTGGAACTTCAAGGGAATTTCTTGAAGGGCACGACCAACTTGACACCCTTGGCATCACAAATAAACTGTTAGGCTTGACACCCTTGGAACTTCAAGGGAAGTTCTTGAAGGGCATGACCAAAATTGGTACCCTTGGAATCATTAAAAATAAATTAATTAATAAATATAATCAAGATATGAAAACTAGGTAAATTCACATCAAGAGCAAATAATGTTAGAAACCGAGGTAATTAAATCAAGAATAAAACTTGGGTTAAGAGGATCGTAGGAAGAAATAAAATATTTTACCTCAAAAACTCTACCCTCCCCATGTTGGAAAATATTAGGTAGATAATGTAGTTCAATTAGGTAAAAAGGGAAAAGAGGGACATAAATGTAAGGATAATTAGTAATCCTAAAATAGATAAACCTAATTAAGGGAAGAGAATGGTGAATTAAAATAAGATTAATAAATTAAATTTTAGAGAAATTTAAAGAACCTCCATGTGGAAACAACCAACATAAGACTATTCATCTAAGAGATAACTTGAATTAAATTAGGGAGTAGATAGGGGATCAAATCTTGACTTATCAATTGACTTTAGTAATGAACACAAATTAAGCAGTAAAAAGGGGGATCAAGAGGCAGCTAGGAGAAGAAATAAGAATCTTGTTGAGGTGAGGAAAATATTAGTTTTAAATTAAAATTTAAGTAAATAATTTTGGAGACCCTTGATGAGAGAGTGACACATGGGTGGGTGAATAATCAAACAACTGAATTATCAAAAATAATTAATTATGCATGACATGCTAAGTGTCACCTATGAGGACTCCTATAAAAGAAGGGGAAAGCCATGGGAGAAGGGACTTTTGGGGACCCTATTATTGGATGGACGAGACTATGTCAAAGTAGTGACTACGAACTATAGTGAGTTTGGTGAGGTAGAAGACTTTAGAGAGGGGACTCTTGAGCGAAGGAGTGCTCTCATCTACCAGCTATTACATTCCTCCATTGTACAACCCCATTGCAGCTCGAGGGTCCACGAGGAAGAAGAGTACCCAAGGAGTAGGCTGGGAGGTCAACCGGTGGGCCATTGCATTCGGATCAAGTACGTCGTCATTCACAATCGAAGGTGACCGACAAAAAAGGAAGACAAGTAACGACAAATCGAGTGGAATCTCGTCTTCTGGTGAACGGTACCTATGTGTTACAATATTCTTTTGTATGATTTCTTTATGGCTTTAGTTAAATATATGTAAATTTTATGATATGTTCAGTGAAATGAATTTCATAGATGTGTTAGATAGTGCTTAATAAATTTGAATTCCCAATTTTTTTCTTCTGGTTGTATTTTCTTTTGAAAAAAATATATATATATATAGTATAAGATTGGTCCTTACACTTGGTATTAGAGCCATGTTGAACCCTTGAGACCTATGGGCCCATGCATGCATGACTAGTTTTGTTAAAATATCTTCTACATGAGCTACCCAAAAATTCTCGTGATCATTTTTGCAGCACCAAATCCAAGGACTGACATGAAATAGATCCTTTATATACTTTTACTACACGAGCAATCTACCATCAATATTATTATATGTAGCGATAAGCATCTCCACAATGTTCTGTGTTTGCATTCCATAAAGAAATAAACTTCGCTTCAAAAAGGTTCCATGTTTCTTCTATGAGTTTAACAATCCATTGTTTATAGTACTAGCGTTGGTTCTCATAGTTTCCATGGCCATCTTGTGAGAAGAACACAACTCTATTTTAGGACTACGATGAAATGAAACCTATGCTAATGTTAATTTTGAATGTGTATAAGTTTGAATTAACTCGATGTGGCAAATTTTGGTTAAAAAAAAATAAATATATATATTAAAAAACTACTCACACAAAAATTTGGCCAAATTCCCCAAATACTCGCCTAAATAAATATCCGTAAATAAATGTTGGGTAGTGCTCCTGCTGCTGCTGGCTATTAAATCGCTGAACTCACCCAAAAAAAAAATCTCCACAACATTTTTAAAAAAAAATTAAGTAAACCCTAACGCCAAATCTGCAGTCGACATAGCACTGAAACCATAATTCCTGGAAATTATTGCGGCGGTTTTGTGCAGGTACTATATATAATGGTCAGCCCTGAGTACTCATGCCCACAACACAGTGTATCTTCAACGAGTTTTTCAGTTTCCACGGAAGAAATAGATCTCATAACATGAAATCACATCAACTAAAAAGAGAAATATTAAAACAAGTTGAGCTCAAAGGAGATTTAAATCAAATCTCGTGTTACATATAGAAACAAAATAGTAATCATTTTCTGAAATAACGATCTCTACCAAAAATAGCTAATAGCTTGGCTTGGGATCTGACTCAGATGGATGAGAAGGTTTCTTAATGAAGCATGCGTATTTAAAAGCATTGATTTATTGTTGACACTTGTAACGATCTCCTTTGTGCTTCTTCAACCATTTCTTCCGATCTTCTCTGTCACACGGCGATAGACTTCGCTTCTCCATTTCGCCCTTTTCCATTTTTCAACTTTCCATTTCAGGGAAAACAAGTGTCTCCCCGCTAAAGCTTTGAGAAGGGTTACTTGAAAACAATAAAATCTTCAATCAATGCAAACGATATATCTTCAATCAATGCAAACGATATTGTCTACTGAATTACTGAGATATTGCCGAATTGCGTATTTAAGTTTAAATCTTACAGAACTCTTTGTCCTTAATTAAATTAGGAGAGCTATAAAAAATCTATAATAGGCACCGGTAATAAGTAGCCATTAGCCACTAAATACAACGATTAGAGTTGGTATAAATTCATGGTTTAGAGTTTATGACACGGATTTGCATGGCTGGAATGGTAAAACGCAGTGACCTGTAAACACAAAATAAAGGTAAATGGCGGCTAATTTTGAATTTCACTGGTTTTTATGGTTTAAAATCTCACAGAACAAGGAAATAAATTTTGAAGTTGAGTTGAGTTTTTATATGTATTTATGTTTATATATATACTAGTTTTGAATATTAATTTTTTTAAACTAATGGTTATTAGTTTTAATATATATATATATATATATATATATATATATATATCTAATTTTTTTGAAACTAATGGTTATTAGTTATATATATATAAGATAAGATTTCAGGGCAAATGTAGTTCTGAGTTTTGAATATTTAAGTTTTAAATATATATTAATTACAAAAAGATTTTTAAATAAAATTTCATGGATTTAGTTTTAGCGTTTTGAAAAAATAGAGAGGTTAAAGAAAATATATAAGTGTGGTTGTGGTTTTTGTTAGTAAATTATAGTTTTAAAATTGTTTATATTGATTAAAATTACTAAAATTTATTTAAATTTCAAAATCAATGAAGTATATATATATATATATATATATATATATATATATATATAAGATGTATACTGTCAAATTTTTCTGAATTGAAATTTTTCATCCGAATTTTTATCTATCGAATTCAAATTCGAATTTGGTAACTATGTTGGATGTTACATATCAGTGTAAAATCTTAAAATTAAGATTTCTGGTTCGTAGTGATTCACAAGTCTCTACATTTTAGGGCACCCATACATTGTTTGTGTTGGCCTTACCAAGTATTCATGGAATTCCTAATTTATGAAATTTTGTTTCTTATTTTAAAATTATATAATTACTACGTTTTACTTTTTACATTTTTCTATTATTACTTGAAAATATAGTAAAAGTTTAATATTTTTCCTTTGGGGTATTTTTGACAGTATTGTATTTTAAAATTGTATTAGAACATAATTAAATGGTAATAATTTTTCGGATTCTTTTGACATATTTTGTTGATTTTGTTTGAGTTTAAAGTAGATCATATATTCATATTTTAACTTACTTGTAATTAGTGTTTAAAGTTGTTGCAAAATAAGGCTGAGCCTAAGGTTTTCAAGGAATCTATTTTTACTAAATTGTTCATTATGGTCATTTACAAATTACAATATATTGGAGTTAAGATATTACAATATGGTAATAGTGTTGGTAAGTTATAAAAATATTTTACACTAAGGTACAATTTGGTCATATATTTGGATTCTTTTAGATACAACATTAATAGATTTCTTACCTAAATTTGCTCAACAACTTGCATGAATTTTGGTGGGCATTAACCATGGTAAATCCACATATTGACATTTTTAAGTTAAATTATGCTTAAAAATAAAAACAAAAATAATTTGCATAAACAATGGTGGGCAACAACTCTTAGTAGATATGTTTTTTTTACGTGAATGTAAATAACATCTCAAATAACTCTTCACTATTCTAGTCATTTACCCTTCATCGTTGTGCTAGTTTAACATTATCAGAATCATTACATTCTTAGACAAGATTCTACATTTCACAGACGATGATGGCCAAAGAAAATCATTAAGGGGAAAGAACCAAGGGGTGTCCCTGAGGTTCATCTCCTCCATGCAACTAATGGAATATAGGCTAAAGGGATGTCAAATGTTCTCGGTGTTAGATCTAAACGATAAGGGTGATTCTGAAAATCTTGATAAACATCCATTTCTTGTTGAATTTAAGGATGTATTTCCCGAAGAACTACTCGGGCTACCCCCAAAAATGGAAATTGATTTCACCATCGACCTTAAACCAGGCACTGAGCCTATTGCAAAGGCACCCTATCGTATGTTAGCTCTAGAGCTAAAGGAAATGCAGATCCAATTAAAGGAACTGTTGGACTTGGGGTTCATACGACCTAGCATATCTCCGTGGGGAGCCCCTGTGATTTTTGTTAAGAATAAGGATGGGTCTTGGAAACTGTGCATTGACTACCACCAGTTGAACAAAGTGACGATAAAAAAACCAATACCCTCTGCCAAGGATAGATGACTTGTTTGATCAAATGTGGGGGGCAACTATGTATTCAAAGATAGATCTAAGGTCGGGATATCATGAAGATATCTCAAAGACAATCTTTAAGACAAGATTTGGGAATTATGAATTTGTAGTTTTACCCTTTGGATTGACAAATGCCCGGGGCGTTTTCATGAGTTTGATGAACGAAATATTTAGAGATTACTTAGACAAGTTTGTACAATTCTTTATCGATGGCATTTTGATCTGCTCAAAGACCCCAAAAGAGCATGACGAACACTTGAGGATAGTTCTACAATGTCTTAGAGAAAACCAATTATTCGGGAAGTTGTCAAATTGTTCCTTTTACCAAACCAAGATTCATTATGTTGGGGATGGTATCGCAATAGACCCGGTAAAGATCGAGGCCATCATGGAATGGCCAATACCAACCAATGTTCATGAAATACGAAGTTTCATGGGCATGGCAAGGTATTATCGTAGATTTGTCGAAAGGTTTTCGAAGATAGCAAGCCCCATTTCTGAGCTCCAAATAAAGAACAAGAAATTCATTTGGACTGAAAAATGTGAAGAGGCATTCCAAACATTAAAGGTAAAATCTTAAAATTAGGATTTCTGGTTCATAGTGATCCACAAGTCTCTACATTTCAGGGCAGCCATACATTGTTTGTGTTGGCCTTACCAAGTATTCATGGAATTCCTGATTTATGAAATTTTGTTTCTTATTTTAAAGTCCATGAAATTTTGTTTCTTATTTTAAAATTATATAATTACTACGTTTTACTTTTTACATTTTTCTATTATTACTTGAAAATATAGTAAAAGTTTAATATTTTTCCTTTGGGGTATTTTTGACAGTATTGTATTTTAAAATTGTATTAGAACATAATTAAATGGTAATAATTTTTCTGGTTCTTTTGACATATTTTGTTGATTTTTGTTTGAGTTTAAATGAGATCATATATTCATATTTTAACTTACTTGTGATTAGTGTTTAAAGTTGTTGCAAAATAAAGTTGAGCCTAAGGTTTTCAAGGAATCTATTTTTACTAAAATTGTTCATTATGGTCATTTACAAATTACAATATATTGGAGTTTAGATATTACAATATGGTAATAGTGCTACAATATGGTAATAGTGTTCGTAAGTTATAAAAATATTTTACACTAATGTACAATTTGGTCATATAGTTGGATTCTTTTAAATACAACATTAATAGATTTCTTACCTAAATTTGCTCAACAACTTGCATAAATTTTGGTGGGCATTAACCATGGTAAATCCACATATTGACATTCTTAAGTTAAATTATGCTTAAAAATAAAAACAAAAATAACTTGCATAAATAATGGTGGGCAACAACTCTTGGTAGATATGTTTTTTTTTACCTGAATGTAAATAACATCTCAAATAACTCTTGCACTATTCTAGTCATTTACCCTTCATGGTTGTGCTAGTTTAACATTATCAGAATCATTACATTCTATGTTTTTTTTTAACTGAATGTAAATAACATCTCAAATAACTCTTTCACTATTCTAGTCATTTACCCTTCATCGTTGTGCTAGTTTAACATTATCAGAATCATTACATTCTTAGACAAGATTCTACATTTCACACATGATGAAGGCCAAAGAAAATCATTAAGGGGAAAGAACCGAGGGGTGTCCCTGAGGTTCATCTCCTCCATGCAACTAATGAAATATAGGCGAAAGGGATGTCAAATGTTCTCAGTGTTAGCTCTAAACGATAAGGGTGATTCTGAAAACCTTGATAAACATCCATTTCTTGTTGAATTTAAGGATGTATTTCCCAAAGAACTACTCGGGCTACCCCCAAAAATGGAAATTGATTTCACCATCGACTTTAAACCAGGCACTGAGCCTATTGCAAAGGCACCCTATCGTATGTTAGCTCCAGAGCTAAAGGAAATGCAGATCCAATTAAAGAAACTGTTGGACTTGGGGTTCATACGACCTAGCATATCTCCGTGGGGAGCCCCTGTGATTTTTGTTAAGAATAAGGATGGGTCTTGGAAACTGTGCATTGACTACCACCAGTTGAACAAAGTGACAACAAAAAAAACCAATACCCTCTGCCAAGGATAGATGACTTGTTTGATCAAATGAGGGGGGAAACTGTGTATTCAAAGATAGATTTGAGGTCGGGATATCATCAGTTGAGAATCAAAGAAGAAGATATCTCGAAGACAACCTTTAAGACAAGATTTGGGAGTTATGAATTTGTAGTTTTACCCTTTGGACTGACAAATGCCCCGGGCGTTTTCATGAGTTTGATGAATGAAATATTTAGAGATTACTTAGACAAGTTTGTACAATTCTTTATCGATGACATTTTGATCTACTCAAAAACCCCAGAAGAGCATGACGAACACTTGAGGATAGTTCTACAATGTCTTAGAGAAAACCAATTATTCGGGAAGTTGTCAAAGTGTTCCTTTTACCAAACCAAGATTCATTATCTTGGGCATATTATCTCTGGGGATGGTATCGCAGTAGACCCGGTAAAGATCAAGGCCATCATGGAATGGCCAACACCAACCAATGTTCATGAAATACGAAGTTTCATGGGCATGGCAGGGTATTATCGTAGATTTTTCGAAGGGCTTTCGAAGATAGCAAGCCCCATTTCTAAGCTCCAAAGAAAGAACAAGAAATTCATTTGGACTGAAAAATGTGAAGAGGCATTCTAAACATTAAAGGTAACGACAGCACCAATTTTGAAGGTGTCGGATATGGAACAAGAAATTTTTGGTTTGCACTAATGCCTCCAAGGAAGGGTTGGGTTGTGTGTTGATGCAACAAGGAAGAGTAATAGCTTATGCATCAAGGAAACTTAGAACCTACGAGGAAAACTACGCAACCCATGATCTAAAATGGCAGCAATTGTTTATGCACTAAAGATGTGGAGACACTATCTTCTAGGAAGGAAGTTTGATCTTAGGACTCACCATTGTGGGCTACAACACATATTCACACAAGACCACTTAAATGAAAGACAAAGACGATGGTCTGAGCTAATTAGTGAATATGATTTTGATATCACTTACATAAAAGGAACAGTAAATAGGGTGGTTGATGCTTTAAGTAGGAGGCCTAAGATATTTTCAGTGATTCCCTTAAAGACAAATTTGAGAGAGAAACTGCTTGATTTACAATTTAAAGACACCTGGTATCAAGAGGTTAGCAAAAGTTTGAGGGAGGATGAAATGGGGGTCCCAAAATATGAATAATACTCCCTTGATAATGATGGGCTACTACGATTTCGAGGAAGGATATATGTGCCACCGAATGAAAATATACGCCAGTTAATCTTGAATGAAGCACATCGTGCAGTATACATGGCACACCCTAGTGTTAAGAAGATGAGTGCAGACTTGAAACCACTCTTCTTTTGGAAAGGGATGAAGAAGGACATCGTAAACTTGGTAGCAAGATGCTTAGAGTGTCAACGAGTAAAAGCTGAACACAGACATCCAGCAGGATTATTGCAACCCCATGAGATACCAAAATCTAAATGGGAAGTTACATCAATGGACTTCATTGTGGGACTACCAATGACCTCAAGAAGACATGATTCCATATTTGTAGTGGTGGACACGTTGACCAAGAGTGCCCATTTCATACTAGTTAAGACTACATACAAGGCACCAGAAATAGCCAGAGTTTTTATTAGTGAAATTATGAGATTGCATGGAGTGCCTAGGAAGATCATATTTGATAAGGGAGCAGTGTTTACAGGAAGGTTTTAGACCAATTTCCAAGAAGCTTTGGGAACCCAATTGAACTTCAGCACTGCTTATCACCCTGAGACAGATGGGCAGACAGAGAGGACTAATCAAATCCTCGAAGACATGCTTTGGATGTATGTGATGGACCAATAAGTTTTTTCCCCTTGTGGAATTTGCTTACAATAATAGTTATCAAAGTTCCATCAAGATGGCGCCATTTGAGTTCTTATATGGAAGACCTTGCAAAACACCTCTCAGTTGGGACCGACTAGAGGACCGAGTATTAATAGGACCAGAAGTAGTGCAAGAGATGGAAGAAAAAATGACTATGATTAGAGGAAGGCTAAAATAAGCACAAGATCGACAAAAGAGCTATGTTGATGCTCATCGGGTAGATCGAAGTTATGAAGTGGGAGATAGGGTATTCCTGAGAGTAAGGCCCCAAAAAAAGCTCTATAAGATTTGGAAAGGGAGAAAAATTGTCTCCACGGTTTGTGGGACCTTTTGAAATCTTAGAAAAGAAAGGGACGGTGGCATATAGGCTTGCCTTACCTCCATCTTTAGTGCATATGCATGATGTGTTTCATGTTTCTGTTTTGCGTCATTATATTTCAGATCCTTCGCATGTTATTGACTTTGGTCATTTTAGGTTTCGGACGAGGGAACAGTGATGGCCAAACCAGTTCACATACTAGACCAATGAACTTTGCAGCTTAGACGACTGTTAGTGGACCAGGTTAAGGTCTAGTGGGACAACTATAGTCCCAGTTGAGCTACTTTGGAGGACACCGAGGAGATGCATCACCATTTTCCTTACCTATTCCAAGGACTTCGAGACAAAGTCCATTATTAAGAGGGGGTGTATGTAGTGCCCCGCTCTAGTTGACTGACAATGATATGTCATTAACATTTATTTAGCCCTAAGGCCCACACTTTATTCTTTAAGGACCTCAGGTTGAGGATCCAGACATATGACTCTATTATTAGTGGTTGTGATGTTTATGTATGTTCTCCATTGATATTATGATGAAGATAGCATTAATGGTTATGTATGTATCTATTGGTATTATGATGATTGTAGCATTAATGGTTATGCATGTTCTCTATTGGTATTATGATGATTGTAGCATTAATGGTTATGCATGTTCTCTATTGATACTATGATGATTGTAGCATAAATGGTTATGTTTGGTCTCTATTGATACTATGATGATGCTAGCAGTAAAGGATATGTATGCTCTCTACTGATATCATGATGATGATAGCTTTGATGGATAGGTATGTTTCCATTGATGTTATGATGATGATAGCCATGATGGATGTGCCCCCCATGTTACCTACTTGCATTAGTTCTGGTTCACAATGAGCAATGATGCGAATGACTAGGTGATGTTAATGATGCTATTATAACAATGACTAACACTGAGAAACCTTGTTACTGATGATCATTGAGTATGGCAAGAAACCATCAGAGGCACTCGCATATGACAAATTGATGACACCTGGTTTGATGAAAATTTATATTATTTTATCTTTGAAATTCTAAGTCTATTTTGAAACCTACTATATATGTTTATCTATATTCTTATGATATATTAGTGATTGCAGGCACATATTAGTTGCTTGGCTGAATGACTCACATATTGGTGATGGGGTTGTACAATTGGATGGAACTACATGGGAGGGGTGGGGTAGTGTCCCTGATCTCACCCACTAGCACTCCCACCGTGACTTGGGCTAGAAAGGGTGAAACACCTTCACCTTGGAGATCACGATGTCATGAGGGCAGGTCCCAAAGTTGGGTCGCTCATGAGGATTTTACCGGGGGTGCACATCAAGGCGAATTCCTTGATCCCCGACACCATTAGTCTCACTATAGAAAGCAACATAAGAGATGATAGTGGTATCTGTCGTTGCACCTATACTTTCCCCTCGTAATCACTGAATGCTTGAAGGGCAAGTGGTGTGGCACCCTTGGCATCACAAATAAACTGTTAGGCGTGACACCCTTGGAACTTCAAGGGAAGTTCTTGAAGGGCACGACCAAACTTGGTACCCTTGGAATCATTAAAAATAAATAAATTAATAAATATAATCAAGATATGAAAACCAGGTAAATTCACATCAAGAGCAAATGATGTTAGAAATCAAGGTAATTAAATCAAGAATAAAACTTGGGTTAAGAGGATCGTAGGAAGAAATAAAATATTTTACCTTAAAAACTCTACCCTCCCCATGTTGGAAAATATTAGGTAGATAATGTAGTTCAATTAGGTAAAAAGGGGAAAGAGGGACATAAATGTAAGGATAATTAGTAATCTTAAAATAGTTAAACCTAATTAAGGGAAGAGGATGGTGAATTAAAATAAGATTAATAAATTAAATTTTAGAGAAATTTAGAGAACCTCCATGTGGCAACAACCAACATAAGAATATTCATCTAAGAGATAACTTGAGTTAAATTAGGGAGTAGATAGGGGATCAAATCTTGACTTATCAATTGACTTTAGTAATGAACACAAATTAAGGAGTAAAAAGGGGGATCAAGAGGCAACTAGGAGAAGAAATAGGAATCTTGTTGAGGTAAGGAAAATATTAGTTTTAAATTAAAATTTAAGTAAATAATTTTGGAGACCCTTGATGAGAGAGTGACACATGGGTGGGTGAATAATCAAACAATTGAATTATCAAAAATAATTAATTATGCATGACATGCCAAGTGTCACCTATGAGGACTCCTATAAAAGAAGGGGCAAGCCATGGGAGAAGGGACTTTTGGGGACCCTATTGTTGGATGGATGAGACTATGTCAGAGTAGTGACTACGAACTATAGTGAGTTTGGTGAGGTAGAGGACTTTAGAGAGGGGATTCTTGAGCGAATGAGTGCTCTCCTCTACCAACTATTACATTCCTCCATTGTACAACCCCATTGCAACTCGGGGGTCCGCGGGGAAGAAGAGTACCCAAGGAGTAGGCTGGGAGGTCAACCGGTGGGTCATTGCATTCGGATCAAGTACGTCGTCATTCACACTTAGAGGTGACCGACAACAAACGAAGACAAGTAACGACAAATCAAGTGGAATCTCGTCTTCTAGTGAACGGTACCTATGTGTTACAATATTCTTTTGTATGATTTCTTTATGGATTTAGTTAAATATATGTAAAGTTTATGATAGGTTCAGTGAAATGAATTTCAGGGATGTGTTAGATAGTGCTTAATAAATTTGAATTCCCAATGTTTTCTCTTCTGGTTGTATTTTATTTTGAAAAAAAAAAATATGGTATAGGGTTGGTCCTTACAGTTTGCAAAGCTATTTGGAAGCATGTTAGAAAACAAAATTAGCAAGTGGGAAAAAGAAAGAGATAAGTGTGCTAAAGGGCAAGCAGGTTTTAGACCTAAACATTCCACAGTTGATCATTGTATAACTTTAAGGCACATCATTGAAAAAGTTTGGGAGAAAAAGGAAGAAGTCTTTTGTTGCTTTGTTGATTTCAGAAAAGTGTTTGACTCGGTTCCTAGGGATAAGATTTGGCACAGAATGGAGGAACTTGGGGTTCCTAAACATTTGAGAGTAGTTGTGCATAAGCTGTATGAAGAGGTGAAAGTCAAAATTAGAACTTCAGCAGGCATTTCTGAAAGTTTTAGAAGCGATATCGGGGTCAAGCAAGGTTGCCCATTGTCTCCTACTCTTTTTGGTTTATATATCGACAAGATTGAGGAGTGGTTAAATTCGCAAGGGGGTGATGGTATCTATTTGGGCAAGTTTGTTATAAGGCTTCTTTTGTATGCAGATGACCTTATTATGATTGCTTAATCGAATCTTGGTTTGCAAGAGCACTTACTATCCCTTGAGCATTTTTGTAGAAGTGTGGGGATGCAAGTCAATATCAACAAAACTAAAGTAGTGGTCTTCTCTAAGAAAAGAAAACATAACCAACATAAGTTCGACTTTGAAGGCAACATTCTGGAAGAAGTTGCCAATTACAAATACCTCGAAATTGACTTCAACAAAAATCTAAGTTGGAATGGTTGTAGAAAGAAAAGAACTTTGGGGGGTTGGAAAGCATTTTATGTTTTTCAAAATAAGTGTGGAGAGGCAGAGTTATGGGACTGGAAAACCACTCTAACTCTTTTTGGTCTTCTAGTGATTCTGGTGATTCTCCATGGTTGTGAACTATGGGCCAGTAGTACATCCAACATGCAGTGGAGACAAATTGAGAAAATTCAGAAGTGTTTGATTACAAACAAATTTAAGATTAAAAGTGCAATTCCTTATGATACCTTGTTAAGTGAAATAGGGGCTGCTCCTATTGAAGCAATTGCTATGGTGCGAGTCATAAGGTATTTAAAAAAATTGAGCAAATGGAAGAGGGTAGATGGCCTAAGGTTGTCTTTAATGATAGATTGTGCAAAAGCAAAAAAACTTGGATGCAACAAAATAACAAATGGTTTAGTAAATGGGGTATTTGCTTGAATGCGTGTCCCATAAACAGAAAAGAGGTAAATGTTTTTGTTATGGAAAAGTTCCACAAGCGTACTTGGGATAAGGAGCTAGGAAGAAAGAAAAATTACTATATTGAAGTGTTTAATCCCACTCATAGTAATCAACCAAAAGCATACTTAGAGGCTAATATCTCTCGGAGAGCCAAAATTATTATTGCTCAGTTAAGGACTAATTCTCATCAACTCCGTTGTGAAACAAGGCACTGGAAAAGGCAAAAGGAAGTGTGGGAGGAAAGAGTATGCATTTTTGTTCTTCCGGAAAAGTGGAAACAGAAAAACATTTCATTTTAGAATGTAAGGCCTTCGAAGACAATGGGGAAGGTTATGCAGATATGTTTAGCTAGCTCTTGGGATAATCTATTTGGCGAGGGGTTTTTCGAGAAGCTGGGAGCATTTATTTTGAAGCTTCACAGAAAAAAGACCGAATACATCAAGCAGATGAAGAAGAAATCTGTCCCATAGGCTATCTTTAGCCTCGTGGACGTTAAAATAATTTCTTTCTTCTTTCTTCATCCATGCATAACAACTTCAGTTCACTTTCACGGAGCCAAAGGATTCACGGTATGGATACTTCTCCTCACATATTATTCATCATCAGCTTCTTGTTGAGGTCAACTTGACGAGTAAAATGGAGCAGAGAGTGTGATCGGTACTGTATTTGGGGCGCAGAGAGGCGTTATTACTGCTCAAACAAAGGTTCTGAAAACTGCAAAGAATATGCAGAAATGGCCACCGTGTTAGAGCAACGCATAGAAATGGAAAAAGGTTTCAGGACTACTTAGAGTGGTAAATCTGACAAATTTAGAGAGCTGGATTTGATAGGTTTACGAGCAAAACCTACTTTAATACCATTATTGGAATGTGCAACTAGAATAAAAGATAAACATGTGTTGCTTTATTATTCATAAGAATGATTATATAAATACATTGTGTGATCCTTTGTTTCATAATCCAAGAGGTCTCTTGGACTTTTGTGACTGTTGATGCAACAACCCCGGGTTAAAGTTTCATGTAATAAAGGATAATAAAGGCAAAATAAGAACAAGGTCACGGGACATGTATTCCCAGTTGAATGTTGGGCGAACACTTTAGTGGGAATCACTTGTGGTTTATTAATGCCTACGGAAATTGGCAAAGGCAAAGAGGCAATAATTGGCATTTAATTATGAGGAATAATGGAAAATAGGAGAAAACAAAGGTGAAGAGTCACAAATTTGCATGCAAGGGAAATTAGGAGAAAAAAGAAGGAAATGAAAAAAGAAGGGATATCAATGATAAAAAGGCATCAGAGAAACAATTCACATTTTTTGTGAGTTCAGTTTTGGCTCTCTCCTTTCACTCTCTCTCATACACTCTTGCATACTTAGAGCATTCTAGGAGCACTCTAGCATTCACTTGGATTTATAGAAGGAAAGAAAGGACAATCAAAAGAAAGCAATGTAGGGCAAGGAGAAATTTGGATCGGCAACTTCAGCAGGAAGATTTTACAGGTAATAGGTTGCATGTGTGATTTCCATGCTGGGATGTGAATGCATGATACATGCATTTGATTATTTGGTTCATTTTTTGTCATTCGCAAGGGTGTTTTCTGGACTAATAATCGTTTCATTCTTGCCATTTCCTGGATAGCCATGGTGTGATGGGATTCATTCTTGATTGAGATTTGGATTGCCTGAAGGTTTTGGAACCAGGTGATGTGTTCTCAGGAAAATCATGAAGGTTGGGAGTGGAAATAGTTTCCTATGGGAAGTCCTTGACAGGTGGGTGAAGACAGGAAAATTCCTCAAGGTATGGTGCAGAAATTTTGAGGCATCCAAGCTTGGTTTGGTTTTGTGATCTCAGGGCCAGTTTAGGTGAGATCACGGTAGCTTGAGGGTGGAGGTGGTTTAAACTATGGAGTCCCTGGTTGATTATGTCTTGGTTTATCCCATGAGACCCCACATGCATGCCTAGAATATGGCACGGGGATGATTGGATGAAAGAAATATTTGGTTCAACCTAATCTATGGTTGGGTGGTATGTGAAAGTCCTTGACTTGGTTGGCTTTTGCATAAGTTAATATGAGACACTCTTCTAATGTAATTAATGACCACATGTACTTGTTATTATGTGGATGTTATGGCTAATTGGTTATATGTTGTTTATAAGCACGGTTCTATGATGTGCTCTAATTATGGCTCTTGTTCATGATTTGATATTATACTGAATGTTTGATGAATGCATGAGCTAATAAGTGTTGTTGTAGATAGTGTGAGAGGGATTTAAGCCTTATTGGTGATTCTTAGATGAAGTTCAGAAGTTTATGATCAGATATGCATTCATGACTTGTAGATTTCATGTTTACCATATGTCTGACAAAATGTCTATCATGTACCAGGCATGTTCTAGTCAAGATCTTGTTCAAGTTTTGAATGGTTAGCATTGTTATCACCTTATTTATGATTGTGGAAAGTTACAGGTAGTTATGGGTAGTGGTCTGAAGGCTTTCCTGAAAAAGTGGCAAAGATCTCGCAACCGTATGCACAGAACAAGGGATTTGGGTCATAATCGTTGGTAAACAGGCTTGTGGGTGCGTTTATAGCCTCATAACTGCATGCATGAAGTCTCAAGGGTGTGGTTGTGGAGTGAGGTCAGTGAAAAAGAGTTCCAACTTAGGGATTGATCTTGTCGAGTGGTTCTTAGGCCTGTGAGTGATCTGTAGTCCCTGGGGGATGCCAGTAGGTTGTCGGTTTGTAGGCCCCACTACCATCACTGGAACTTGGAGGTCAGGTGATGTCATAGTAGCACTCAACTCATGTTTACCCTAGAGAGCTTGTAAAATAGGGTAAATGTGGGGTGGGGCATTATATATTAGTATCGAAGCTTCGAGGTTCAAACACTTGGACTCGATGGGCTTGATGTGATTGCTATGCATGCATGTTAGTTGTATGTATGTCTATTATGCATGCATGTCATTCATATGTATGTCTACTATGCATGCATTGCAGTGGCTATGGTTGTCATGTATATAGTCAGTGTTACAGTTTGTGTTATCATGCATATTGTTGATATGTTGATATGTTGATATGTTGATGTCATTATATATATACATGTATATCATGTTAATCTGGACTGATTTGTGCAGAAGAGATAGTCTCCCCTGAACTTCATTAAGGTATGATTATGATTATGATTTCTATTTGTTTTATCTAACATGGCATGTTTGCAGGAAAGAGAAGGTAAAATATGAAGATCAAAATGGTGGATTACAGTTCACATGATTCCCCTTACCGGCTTGAAGTGAATTCTATGGAATGGGAAAGGTCATTTGAGCAGTAAGGAGAAGAGAATTCTCCTGATATAGCATATACATTGAAGATTTTGAGGGCATAGATAAGAATTTGCAAGCCAGACAATAACAGGTTGATTGAGGGATAAGAAAGGCTTGCCAAAGCTTAGGAAAATTAGACAGAAGTTAATGCAGTGATTCTACAGAGTCTTTCATATTTGCAGAAGCAGGGACAAATGGGGGTCAGTCATGGAGATAGGCAGGAGGAGAAGACTAATGGGGCAAGTGGTAGCAGGTCTCAGAGGAGACAAAATTTGGATAGGGAGGATACAGTTAAGAGTAGTAGATTCTTGGATACACCTGATAGGAGGACTGGTATGTATGGGTTTTATTCTAGTTCTTATTCTATGAGACATCATCATTATCATTGCCAACAGGAGTGAGTACTTTCCCAAGGAGTTTAAGAAAGTCAAGCCTCCTACATTTGATGGAGATATGAAGAAATAAGAAGATGGAGAAGCATGACTGCTTGGGATGAGGAAGTTCTTCAGATTGCATGACTATTCAGAGAACATGAAAGCCAAGATAGCCACTTTCAATATCAAGGGGGAAGTAGATATATGGTGGGAAGATGTGAAGAATATCAGACGCATTAGAGAAGAGGAGGTGATTTGGGATGAGTTTGAGAGATTTTTCAAGGAGAAATACCTATCCAAAAGATACTATGATGATAGGGCTAAGGAGTTTTATGAGCTAAAGATGGGTTCTATGATAAATGATGATTACACTAGTATGTTCCTAGAGTTGTTGAGGTATGTGTTTTACCTCAAGGATGAGAAAGTGAAGATTCAAAGGTTCATCAGTAGGTTGCTAGTAGCATTCAGAGACCAGATTGAGTTTGATGAGCCTCGGTCGTTGGAGGAAGCCATCAGGAAATTGAAGCATTGTTATGAGCAGTCAAAGTAGAAGTTTGAGCCTGAGCGTGATTGGAAAGGGAATGAGAAGGCTAATGGAAAATGGCCTTAGAAGCGAGGAAGACCTCAAGATGCAGGTGAGAAAGAGAATGTGGCTCCTTACAAGAAGTTTAATACAACTGAGAAAGGACATGGATCTCAGCTTGGAGAGCAACAGAATAAAGGTAGTGGAATAGAACCATTTTAGTGTTGGATTTCTAGCAAGGATCATTGAAAGAAGGATTTTCCATTGTATTAGGGTGGTAGACCTCAGATCTACAATGCTCAGGAGGAGAAGGCAGTTGGGGATATTGGTTAGAGCATTCCTCGGATTTATGCAACACTTGAGAACATACAAGCTTATCACCAGGCATCAATTATTTAGATGGAAGGTAAGCTTTGTGATCAAGTTGTTTCCAAGATGTTAGTCTTGGCCTAGTGGATAAGTATGGCTTGAGTAAAGAAGTGCATGCAAAATCCTTGTTGGTGCAGTTGGCTATAGGGACCAAGAGAATAGTTCATCATTGAGTGAGATCTTGTTTATTTGAGCTGAATGGTTTACATACATCAACACATCTAAATGTGCTTCCTTTGGGTTCATATAACATGATTTTGGGCATGGATTGATTGTTTACTCAGAAGACGAAGGTAGATTGTTATGAGAAGGCCATTGAGTGCCTGAACGACGATGGAGAAAAGAGAATCTTGCAGGGAAAGAAGAAGCCTACATAAGTAAGAATGGTTACAACCATGCAAGCTAAGCACAATTGCAGGAAAGGGTGTGTATTGTTTGCAGTGCATATTTTCAGTGACAAAGGGAAGGATGCGGAGGATGAGGAAGTATTAAAGAGGTACCCTGTTTTGCAGCAGTTTCAGGATGTGTTTCCTGCATAGATTTCATAGTTACCACCTTATAGGGAAGTGGACTTCTCTATCAAGTCAGTACCAGGAGAAGCGCCAACATCAAAGAAACCTTACAGGATGAGCACTCTAGAGTTGGTGGAATTGAAGTTGCAGCTTAAATAAATTATTGATAAGGGGTACATAAGGCCAAGTGTGTCGCCTTGGGGTGCACCAATGTTGTTTATAAAGCAGAAGGATGGTACTCTTAGATTGTGCATTGATTACATGAAAATTAACAAGGTGACGATCAAGAACATGTATCTTTTACCTCAGATTGATGACTTATTTGATCAGCTGCAGGGATCAACAATATTCTCAAAGATTGATTTTGATTTGAGATAGGGATACCATCAAGTGTGCATCAAAGAAGAAGATATATACAAGACCACATTTCATATGAGGTTGGGCATTATGAGTTTGTGGTGGTTCCTTTTGGTCTTATTAATGCGACAACCACCTTTATGAGTTTGATGAACAATGTGTTGTGTCCTTATTTGGACAAGTTTGTGATAGTATTCATTGATGATATATTGATATACTCTAAGAATGAGGAGGAATGTGCAAAGCACTTGGCAACAGTGTTGAGATTGTTGAGAGGGCATGAATTGTATGCCAAGCTCAACAAGTGCAGTTTATTTTAGACTCGGATTCATTAATTTGGACATGTTGTTTCCAAGAAAGGCATAGTTGTGGATCCAGAAAAGATTAGAGCTATCATGGAGTGGCCAACTCCTAGGAATGTGGATGAGGTAAGATAATTCATGGTACTAGCAAGTTATTATAGGTGGTTCATAAGGAACTTCTCAAGGATTTCCTATCCTATCACATCTTTGCAGAGAAAGGGAAAGAAGTTTGAATGGACCAAGGAGTTTGCAACTAGTTTTGATCAATTGAAGAAGTTGCTTACAAATGCTTTAGTCTTGAAGATTGTAGATCCTGATAAGGAGTTTGTAGTCTATACAAATGCTTGCAAGAAAGGACTTGGTGGATTCCTAATGCGGGAAGGATAGGTGGTATGCTATGAGTCAAGGAAGCTGAATGAGCACAAGTAGAACTATGTGACTCATGATCTTGAGTTGGCAGCTATCATTCATCCATTGAATATGTGGAGACATTATCTTCTTAGTAGGAGTTTTGTTTTGATAAGTGATCACAATGGACTGAGGCATTTGTTTGACCAACCTAATATGAATGCCAGACAAGCTAGATGGTACGCTACCCTATGTGATTTTGACTTTGGTATTAGATACATCAAGGGCAAGGAGAATTGGGTTGCAGATGCTCTCAGTAGGAGAGTGCAATAGCAGGTTGAAGGTGATAGGGATGAGGAGTATGACCTCACAGCATATGGCTTGGTGAGATTCAAGAACAGAATTTATGTGCCAAATAGGAGTGAGCTCAAGAAGCTTATCTTGAGGGAGTTTCATGTCAAGCCATATTTAGGCCACCCAGGATATCAGAAGACCTTGACAGCTTTTAAGAATTTCTACCATTGGCCAAACATGAAGAAGGAAGTGGGTGAGTTTGTTGATAGATGTTTGGACTATCAACAACAGAAAGTTGAGTATAAGCACTCAGCTGGTCTACTACAACCTATTCCAATTCTAGAATGGAAATGGGAAGTCATTTCCATGGACTTCATTAGAGGTTTTTCAAAGACACCGAGACAGCATGATTCCATCATGGTTGTGGTTGATAGGTTGAGTAAGGTAGCTCAGTTCATTGCAATGAAGTCTACGAATTCATCTAGTGTGGTAGCTCATATCTTCATCGGGGAGATAGTGAGATTACATGGTGTTCCCAAGAAGATAATATCAGACAGGGATGCCAAGTTCACTTCCAAGTTTTGGAAGGAGTTGTTTATAGTATTAGGGATAGAGTTATCCATCAACACAACTTATCATCTACAGACAGATGGACAGATAGAGAGGGTTAACGGGATTCTTGGGGACATGTTGAGGATGTATGTCATGCATCAACAAAGGAAGTGGGAGGAGTATCTTCCATTGGTATATTTTGCTTATAATAATGGGTATCTGGAATCCTTGTGGATGAGTCTATTTGAGGCTTTTTATGGGCGGAGTTGTAATACTCCTATCAACTGGAGTGATCCAGTGAACATGTTGTTAATTGGACTAGACATGTTGGCTGAGACGGAGTAGGAGATGTAGGTTATCAAAAATATTTTGAAGGCAACACATGACAGGCATAATATTCATGTGGATCAACATAGATAATTCAAGGAGTTCAAGGTTGGGGAGCATGTGCACTTACGCATCAAGCTCAAGAGGAGCTCCTTGAGGATTGGATCATGTGCCAAGATGGCACCTTGGTATTGCGGGCCTTTTGAGATCCTTGAGAGGATTGGACCAGTGGACTGCAAACTTGCACTGTCGCCAATAGTGAAAGTCCATGATGTTTTCCATGTTTCATTGCTTAATAGATATGTCCAGGATGTTGATCATGTGATTGATTAGTTTGTATTGCAGGTGGAACCAAAGGGACAATTCCAGCTAAAGCCACAATGCATTTTGCAACGAAAACAAATCATTCTCTGGAACCGAGTAATAGAACAAGTTAAAGTTCAATGGAAGCACTTTGGCCCTGATGAAGCTACATGGGAGATGGCTAATCGGATGCAGGCTTTGTATCATTCATATATATATATATATATATATATATATATATATATATATATATATATATATATATATATTCTTATTATTGCAAATATCACAATGAGTTGTGTTATAAATCTTCAAATAAATAGTATGTTTGTTTTGTTTTTTAGCAGGATGTCATTGTAAATACTCCATCGAGCTATGTTATAAAGTTCCATAGGCAGTATGTTTCATTTTCAGTGGTTTGTTGGTCATAGGTGTCATAGAACACCGAGGGTGGTGTTCTACCAAGGGGAATGGGTTTGTATCAAGACTGGGTTAAAGTTTCTTGTAATAAAGGATACTAAAGGCAAAATAAGACCAAGGTCACGGGACATGTATTCGAAGTTGAATGTTGGGAAAACACTTTGGTGGGCAACACTTGCGGTTTATTAATGGCTATTGAAATAGGCAAATACAAAGAGGCAATAATTGGCATTTAATAATGAGAAATAAAGGAAAATAGGAGAAAAGGAAGGTGAAGAAACACAAATTTGCATGCAAGAGAAATTAGAAGGAAAATGAACAAAAAAGGGAGATAAATGATAAAAAGGAATCATAGAACAATTCACAAATTTTGTGAGTTCAGTTTTGGCTCTCTCCTTTCACTCTCTCTCCCTCATACACTCTTACACACTTATGGCATTCTAGGAGCACTCTAGCATTCACTTGGATTTGGAGAAGGAAGGAAAGGACAGTCAAAGGAAAGTAAAGGAGTGGAAGAAGAAAATTGGATCAACAACTTTAGCAGGAAGATTTTGCAAGTAACGGGTTGCATGTGTGATTTCCTTGCTAGGATGTGAATGCGTGGTACATACATTTGATTATTTGGTTCATTTGTTGTCATTGCCATGGGTCTTGCCTGGATTTACAGTGGTTTTAGCCTTGCCTTGCCATTTCCTGGATAGTCATGGTGTGATGGTCTTATGCAACCAGCTCATAAAATAGAAGAAAAGATAGATCAACGACTTGAGAAATAGCCTCTTCGAGGGGGTAACCTCCTTTACATCACATAAATGAACAATACTTGGATGATACAAATGACAAGACCTCCTTTGTATATATAGGAGTCTAAGGGTCATAATATAACTAGATCCTACATAACAATAATGACATAAGCGCATAACAATAACAATAGTGGGCTTCTATGGGGCACAACAATAATAGTGTGGGGGCTACATGGACACAACAATAACAATAAGGGGGCTAGATTAGTATTATAGGGACCTAACATGCCCCTCTCCTTCAAAAAAATGTTGTCCTCAATGCTTGAGTAGTTATGGATGCTTATGTATAAAATTTTCATCCTCCCATGTGGAATCTTCAGCGAGTAAGTTCTTCCACTTAATGAGATATTCTAAAATTGATCGATTACGTAGTTGTCAGGTTCTTGTTTCCGTGACTGCTTCAGGATCAAATATGATTTTTGCTTCTTCGTCAAGTTCTGACAACACTGTTTGAACTGGAATTTTGTCACAGATAACCTTCTTTAAGCATGAAACATGGAAAATTGGGTGTACTTGGGAAGGTGCAGGTAGCTCCAATTTGTATGCCATTGTACCAATCTTTTGCAACACCTTGTAAGTATCATAGTACTTGGGTGATAATTTATCATCCTTCTTAGCTTGCTTGAGGGACAATTGTTTGTATGGTTGTAGTCGTAAATATACCCAATTACCTACATAAAAAATTCTTTCACTGTGATGCTGATTTGCCTGTTATTTCATTCGATTCTGCGCGAGTGAGGTTATCCTTCATGAGTTGGAGAACTTGTTGATGCTCAATGTGATCTTCCATTGCTTGAACCTTGGAATTTTCTCTTAAGTTGATGTGATGGATGGTGGATGATATCCATAAAGTGCCATAAATGGGATCATTTTTGCTGTAGTATGGAAGGAGTTGTTATACCACCATCCAACTAGAGGTAACCACTTGACCCATTGTGTTTTTCTGTCATATACAAAGCAACGAAGATATCCTTCCAAACACTTGTTCACTATCTCAATTTGCCCATCATGTTGAGCATGATAAGATGATCTATGAGCTAATTGAGTACCGAGACAAGAAAATAATTTCGTCCAAAAATTTCCAGTGAAAATGGGATCTTTGTCACTTACTATAATCTTTGGGTTTACATTAAGCTTTCAAATTGTTTCCATAAATGTTGTAGAATTTGTATTGACTTTAAAAGGATGAGATAATACACACAAGTGTGCATACTTGGTAAGTCTATCAACTACCACCATGATGACATTATTTCCTTCAGACTTGGGTAAACTTGTGATAAAATCCATTAAGACCTCCTCCCAATGCTGACTTGGAATGGGCTAAAGGTTTCAACAAACCCGGGGTCTTAATTGTCTCAATTTTGTTTTATTGGCAAACCAAACATTCTGCCACAAACTTATTAATATCATATTTAAGGCCATCCAAAAAATAATCCTTCTTAACCCTGTGGTAAGTTCTTAAAAATCCTGAGTGCCCTCCTAAGGGAGAGGTGTGTAATTCCAAAAGAATCTTTTGTTTGAGTTGGGAATTCTTACAAAGATATAAGCAATCTTTGTACCATAATGAATCATTTTTCTAGCTAAATGTATCAGATGTAGTAGGATCTTGCTGCAAATTTTGAATGAGTGTCCACACCTCTTCATCATTCTTCCATTCATCCCTTGCTTCATTTTTCGACTCAAGTTGGATAGCAGGAATGACACAAAGCAGTGCTTCCATGTCCTCATTATTTCTTGAGAGTGCATCTACAATAACATTTTGCTTCCCTTTCTGTAGATGATTTCAAAGTCATAACCCAACATCTTTGTGACCCATTTTTGCTTCTATTATGAAGATAATATTTGTTCCAAAATGTATTTAAGACTATCATTATCTGTTTTTACCTTGAAGTGTCTTCCCATTAGGTAAGGACGTCATTTCTTATTGCATGTAATATTGCCAACATTTCCTTCTCATAATTAGGTTTTTGTAAATACATTCCTTTGATTGGGAAACTTTCAAAAGCAATGGGTCTTCCTTCTTGCATTAAAACCAATTCCATTTCCTAAGGCATCACATTCCATAAAGAAAAAAGGTTTTTGTGAAGTCTGACATAGCTAAGACCAATGCTTAGCACATTGCCTCTTTAAGATGTTCAAAGGCTTTAGTTTCTTATGGAGTCCCAAAGGTGAACCTCATGTTGGATGTTACCCTTTAAAGTCCCTATGAAGACATCAATCCTATGCTCCTCTTGAATATCCGTTACTCTGATATTCAATTTTTGTAAGTCCTCAATATGCTCCTCCATTGAACACATCTATTTGAGATTATAAATTGGCTAAAGAAGGCGTTTCTCTTTGTATGCTCATAATGTGCTATCATTTCCTCCATAAAAATTGACCAAGTGACAAGTAGTTTACGAGAACAAAGGCATTCATACCATACAAACTAATTGGGTTCTAAATATGAAGATTTAATGTGTACCTTTTGTGTGTGTTGCACATCATGGACATGAAAATATTGCTCCATCTGTAGTATTGCTCCATCTGTAGTATCCATGTTAATGGATCATTGCCATCAAACTACCTCATATCAATCTTTGTAATGTGGTGGGTCTTAAACCCAACATTGGAGTCTCTAAAATCATGATTAACATTCTTTTTGTTCTCATCGTGAGTTTCATGGAATACCTTTTCACCATTAGGAAGCATTTCTTGTAACAACTTTGTCAAACATTCCTTCAAACCTTCCATGTCTGGTTTTAAACCATTCATGTCACCCTTTAAACCATCCATGTCACATTTTAAACCATCCATGTTATCTTTTATTTCTACTTTTAAACCATCCATGTCCCCTTTTATTTCATCTTTGGTTGCTCTTTGTGATATCGAAATTTATTGCACTTAGTCCCGTAATTTTGATATATCATGCTGCAGTTCTTCCTCTTCATTCATCATAGTAGAGCTTTCTAGGGGCTTAATGGGTGTGGAATTATTTTGTTTGGGAGGCATTTTAGAACCCACTACTGATATCTATGCTTCAATATTCCCTTGGAATCACTTCAAACTAATTTTTCAAACAAAAGTTATGCAATTTTTTAAAAAATACGCACCTTTTTCTTGTTTTTAGGAGTTCAATCTTGAAACAATTGTAACTCTATAATTTTGGATCTCCAAAGTCTGAAATTAGGTCCTATGGAATCCCTCTGAATATTCCTTCCAATGCCACAAGTCAAACCAATATTGGATTTTTCAAATAGAGCTATTCCAAATCTCCCACGATGACCTGATTATGGATTGGTTTAGTATAGCAAAGTTGTATGAGATTCCACATGACAATGTTTCAACTTTCGACCATGAAATAGCTATAAAAAATACTACAGTCCATGCACTTTCAGTCACTTTTTACAGAATTGAAATCTGATTCCTGAAACGAAAGTTATAATGATTTTCCCTAGGTCACATGTTTGAGACTGAATTCTGGAGCCGACAAAAACCCTAACTTCCCGGGATCATATCCCAAAAAATATAGTGAACCAAGATCTGAAATTTGTACACGAAGTTCACTAAGCTTTTAGCTCCACGTGGTCAAAATTTTAGATTTTGAAGCCTCGTAGATATATATATATATATATATATATATATATATATATATATATATATATATATATATATATATATATATATAACAAAATTCCAAGATGACCTGTTTGAAGAAGCCAAACCCTAGAATCCAAAGCTTTGATACCAAATGTTATGCAACCAACTCATAAAATAGAAGAAAATATAGATCAAGGACTTGAGAAATAGCCTCTTCGAGGGGGAAACCTCCTTACATCATGTAAATGAACAATTCTTGGATGATACAAATGACAAGTCCTCATTTGTATATATAGGAGTCTAAGAGGTCACAATATAATCAGAGCCTACATAACAATAATAATTCAAGGGCACAATAATAACAATAGTAGGCTTCTATGGGGCACAACAATAACAATATGGGGGCTACATGGGCACAACAATAACAATAAGGGGGATACAGTAGTATTATAGGGATCTAATAGATGGGATTCATTCTTGGTTGAGCTTTGGATTGTCGGAAGGTCTTGGAACCAGGTGAGGTGGTCTCGAGAGGTGGTCTCGAGAAAATCCCAAGGGTTGGGGGTGGAGATGGTTTTCACTGAGAATCAATAGATAGGTGGGTGGAGACAAGAAAAATCCTCAAGGTATGGTGAAGAAATTTTGAGGCATTCAAGCTTGGTTTGGTTTTGTGATCTAAGGGTCAGTTTAGGTGAGATCATGATAGCTTTAGGGTGGAGGTGGTTTAACCTATGGATTCCTTGGTTTATTATGTCTTGGTTTATCCCATGAGATCCCATAGCATGCTTGGAATATGGCACGGTGGTTATTGGTTGAAATAAAGATTTGGTTCAGCCCAATCTATGGTCGGGTGGTACATGGAAGTCCTTGACTTTGTTGGCTTTTACATAAGTTAATATGAGCTAATATTATAATGTAATTAATGAAAACATGTACTTGTTATTATGTGGATTTTATGGTTGATTGGTCATGGTTTCTATTCTCGTTATATGTTGTTTATAAGCATGGTTCTATGATGTGCTCTAGTTATGGATTTTGTTCATGATTTAATAGTTTATTGAATTATTTATGAATGCATGGGCTAACAAGTGTTGTTGCAGCTAGCTTGGGAGGGCATTTAGCCTTCTTAGTGATTCTCAAATGAAGTTCATAAATTTATGATCATATATGCATTCATGACCTATAGATGTCATGTTTACCATATGTTTGACAAAATGTCTATCATGTATTAGGGATGTTCTAGTCAAGATCTTGTTCAATTTTTGAATGGTTAGCATTGTCATCACCTTATTTATGATTATGGAAAGTTACAGGTAGTTCTGGGTAGTCGTCTGGAGGTTTTCCTGAAAAAAGTGGTGAAGATCTCACGGTCGCATGCACAAAACAGGGGATTTGGGTCATAATCGCTTGCAGACATCCTTGTGGGTGTGGTTATAGCCTCATAACCACATGCATTAAGTGTCAAGGGTGCGGTTGTGGAGTGAGGTCAATGAAAAAGAGTTCCAACTCAGGGATTGATCATCTGGGGTGGTTCTTAGTCCCCTGAGTGATATGTAGTCCCTAGGGGATGCGAGTAGGTTGTCAGTTTGTAGGCCCCACTACCATCATTGGAACTTGGAGGTCAGGTCATGTCATAGTAGCACTCAGCTCATGTTTACCCTGGAGAGCTTGTAAAAGCAGGTAAATCTGGGGTGGGGCATTACAATTGGAGTTCTTACATGCTAACCCTTATGGATTAGGTATCCAAAAAAAAGGAATAGAAATGAAGATGAATGAAAATAAGGAAAGACTAGAAAATAAGATAGAAGGAATACAAATGAAAATGAATGAAAATAAGGAAGAAATACAAAAATCCATGATTTCTATCTTGGAAAGGCTTCCTAAATTAAATGTGGAGATCCAAGGAAATCATGAAAATAAGCATAAGCATGTTGTTGAGAACCAATCTCATATGGGGAGTATGTTATCACAATTGGACAACACAAATGTTGAATCACTCAACCATACTCAAGAATTTTCAATCCAAGATCCACATCATCGAAGCTTCAAGTCAACAATAAGGAAATACAACATTTTGAAGAATGATATGAAGAAATTTGATGGTATTGATCCTATAACATGGATATTTCAGATGGATCAATACTTTGATCTACACCGAGTGGCATCCTTACAAAAGGTAAATATTGCATCCACGTTTTTAGAAAAGGACCAACATGTATGGTACCAATGGCTTTGTGAAAGAAAACTGGATTACATTATATATTGGTCCATTTTTATAGAGGAATTGATAGAACATTATGTGGATATTAAGAGAAACACATTCTTTAGTCAATTAGTAAATATTTAACAAAAAGGTCCTATTACAGAGCACATTCAACAATTTTAAAAGTTGAGTTTCAAAATCAAGAATATTTCATAGGATAACTTGTTAGACCTATTTATGGATACTTTAAAGTAAAGCATCCAACATGAGGTGTGTCTCTTTGAACCTAAATCTCTAGAGCATGCTTTCAGTTTGGCAAGGAAAGTCGAAAGTAAAAAATATGGCCCCTAAAAATTGGTCACTAATAACTATAGAGAAAATCAAGCTCCCTTTCCTAAATCAACTGGGTTGACTCCTTTGCAAATGGATGAAAGAAGAGCAAATGGACTATGTTTCAATTGTGATAGAAATTATTTTAAAGGGCATAAATGCAATGAGAACAAATCATTATGCATAGGCTATGAAGATCAAGAATATCAATAAGTGGAAACTTCACAAGATCTAGAGTTAGAAGAAACTACTCCAACAATCTTTGATCATGCATTGACTCTTATCAGTACTTGATAAACCCTCAAGATAGAAGGATATATCAAAAGGAAAAGAGTAATAATATTAATTGATTCAGGTAGTACCCATAACTTCATTAATTGCAAATTGGTAATACTTCTTAATTGCTTTGTATATCCAACACCATAATTTCAAGTGATGATTGTAGATGGAGGTAAGATAAATTGTTTAGGGAAGTGCAATAATATTAAGATAAATATGGGGGAATATTTATTGGTTAGTCTCGTGATTGAAATCCAAATGGGCGGTGTTGATGTTGTATTAAGGGTCTAATAGTTATAATCATTGGGAACAATGGCCCTTAGCTTTCAAGGTCTTTTCATAATATTTTTCTTAGAAGGAAAGGAAATTGAGCTTAGAGGTATCCAAGGGAAAACTAGTAAAGTGATAAGCTTTAATAACATGAAAAACTTGCTAAAAAAGGGAGACCAAGGTGTGTTTGCACAATTGTGTTCTTTAGATGTTGAAACATCTCTACCCTCTGCTCCAATAGATCTTCAAAAAGTTATCAACAATCATGCCAAGGTGTTTGAAGAAATGCCTAAGGTTCTTCCACCTATCCAAGAGCATGACCATGTTATTCCTTTGCAACTTGGAAGTGTACCACTTAACATTAGGCCTTACAAACATATGCATGCACAAAAGAGTGGTGGTTCAAGAAATGTTAGAGGTGGGCATCATACAACCAAGTCAGAGTGCTTTATCTTCACCAATGGTGATGGTTACCAGAAAGGATGGTTTGTGTGTGTCCAAACTACAGAGATCTCAACAAAATGATAATAAAAGATAAGTTTAATATTCTTGTCATTGATGAATTGTTAGATGAATGACATGGTTCAATTTTCTTTACAAAGTTGGAACTTCGTTCTTGATATCATAAAATCAAAATGAGGCAAGAAGACATTGCCAAAAGAACCTTTAGAACACATCAAGGTCATTTGCATTTAAGGTTATGTCATTTTGACATACAAATGTGCCTTCAACATTTCAAAACTTGATGAATTCTATTTTCAAACCCTTCCTTAGAAAATTTGTGCTGGTATTTTTTATGACATACTAATTTATAGTAAATCTTGGGAAGAGCATGTACAACATGTTGACAAGATCTTGACACTATTGGAAGAAAAAAACTATATACAAAGCCTTCTGAGTGTGCCTTTGGGGTTCAAGAAGTGGAATATTTGGGTCATATTGTATCACATAATGGTTTCAAGGTGGATCCTAACAAAATCAAAACTATGAGGAAATGGCAAATCCCAAATACTTTGAAAAATCTCATAGGAATCTTAGGATTGACGGGATAATACCGAAAAATTGTCAAGAATTATGGTCAAACAACAAAACCTCTAACAAAATTATTGAAGAAGGAAGCATTTTCTTGGACTAAAGAAACAAACAAGCGTTTGAAGAACTTAAAGAGGTTATGTGTACAACTCTCGTCTTGGCGACACCTAACTTCACAAAAATATTTATTGTGGAGTGTGATTCCTCAAGCCATGGCATTGGTGTAGTTTTGATGTATGAAGGAAGACCCTTGATTTTGAAATGAGCAAAATTAAAGGAAAGAACTTACTCAGACCCATATATGAAAAAGAAATGTTGGCCATACTACATGTAATTAAGAAATGATGTTCATACCTAATAGGAAGACACTTCAAAGTAAAAAAAAATCATGATAGTCTGAAGTACTTCTTGGAGAAAAGACTATCTTCATAAGAGAAACAAAAATGGGTCAGAAAGATGTTGGATTATGACTTTGAAATTATCTACAAAAAGGGAAAACAAAATATTGTGGTAGATGCACTCTCAAGGAAAGAGGAAGACACAATGGTTTAATATGTGTTATTTCCATTCCACAATCTAATTGGGTGGAAGAAGCAAGGATAGAATGGAAACAAGATGAGAAGATATGTAAGATCAATCAAAAACTACATAAGGACCCTGATGCAGTACAAAAATTTACATGGAAAAATGATTTGTTATGGTATAAATATTGCTTATACTTATGTAATAATTCTCAACTTAAACAGAAGGTCCTATTGGAATTACACACTTCTCCTATAACAGGAAATTCAGGGTTCTTGAAGACATACCATAGGATCAAGAAAGTTTTTTTTTTTTTTGGAAGGTCTTAAAGCAAATGTGCAAAAAATTGTGGCGGAATGTGTGGTATGCTAACAAAATAAAGGAGAAACTATCAAGGCTCCAAGACTCCTTCAACCATTAGCCATACCAAGCCAATGTTGGGAAGAAGTTTCAATGGATTTTTATTACAAGTTTAACCAAATCTGAAGGAAAGAGTGTCATTATGGCAGTGGTAGATCAAATGACAAAGTATGCTCACTTTTTCTTTCTTTATCATCCTCTTAAAGCAAGTATTGTGGCAAAAGAATTCATGGAAACAATCCAAAAGCTACATGGAATACCAAAGATTATTGTAAGTGATAGAGATCAAATTTTCACTGGAAACATTTTGGACCGAATTACTTTCTTGTTTGGGTGCTAAATTGGCTCACAATGCATCTTACCATCCTCAATTTGACGGGAAAACTAAGAATGTGAATAAAATATTTAGAAGGATATATGTGTTGCATTGCGTCTGATACACAGACAAAATAGGTCAAATGGTTTCCCTTGGCAAAATGGTGGTACAACACATCCTTCCATACTTCATAAAAAATGTCACCATTTATGGCACTTTATGGATATCATCCTCCATCCATCACATCACCCTTGAAAGGGACTATAAAGGCTCAAGCAGTAGAGGACCACATCCAACACCAACAAGAGGTTCTCAAACTATTGAAGGAAAAATTGGTTATGGCACAAAATAGGATGAAACAACAAGCATATCAACATCACAGTGAAAGGGAATTTGAAGTGGGGGATTGTGTATTTGTGAGACTACAACCATATAAACAAATGTCCATCAAACAACAAAACAAGGAAAATAAATTAGCTCTCGGGTATTATGGCACATATATGGTGTTGCTGAGGATTGGAAGTATGGCCTACAAATTGGAATTTCCTCCATCTTCACGTGTACATCAAGTATTTCATGTTTCTTGCTTAAAGAAGGTCAACTATGATAACATCCCAATCCAAACACTTCTAACATAGATTAATGAAGAAGGTAAAATAATACTAGAACCATAAACAATTTTGGAAACAAGGACAAGGCACCTGAGAATTGAGCAAGTATTAAGTACCTCATCAAATAGAAGAACCTACCAGTGGAAGAAGCGACATGGGAAGTTGAGTGTTTTCGTGCAAAAACACCCACATATAGTCAAGTGTTGAGAATGAGATTTCTTTGAAAGGGAGGGGCATGTTAAGCACTATACAAGCCCCGTGTTAACCCAAAAACCCCTTATTAAGCCCTAGATATTGAGTGATTACATTTCTATTGTTATATTTTTATGTAGGCTAAAACCCCTCATGGTCCCATTTTATTATAATTGCATACTTTGTCTTATACACACACAGACACACACACTAACAAGACTTAGTCTTAGGATCATCAAATATTGTCTTCTTCATTGTATTTATTGTATAAGGAGGTTTCACCCTCGAAGTGGACTATAATTATATTTGTTTCTTATAATTTTTACGGCAAGAGGATCATAACAATCACCCTCTTGGAAGGCTCTAATTCTAATGTGTCTATCATCTCAAATTTTCCTTTATAGTTGGACTACCTAAATATGGAACAAGGCTTGGATCCTATACTCATCGAAGAGCTTTAGTTGTTGTATCCTTTCAATTTTTGCCTTGGTCAAATCCATATCTAGCATAGATTTCATCCTCAAGGTGTTGTATTCAAACTAAATAGGTAACCAAGCCTTCTTTCCATAAACTAGCTCATAGGGATTGAAATCAATGGCCTCAACAAGCCCTTCTTCCAAATATTTCTTGGTGCTACTAATTACCTTAGTAAAAGTGTTCTTTAAGGCTTTCTTGGTGACCTCTACCTACCCATTTTCTTGGGGTAGTGTTGTAGGGAAAACCCAACACCCCCCATTACTTCAAGTAATGGGGACCTTTTCCATTAATTTTTGGCTAAGCATATTTTATGATTTTGATTTGAATTAATTGTCTTACAATTTTATCATTTTTTCATCTTCATCGAATTTCTATTTTGATTATTTCATTGAATCCGACTTTTCACTAGCTTTCCATTGATACTTGTTTCGACTCATTTAGTCACACGGTTTATAAATGACACTCCTTTGAAGTTTGATCGTTTTCTCGCCTAGACTAAAAATGTAAATAAATATATAATATTTCAATTTTTTGTAGCTAATTAAATTCAATGGTCATTCATTGTAAATATTAAACACTTATTTAGTTTTTAATGATATTCTTTTATTTTTCACTAACGGTCCTACAAAATGACCCAGCTGAATCATACAAGGGATACAAACGTGTTTCAGAATCTTGGTAATTTACTCCAATTTATTACTTTAAAAGAAGTTGCCAAGACCAGAATCTCAAAATTGCAAAATGGCTAAAGTCTAATTTGTAGGATGGTTAATTAACGTGGGCCCCACTTCACCTTGCCTTCCAAAATCCTGAAATTTAAAATCGCCCAGATAAAAAGTGCGATGCGATATCGTGATATCGCATATCGCAAGCACCTCAATTAAAAATTGTGATTTGTGATTTTATTTTTATGCAATGGGGTAAAAAGTTTTAATATAAAAATTTTGAGTCACCTCCTTATACCACCTGACGCTGTCATCTCATCCTCACCTCACCCTCCACCTTATCCCTCCACCTCACTCTCCACTCAGTCCTTATCCCTCCATAACTCACCTCCCGTATAAATCCACTATTCCCTCACACCTCACGTGAGAATTGTTACATTTTGATTTGTTTTATTGTTAAGGATTGATTATAATGGTTTTTAATATTATTAAATTATAATATTTTGATTGATTCTAATGGTTTATAATATTATTAAATTATTGTTTATTTTAATTAATTTATGTTAAATCATTTCCATATTAATTAATTTATGTAAATAGTTAATTTAATTTGTAATCACAATTAATTAGTATTAATTAAATAATAATTGTAATATAATTTAGGATTAAAATTTAATTTAAAAATTATGATTTTTAGCCCACGGAATAGAAATTCCAGAATTCTGGGAATTTTAATCCACCAACTTTGGAAGCTCATAAATGGAGTTTTACTTGGCCAAATGAGGCCCAGGATGGCTCATTGGAAAGCTAAAATCATGGAGAACATTTTTGAAGTGGTCTCATTACCAGATTTGATCATTTATTGGGTCTAAAATCTAACAGAATATTTTTTTAATGAAACTAATTTATGAGTTTAATTTTATGCATTATCATTTGCCCACAGCATCTTCTGGGTGCACATCCATTCGTCGATGATCTCCTTGACCAATTAAATCTTTACATGCACCAATAGAAATCTCATATTTCCTTTTCAATTATTTATTTAATTGAATTTGATTGAATTTCTTTTAATTCCATATTTAGCATTTTGATTTTTTTTGTATTTTTTTTTACAGAAAAACAGTTGCAAAGATGAAAAGAAAAGAATCTCAATCAATGAGAAGGCTCCAGCAATAGAATAATGGAATTTTGAGCCAATGAAAATTGATTAAACAGATTTCTTCTTCAACAAACTTTCTTGTTAAGAATTCTTTTGAAACTATTATAAATAGCAGATTGTAGAATGTAATAAGGGTTTCTCTCCTTTGCAATTCTGGAATTCTAAAAGCACTTCTGTAATAGGGATTTAGAGTTGTAGGTGAGAGGAGAGAAAATCTCAGATCTGGAGATTATTGAGGATTTTTCTTTTGCATTCTGAATTATGTATGGTGGACAGAGTTTGCACTATTGCAGCTTTTGTTTTAAAAGTAGAAGTTTAAGCAATGTAAAACTCTGTTGGAAACTAGAGCTAGAGAAATGGATTCAATAAATTGATATTTCTAATACTATTGTTTTAAATACTAGTTTCATTTTATGATGGCAGGAATGTGTCATTTTATTCATATTTGTGCACTATTGTCGGTATGAGTAATTTGGCTCAATCATGTTATTATTTATCTTTGCTCTTATGGGTTGAATTTTGATTTCTGAGTAACTATTTACTCGAAAATCTGTCTTTTAATACTGGCTTGACAAATAGTGATATGGTGTGAACTATTTCCTCATATTATTGTTTAATTATTTGAAATATTGATTAAACAATCAATATCATTTTGTGAACTTCCTAAATGTTGTTGGTTTATTATTTTAGTTAAGAGGTCTCTGAATAGAGTATGTTTTGGTATACATAATCTCAGTTAATTGAACTACTTCGTTAGCTTGATATTCATTATAAGCCAGACATATTTAAATCTCAATCATTTAAATATCTTGCTCTCGGTTGGGTTAGATCTATATATGCTTAATTGAGATAGGATTAGGATTTAGTTCTTTTTGCTTTCATTATAGAATAAGTTTGCATTTAGATTTAATTTTACATTCTTATAAGTCCTCTTCCCAAAGAAGCAAACTTTAGTTGTTGCTTGGTTGAGCCCGACATCAGCTTAAGGATCCCTTTTTTGCCTAATCAGCAAGAGGGTTGATCTGATGTCTCTTCTCCATTGGTGGATGAAAGTCATATTGTAAGCCATTTTGGAGATTGAAAGAAGGTAACTAGACCTAGTTGAACCAGTCGGAACCACCATTCCAAACGGAAAAGGAGTTGCTTTAAGGTCCAGACTGGGTGGTCATCACCCAATGTTGTTGCAGCGAATTTCGAAGCTTCAACATTTTTGGTGCTAGATGGAGGGCATGAAACTTGTTGTCTATTGGAATCTTTGTATTCTAACATTTATTTATCACGATGGCTCCTCTTAAACTTCCAATTTGGAGTTGTATCCATGGACATGCATCTTCTAATACTCCACCTGAAGTGGTAAGAATCTTGTCTCAGGTAAAGTTTAATGGTAAGGGGAATACTTCTGCATTTAATCATGCTTTACAATTCATTCAAAAAAATTCAAATTCTACTTTTCAAGGAATTGATGAAGGTATTTTATGCAAGATTTTTACTCTTACATTCTTGGCAAAAACCAGAAGTTGGTGTCAATCGCTTCCAATTGCCTCAATTCACAGCTGGGATCAATTTGTTACAATGTTCCTTTGTAAATTGATCACTATAACTACGAACATGTATGTGACGATTTTGAAGATTTACGAAGGTTTGAAAATGAGTCTTTGATTGATTTTACCATCAGGTTTCACTTAAATTGTTTGAAATTTAAAATTGAAGAAAAAACTACAGACGATGAATTATTAGATTGCTATGAACATATTTGCTCTCTTCCTCCCATTTATAATCCATGTGAAATTATTTCAAGCTTTGCTCAAACTCCTTCCAATTACATTAACACAATTGAGAATTCCAATATGAAGATGCAAACAAATGATGATGAAGTGGTCTCTATTATGTACGATCAATTTCTTCATTTAGTGCACACTTCCTACAATATTAATAGTGATTAAGAGATTATAATGGTGATGAAAGAGATAGTCACCTGAGAGGGAGCGATGGAAGTCTCGCGCACTCGCCGTAAGGGTTTCGGCTAAATCATAGCCGCAGGATCGCAGGAATTTAGGGCAAAATCGGGGTTCGGACAGCGCAGTAAGGGTTTTGGTTATTCGGCGGTTTCGGTCCTGACAACGACAGATACTCTTTACAGTTGGCTAGGATGGAGAATAGCGAGGAGACCGAGATGGTCGACTATTCTGTCGACCCTTTGGAGGGTTTTGATATTTTTGGTTATGCTTCTCATGCCGTTACCGGGTGCACTACCGACATTACTGCTGCACCTAGGGTTCCCTTATCTTCACCCTACCCTCCGTTTTCGCCTGAAGCTCCGCCTTTATCCCCGGGTTCCGCTGCTCTGCTTTCATCATTTTCGCCTGAAGATTTCACCATTGATTTTCCTTCACCTCCTCGCAGGAATGGTCCCCCTGACCTGAATATACCTCATGCACTTCACCCCTCCGCCTCTGTAGGAACCTCCCCTGCCTCGATCCCCCCGGTCCCCTCTGCGGGTGCCTCGGATCTGAGACAAACCCCTCCCATTCCGCCGGTCATTAAAACATCGGGCAGCTTCAGTACGCCGGCCCTAATCCCTCAAGCTTTAAACCGCTCTCCCAGGGATTCTGGCTCAAACCCCCTCGCTGAACACCCTACCGCCCCGAGATCAAAGAAAACGAAGTGTGTCAGGGAAACGGCAAAGGATATCTCGGTACAATTCGGCGATCCAACAAATTTTGAAGAATCCATGGCGTTGGCCCGCACGACCTTGGTTGGGCACGTTCGCGGGCGATCTTTCTCGGCTGAAAGATTAAAGGCTTGGGCAAATGAAATCTGGGGAGGTATGTTCTCAGTCATGCCAGAGGTTATTGAACTACCGAGGGGATGGTTTTCTATTCATTTTGCAGAAGAGGAGCACACCAATACCGTCCTGGCGCAATATTGGCATATTGAATCAGCTCCTGTACTCCTGAAGCGATGGAGCCCCCTTTTCGACCCTGAGCGAGAGCAGATAGGCGCGGGTCCTATTTGGGTCCGCTTGCCGGGTCTTCCGATTCAATATTGGTCTGAGGAAGCATTTATCAAAATTGGGAATGCCTTGGGGACCTATTTGGATCATGATCGATCCTACATGGATACAAATAAAAAGATCATGGCGAGGATACTGGTCTATCTGGATACTAGGGAGGGATTGGAGGGCAAGATGACTCTGAGATGGGGGAAGTTCTGTAATGCGCAGCTTCTGGACTACGAAGGGGTACCCTTCAGATGTAACAAATGCCGACAAATAGGGCATGTGTACAAGGATTGCCCTCTGATTACCTGCCAGGAAGGGCTGCCAAAACAGTCCCGACCATCAGCCGGAGGGGACCCTGCACCTGCACCAATTCCTCCAAGGACCTCGGGACGCTCTAATGGATCGCGATCGTCTTTTCAAAATACTGCTCCTATTCCGCCATCACCAGAGCTTATGCATCAAAGGAACGCGTCGTCGCCACCGATGACCAGAGCACGGGCAGCTGCAGCGGCCGCAAGTGCACCGGATACTCATCCTATCTCTTTCCCTATCACATCTGATTTATCATATGCGCATTATACATCCACTGCATGCACTATGATACAATGTGATATCCCCCTCCCGCCTCCTTCAATTTCATCTGGTCCGCCCTCGCTTCCATTCCCTTCTCCGCCCTCCTCGCCTCCCTCTTCTAAATCTAATTCTACTCATCCTTACTCGCTCCGCCCCCGAACGAATCGACCGGATCCTCCCCCATCTGCGGGTCTGGGCATTGTTCCACTAGATCCTGGATTCTCATCTTCCCGTGGCCGCAAATCAAACCTATCAAAAGCCATCAAAAATGCTAGCGCAGAAGTTGCTGCTGGGCGTCAAGCTACCATTACTGGGGTCCTTAGAGCTGATTACCCCCCTAAATCTGGTCCCCCATGAAAGTTATCTCTTTCAACTGTAGGGGACTGGCTAGCACCCCAAAAAAGTTAGCCCTCAAACGACTTTTTGAAGTCGAGAACCCGGACATCATCCTCCTACAAGAAACGCTTGGCTCCACAGAAGACTGTGTTCGTGCACTATCCACAGTCGGAACAAAATGGAATTATATTGCCTCGGATGCTATGGGCAGGTCTGGAGGTCTGGCATTTGGTTACAACCCCATAACTATCAAAATGGAATCTTCTTGGGGTGGACAGGGGTTTCTTGGTGCTGATATCTTCTGCAGTGACCTTGGCTGCCCACTGAGGATCATTAATATCTACGGGCCCTGTCACCATAGGGAACCCTTTTGGAGAAACCTTCTCAGTAGAAACCTCCTAGCCTCTGAATACACCATTATAGGAGGTGATCTGAATTTTTCCATAGGATTCTCCGAATCATGGGGAGCGGCAGCTCAGAGAGATCCCATCACAGATTACATCAGTGGATTACTTGAGCAGCATGACTTCATAGACATACCTGTTCAGAAGAAGCAGCCCACATGGAGAAACAGAAGAACAGGGGATGCTGCTCTAGCCAGAAGGTTGGATCGATTTCTGATGAAAGGACCCCTGATCCATCGGCTGCAATCTTTTAAACAATGGGTCTGCACTGGGGGCATATCAGATCATCACCCTATTGCCATGGAAATCCTTGGGCCTCATCAGAAGCCCAAGGCCCCTTTCAAATTCAACCATCAGTGGCTTCAAGACCCTAGTTTCTCTGGATTGATCACTTCATATTGGAAAGCACACCCCATCGACAGAGAACCCTCTTTTGCCAGGGGTTTTGTCAAGAACCTCACTGAATTAAAACACCTAGTGATCAACTGGGCAAAGGAGAAAAAGAAAGTGGAAGACGAGCGCCTCTCTAAGATCGAAATGGACCTGGAAAATCTACTGGATGAAAGAAATTTAGGATTCATATCCCAGGAGGACAAGAACAAGCTTGTGGATCTGGAGAACCAAAAGAATATCATCCTTAAAGGGAGGGAAGAATCTCTCAGGCTCCGCAGTAGAGCCATTTGGTTGAAAGCGGGAGATGAAAACTCAAGATTCTTTCACAATTTCGCAAAGGGGAGGAAGGTGGCAAACACCATTTGGAATCTTCCTCTGCCTGAGGGAGGCATGGCAGACACTTTCAATAAACTTTCGAACCTGGGGACCTCTCACTTCAGAAATCTTTACAAAAATCCGGCAGGCACAAATCTTGCAGAAATTATCAATGTGGCAGGTCACTTCCCCCGGTTTATTGAGGAGGATGATGCAGATGACCTAGAAGCTCCTGTCACGATGGCTGAGCTAGAAAGCACGATTAAATGGTTCAAAAAGGAGAAGAGCCCAGGCCCTGACGGCTGGACGATCGAGTTCTATGCATCTTTTTTTGATCTTCTTGGTGAGGACATTCTTAAGGTGGTAGAAGAAAGCCGAACTACTGGAAGCATATACCATGCCATCAACACCACCTTCATTGCCCTTATTCCCAAAACTGATCATCCTTCCTCATTTGATGAATTTCGCCCCATTTCCCTCTGTAATGTGCTCTACAAGATCATTTCTAAGATTATTGCAAATCGGATTAAGCCCATACTATCTCGGCATATATCTCCCCAACAATTTGCTTTCTTAGAAAACCGGCAAATCCATGAAGCCATTGGCTCGGCTCAAGAGGCTATTCACTCCATCTGGACCAAACGCCTCCGTTGTATTCTGCTGAAAATCGACCTATCCAAAGCTTTTGACCGGGTAAGCTGGCTGTACATCAAAATGATCCTCATCCATACTGGCTTCCCTATCCCTATCATCAATTGGATCATGGCCTGCATAACCTCCCCCACCTTCAGCATCTTGATTAATGGATCCGCCTCTCATTTCTTCCACTCTGAACGAGGGCTTCGTCAGGGATGCCCTCTCTCGCCTTTACTTTTCCTCTTGGTCATTGAAGCACTCAGCAGACTTCTCATCACGGCCAGAAGGGAAGGATCCATCAGGGGTCTTAAAATATCAGATATCTGCTACCTCACCCATCTCCTATTTGTAGATGATGTCCTTATATTGCTGGATGGCAGCATACATGATTCTACTGCTTTCTCACACATCCTATCTCTCTTCTCCAAGGCTACGGGTATGGTAGTAAACGCTGCAAAATCCTCTATCACTATGACAGGCACTTCTGTAAATGAATCACACATCGCTAGCACGGCTTTCCCTTACAGCACACAGCCACTGGATCGGGGGCTCAAATACTTGGGATATTGGCTTAAGCCGACCTGTCAAAAAATAGCGGATTGGGTTTGGTTAGTATCTAAGATCGAGAAGAGGCTGTCATGCTGGAGCCACAGATACCTCTCCAGGGCGGGAAGATTAATTCTCATAAAATCTGTTCTCGAAGCTACCCCTGTATTTTGGATGGCTATGGCATGGATCCCTCGTAACATTCTAGCTAAATTGCAGCAGCTCTGTAACAGATATCTATGGGCTGGGAGCCAAGACAAACGCACTTTTGCTTGGATTGGGTGGCACAAGATTGCTATACCAAAAAAATGGGGCGGCTGGGGATTAAAGGAGCTCCCGTCATTTGCAAAGGCACTAGCTGGAAAGATGGGATGGGCGCTACTGACCTCTCAAAGTCTATGGTCCTCGATCTCATACCACAAATACATTTGGCCTCTTTCCATACTTGACTGGGCTAGACTTCCGAATTGGAATAAAACAGGCATATCCTCGGTTTGGAAGGCTCTTCTACACTCACTTCCCCTCATCAGAGATAACTTGGTATGGCGAATCAAAGCAGGTAACAAAGTCAGAATTGGGCTCGATCCCTGGTCCGGATGTGGTGGTCGACACTTGCTCCCTCAAGATCTCATCGACTTCCTCTCAGCCCACAACATTAAGGTCTTATCACAGATCGCGGATCCGGATCGTTCGGATATGTTCCAACAGGCATGGAAATCTGCGATACAATTGAATATCCCTCAGAGATGGCATGAGACTTGGGGCAATTACAGAGAGGCATTATTGGAAGCGCATATTCATATCACAGATGGCACAGATGAGCTTATATGGCACAAAGCAGAACACGGTGTTTATACACCCAAGGAAGGATACATACACCTAATTGAGGGCAAAAAACCAACCGACTGTGCTAGCTGGTGGCAGAACATTTGGAAATTATCCGCATCTCCTCGATCTAGATTGTTCAGCTGGTGCATATTGCGGAATAAAGTCCCCACAGGTGACCAGCTCATGAAACGGGGGCTTCATGGACCTAGTTGGTGCGTATTGTGTAAAGCCGATTCGGAAACTATTGTCCATTTATTTTTACAGTGTCGGGCAACTAGAACCGTTTGGAGCAACATTAAGACACACATACAATATGCTGGCGAATGGACTGGTCCGGATGTGATAAAGGCATGGACGGAATGGGCTAAGAACAACTGTGGGACGAAATTGATAAACCTGCCCATCATTGTTAATTGGGCAATATGGAAATCTCGAAACAACTGCATTTTTGAAAACAAGCCCATTCTCTGGCCCTTGGTGGAGGCACACATCATTGCTGCGATTACAGAACTGCCTGATCCTCCTCCTAATCGAACTCGCGTGCCTGGACCGCCTCCACCCATTGACTCCACAATGCCTTGGGCATTTTTTGATGGCGCTGCCAACACAAACAGCTGTGGTGGAGGATTTATCCTCCACATAAACGAACATCATCAGTTCAGTATCAAAGCCGGGCTAGGAGCTGGGACAAACAACTTCGCCGAGCTCATCACCCTACGCCACCTTCTCCATTTCGCCCTGAGACACCATTGCGCTAATATCAACATTTATGGGGACTCACAGCTCATCATTAGTTGGATAAATGGCACTGCAATTTGTCACATGCACTCACTCAGCACTATCTTACATGATGCACTTGATCTTAAATCTGCATTTAACCATATATCCATCTCTCACATCTACAGGGAGCATAATAGGAGTGCCGACAAGCTTTCCAAGGAGGCAGCGTTGATGGACAGAGGCACATGGGAAATCAAGGAAATCAACAATCTACAGGAGCAGATTTTTTACCACCGGCCTTATATAGACCCAGAGTAACCAACTCTGGATCAGCGTGCAGCATCTTAGCTGATATTTTATATTTAGTAGACAGCAATACAGACATAGACTGCAATTTTTTGTAATTATTTTGAAATTTTTGATGACAAAAACTCACTGATAGTACACTGACAGCATACCCTGCGTGGTAGTGCAATATAAGAAGGAACTGAACATCATGTCAAAACTGACTCTCATGTAAAACTGATTATCAATGAAATATACTGATTTTTCCAGGGGAAAAAAATAGTGATTAGGATGCACCTTCACATGTCAGTGAATCTCAATCACAAAGCTTGGAAAATTTTACTATTCAAATGCAAGAAGAGACTAGCAATAATCATGAAGAAAATATCGCTTTGAAATCTGAAAATCCATATGCGTTAAATTCAAAAAATCAGAACATAAATCATCAAGTACAAGCAGTAATCAAAGTTTCCAATAACACGCAGCCTGCTGTATAAATTTCTGAATTCTTTTACAATGAGCAAATGCCAAATTCAGGACAACAAATCAAAATTCTTCAAGAAAGCACAAGTACACAAATGAATGATCTCAAATCTGAAATTTGTAATGAGCAAAATGCACAAGAGTTCCTAAAAAGAGACATTTTTATAACTATTGCTTTTGATTCTCATTTTTCCCTTTATCTTGAGATTTTTGCTGATAGCAATTTATCCCCTATTAACATTAATGATATTTCATAAAACAAAGAGGCTGATCTTAATGAATTTCCAATTAGTTTTTATCAAGATAGAGAATTAATTATTGATCATTCTTTTGGCATTAATGAATATTTGATTTATATTCTTTTTTGTTTTAATACATTGGATGAGATCGAAAGGAATTCTAATGAATGTTGTGAGGTCGTTTATAATAGTTATTTTGACATTGAGGACATTGATTTGTCTACTTCACTATTGAATCCTCATGATCAAAGTCTAACCAAATGTGAAAATGAAGAACACTCTAATTCAGAAATTATTTCAAGTAGTTCTCATTTTCAAATAATTAATCATACTCATGATTTCAGCGTTCGAGAAAACAATCCAATCTATGATTTATATGACGATCAAGATCTCATTCGTATTCATAGTCATGATTCTCTTTCTAATTCACAAGTTGGTATTAGAAATCATTTGAATTCTATTATTCTAACCAAGTCTTGTGAAAAGGAAATTGTTTTAAATCAATCCCAATTGTGTTGTTACAATAATTGTAACACTAGTGTAAACTATGATTTGATTTTATTATTTTTCCTTCACTTATTTTGTTTAACTTCAGATTTATTTTTTGTTTTCAGTTTTCAATTTTTAGATAATTTGTGATGGCATATTGAGCAGCTCAGTATTGAACACTCAATTGATGCGTTGTCTAAATGGGAAAATGAAGTTTCAGATTCTAATCGTCAACATCAAGAGCTCTTTCTCTTCTAAAAATAACCGATGTTCATTTCTTATCGATTACTTCTACCTTCTCAAAGGCAATGTCAACAAGAGAGTGTATTTTCACAATATGACTAGCAATATAATTCAATTAATAATCTTCCACTATATCTAACAGATTTTCATCCATTTTTCATAGACCCCTTCGAAAAATATTTGGAAAGCTTTCCTTCACAGAAGATTGTTAATAGTTTAACACTTGTACATAACACTAACAAATTTATGCAGGCCATTGTATCTAAAAGCTCATTCTCATGATTTGGACTGTCATCTTCTCTTTTGAACATCTCCCAATCAATAGTGGAAATCCATCCAGATTTCTATGATCCAATTGAAATTCAGTTGGAAAGGATATTTCAAGAGAAGGTAATTGTAAATAAGTTGCTAACAATAACTATACATTCTACTTTCAAATTTATTTTCCTTAGTTTAATTTTATTTGTATTTTTGTTACTAATGACTGATATATACATACATGCAGGAATTAAAATGAGAGAATGGTTACATTGGAAGTATGAGTATACCTAGTCATGTTTCCTTAATTAAGTCAGAAGTAGGAATAGATTAATTTAGATTAGATTTCTTTTATGTTAGCACCTATTTCATTATTTCATATTTCAATAAAGCAAGTAATGAATCTGACTTATCATGGGCATTCCCTTTCATTTTCAGAAAATCGGCTTAGAATATTTTAGAAGCTCTTAGATCATACACATTTGTGTGATCCAAGTGGCTCCCGAGAGACACACAGGACAAAGAGGGCTCAAAAATCAAAGTGCTCAGAATGACTTCGACCTAGGACCAGATCGTAGATCTCGTCATCTCGATCATGGAGGTGTGAACGGTTCGTCAAACTGAGCTCGTATGTGAAAGATAGAGCTCTTCAAAGTTTGACATGACAAGGAAAAAGTGGGGCCCACAGTGTGCCACATGGCATCCCAATAAGCAGGTGGGACCCACATGGTAGCCCAACAAGCATTAACACTTGGCGTTCTTTCATTAGTCTCCTAAACCTACATAAGAGACAAAATTCATTTTTAAATATGGAAAATGGTTATTAAATAACCATGTAACAAATTCATTTTAATATATAATTATTAATATCTATATAAAAACAAAAGATATATGGTTTCGGGATCGGGGGCCATAACCCCTGCCGAACCCTTTAAAACCATTGCATATATATTTTAAGGTCGACGGCCATAACCCCGCCGGCCTTATCGCAATCACAAACAACATATATGTTTAGGATTTTCAGCCACAACCCCCGCTGAACCTTGGAAACTATATATGCCCCTATATATATATCATATATATATATATATATATATATATATATATATATATATATATATATATATATATATATATATATATATATATATATATATATATATATATCGGGGTGGGCGGGCCATTAGCGGTGGACCCAACCGAGACCCTATCACCCCGACCCTTATATGTATGCTGATTCAAAGCGCCGATTGCGATGCGCCGACAGAGTGCACGCTGATCACCGGCCGATCGCTGATTTAATCAGCACCGATCGCCGATATATCGGCGAAATCCCATAAATTGTGCCGATAAATGCTGCCAGCGCCCATGTTAATCGCTGATACCATACACCGATCACTGACTTTGGAAAAGCACTGATATTTACTGCGCCGACAGCAGATAAGAGGTGTTAAAGTGTTAGTGCGGGGTTTTAGGGGCGAGCCGCCCAATGCAAACCCGACCCCCATTAATACATTATTATGGTTATTAAAATATATATATAGAGGGATGGGATTTGATCCCCCCGATCTCTCCTTAACCATTTGCCCATTTTACCAATGTGCTAACCGAATCACATTGGTTAATCCGCCAAGGAAATTAATTTAAACAGTCATTTTTGCCTTTGCACGTAGTTCGAGACATGGGAGAGAGACTGTAGGCACATATTTCGAGGCAGAATGCAGGCATGGATTTCGAGGTAGTTAATTAATATTTTAATGTAGGGACCATGAATTTTGCAAGAGGGCAAAATTTTCACTTTGTCAGAATTTGACAAATTTTATATGGCTTTTACACCTCTCGTCGCCACGAACACAATGGTGTTGTTTGTTTCTTCATCAGAGTTCTACATTTTTCATTCATTTCCATAATGCACGTGGAACCATGATTTCAATGAAAACAGGAAGCGAAACCATGAGCCATGAAATTTTCCCAAGGAGGTAAAAATTTTGACATTTCAGAATATAGTCAAGTTTATACTTGATTTTCATGGTTTTCCACAGGGATCGTAATGGCGAAATCAGATTCGCCATCTGAGTTGCATATTTTCAATCCATCCATGAAGCAGAATCTTTGAGGAATCCCAGGGGAATCTAAAAGATTCCTTGAGCCCAGAATTCTCAACTTCTCAAAATTCGGATTTTGGACAATCGATTCAGCACTACTCAACGCCAAAAATCTGATGGTGTCTTCAGATTTCTTATTCTCTCATTTCTTCTTCTAGTCACTTTTCTAAGTGCTAGTGCAGATGTCCACATTCTTGTGCAAGCAACCATCTTCGTACGATCGATGCCTTGAGATTGATGGTCCAAGCAGCTTCAGCAGTGTGACATCCACTTCTTCATATGGCCCTTGGTTGTGAGGTATATGATGTGTTCATGTACTTCTTCTTTCTGCATTATGTTGCACAGATCCTTAATTGATGTTGATGCAGGATCTTGTTCATTACATGTTGTCATGATTCCTTGCTTGATTTGATGCGGAATCTTTTATGTGATGTACTTGTTTTCATAACTCATCATGTTATGCTTTGAGATCCCTTGTTGTATGTTGTTGGGATACTCTTATTGTCATCATGCATGTGTTTTACATTGAGATCCCTTTTGTGCCATGTTGGCGGGATTCTCACCATGCATGTTTTTGTGTGATACTGATAGGAGTCTTTTGACTGAGAATTCCAGTAGTGGAATATCTCTTAAAGCCACTCTTGCATGAGGGCATTTTTCCTTGTATGATCATGACATCATCTCTTTTGTACATCACCATTATTGACAGCACTTAATGCAGTGGCCTACACCATCTTGACACTGGGGCCCAGAGACGTAGTCCCTCCTAGACGAACTCCGTTATCAATGCTTATGTTTTCATGTGCTGATGATTCCTATGTTCCTATTCTTTTTTGCATACAGATGTATTCGTTAATGTTCTTTTAAAATACAATTTTAACACATCATGAAAGTAAAAGGTCTTGGAAGGCTCCTTCTTCACGCCCGAACCTGGATCAAGTGGTATCAGAGCGGTCTTTGCGTTGATGTGAATTGCAGTGTGAACAATGACAGAGGATGAAAGGGTAATGTACGAAACCATGCTCAACATTTTCAAGAAAGTGGAAATTGTGTATGAAACTCTACAGAAAGAGACAAAGGAAAAGGAGCAATTACAGCTTCAGTTGCAAGCCACGGAAGAGGCCATGGAGGAACTGAAGCAAAACAAACATAATATTCAAATAGAGAATGACGAATTGAAGATGCGTCTACATGAAGAGAAAGAGGAAAAACAAAGTTTGCTATGACAGCTGCAAGCAAAGGACGAGGCCTTGGAAAAGCTGCAGCATGACCCATTCAAGGTAAAAAGTAGTTCTCCATCTTCATGTATGTTTCTTGATGATGATTTCGCTGTTTTTGAAAATCACACCACAGGAATTGGCTCCAATCTATTGAAGAGAATGGGATATGAAGGAAAAGGCTTGGGTGTTAATGGCCAAGGCATTGTCAACCCCATCAAAGTAGAGGAATTACCCCGTCAAGTAGGACTTGGGTATGTCAGGAAAGAAGTTGGGGAATGCGCTGAGACAGTTAGTGAACCACCAACAACGGATGGTGAGCAGCCCTCATCAGTGCTTTCCAAATCGAAAGAGAAGGTAAAAGATGTTGATTTCCTTTCAATTTCATCTTCTCATAGTATGATGTCTATTGGAGATTTGGAGACCCCGATTACAGGGACAAACATGAGGCTCCTTACAAGGATGAGGCACGAGGAGAAAGAAGAACTTGGTGTTAATAACCAAGGCATGACTCAACCTTTGGAGGTTGTGCACGAACATCCATTTGCAGGCTCGAGATACACTAAAGGAGAGTGCTCGAAGGTGTTAGATTCGTCTAAGACATCGTCAAGGAAATAGAATGATGGGAAAACATCTCCATCATCCCATGGCAGTGCCCATTGCAGGGAGAGAGTTGAGGCAAGCTCTCATCGCCATACTGACATCAAAAACAGCAAAGGAAGGCATAACCATTTTCGATCTTCGAATGTTCATTTTGATTATGATCATGTTGTTAATAATGAAGGAAGATCAACGCATCGAAAAACATGTACCATTTGCGGTTTACCTAACCATACCTTTTCTAAGTGTTGGAAAAGAATGGCAGCACTCATGAGGCGTGAAAGACCCTCTCAACAACATGAAAAGAAACAGGTTAAGTAGATATGGAGGAAGAAAGCCTACTACAGTCATTGCGACAGAAATGGCCATCAAAGAGCCACTTGCTAGAAGCTCCATCCAGAGCAGCGCCTTAAAGACAAAGCGTTGGTGCATGAAGCAGGTGAAACAGTTGTTGGACAAGCAAAACCACCTCAAGGAGGTGACCCATTCACATTGATAAGTGAAAAATGGTTTTTTTGACATGATGTCATTTCATGGTCATTCTTTTGTAAGTCATTTGTTGCATTTTAAAGTGTAAAATTGATGATGTGTTTCCATCACTTGGTCAGCAATAATGATGTATGGTCATGTTTTGAGTCGTATTTTGAGTTGCATGTTAAAACTCTGAAAGTGATGTTATGTTTCCATCACTTGTCAAAACAATAGTGTTTGGCCTTATGTATGTAAATCATGTGTTGCAGTGATGATGTGTTTTCCATCACTTTTTGAAGCAACAATGATATGTTGGCCTTGGTTTCATAGCTAGAGTATTACGTCCATCTTGTTGTAAACTTGACCACTGAGCATGTGTTATAAACTCGTGGCAAGTATGGGACGTTTGGGTCTTAGTTGGTCATGTCATTTAAAGCATGTAATTTGCAAAACAATGTACTACAAGTAGCAAGTGTCAGCTCGTCGCTTAAGGCTCCGAAGAACAAAGGTGAAGGAGATGGAAGCATGACCTTTTTAGGATGCTTGTGATGTAGATAGGGTACAGAGAAAGTTGTAGATTATTTTTCATGCTTTTGGAGGACCAAAAGCTCCTCAATTGGGAGGATTGATCTAGGTGGCTCCAGAGAGACACACAGGACAAAGAGGGCTCAAAAATCAAAGTGCTCAGAATGACTTCGACCCAGGACCAGATCGTAGATCTCGTCGTCCTGATCACAGAGGTGTGAATGGTTCGTCAAACTGAGCTCGTATGTGAAAGATAGAGCTCTTCAAAGTTTGACATGATAGGGAAAAAGAGGGGCCCACAGTGTGCCACATGGCATCCCAGTAAGCAGGTGGGACCCACATGGCAGTGCAACAAGCATTAACACTTGGCGATCTTTCATTGGTCTCCAAAACCTGCATAAGAGACAAAAATCATTTTTAAATATGGAAAATGGTTATTAAATAACCATGTAACAAATTCATTTTAATATATAGTTCTTAATAACTATATAAAAACAAAAGATATATGGTTTCAGGATTGACAGCCATAACCCTCACCGAACCCTTTAAAACCATCGCATATATATTTTAAGGCCGACGGCCATAACCCCCGCCGGCGTTATTGCAATCGCAAACAACATATATGTTTAGGATCGGCAGCCACAACCCCCGCCAAACCTTCCAAACTATATATGTCGCATATATATATATATATATATATATATATATATATATATATATATAAGGGTGGGCGGGCCATCGGCGGTGGACCCGGCCCACACCCTATCGCCTCGACCCTTATATGTATGCCGATTCAAAGCGCCGATTGCAATGCGCCAACAAAGCGTGCGCCGATCGCCAATTTAATCAACGCCAATGGGTGAAATCCCATAAATCGCGCCGATAAACGCTGCCAGCGCCCATGTTAATCGCCGATAACATATGTCGATCGCCGATTTTGGAAAAGCGCCGATATTTACTACGCCGACAGTAGTTAAGAGGTGTTAAAGTGTTAGTGCGGGGTTTTAGGGGCGGGCCGCCCAATGTGGACCCGACCCCCATTAATATATTATTGTGGTTATTAAAATATATACAGAGGGACTGGATTTTATCCCCCGACCTCTCCTTAACCATTTTCCCATTTTACCAATGCGTTAATCGAATCACATTGGTTAATCCGCCAAGGAAATTAATTTAAACAGTCATTTTTTGCTTTTGCATGCAGTTCGAGACAGAGGAGAGAGACTGCAGGCACATATTTCGAGGCATAATGCAGGCACAGATTTCGAGGCAGTTAATTAATATTTTAATGCAGGAACCATGAATTTTGCAGGAGGGCAAAATTTTCACTTTGTCAAAATCTAACAAATTTTATATGGTTTTTACACCTTTCGTCGCCACGAACACAATGGTTTTGTTCATTTCTTCATCAGAGTTCTGCATTTTTTCAGTCATTTCTAGAATGCACATGGAACCATGATTTTAGTAAAAACAGGGAGCGGAACCATGAGCCATGAAATTTTCCCAAGGAGGTAAAATTTTGACATTTTAGAATATAGTCAAGTTTATACTTGTTTTTCATAGTTTTCCACAAGGATTGCAATGGCGAGATCAGATTCGCCATCTGAGTTGCAGATTTTCATTCCATCCATGGAGCGGAATCTTTGAGGAATCTCGGGGAATCTAAAAGATTCCTTGAGCCCAAAATTCTCAACTTCTCAGAATTTGGATTTTGGACAGTCGATTCAGCACTACTCGATGCCACAAATCTAATGGTGTCTTTAGATTTATTATTCTCTCATTTATTCTTCTAGTCACTTTTCTAAGTGCCAGTGCAGATGTCCACATTCTTGTGCAAGCAGCCATCTTCATACGATCGATGCCTTGAGATCGATGGTCCGAGCAGCTTCAACAGTGTGACATCCACTTCTTCAGATGGCCCTTGGTTGTGAGGTATATGATGTGTTCATGTACTTCTTCTTTCTGCATTATGTTGCACAGATCCTTGATTGATGTTGATGCAGGATCTTGTTTATTACATGTTGTCATGATTCCTTGCTTGATTTGATGCAGAATCTTTTATGTGATGTACTTGTTGTCATAACTCATCATGTTATGTTTTGAGATCCCTTGTTGTATGTTGTTGGGATACTCTTGTTGTCATCATGCATGTGTTTTACATTGAGATCCCTTTTGTGCCATGTTGGCGGGATTCTCACCATCCATGTTTTTGTGTGATACTGATAGGAGTCTTTTGACTGAGAATTCCAGTAGTGGATTATCTCTTAGAGCCACTCCTGGGTGAGGCCATTTTTCCTTATATGATCGCGACATCATCTCTTGTGTACATCACCATTATTGACAACACTTAATGCAGCGGCCTACACCATCTTGACACCGAGGCCCGGAGACGTAGTCCCTCCTAGACGAACTCCGTTATCAACGCTTATGTTTTCGTGTGCTGATGATTCTTATGTTCCTCTTCTTTTCCGCATGCAAATGTATTCATTAATGTTCTTTTAAAATGCAATTTTAACACATCATGAAAGTAAAAGGTCTTGGAAGGGTCCTTCTTCACGCCCGAACGTGGATCATTGTGAAAAGCACTTGATTGTCTTATTTTGCAAAAAAATCATCATGATGATCATACATGAAGAAATCCAAAGAAATTTCATGACTTGACAATCCTTGATTCATGAGTATTTCTGCAAAACTCATTGCCAACACTCTTCTCATTTGATATAAATTTGAGGTGGACGTAATATCAAAGTTCATTACTTAGCATTTTAGATTAAATAAATAGACAATCTTGAACATATGGGAATTTTGAAAGATACATGGGAGAAATTGAAGATTCACGAGGTAAAACTCATAATCAAGATTTTTCCAGGTCTTCATTGCTTTGATTTTGGAGACTTGAAACAAGCAGGAAAATATTTTAAATCGGCAGCATGCTCAGGGGAGTATTAGTTGTTTTGTCAGAATTTGAGGATTCATTAATTTTTCTTATATATTCCATTAAAATTCCGTTTAGACTTTTAAATACACTATCGGGAAATTCATGTTGGATCATTATAATATTGCAACTCTCCTCATAAGAAAGTTGCAATAACATCTTCCTCCAATCGAATAATTCGATGGTTAATCAAATTATTGAATGGAGTTTTTATAGAAAGGAAAATTTGAGTTGGGCACTTTTATTTTGAATACTTTAAAACATCCCAATCTCGTTATATTATCGTATAGCATTATCAGAGCATCCTAATGTCGGGATATTTCATATAAAACATCAATTGAAGTATTGTGATATCCACCCAATTCTGGACCCGATACCACATTTAATTCTAGTTTTGAAAGGTATCGCATCCGTTTATAAAATCGCAATTGTAGTTCAAGCGCATGTTTTAAAAGTTTCGATGTCTTGGACCCGATATGACATTTAAATTCAGTTTTAAAATATATCGCATTTGCTCATAAAATCGCAATTTCAATTGGGGCATACATTTAAAAGTTATGATATCCCGGATCTGATAAGAGATTGAATCCATTTAATAAAACTATCGTGTTCGTTCTTCATCGCACATAGGCTTATTAACGATGTTATATCACATTTTAAATCATCCGATCACTGATCTCTTATCAAATCCAAAGTCGGTCCCACACAAATGCCACGTCACATATCACAAATCGCATATAAGAGGTTTTCAAATAAGATTGCACCAAATATATTTGATCATGCGATATCCCCATCGCCTCTGATCTTTGATAAATATTTTCACGATATTGCATCCTCCATATCGCATCATCCATCTCATAGCATTTGATCATAAACATTCCTGCTAGGTAACCTGCGATACAAGACCCTGATATAACTTCCTGTTTTCCATATCGCGAAATTCAATTAGTTGTTCTCCTTTTGTACACCCGATATTGAAACTTCGATAAAAGACCTACGATATACATTTTTTCTCGTATCTTTAATCAAGGCCTATCGGAAGTTCATAATATCACATGTTTCAAAAAATACAGCTATAATATTTCGCCGATACTTTTCTCTAATAACACTCATATGTGCAGAAACTCAGAAATTTATGGTATGGGTAAATGATCATATTTTGTCTCTAATCGGTACAGCTGGAATCAAATGCTTATGCTCATTATAAAACTCGGATTTGCTACAAATGGAAGAATTTTTTGCACAAAACGCTTACAACAAATGATCTTATCTATGCTTTTATATATGCGTGTTCCAAATATTCAAATTGCGAAGATAAAGTTGAGCCATTGCATCACAATTACCAAATTGTTTTCTTTTATTCATATTCATTTCTTCCAAGGGACTCAGAGCCTCTAACTGATGAAATTTGAAATCCTAATCTACTACTTAACATTTTTCTAGACCTTTTCTCAGTATTTCAAACTCATAGACTCTTGGATTTGTATTATATCATAAATATTTAAAAACAAATTCCAGGATTTACTTCTTTGAGCCTCACATTTCCTTTCACCACTATCATATCCATGACATCTATCAAAGGAAAAATTCACTATGATGACATGAAGTCTTGTTCCATTATCTTTGAATTTGTATGCTACTTTCATGTTATCATGATGACTCAAAACTTGGATGTGTTTCAATCATAACTTTGTGAAATCCAAGAATTCAATCATAGGGATGATTTTCTGACTAAAGGGATATATATTCTTCATGACATACGCACATGGACCTCTTTTACTCTTCTTGGCAATCTGCTTGGCTAATGAAATATTTCATCGCCTGTGGTTCATTTAAATCTTTGTCTTTGATTCGTTATTGGATGCACATTTTATTATATCAACCATCTTTTAGAAAGTGTTTTCATTTACTACAAAGGCACTCTTGAGCATCCACTATGGTAATGTAGCAATTTGTGGCAAATTTGGAACATGTAAAAGTAATAGATCATGATTAAGTCATTTGGAATTCTCTTTTATTTTCAAATTTTGATATTCACCCCATACTTATCATTTAAAGATTCAAATCATCTTCATATATATAATTAATATATTGGGATTTCGAATCAACTTCAATATAATGGGGCTAATACAAATTCAAAATAAAGAAATGAAAGAGAACATTTATCACTCTGATTTATTAAAGAGCATATTTACGTTCTCATCTCTTAAAAATCTAGTTCACTTCAAATTCCTGGAACATGAAACATTGTTTTCTTCTAGTTTGTTGCTTGTTTTGGTTTAGATTTAATAAGTGATGATTGTGGGTCAATAAGATTTCAATCAATTCAACTTCTTCATGCTTTTAATTCTAATTAAAGGAATAAGTTATCTATTGTTGGAGAAAATGATACCTCTCAGGTAAGATCGAATTCAATTCTCCAAATGGTAAGTTCCATGTGCCCACTTTCATTTATTTACTTTTGGTTTCAGTTTTGTTTTTAATTTTTGCTGATATAAAACTCTGTTTTGTAGCTCCTCATAAAACTTCTCACGCTTCCACCAGATCAAATTTGGAATTCACTCTCTTTTGTTCAGTAATGATCCTCATTGAATCAGCTACACTAGGGAGTTTTTTAACCTTTAGTTTATTTCTTTAAGCATTTCTTTTGTTAGAAAATGGTTAAGATGATGCTTTGAAACAAAACAATTGACACCAGACAGAAATTTTTCGTTGTCGTTGAATTTTATCATCACTGTTATCAGAAGCCAAAACACTTATAACTCTACAAGATAAAATTTATCTAAATCTCAACAAAAGAAGGAACATTCACATGATTATTTTCTTTTACTTCGTCTCGTTGAGACATTGGTATAAATTGTCTTGTTGGAGTTCATCTTTTCAAAATTTGGATTTCTCTTTCACCTTTCACCTTCTTCATGTTAATTTTTGATTGCTGATTTATTTTCTTACTTTAGCTTAGGAATCCTTTTTCTTTTTCTTTTCAGTTTTGTTTTGATTTTGGTGACTCTGCCATGATATATGTGAAAGGAACTTTCTTGTTCAACAACGGTTGACATACAATGGGAAATCTTAACTCTGCCTATATCAATGAATTTCATTTATCAAAGGCATATCCTTCAGGAACCATAATTCCTCTTACTTTAAATCTTTTTCATAGAGGAACACACATCCTTTCTAGGTGATTGAGTTTACTTTTTCAAGGAAAGAAATGATTTGAGTTTAACACAAAGAATCCTTCCCACCCCTCCACATAAAAGCCTTTGATTGATAGTTGCCGGGAAAGAATTTGGAGCAAACATTATGATAGTATTAAGTCCATTTAACATAAATATCTATTATCATCCCACCTATTTCACTCAATACATCATAAACTACAAGCTTTCAAATGCACTTATCAAAAGGGTGATTAAAGAGGAGGCATGGGAAATACAAGTAAACTCGTCGGGGCTATGAACGCTCGCTGGCAGCGGGACTAGGCTTGTATGGCATAAAAGACAACTTCGTCAGGGTACTATTCAGTCTTGCTGGCAGCAAAGCGATGTCAAAGACAATCATAAAATGGATATATGCTTTATCAAAAACTCCTATCTCTACCTTCTTCTATTATTATATGAGGTAGTTTTAAAAAACAAATTTTCCCAAATTTGGATTCATGACTTTTACTCCAATCTTCTTTGAGTACTTACCTTTACAGACTCGTATTGCTTAATCTATTTTATGCGGGACCTATGGAAATATTTTACTGTTAGATGATTTCGTAAACTCCATTATTTTTAACCTATGGATAAATTAAAGTTCATTAGCTTTAACCAAAGATAACTTGTTCTTCCCTGTGTGTCGCCATTGTTTTAGGGAAAACCCAACCACACCCTTTCCATTAATTTTTGGCTAAGCATCTTTTATGATTTTCATTTGAGTTAATTGTCTTACAATTTTGCCATTTTTTCATTTTCATCGGATTTCTATTTTAATTGTTTCATTGAATCTGACTTTTCACTAGCTTTCCATCGATACTTGTTTCGACTCATTTAGTCAAACGGTTTATAAATGGCACTCCTTTGAAGTTTGATTGTTTTCTCGCCTGGACTAAAAATGTAAATAAATATATAATATTTTTATTTTTTGTAGCTAGTTAAGTTCAATGGTCATTCATTGTAAATATTAAACTCTTATTTAGTTTTTATTGATATTCTTTCATTTTTATTCACTAATGGTCCTACAAAATGACTCAGCTAAATCATACAACGGATGAAAACTTGTTTCGGAATCCTAGTAATTTACTCCAATTTATTATTTTAAAACAAGTTTCCAAGATTGGATTCTCAAAATTGAAAAATCGTTGAAGTCTAATTTGTAGGATGCTTAATTAGCGTGGCCCCACTTCACCTTCCCTTCCAAAATCCCGAAATTTAAAATCGCCCAGATGAAAAGTGTGATGCGATATTGCGATATCGCATATCTCAAGAAGCTCAAACACCTCAATTAAAATCTTACGATTTGCGATTTGATTTTTATGCGATAAGGTAAAAAGTTTTAATATAAAGTTTTTGAGTCACCTCCTTATACCTCCCGACGTCATAATCTCGTCCTCACCTCACCCTCCACCTTATCCCTCCACCTCACTCTCCACTCACTCATTATCCCTCCATAACTCACCTCCCTTATAACTCCACTTTTCCCTCACACCTCACGTGACTTGTTACATTTTGATTTGTTTAATTGTTAAGGATTGATTATAATGGTTTGTAATATTATTAAATTATAATATTAATATAATATTATTTATTTTAATTAATTTCTGTTAAATCATTTCCATATTAATTAATTTATGTAAATAATTAATTAGCATTAATTAAATAATAACTGTAATCTAATTTAGGACTAGAATTTAATCTAAAAATTCTGATTTTTAGCCGAGGCAACAAAAATTCCAGAATTCTGAGAATTTTAATACACCAACTTTGGAAGCTCATAATTGGAGTTTTACTTCGCCAAATGAGGCCCATGATGGCCCATTGGAAAGATAAAATCACAGAGAACATTTCTGAAGTGGTTTAATTACTAGACTTGATCATTTATTGGGTCTAAAATCCAACAGAAGATCAAGCTCCGATTTTTTTAACGAAACTAATTTATGAGTTTAATTTTTTGCATTATCATTTGCCCACAACTTCTTTTGGGTGAAGATCCATTCGTCAATGATCTCCTTGACCAATTAAATCTTCACATGCATCAATAGAAAGCTCAAATTTCCTTTTCAATTATTTATTTAATTGAATTTGATTGGATTTTTTTTAATTTCAAATTTAGCATTTTGAATTTATTTTTGTATTTTAATTTTCTTTTGATTTGTTTGCAAGAAAACAGTTGAAGAGATGAAGAGAAAAAAATCTCAATCAATGAGAAGGCTCCAGAAATAGAAGAATGGAATTTTGAGCCAGTGAAAATTGATTAAACAGATTTCTTCTTCATCAAACTTTCTTGTTAAGAATTCTTTTGAAATTATTATAAATCGCAGATTGTAGAATATAATAAGGGCTCCTCTCCTATGCAATTTCGGAATTCTAAAAGAACTTCTGTGATAAGGATTTAGAGTTGTAGGTGAGAGGAGAGAAAATCTTAGATCTGAAGATTATTGAGGATTTTTCTTTTGCATTCTGAATTATGTATGATGGGCATAGTTTGCACTATTGCAACTCTTGTTTTAAAAGTAGAAGTTTAAGCAATGTAAAGGACTGTTGGAGACCAAAGTCAGAGAAATGGATTCAATAAATTGGTATTTCTAATACTATTGTTTTAAATACTAGTTTCATTTTATGATGGCAGGAATGTGTCATTTTATTCATATTTGTGCACTATTGTTGGTATGAGTAATTTGTCTCAATCATATGTTATTATTTATCTCTGCTCTTATGGGTTGAATTCTGATTTCTGAGTAACTATTTACTCAGAAATCTGTCTTTTAATACTAGTTTGAAAAATAGTGATATGGTGTGAACTACTTTCTCATATTATTGTTTAATTATTCGAATTACTGATTAAACAATCAATATCATTTTGTGAACTTCTTCCTAAATGTTGTTGGTTTATTATTTCAGTTAAGAGGTCTCTGAATAGAGTATGTTGTGGTATACATAATATCAATTAATTGAACTACTTCGTTAGCTTGATATTCATTATAAGCCATACATATTTAAATCCCAATCGTTTAAATCTCTTGCTCTCAGTTGGGTTAGATCTATATCTGCTTAATTGAGATAGGATTAGGATTTACTTCCTTTTGCTTGCATTATAGAATAATTTTGCATTTAGATTTAATTTTACATTCTTATAAGTCCTCTTCCCAAAGAGGAAAACTTTAGTTGTGGCTTGGTTGAGCCCCAGATCAGCTTAAGGATCACTTTCTTGCCTGATCAGCAAGAGGGTTGATCTGATGTCTCTTCTCCATTAGTGGATGAAAGTCATATTGTAAGCCATTTTGGAGATTGAGAGAAGGTAATTGGACCTAGTTGAACCAGTCAAAACCACCATTCCAAACAGAAAAGGAGTTGCTTTAAGGTCCGGACCGGGTGGTCATCCCCCAATGTTGTTGCAGCGAATTTTAAGGTTTCAACAGGTAGTAAGGAGTGGAATTCTAATGGAAAATGTAATGTTGCTTCATTATACCCTCAATCCGGTTGAAAGTAAATCAGTGCCTTGATATGTCACTAGCTCTCTTGGAAAGTCAAACTTATAGAAAATGTTCTCCCTTAAGAACTCAACTACCTTTTGCTCTGTGGCTACCTTTACTACTTTTACATTAGCCCATTTTAGTTAAGTAACCAGTGCATACAATGATATACCATTATTTTTTAGATGGGATATCAATAGAACCAATGAATTCCATACCCCACTTCCCAAACGACTCAAAAGACACTTGAGGTTGAAGGGGAATTTCATCCTTCCTTGTAGGCTTCCCCATTTTCTGGCACTTATCACATTATGCAGTGTATATATGGGCATCCTTATGGAGAATTAACTAAAAGTATCATACTTGCAAGATCTTGTTGGTTGTCCTCCTTGCAACAAAATGACCTCCACAAGTGATGCAGGTGGATATTGGTGGCCACCCGCCTATTCCACCTAGACCCCCAAGTCAGTTTCATATGTTTCCTTGTTCATTTCAGCATTTACTATTTTTTGTAGTTTTTCATGTCCTGAACTTCCAAAGCAATTTTGACCCCCTAAACGACGTTTTTTAAGGTCCGCAACAGGCCCATAGCCATATGTAGGGGCTTGCAGCAAAACCTATAGTACTCAGAGAGACCTTTCCAACAAGGTATCGTACATGCCAAACAGAGATAATATGACCAAGTTACGACCCCGAGAATTTGGCTGCCCAACTAACCCCAACGGGGCCCACAAACTCTTGATGTTACATCTCCTGGGGATAGGGTTTTGGTTGTTTAGGATTTTCTCATGTTTTCCAAAAATAAATAGGCCCTTGAGCCTCATTTTAACATAATTCAAAGGCATGTAGCCGCCACATCTCTTCTCAAAGATAAGCTACCATCGCCTGAGCTATCTTATTTCCATTCTGCTTGTAAGTATAGTTCAGTATTTTTCTATTAATGAAATGAAATGTTTTTCTATTGCATCTCCATATTTATGATTATATTTGTAAGTTCTTGTGTTCTTGTTTAAGTTTGGATCAACAAGGTCCATCATGACAATTTGAGAGGATAGCATAGACCTCATCCTCCCTCACGCATATTCTTAAAACCTGATCATGTCCCAACTTGAAGAGGCATCCACCAATCCAAGTATGGGAGTCACTTTGTCTAATGATCTTGCATTTATCCCTTGAAGACAAGTGATGAGGGAGTTGGCTAGTGGCTAGATAGTTGGCAATGTTAGCAAACCATGGAGAAAGAAGTGAGATGGAAAAAAATGCTCATCTAGAAGTTGGTCATCAACCAACCCTTCATCTACAGAAAAGGTTAATATTTACAAGAACTCAACAACAACATTTCATGGTTTATGAATAGTGGTTAAATCAAATTGTTGTAAAAGCAATAACCACCTGATTATCCTAGCATTTACATTTGGTTTATTCATCAAATATTTAATTGTTGGATGGTAAGTTTGTACAAAGACTTGGTAACCAATAATATAGTGTCTAAACTTATTCAAAGAATGTACAACAACAATGAATTATTTTTTAGTTACAATGTAATTCAATTCATCCGTTTGCATATTCTTACTAATGAGTTAGATTGCATAAAGAATTTTACCCTCAAATTGACTTAAAGAAAATGTAATGTTGCTTCATTATCCCCTCAATTAGGTTGAAAGTAAATCAGTGCCTTGATATGTCACTAGCTCTCTTGGAAAGTCAAACTTATAGAAAATGTTCTCCCTTAAGAACTCAACTACCTTTTGCTCTGTGGCTACCTTTACTACTTTTACATCAGCCCATTTTAGTTAAGTAACCAATGCATACAATGATATACCATTATTTTTTAGATGGGAGATCAATAGAACCAATGAATTCCATACCCCACTTCCTAAACGACTCAAAAGACACTTGAGGTTGAAGGGGAATTTCATCCTTCCTTGTAGGCTTCCCCATTTTCTGGCACTTATCACATTATGCAGTGCATATACGGGCATCCTTATGGAGAATAAACTAAAAGTATCATACTTGCGGGATCTTGTTGGTTGTCCTCCTTGCAACAAAATGACCTCCACAAGTGATGTAGGTGGATATTGGTGGCCACCCGCCTATTCCACCTAGACCCCCAAGTCAGTTTCATATGTTTCCTTGTTCATTACAACATTTACTATTTTTTGTAGTTTTTCAGGTCCTGAACTTCCAAAGCAATTTTGACCCCCTAAACCACATTTTTTAGGGTCCGCAACAGGCCCATAGACATATGTAGGGGCTTGCAGAAAAACCTATAGTACTCAGAGAGACCTTTCCAACAAGGTATCGTACATGCCAAATAGAGATAATATGACCAAGTTACGACCCCGAGAAGTTGGTTGCCCAACTAACCCCAACGGGGCCCACAAACTCTTGATGTTACATCTCCTGGGGATAGGGTTTTTGTTGTTTAGGGTTTTCTCATGTTTTCCAAAAATAAATAGGCCCTTGAACCTCATTTTAACATAGTTCAGAGGCATGTAGCCGCCACATCTCTTCTCAAAGATAAGCTACCATCGCCTGAGCTATCTTATTTCCATTCTGCTTGTAAGTATAGTTCAATATTTTTATATTAATGAAATGAAGTGTTTTTCTGTTGCATCTCCGTATTTATGATTATATTTGTAATTTCTTGCGTTCTTGTTTAAGTTCGGATCAACAAGGTCCATCATGACAATTTGAGAGGATAGCATAGACATCATCCTCCCTCACACATATTCTTAAAACCTGATCATGTCCCAACTTGAAGAGGCATCCACCAATCCAAGTATGGGAGTCACTTTGTCTAATGATCTTGCATTTATCCCTTGAAGACAAGTGATGAGGGAGTTGGCTAGTGGCTAGATAGTTGGCAATGTTAGCAAACCATGGAGAAAGAAGTGAGATGGAAAAAAAATGCTCATCTAGAAGTTGGTCATCAACCAACCCTTCATCTACAGAAAAGGTTAATATTTACAGGAACTCAACAACAACATTTCATGGTTTATGAATAGTGGTTAAATCAAATTGTTGTAAAAGCAATAACCACCTGATTATCCTAGCATTTACATTTGGTTTATTCATCAAATATTTAATTTTTGGATGGCAAGTTTGTACAAAGACTTGGTAACCAATAATATAGTGTCTAAACTTATTCAAAGAATGTACAACAGCAATGAATTATTTTTTAGTTACAATGTAATTCAATTCATCCATTTGCATATTCTTACTAATGAATTAGATTGCATAAAGAATTTTACCCTCAAATTGACTTAAAGTTGCTCCAATTGCCCTGTTTGATGCATTTGTGTGAATGTGAAAGGGAAAGTTCCAACTAGGACCTCTAAAAATAGGTGTTGTCATTAACTTTTCATTTATGCTCTCAAATGCTTGGCATGGATCTATCTAACAAGACTCAACATCTTTGGTCAGCGAGGAAAATAAAGGAGAGGCAATTTTATTGAAATACTTTATAAATTTCCTATATTATCCTACAAGGCCTAAGAAACTTCTGACATGTCTTTGTTTTTAGGTACAAAAAGGTGGTTGATGATTTCCACCTTACTAGGATCCACTTCACTCCCTTTTGAAGAGAGAAAATTTCCTATAACAACTCCCTCATTCATTAGGAACAATCATTTTTCATGGCTTAAGGAGGGGTTCATCTCCCCACATCTTTGCAATGACCTTGTTAATATTGGAGATAACTTCTTGAAAGTCATTCTCAATGGGTGTGAAGTGATCCATATGAATTTCTACTAAATCATGTACATGATTGGAAAAGATGCTAAGGACAATGCTTTGGAAAGTGGCAGGGGGGATTACAAAACCCAAGTGAAGAACCTTATAAGCAAAAGTCCCCCAAGGACATGTGAAACCGGCCTTATGATAATATTTAGGACTGATTTGGATGTGATTATACCCACTAAACCCAACCAAGAAGGAAAAAAATAAAAAATCTTGGCAAGTACATCAAGGACTTGGTTAATGAAGCGCAACGGAAAATGATATTTCCTTATGACTTTATTAAGTTCCCTGTAATCAACACAAATTCTCCATTTGCCATTCTTTTTGGGAACCATAACCAAAGGAGATACCCATTCACTATCTAAAATTGGATAGATGAATCAAGCATAAAGTAATTTCTACAATTCTTCTTTAACAATGCCCTTTGAAGTAGGATTCATTGACCTTTGAGGTTGGCAAATGGGCTTATGATATTCTTTTACGTATATGTGATGGGTGCATATAGATAAATGTATTCTTTTACAATTGATCCTCTTGATCAGTAGAAAGTGAGGAGCTGATTTTTAACAGTTTCGAGGGGTTGATTTCCACCATTTTTATGTTCTAATAAGAATCAACATTCAATATTTCTTCCCACATGTTGTCCTTAGAATATATAGGTCATCCTAGGGAATTGATTTTCATAGCATAAGGATATGGATTTTGCATAAAATTGTCAATTAAGTCATCTTCATCAGCCTGCTTGCTATTGAGGGCTATTTCTATGGTACACAAAAGATAAGTTGATGAGAGGTCAAAATCCTCTTCTTCTTCTTTTGCTACCCATATAGGAAATAAGTTTCATTGAGAGGTTGAGCTGGGGATATAGTAGAAGTTGTTTTTAGGACTGCCCATTAATAATTGTCATGTTTCCAGCCCTATAGATGATATATGTATCAATGGTAGCTAAGCAAGGTCTCCCTAGAATCAGCGGATAACCATTGAACTTGGTCTTAGGTTAGAGGAAAAGGAAATATGTGGGACATTCCCATGATTCTATGGAGACCATTACATCTTCAATTATTCCTTCTGGCTCTATTGTGAATCTGATAGCTAGCTACATCACAGTAGTGGTCTTTCACGAGGACTCTTGGAGGTTAAGTTTGAGCATAGTTTCCCTAGTCATGACATTGATTGCAGCTCCTAGATCAATGAGACTGTTTGGAATTGCAGTATTGTTTATATGCACATCTACCATTGGGCTACTAGGATCTAAATACTTAAGGACAATTACTTGCCAAGTATAGGATTAGTTAGTTGCCTAATAACATTTATGGTAGGGGCATCCCTTCTCTTCCTTCTAGGACTTCAAAGAAATTCTTCTTTGATGAATTTATTTTAAATGGGAACATCATTGATGGCTTGGAGGAGAAGTATTTTTACGCAAGTGTTTTTCAGTTCTCCCAGAAGTTTAACTTCTTATGGAGTTTCTATCTTTTGAGTTGCCATCCTTTTAGATGAGGAGGTTTTTTTGTGAACGATCTAAGGCACAAGTTCCTCCTTCTCTCTCTCTCTAGGTATTCATTGGGAGAAGGTGGATAGACATTTGGAAGAACCTTCCCTGACCTAAGGTTAATCTCATGGATCTCTACAGAAGAGGTCCAATAAGTAGTCTCTCCACTGCAAACATGTTGATTCTGCTTGTTATTAGGATTGGGATTTAGTTGAGCAGGTATTTGGGGTTACTTTGGAGGAACACTCTAGGGTACGTGTTGTTGCTAAAGAGGAGGCATTAGAGCAGGTGGTTGGGAAACCTAAGGCCTCCATCCTCGTCATGGATTACACCATTGAGGAGGTTAGTTGTGAAGGTTTTAACCCTATGCAAATAATACCTACAAACGAATTATTAAAAAATAGAAAATATACAATGGCGAGAAAAGTTTTTTCTCTTGAAACCCAAAACCAGGAAAACGATGTTGATTTTTTGTTATATTCTTTTCAATGTTACAATACATTATAGACATGCCAAAGCATTCATAAAACCCCCAATCCATTAACCCTGGATTAGAACACAACAATAGTTCTTTTGACCTGATTTACAAAACTATGGGTAAAACCATGTGAAAAACCATGGGTGGGTTCACCCAAAAAAAAAAAATCAGGGTGCTAACCCAAACCCCATGCAAGGGGGCTACTACCCCCCTATGACCCCCCCCCAACCCACCCCCCACTACGCAACGAATCACATGTGGGACTAGTCATGTAAAGAATATAAAACATACCCAACAAATTGGAATATGGCTAGAAGGGAGCAACAACAAGTTGAGGAGAATATGACCAAGGAGTGGAAATGGATCAAGGTGAAGGATTAGGAGGGTACCAAGGCTGATATTGAGCATTGTAATTATGATTTAAATGATAAGGGAAATTTATACCTTGTTAAAATTGTCTTGGGGCTTGTGGCTTCTTTTGATTGATGAAGCATAATTGCTCCATGCTCCATTTTGTTCCTTGGTAAATGGCCTTCAAACTTGGCAGAGATAGAAATTTGTTAGTAGAATTATTTTCTTCACATAATGAACAAATTATATAACATTCTAAAGACATTCATTCCTAGAGTGCCTCTTTGTACACTAGGGGAAAAACACAACCAACATTTTTTTTACTTCTTCTTGCTTTTTCCTTATTTGCAAACTATCCATCTACATGGAAAGTGTGAGAAATATTTATGTTTTCATTTCTTATAATATTCTTCATATTTCACTTTTAATAAGCATAACAGAAGAAAAAGGACTTACCAAACTCTTTCCCATTCTACCTTTTTTCCTAGTGGCTCTAGAATGATTTTTAAAAACTTGCTTAATCTCATCATAGGTGAGTTGGTAGATTAGCCAATAAGTTGAGAGTTTCCATGAGACCTTCTTTGACTCCTCTTAGTAGTACAAGTTTTAAGGAGTATGGCCCTAAGGTACAATTGTTTTCCCTTTTGTAACTTAGTTGGAACCTTTCGTCATAGTCCTCTACGGACTCATTTTCTCTTTGAGTCATTTTAAAAATTTCATCTTTGGTGTCCCTTTCTCTATAATAATATCGACATTTATTGTTAAAATATTCTTGCATTTGGTCCCAAGTGGTGATATTATTACCTTCAAGACTCATGAATCACCGGAGAGCTGCATCCTTCAAGGTGGAAGGAAAAATCTTGAGCTTTTGCTCATTTGTGGTGTAGTAATAAGTTCTACACATATCAACAAACTTGAACATAAAGGTGTTAGGATCCTCTTTGACTAAGCCATAGAAGTGTGCAAGTGTAGATGGGTTAATATTTTTCATTTTTGCTTCTCTGGATTCCTTTTTAATAGGGAATACAAACACTTCATGCTATCATTCTCCAACCATAGTCTTAGTTACAACTGAAGAATTTTCTCACTCAACAAGATCCTCAAGGATCCTTGCTTTCTCACTCAAAGAGTCCTCAAATGTTCTTGTGGATAGGGAAAGAAACTCACAATCAGCTGAAAAGGGTTGGTTGCTAGTAGAAGTGGGGTTTTCGGTAAAAATTACATGACTTGTCCCTAAGTCTACGAGGCATATAAGAAAATTTTTGGAAAGAAGAAGAAGAATTATGTTTTTATATTTTCTGAAAGAATGCTAAAGTTTGTTTTTAATTTGTCTTTATGCAGAAGACAAAATAAAGAAATACATAGTTTATACCTTGACCCCTCCTTGACAACGATGCAAAAATGTTATGGCCCTTTGCCTCAACATTTAGCAAAAATGGTTATTTGGTTACTTTTGTCAATCGATATTCCACCTATAATAACTTCGAGATTTCAGAAGCCATGATCGAGAAGAATGACAAGAGAATATGATCTAAGTTTAAATATATGATTTGCACGTGTTGGGATGTCATTTTTCTCTGCTACTATCATACATTCAATTAATGATTTGGGTATTCTAATGCTTAACAAGCTAGCCAACCATAGTTTTTCTACGCACAATTCTTTTGGTTGGCCATCCTCTAGAGATCTTCATCTCCTAGAGGTTCATGTGGACAAATGAGATTGATATAGAGAAAGGATATGTCACGTGGGAATCATCTTGTTGGATAAGGAGGACAATCTAGCGTGGGGGGTTCAAGAGATTGTTGGACAAATTCCTGTCAAGGGGATATAATTATATATAACACAAAGACATGATATCCCAAGCACACTGCATGCATGACACAAAGATGGTGGTGGAAGATCCCTCTAAAATTGAAATGGTTCATGTGGTTGATATCACACGACCTGATCCTTACATGTGAAAACGTCACCAAAAGGGGTTTTTTGGGGCTAGGCTTATTCTCCTTGTGTGGTGGGGCAAGGGAAGAGATAGTCCATCTTTTCCTCTCATGTCCATTCGCGGTATCCATTTGGAAAGAGGTAACACATTTTCTAAATATTCAAGCCAATGTGGATAGATCATCGATAGATAAATGTCTTACATAGTGAATTGTGGGACAGAAGGATCATTCGATGCTCCCTTATTACCTCTAATTTACCCTTGAATTGTTGTAAAGAATTGTCCGAGAAATATTAAAGATAAATATTAGCCCTTCGTTTTGATGGTTTTAAAGAAAATTCAAGACTAGTATTTATGATTATCAACTCAAATTTGGAGTTAGAAGAGATAACTAGCCATAATTATTGCATTTTATATGGAATAAATAGTGTAAATTTCAACTATTTTTATCAAGCAAGGGCACTATAAATTTCAGCTATCCATTTCCTTCCATGGTTGCTTGTTAATGCCACCAATATCCTGCAAGATTTTTTTCAAAAAAGATCTCAGGCTTGTGTTACGTTGGTATGTAGTGGGCACTCACTGGGAAGAGATATAGGTTTAAATCTTATGGACATCTTGCATTGCATCATTCTCTAAAGGGTGCCATAAAATAATCAAGCGTTAACTTTGCATGATTTTTTCTCTCCTCTATAATGTGCATTCTATGTGGCTGGTGTAAATAAAAGAGTTAGACTATAGCGCATAGTAGAATTTGGACCTTTTCAGATTGGAAGAGAGGATGCACATGAATTTTTGATGTAAATTTCTACTTATTTTGGCAGGACTAGTAATATGTGCCCGCCTTTGATATTTTTTGTGTGTTCAAGTTTTGTATTTATTCTTGATTCCTTTGGTTGGATCAATTTAAGTTTTATGTGTATCTTGAAATAAGTTTGTTTGTAGATGAGTTTAGTACTACCAAAATCCAAAATCTTGTAGCCTTCCATTGAAAGATTTGTCAAATGAGCTTGGAGAATTGTTTTGAAAGTAAAGGCCTCACTTTGTAATATTCTTACAAGAAGATTACCATGATAATTGGATAAGGGGATCTAAAGATGTTTGCATTGATGTGCGGTTGTGCATAATTATTTGGGTTCCTATGTTGTTTTGGTAAACAAAAGAAACACACAAAACTAAATGTTCATGAAGGATAATAGTGGATTGCACGATTGAGAATTAAAAGTATGTAACTAGAGAGAACAAATTGCTATGTGTTCTTCTAGTCTTTGGGAGCATTAAATTCATCATTACATTGTAAAAAATGAAAGATAAATATTGAATTTGAGGGTAAAGTTGTCAACCCTTTCAAGGCAATAAAGAGCTTTTTAAGTAAAAAACAATTATGACCTGCTTGAAATTGAATAAGGATGTCAAAAACCAAGTCATTTTTATCATTAAATAATTGTAAAATTCACTTTAGGGTGTATGATTGATGGTACTCGACACCCTAAAATAAAATGACCATGACACATAAGCATATAAAAGTGAGCAAGTACAAGCAAGTGTGACAAGGGAGCGTGAGAAAAATGCGTAAAGGAGGAAAGAATTTACAAAATGCAATTAAAGAAATCAAGAATTTGCAAGAGTACAACCATGAATTTCAAAATCGAATTAAAGCACTTGAGTGGGACTTACAAGAGAAAAAAACATCAATGATCACATAGTTGATACACTACAATCAACAAATAATTCTCAAAGCGATCTAGATATGAAAGATAACTTGATTGATGCATGTCAGATCAAATTAAGAGAAAAGCAAGATCAACTTGATGATATGCTTGATGCTACATGTAGAGCTAAGATAGATGCAATTGGTGACATAAAATACCTCATATAAAAAGTTGATGCAATTTGTGATGCATACGAACTCATCCAGAATGTTGATGCAATTTGTGACACAAAAGAACCATTAGAGAAGATTGATGCAACAAATGATACAAAGGATATTTTCCAAAAGTTTTATGCAACATGTGAAACATGTAGAATCTTGCAAATGGCTTATGCTTGTTGTGATAAGGAAGACCTAGTTGAATCATATAATGATTAATGAAGGAAAAAATAAATGAAGATGAGTCACAAGAAAAATCATTGAATAACAAAAAATACAGCAACAACAAATGTGCAATAGAAGGAACAACCAAATGGTATTTCCAAGATGTTTGTCAGACCTTGGGAAGAGATATCATTCAACAAAAAATGACATGACTTGAGATATGACAAAGGAAACAACCTGCATATTTCTAATTAGTCCAAACCAATTAAGTTTGTGAGCACAATATTTCTTGAAGATGTCTAGAATCATGAAGACAAAGGCCAGCATTATCAAAGAGTTGGTCACATGGAGAGTCAATCTTTTGATCTCCATCCTTATCTTCATTTTGGGAAGAAAAATCCTTATCTAAAAAATATCGAACAAATAAACATGCTAAAAAAGATAGTTAATTATGGATGGAAAAATTCTTGGAGATGGTATCTATAGGTGAAGCAACTACATTTGTCTTACCTCCTAATTAAAACTGAGGTAAAGGCACATAAAAACTGAGGTAAAGGCAAAAGAAACAAGCTATCAGGAAATTTTTCCATATGATTTTGGGCTTGTCTTAGATCTAATTCTATATGCTTTTTGAAGTCAAATATGGTACTCTCCACACCTCAAGGGGGTAAGCATAATGATAAAAGAAACTCTCTTATACCTTTAAGAGGAGGGAATAAATTGATGTAATAAAATTGGTTAGTGGTCATCCAAAACTACCACATTGTTCAAGTGAAAATGGTTCGTCTTCATCCAAAAAAATCACCACATTATTCAAAGCATATTGGTTAGTGGTAAACCATAAATCAACAATTTCCATGGAATATAGTTAGTGTTCAACCAACAAAACCACCACCTAAAGAATCCAAAGCCTCAACATGGATCCTTTCCAAAATTAACTATTAAAAAACTTATCAACTTGCACCTAATAGGGGGGGATATCAGATATCAAACTTATAGATTTGAAGTCTAATTATTTGGTCAAACTTCAAACAACATTGGGAATCCAGCATAACAACTAGTCTCCTCAACAAATATTTTTGTTATTCAAGAGGAATGTGTAGACATAGCAATTGTTCACTTCCATATAATAGCAATTTTTAGGCATATCTTATCCAAGCTCAATTCAGCAGTTTCAGATTGAAGATGGCAAAATTTATGCATACATGTGATTGAGGGGGAGAATGTTATATTGTGAGTCCTAAAAAATCACAAAGTTTGAGACCACATAGACATTAGTTGTAAACCTTATCCTTGATGAGATGTTGTCATGGTCCACTAATGAGTTGTTAGTGAGATCTAGATCTAGAATGATCCAATTGATGTAGTATAAATTCATATCTTGAGTTCAACACAATGAGTAAGATAATGACTTTAAGCCTTTTCCACCACTTTGCTTGTCTTGTCTTGCTTACTTACTTCTTATCGGAAGGGAGGTCCTTTTGTGTCTAGGAACCTTGATTGAGATTGGTTGATCGAGGTATTGTGACATATGGTTATTTATTGTGATGTATTGTGCCTCCATATCCATAAATCTAAAATAATTAAGGTATTTATCGACAATGCCAAGTCCCTCTTTTTTGAAGAAGCCTTATTTTGAACATGATGGTCTTGTTGCGTAGAGAGTCGACGTGACAATGCTCTCTTAAAACTTGGTAGAATGATACTTTTGTAATTTGTGGACCTCCATTTGATTTCAATTTAGTGTAGATGTTAGTTTGCTTTTAAACGAGGTTGATTTTGAGATAATCAATTTGATGATTATGTTTGAGTCATTGTAGAGCCTCTACTTTGCACTTGATTATCCATCATTACCTACAGTTTTCCCTCATTCATCTCTCTCTTTTGCCTCATTTTCCTTGCAAACCAACCCAGATCATTACATTTAATGTCTTTAAGCATGATTAAGTGAACTTTGCTAATGTGTGACTGTTTTGTTTAGATTTTGACATATTTTCAGAGATTCCGCAGCTGTCTGGCAATTCCGCAGCCATTCAGCGATTCCGCAGCCATCTGATGATTCCGCAGCCTTTTTGTTAATCTCAAGGTTCCACGTGTCATTTTGCAAAACGAGCCACATGGGCATGTAGGGATAAAGGTGCTCGAGGTTCCTGTGCTGTTAGTTCGGTCAGCCACATCATCTACACCTCCGGTCAACGAGGGTCAAGCCACGGTCAACAAAGGCAGCTTAAACGGTGATACGTAAGCTGTTGGGTCACGTCAATACAACTGGTGATTTGTCCGTGTTACGCAGGTTGTGGAAGACATAATCCAACTCTGGATTCAATTCCCATAACGACCAGAACCTCCAGCTCATCCACGAGGCTTATGACGTGTTGCTGAACCTTTATTACGCATGACAGATTAGTTAATTTCCAGTTTCTAGCTTTACGCATTAGGCAATCGTTTAGATGCCTATAAAAACTAGCGTTTGCATACGCTTAATGTTACTTTTTAGTTGCTGTGTGTTATGAAACCAGCTCACAAAAAGATAGAAAAGAGAGATCCACGCCTTAGAATTCAGCCTCTTCGAGGGGGCAACCTCCTTTACATTACATAAATGAACAATTCTTGGATGATACAAATGAAAATACCTCCTTTCTATATATAGGAGTCTAAGTGGTCCCAATACAATCAAAGCCTACATAACAATAATATTGTAGGGCACAACAATAACAATAGTGGGCTTCTATGTGGCACAATAGTAACAATATGGGCACTACATGGGTACATCAATATAAATAAGGGGTATAACTACAATAGTAATGGGGTAATCACTAGTATTATAGGGACCCAACATGCCCCTCTCCTTCAAAAAAGTGTTGTCCTCAACGCTTGAGTAGTTCAGGATACTTCTGCATAAAATTCTCGTCCTCCCATGTGGAATCTTCAGCGGATAAGTTCTTCCACTTGATAAGGTACTCTGAAATTGATCGATTTCGTAGCTGTCGAGTTCTTGTTTCTATAACTGCTTCCGGTTCCAATATAATTTTTCCTTCTTCGTCAAGTTCTGGCAATATTGTTTGAACTGGGAGCTTGTCGCCTATAACCTTCTTTAAGCATGAAACATGGAAAACTGGGTGCAATCGAGAAGCTGCAGGAAGCTCCAATTTGTATGCCATAGTACCAATCTTTTGCAACACCTTGTACGGACCATAATACTTTGGTGATAATTTATTATCCTTCTTAGCTTGCTTGAGGGACATTTGCTTATATGGTTGTAGCCGTAGGAATACCCAATCACCTACATCAAAACTTCTTTCACTGCGATGTTGATCTGCCTGTTGTTTCATTCTATTCTGTGCCAACACAAGGTTATCCTTTAAGAGTTGGAGGACTTGTTGTTGATGTTCGATGTGATGTTCCACTGCCTGAACCTTAGAATTTTCTCTTAAATATGATGTGATGGATGGTGGTTGATACCCATAAAGTGCCATAAATGGGGTCATTTTTGTTGCTGTATGAAAGGAAGTGTTATACCACCATTCAGCCAGAGGCAACCATTTGACCCATTGTGTCTGTTTATCAGATACAAAGCAACGAAGATATCCTTCCAAACATTTGTTTACTATCTCAGTTTGCCCATCAGATTGAGGATGATAAGATGAGCTATGAGCTAACTGAGTACCAAGACAAGAAAATAATTCTGTCCAAAAATTTCCAGTGAAAATGGGATCTCTGTCACTTACAATAATCTTTGGGTTTCCATGTAGCTTTTGAACTGTTTCCATAAATGCAGTAGAAACTGTACTGGCTTTAAATGGATGTGATAATGCACAAAAGTGTGCATACTTGGTAAGTCTGTCAACTACCACCATGATGACACTCTTTCCCTCAGACTTGGGTAAACCTGTGATAAAATCCATTGAAACCTCCTCCCAACGTTGGCTTGGAATGGATAAAGGTTGTAATAGACCTGGTGTCTTAATTGTTTCAACTTTATTTTGTTGGCAAACCAAACATTCCGCCACAAACTTTTGAATATCTGATTTAAGGCCATCCCAAAAAAATTCCTTCTTAACCCTGTGGTAAGTTTTTAAAAATCCTGAGTGCCCTCCTAAGGGAGAAGTGTGCAATTCCATAAGAATCTTTTGTTTTAGCTGGGAATTCTTACAGAGGTATAAGCGATCTTTGTACCATAACGAATCATTTTTCCAGCTAAATGTATCAGAAGTACTGGAATCTTGTTGTAGCTTTTGAATAAGTGCCCACACTTCTTCGTCATTCTTCCATTCCTTCCTTGCTTCGTTTATCCAATCTGGTTGGATAATAGAAATGGCACACAACAATGCTTCCACATCCTCATCCTTTCTTGAGAGTGCATCTGCCACCACATTTTGCTTCCCTTTTTTGTAGATGATTTCAAAGTCATAACCCAACATCTTTGTGACCCACTTTTGTTGCTCTTCAGAGGATAATCTTTGTTCTAAAAAGTATTTAAGGCTATCATGATCCGTTTTTACCTTGAAGTGTCTTCCCATTAGGTAGGGTCGCCATTTCTTAAGTGCATGGAGTATTGCCAACATTTCCTTCTCATAAATAGCTTTTCTTAAAAACTTTCCCTTGATTGGACGACTTTCAAAAGCAATGGGTCTTTCATCTTGCATTAGAACAGCACCAATTCCATTTCCTGAAGCATCACATTCCACAATAAAGGTTTTTGTGAAGTCCGGTGTAGCTAAGACCGGTGCTTGGCACATTGCCTCTTTAAGATGTTCAAAGGCCTTTGTTGCTTCCGAAGTCCATGAAAATGAATCTTTCTTCAATAATGTTGTTAGAGGTGCTGCTATTCTCCCATAATTCTTAACAAACTTGCGATAATACCCTGTCAACCCAAGAAATCCTCGCAGATGCTTTATGGATGTGGGGATTTTCCATTCCTTAATGGCTTTAATTTTGCTAGGGTCTACCTTAACTCCTTCATGAGATACAATATGACCCAAATATTCCACCTCCTGGACTCCAAAGAAACATTTGGATCTTTTTGCATATAATTGTTTCTCCTCCAATAGTTGTAACACCCTGTCAACATGTTCAACATGATCCTTCCAAGACTTGCTGTAGATTAGTATATCATCAAAAAATACTAACACAAATTTTCTAAGGAATGGTTTGAAAATTGAATTCATCAAACCTTGAAATGTTGAAGGTGCATTGGTAAGGCCAAAAGGCATGACCAAAAATTCATAATGACCCTCATGAGTTCTAAATGCTGTTTTCGGAATGTCTTCAACCTTCATTCTAATTTGATGATATCCCGAACGAAGATCCAACTTGGTGAAGTAAATTGATCCATGCAATTCATCCAGTAATTCATCAATAACAGGAATGGGGAACTTATCTTTAATAGTGAGCTTGTTGAGCTCCCTATAATCTGGACACATGCGCCATGATCCATCCTTCTTGTGCACCAATACTACTGGAGCTGAGAAAGAACTTTGACTCGGTTGAATTATACCAGCCTCTAGCATTTCTGCAACCATACGTTCAATTTCACTTTTTTGGACATATGGATATCTGTACGGCCTGATGTTTGGAGGAACACTTCCTGGAATCAGATGAATAGCATGATCATGATCACGCATAGGTGGGAGACCTTTGGGAGTCTCAAATACCTTGGAATGATTGTCCAGGACTTTTTGGAGATCTGGAGAAATAGATGATTCCAATGTGGAAACATCTAGTGAACATAATTGTGCAATTACACCTCTTTGCTCCTTTTTTAGAAGCTTTGTCATTCCATTAGAGCTGATTATCTTTCCTGGTTTCCCTGCAATACCCCTTAATTCAACTTCCTTTCCTTCCACAGAAAATTTCATGAAAAGTTCTTGAAAATTAAAAGCTATTGTACCCAAGGATTGTAGCCATTGGACTCCTAGTACAACATCAGCACCTCCCATTGGAATGGAAAGCATTGGGCTAGTCAATACATATTCTCCCATGGATAGCTTGATATTATGGCACTTTCCAGAACAATTTATTGTTCCTCCATTTGCAATCATCACTTGACACTCTGGTGCTGGATATAGGAAGCAATTCAATTCTTTTGCTACCCTACAATGAATAAAATTGTGGGTGCTTCCTGAATCAATCAACACTATTACCTTTTTCTTCTTGATTTGTCCTTCTATCTTGATGGTTTGAGGAGTGGTAATTCCCGCCAATGCATTACAAGATATGGTTGGATTTATTTGTTCTTCATCTAGGCTTTGTTCCTGGAATATATCCTCTTCTTTTGACCTTTCTTGCTCCTTTTCTTCTTCCTCTTCACAATCTATGTAGAATAATTTCTTCTCAGCACACTTATGACCTTTTGTGTATTTGCTATCACAATTGTAACAAAGCCCTTTTGCTCTTTTTTCTTCCAATTGTTGTGGTGTCAACCTTGTAGGTTGTGGAAGACTATGGGCAACAACACTTCCTTCTTTATAGTTGTGAATGGTATGCTTCCTAGTTGCCATAATTTTGCTTTCCATTTTTCTTGCTAACCTGAATGCCTTCTCTAATGAATCAGGTTCCCAAAGGCGCACATCATGTTGGATATTATCCTTTAAAGACCCTATGAACACATCAATCCTATGCTCTTCTGGAATATCTTTTACCCTTATGTTCAATTTTTGGAACTCCTCAATGTGCTCCATTATTGAACCCTTTTGTTTGAGACTTATCAATTGGCTAAAAAAAGTGTTGCTTTTTGTATCCTCATAATGTGCTATCAATTCTTCCGTAAAAATTGCCCAAGTGATAAATGGTTTACGAGAACAAAGCCATTGATACCATACAAACTGATTTGGTTCCAAATATAAAGTTGCCATACGTACCTTTTGTGTGTTTTGCACATTATTGAGATCGAAGAATTGCTCCATCTGTAATATCCATGTGGCGGGATCCTTGCCATCAAACTTCCTCATATCGATTTTTGGAACATGGTGAGTCTTTGATCCAACATTAGAGTCTATGGAATCATGATTAACATTTCTTTTGTGCTCATCATGAGTTTCCTTTACTACCTTTTCACCATTAGTGACCCTTTCTTGTAGCAACTTCTTCAATTCTTCCATGTTTGTATTCAAATCTATCTTCAAATTTGCCATCGAATCCTCCATCTTAGCTTCCATGCCCTTTATCTTAGATTCCACACCATTTACCTTAGATTCCACGCCACTTATCTTAGCTTCTGTTAGCTTTTGTGAGCGTGACATTTGTTGCACTTGTTCTTGTAATTTTGATATATCATGTAGCATTTCTTCCTCTTCTTCATGAGTCATGCTAGAGCTTTCAGGTTCCTTACTAGGTGTTTGCATTTTCTTTCCTCGGGGCATCAGTTACCGATAATAATGCTTTACTATGCCCTTTGAATTTCGTTAAACCAAGCTTACACAAAAATAAAAATAAAAACTACACACCTTTTTTCACTTTATAGAAGCCTGATATTGAATCTGATGTATCTCTGTAATTTCAGATCATCCAATTCTGAAATTGCTACCTGTAGTAGCCTTCTGCGTCCTCTTTCAAATGCCACAAGTCTGAGCCAAATTGGATTCTCCAAGGAAGAGTTATGTGAAATCTCTCACGGTGACTTGCTTTTAGACTGGTTCAGTAGAGCGAAGTTGTACGACGTGCCACGAGTCACTGTTTCGATCTTTGGATCTGAAAAACACCCACAAGAAACTACAGTCCGTCCTCTTTCTGTACCTTCTTACAAAACTTCAATCCGATGCTCAGAAAGAAAGTTATGACGATTTTCCCCAGGTCACCTGTTTTGAGTGTAATTCAGGAGTCATCAAAAAGACCAACTTCCTAAAATCATATCTCCGAAAATATCGCGCGAAAAGCTCTGAAATTCGGACCCAAGGTTCAGCGCGATGTCTTCTCAAATGGGTTTTTTTTGCGACTTCTGAAACGTCACAGAAAAAAAGTTATAGCGAAAATTCCACGAAGACCTGTTTGGAGCAGCGAAACCCTAGAATCCAAAGCTCTGATACCAAATGTTATGAAACCAGCTCACAAAAAGATAGAAAAGAGAGATCCACGCCTTAGAATTCAGCCTCTTCGAGGGGGCAACCTCCTTTACATTACATAAATGAACAATTCTTGGATGATACAAATGAAAATACCTCCTTTCTATATATAGGAGTCTAAGTGGTCCCAATACAATCAAAGCCTACATAACAATAATATTGTAGGGCACAACAATAACAATAGTGGGCTTCTATGTGGCACAATAGTAACAATATGGGCACTACATGGGTACATCAATATAAATAAGGGGTATAACTACAATAGTAATGGGGTAATCACTAGTATTATAGGGACCCAACACTGTGTTTTATGAACTTGTTATAATTTTAGTGCATTCCAAGACTCTGTTTTGATAGTGCTGTTCTAGCACTCTTGACTGTAATTTTCTGCATATGGAGTAATAGAAGACAGCGCTGTTCTGAAGTTTTCAAATCCTTGAGTCTTCTTTGGGTTATATGAATGGAGGGCCCCTGTTCATGTTAGCCCTTGTATAGTATTTTATGTTCAGCATTTCCTTATTTTCCATTCAGCATTTCTTTTCTTTGAAACATGTACAGCTTGATTCACTTTCATGTTATTTCATTTCCAGCCTTTATTTTAAGCTGATCAGTATTGTTCTTTTGCAGGTTTTTAACCCGGGATTGTTTTTGTGTTTATGTATTTGCTTTATAACTGATGGTATTTTCAGTTGACAGATTCAAAGTTGCTGCCTTTACTTTATTTTCATAGCTGATTTTTAGTTTAATTTCTCGAAGTTGTCTGCTAACATATGAATGGTCTCTTTATCACAAATTGTTTATCTTTTAGAGATCAGAATACTGATAAATTACAGCTGGCTTTGAGTACTTTTTAGACTAATCTTTAACTACTTTCTAATCGTGCTTTACACAGTACTATGTGTTAGAAGCAGAGAGTTAGAAAGAGCTGAACATTATAACTAGTCTTTAAAGTAGATTTTTCTCATTTTTGATCACTTTTCTAACTCATCTTTAGCTACTTCCTAATCGTGTTTTACACAGTACTATGTGTTAGAAACAGAGAGTTAGGAAGAGATAAACATTATCATTGGTTTTAAAGTGATTTTCTTACCTTTTATTTGCAGCAGCATGAATGGTGTCTAGTGCCATTAGAAAGTGGTTCTTTGCTTTCAAGTCATTTCAAGTTATTTATTTCTTTCAAGCTTTTCCTTTTCAGCAAGTAGTTAGAAACCACTAATCACACACTCTCACTCATCTAGAACTCACCTTACACACACTATCACTCATCTGTTTATAAATCACCACTCCATCTTAGGAAGATAAATTAACCACAAACAACACCCCAAACGACAAAAAGCTCTAAGAGGTTGCTTAAGTACATATAGTACACCTTCACTTCATCAGCTTACGAGCCCCAGGTTGACAATTAATGACATCAATTTAGGAACACTAAATTGACTAAACAGTCATCTATAACAATTAAAACTTTGTTTTGATTTCATTCGCTAGAAAAATACCATAAACAAAGCATACATCTCAACTTCATTATTTGTGGACTTCCTTAGACCCAAGTGAAATTTGTTTCATGTTATCCTCTAGGATGAAGGATGATCTTCCCTGTGGTTTCCAATCTTTTGACTTCTAGTATTTTCATTATAAGGGTTTTCTATACTTTCTTTGTAAGGGAATGAAGGTGAGGTTCATTCCTCAACCTCCTACACCTAGTTTCAGTCGATAGTGAGATTTTTAATCCTTTGCTTGCACATTGAAGAGTCGGGGTCTATTTGTGAGGAGATAGATCTATTGACGATTTTGTCCATGTCGATTAGAGTGTGGGTTCATCTTGACGGTGCTAGACCTGCGAACATGTCAAGGGGATCTCCCCAGTAAGAAGTCCCAACTAGACCTCAGACCGTTTGGTGTAGGAGTCCCAGCAGTGGGGTAGTACGGTATCACCTTGACCGTGGTTGCACACAAAGGTGAGTAAGATGTCCCTATTGGTAGCAAGGGCGTGACATGCGTAGTAAGTCAAGGAAGGTGCATGAATGGGTCTAACACACATAACGGGGGTATGAGTGCGCCCCTTGGAAACCTGTGACAACACATGGCTTGAAAGAGAACACACGAGAGAGATACATCACAAGCTGGAAAGAAGGTTAGCCAACTATCCAAAGTGATGGTTAAACCAACGGCACATCTCAATAAGATTCATACAAACATATATAGAAAAGTCCATACATACATGCGTAGACAACAACTACATATATCAATAGAGTAACCAAGCTAGCTGAAATACAATAACAACACATGCATGAAATGTGTTGGCTCTGTTATATTAAGAAAGTGAAAGATCCAATCATACATACAACTATGAAAAACCACTAGTCCTGACAGCAGAACGTTAGAGTCACTACTGCCTGCTCCTCCAAAGAGATATACTAGCTCTGCATTGTGGAGAAGCCAAGGCTCGTTACAATATACTCCAAGATTTCTCTAAGTTACACCTATAGGAAGCTTAGATCCCAAAAGCTTGTACAATGAGTTATGAGGTTCTATAAATAGCAAAGGGTGGGGTGACCCTTGACATTCCCCTTTGTGACTCTTCACCTACCCTCATGACTCTTCAACTACTACATGACTGTTACATTCTACTATCGACACTTGGTCTTTCACTTTTACAAGATGTTACATTACAATCTACACATGTACCCATGTGAGACAAAATAGGCTTGAGAAAGCCATGCAAGACATCACTAAGACTTAAACAGTTGTGGGAAGACCAACTCTTCGACATCCTCGTGATGATCGACAGTGGCGAATTGATGCCAAGCTTGGTAGTCCATGATGGTGTCCGCGTGCTCAATGGTGACATCCTGCTGAAAGCGAACTCTCTCCTCTGTTGCATCTAGGTACATTGATTTGGAACCTTTGTCCAACTCGTTTGATAACATACACATCATAGTCTTGAGTGCAGTCGAACCAACAACATACTGATGCATAATGTTTGTGCTGATCTCCAAGTCTGCGTTGGTGGCTATGCGCATCAACTTATCAAAGTACATGTCCAACTCTAGTCGGACTTGGTTCTTTGATTTCGTGTCGATGAGTGTGCCAATAGATGGGATCGTGTGCATGTGCACAATGACATCCATGCTTTTGAACATCCGTGCATGTGAAGCCTACAAATTGGTGACGAGTTGCGAGATTTCCTCATAGTTCTGGATCTGACTTTGGATGCGTGCCTTCAACTCTACCACCTTAGGCTTCATCATCTTTGGCAAATGCAATGGAGCTCCTTTGTACCTCATTATCCATGTTTACATGCGGTCGACAACAATGTGCATATTTGACAAAATGTGTTCTCTCCTAGCACAGTGTTGTTGCCATCCGTTGAGATGGAAAACTGACTAATGCATGGTGTCGAATCTGGAATACAACATCTGCATGACTGTATTGAGAGACAATACTTCATCTAGTATCACTCTCTTCAACTCTGATCTGGAGGATGATGTAGCCTGTTCTCCCTGCTCAGCCACTTGTAACTCCTTAGCCATGCCCTTATTCTCTGCTATCAAGAATCGAACACTCGAGTTGGTGGCTTCAACATATGTTTTGGTAGCATCGGCCAATGTTGTTGGATGCTTGTGCACATCGGATATGATCACTCGTTCTTCAAAATGCGCAAGAGATATGTGGACATCCCGAGTAAGCACTCTGCATGACTGCAAAACTCTGGGTTGTGACTCATCGAAATATATGTTATGCATCTCCCCTTTTAAATTGCCTTCAAGTATCTCTGTGTCTCCTTGATTGCTTGGGACTTGTTCTACTTTTGGATCTGGTGAAGTCGGTGAGGTGACCTCTTGGTTCTGAGGCATGAGGTCAATATCCTAATTTGACTTTAGCTGAACCATATCCATGTCCATATACTCTATCATCTGTTCAATCTTTTGAGCTAAGTCCTGCTCCTGCGACTGCTCACCGTGTCTGCTCTGTGCCAATTGATCGGATGAATCTACAACCTGTATGGGCACAGTTTCATCAATCTGTGCATACTATGCCTCCTGCTATACTTGTTCTCGTTGCGCTTCCTTCTCTCTTCTGCGCAATGCCTGTTCTTCCTGGAGTTGTTGCTTCAACTCTTGTAACTCCTCTATTTCCTCCATCTTTTGTTTCTCTCTTTGCCTTTGTGCAATCCTCCTATCTTGTTGTTGCTTCTTAGCCTCAATCTCCAAAGCTGCTTTCATCACGAGTGGATCTGCTTTGAACTTACAGCATTGCTCTGCCTCTGCGATGTCAACAACCTTCCTCTTGCCTTTGTCACGCACAAATTTGCTACCCTCTGTTGTTGTTGATTGTGTTGCTCACTGCGATGCCATTTCCATTTCATCTTGATATCCTTGTCTATGAACAACCTGGTGTCTTCATAGATAGGCAAGCTCATAGACACTTGCTCAACTGCATCTCCAGTTGCACTATGAACGACCTCCTTTGACCCTGCTCTCTTGGAGGCCATTGTACCTGTATTGCTGAGAGGCAGATGAACACCTATGATACCTGGAGACATAGAAACACTCATGGAAATCAATATGTCAGTTGAAAGACAAAACAAATACGAGGACTGACATGCAACATACCTGTGTGACTGACTGTGAAGATTGCGCAATTTTAATTGGGAGGTTGGGAGACTGACTGCCAAAACTGTGCAAGGCACGGTCCGAGCTGTCAGGAATATGACTTCCTGCTGGAACTATGCAATGCATAGTCCAGCCTGACCTGCTGAGGACTGAAATGCGCAGTTTCAATCAGTAATGCCATGCAAACCCACAAATTGAATTGCGCAATTTATGGGGCCAGCAAGACACTGCCTCCCAGAATTGCACAAAGCAAGCCTGGAGGCCAATGTTGGGCTAGATTTTCACATTTTCTGGAGGGAAGGCAGAGCCTTCACTCTCAGAAATGTGCATTGTTAGCTGGGTAAGGCAAGGTGTGGGCCAAGGCAGCCCAGACCTACCGAGGGGCAACTGAAAACATGAAAAGTTCTGAAAGCATGATGAAGCTAGGTGTGAACAAGAGTGAATGATCATGCATGCAAAAATGAGTGCAGGATTCCAAAAATAAGAAAACAAGCATGTGTGTGAAGTGAGTCACCGCAACGACGATTGTTTTGTGCAGAAACAATGTCATGTATGCGACAGCAGTGAGATGCAATGAAAAACTGAAACAATGCTTCTATAAGCTAACATGCATCAAAACGACAACAAGCGTTCATTGAAACCAAGCAAACAACACTTACACAAAGCAAAATACAAAAAGCGACTGAAAAGTAGCAAAAGACATGAAAAGCATACTTACCCTGGAAAAGTTGAGCTGAATGTGTCGAAGACTCCTAGATGCAATATGGAATGCCAGAGCTCCAAGATCGATGTGAGGAATGAGATCTGCATCGTCGAATAACCAAGTTTTGATAAGGATGAGGCTTATGACGCGCATGCCATAAATCTAGGAAAAGCGACACTTGGCGGGAGGTTTCTAAAAAAGATTTTGCATGTAGCCTCTAACTGCTAAAAATGGGTCCCTAAAATCAAGGAATGATTTTGCTTTTTTCTTTTTCTTTTTTTGATTTTTTCGGAAAAAGCAAACCATGCATGTAAATCAGGATTGCTCAGTCCTAGGGGGAACTGGTCAACCTGAACGCACATGCAACAGTCTACAAGCCTCGGGATGAAATTTGTGCAGTTTCTGGGTTGAGCACGACTAGTTGTCCTTCTGCATTGCATAATTTATGGACTGAAGCCCTGGTTGTCAATCAAAATTGCACAATTTTTGAGCTAAAGTCCAGTGTTGGGCTGGATTGCACAGTTTTCAAAGGGAAGGTTGCCTGGCTGGATTGCGCATTTCTGGAGCCCAGCAGGATTGCGCAATTTTTGGAGGGAAGGTTGGTTCCCCTCCAGAATTCCACAATTTTCTGAGTGAGCATCTCAGCGAGAAAATTGACTAAGTCCAAAATGACAGCCTACAGTGGAATACAAACAAGTTGACATGCACAAGTTGGTAGGCCACTAAAACTCAGTCGAAGTCTACGTACTTACTCAGTGCAATACATGTTGCTAAAGATGGTTGGTAGGGAGGCTCCAAAATGAAGCTAAGGAAAATTTTTGGAGGGTGGTTGTAGCCGCTACAATAGGTCGATGATTTTCATTCTTTATTTGCATGCCACTGAGCTTGGGTCTGTATTCGAATTGGTGGTTATATATTTGACTTCACCCCTCCTAGATAGCGAATTCAGAGGGACATGTGGAGATATTGGGTCATATTTGTGGCCTTGTTGGTTTTGTACTTGTTTTTGTATGAGCAGGGACTTCTAGTATATCACTCTTGATGTTTTAGCTACTCAAAGTTTGGCACAATTGGTTTGGACCATTAGTTCAATGTGTTTTATTAGCGATTGATGGAATTTCCCTATCGGCTTCATTAACTGGAAATAGTGTTTGACCTCCTGTCATGTGGAACATGTTGTTTGCGGCTAGTGCAACTTGCAATATTTTAACTATGTTTTATTTGTGTCGCTTTATGGCTGATTTTTTTCATTACATGTGGTTATCGACCTCTTGTAACTGTTGTTCTATCAGCTGACTCTAGTCCACGAATGCATGGCATTCAATTTAAGTTGTTGTGTTTTCACTTGTTTCAACTCGTAGGAGTACAACTATTAGTCTATGTTTGTTATAATTAGCCCAATTCTCTTGTTGTCCAAAGGAAACCTATGGTCCTCTCCCTTTTGATTTTAGATCTCAAAACTCTCCAGATATGGATGTAATCATCATCTATTCTCTCTTTTAAGTAATATCAAATGGTACAATTTACAAAAAAATAATTTTTTTTTATAAAGCTATTGGATCCTTTCATTAAAAAAATAAAAATAATTACATTTAGCTTGAATTTCCAAAAGAGGACCAAAATCTAGGATATTCTTCATATCAAGCTTGATTGAGATTGTTAAGATATGTAACAATAACAAACAATCATAAACTAACTATGACAATGATTACTACATAGAAAACTCCTTGAAGGTTCAAGAATTCAAGGGAGGAAATGCTTTTGACTTTGGCATGATTTTCCTTGAGTCGATTAATTGTTCACTGTCTGCATGGATCAATGCCTTATTGCTTTTGTGGCCTCATTTTTTGGCTTCCTTGTTTTGCATGGAGACCACCTTGAAATCCATCATGTGAACCCCAAGACAAGACTTTGAAGAACTCAAACTCGACCAGCTCGACCAATCTTCTTCCTTGCACTATATATAAGCCTTGTAAAGAATCCTAACATGATGAGTTGTCATATCCTTCAGATATTTTCCACACCATTATTTTGGAATGGTAGGCAGTCTTGGATCATCCAGATCCATATCTCCTAGTAGGCCTTGTGCCTTAGCTTCTTTTGATAGGGAGAAAATCATTTATGTAGTATTAGATTTTGTTGGTACTCCTCTAGAAACTTTTGCACGGGCGCTAGATGATTCAATTAGGTCTTATGGGTTTTTTCTTTTGTTGGTTGCAGGCTTGACTGAATATTATCTTGCTCAGGAGACTCCTGGTGAGAGGAGAAAGACTTGAACATATTTCCAGATCTAGGGATATGGCTAGAATTTGAGGCAACATGAGGACTCAAATTTCTTCTTCTTTGGGGGATTTTCCCAAATAATCTTGGTCGTTTTGAGATGTGTGTTCTTTGGGTGATTAATTTTCATTCGTCGGAAAATTCCCTAATAAGATGCTCGTATTCATGACAATATTTGCATCTAAAGGGGACATGTTCTTAATCTAGACATTGCTTCCAAATATTATTCTGATAATAAATATCTATTGTGTATATTTTCCTGTAGATTCATAGCTCATGTAATGTACTAAAACACAAGACAATAATCTACTCTACTCTTTTAAACAACAGAAACCAATGATCGATGAAAACAATAATTGATAAGAGGAAGATAATCAAAGGTACATAACACAATTGTTTCTCTGGGGAAAGCCATTGCTCAAAACCCTGACTACCTATTGCATTAATCAAAAATATGAGTGATAATACAAAGCTTGTTCTCACAAGAACAATTCATGCACGAGCATATCAACTCTCTACCTCACAAGCCCACACTGACCAACACTCAGCCAATTTTTGCTGCCTGTTGAGCCCCTATTTCCTTGTGCAATTCCTAAGAGGAATAGACCATATTTAATTGGGAATTCCTTCTTTCATAATTGTGCAATCCAAATCTAGGTCCTCTTTTGATTGCATGCATGATCTGTACAACTCAGATCATTCTACAACTGATAATACACTGTCCCTGCACTCTAGCCTCAACTGCGTCTTTCTCTGAATTGGCATGCATGAGTTTCTAATGAGGGAATCCTCAGTTTGTGGGAGTAACACTGAGGATGCACCAGTGCACCAAATCACTACTAGACATCTATTAGTTCCACAAACAATTAAAACTAGTTTAACTGTCTATAACTCAGTCAAATTGAGTTATATAATTACAACTCAAATAAACTCATCCTGGACCCCTAAAATTTAGGGAGAACATATACATGACTACATAAAGACTTCCAACTCGAAATTCCTAAGCTAATTAAGTCAATTAAACTTAATTAATTGTTTACAATTTGCTATGAGAATAGAATTCAATTTTAATTCACAATCTAATTCAACTCCTATCTATGTGAAACTCGAATTTAACAGTGGCTTTGTCAAAATGTCAGCATCTTGCTCCTCCGTGGGAATGTACTCCAACAACATAATCTGCCTCAATACACAATCTTGAAGATGATGATATCGGATATCAATATGCTTGGACCGATCATGAAAAACTAGATTTTCATAGAGTTTGATACAAATTTGATTATCGCAGTAAATCACAGTTGGATCCATCTGCTGACCAAACAAACCAACCATAATCTTCCTCATCCAGATGGCCTCACATGTTGCCTGACTTGCAGCCATGTACTCTGCCTCTGTCGAACTGAGTGCAATCGATCTTTGTTTCCTATTGTACCAAAAAAGTGCTACTAACCCAATACTGAAGATCCCTCTTAATGTGTTCTTCCTGTCAAATGGACTCCCTACCCAATCTGCATCGGTGAAGCCTTGAAGCTTCACTCCCTCTGTCCGTCTGTACCACAATCCATACTGAGTAGTGCCCTTGAGGTATCTCAACACATGCTTTTCCACCTTCCAATACAACTTGGTAGGCCTAACCATCACTTGACTAAGTTGGTTAACTGCATAGCACATATCTGGTCATGTGTTCACCAAATACATGAGTGAACCCACAAGCTGCTTGTAAATAGTAGCTTCCACTACTTCCCCTGAAGTAGCATCCTCCTTCCTCCAATTACCTGCTAGAGGAGTCTCCATGGGTTTGTTGCTCTCCATGCGGAACCTCCTGAGTATCTCATTGGCATACTTTCCCTAAGACACAAACAATTCCCCATCACCCTGCCATACTTCCATGCCCAGAAAGTAATGCATGAGCCCCATGTCCTTCATCTCAAACTCTCTTGCAAGATCCTCCTTGCAAGACTTGATCAGTTGATCATCACCTGTCAAAATCAAATCGTCGACATATAACACAATGATCAACAATTTACCTTCCACCACTATGTGGTACAGGTTCGCATCCGCTTCACTCTTAGTGAAGCCAAACCCGGTGAAGTAGCTATTGATCCTGGTGTGCCAAGCATGAGGTGCATGCTTCAGCCCATTTAACGCCCTCTTGAGCCAACACACACGTGACTCACGGTCGAAGGTCTCAAAACCTTCAGGCTGCTCTATGTACACCTCTTCCTCAATCGTGCCATTAAGGAAGGTTGTCTTTACATCCATCTAATGTATCTTCCAACCCATCTGCGCTGATAGTGACAATATAGATATGATCGATGAGTACCTTGCAATAGGAGCAAAGGTCTCATCATAGTCAATCTCCTCTACCTATGAAAAGCCACAGGCCACAAACCTAGCCTTATGCTTCTCCACACTACCATCTGCAGCTTGATTTACCTTGTAAATTCATCAAGAGCTCACCACTGACTTGTCCTTCAGTCTTGGGACCACATCCCAAACACTGTTACGAACTATGGAGTCATACTCCTCCACCATGGCATCAACCCAAACCGGCTATTGCATTGCTTCCTCAAAGGAAGATGGCTCTGTCTCAACACATCTGCTCATAAGAGCCATGTATCCAATGTACCTCTCAGGTGACCTCCTTTGCCTACACTGAGATGTGGGTGCTACCACATTCTCCTGTGCATCATGCAATAACCTATCAACATTTCTGGTGTGCTTTCTCCCATCTCTAGAAGACTCTAAGTGGATGTCTCCTATCTCGGATCCTCTGCATGTGGCTGCTCCACATCAATTTGAGGTTCCTCAACCTTAGGAGCTAAAATATCCTTAACTGCATGTAGCTCAAACTCCCTCTAAAGGGAAACTCGCATGGCCTTCTCCTCATCGATTCTGACATCCTCGCAAACCACTGTCATCCTACTGGTTGACAAGTACACCCGATAGTTGTGAGGTGTATCAGTGTACCCCACAAATATCCCCAACTCTGCTATCGGCTCAAGCTTCTTCTGTGCATCTCTAGTCACATGGCAATATATCGATGACCCAAAAATCCTGAAGTGACCAACATCTGGTCTCTTACTGGAATAAGCCTCCTTTGGTGTCTTCATCCCAAGTATCTAATGTGAGCTAGGGTTCTGCAAATAAATCGTTGTGTTTCATGCCTCAGCCCACAAGTGTAGTGGTAGGCCCTGATCATGCAACATCGCCCGTGCTGCCCCTACAATGCTTCTGTTCTTCCTCTCGGCCACCCCATTATGTTGTGGGTTATGGGGTGTTGTCAACTCCCGTTTAATCCCTTCTGCTGCACATAAGTTCTTAAACACATTTGAGACATAATCACCAACATTATCACTCCTCAGAGCTTTAACATTCTTGCCAGACACTTTCTTGACCAATGCTTTAAGTTCACAAAACTTTGTGAAAATTTGATCCTTCTTCTGCATAAAAATATCCAACATTTATGATAAAAGATGTCAACAAATATAACATAATACCTATGTTTTGCCTTGGATGCTATCAAGAATCATCCACACACATCTGAATGGACTTGCTCTAGAATCGCCTCTGCTCGACTGTCTCTATCGTGAAATGAATCCTTGGTGTATTTTCTCAAAGTACACCCCTTGTGTGTATCAACTCGCTCTAGCGTACCTTTGGGAAGACTAGTAGAGATATGCTACATGATTTTCAAAGCCTCATGATGCAAGTGGCCCAATCGCCTATTCCACAACTCGCCAACGTCTCGACTCTGCACCTTCTGTACTTTCATGCTCAAAGCAACCCAATCCTCTACCTCCAACTTATAAAGATTCTTAACTTGAATCCTATCTTCTTTACTTGACCCGTGGCTATGTGTCGAAGGAACGCCTTTCCTTTCGAGAAGATCACATCATAGCCTCTATCCTCAAGCATGGCAACTGATACTAAGTTCTTCTTCAACCCGAGCACATACATAACATCTCTTAAGGTGAGAGGAGCAACTTGCTCCCTTCGAAAAGTAATCGTGCCCAATCTAGTAGCATTATACCTCCCAGTGTCACCCATCTCGATATGCATCTGGAGATCCTTCTCCTCCATGTCACTGAACAACTCCTTGTCACTAGTCATGTGGAATGAAGCTCCACTGTTAAGATACCATACACTACCCATCATTGATGACACCGTGCATACAATGAGAGTAAAGTCCAATTCAAATTGAGAGGCCAAAGCCTCACCCACCGCTCCTCTTGAGGACTTCTTCTTAGACTTCTTGAGCGAACAATTTGTAGAAAAATGGCCCAGCTCGTGACAATGAAAGCACTTAACTTTCTTCATGTCTTTCTTCTTACCTCCATGGCAAGAATTTGATTTGGAATGGGACGCCTTCCCTTTCCCTTTCCTTGCCTTACTTGCTAAGGCACAATTTTCCTCATCATCAGTCTTTGATGAGAAACCATCTCTGGTGTTCCTTTTGATCTCCTCCTGCACAAAATATGATCACAATTGTTACCAATATGGTAGCTTCTCCCTCCCATTGACAGAGTCTTGATAGCTATTCCAACGCTTGGGAATGCCTAAAAGAGCTAGGCTTACCATATCATCCTAAGAAATGGTTATTCCAACACTTTCAAGCTCATCACGACAGTGAGTGCACTTGGTCAAGTATTTTGGAATGGTCTCGCCTTTCTCCATCTTGATTTTTCGAAGTTTGTCTTTCAATTCCAACTTCTTATGGTCACTGTTGTTCTGGAATAGGTCCATCAATGCTTTCCACATAGCATACAGAGTTTCCTTCCCATGGAGACTCAAGACAATGTGGTATCAAACTCCCTCACATATTATTCACCTCACCTTCGCCACACACTTCTTCCATTCAGCCAGATTTCATGCGTATTATGTTGTTGGCTTAGGAGTGTCTTGATCAACGAATTCCTTGAGGCCATTATCCTCCAACACAACCTCCATCCTATCCTTCTAGGCTATATAATTCGATCTGCCTTCCAAGGCATACTCGAGCCTCAAACCGTAGAAAGCCATTTTCCGATCTTTAAGTATGTATTGCAAATTCAAATTTCACCTGTAACCCAAAACTCGAAACTTCGAAATTTCCTCTAGTATAATGTCTTTAGCTCTGATACCATGTAGATTTTCCTGTAGATTCACATCTCATGTAAGGTACTAAAACACAAGACAAGAGTCTACTCTACTCTTTTAAACAACGGAAACCAATGATCGATGAAAACAATAATTGACAAGAGGAAGATAATCAAAGACACATAACACAATTGTTTCTCTGCGGAGAGACACTATTCAAAACCCCGACTATTTATTGCATTAATAAAAAATCTGAGTGACAATACAAAGCTTGCTCTCACAAGAACAATTCCTGCACAAGTATATCAAATCTCCACCTCACATGCCTGCACTGACCAACACTTAGCCAATTTCTACTGCTTGTTGAGCCCCTATTTCCTTGCGCAATTCCTGAGAGGAATAACCCATATTTAATTGGGAATTCCTTCTTCCATAATTGCGTAATCCAAATCTAGCTCCTCTTTTGATTGCATGCATGATCTGTACAACTCAGATCATTCTACAATTGATAGCACACTATCCCTGCACTCTAGTCTCAACTAGGTCTTTCTCTGAATTGACATGCATGAGTTTTTCATGAGGTAATCTTTAGTTTTTGGGAGTAGCACCGAGGATGCACCAATGCACCAACTCACTACTAGACCTCTACTAGTTCCACAAGCTGTTAGAACTAGTTTAACTTTCTATAACTCAGTCAAACTGAGTTATCTAATTACAACTCAAATAAACTCATCCTGGACCCCTAAAATTTAGGGAGAACATATACGTGACTATAGAAAGACTTCCAACTCGAAATTCCTAAGATAATTAAGTCAATTAAACTTAATTAACTATATACAAGTTGCTATGAGAATAGAATTTGATTTTAATTCACAGTTTAATTCAAGGAAAAAATAAATTGGAATTTCTTGTTTCCATTTCTCAACATATTGAAGTTAGAAAAGGTTGGGAGATATTTATATAAACCCAAATATGAGCATATCCTGTATACCTCCCTCTCTTAGTAGCCTCTGATACCTTGACAGAGCTGCATTGCCTATGCCTTCAAGGGTTTCCTCCTCCCAATATTCCTTTGGAAGAAAAGAGTCAAACCCATATTGGGGCAACAAGGAAATCTTCCTTCTCCAAATTATATCGCTCCTTCCAAAATTGCATGAAGTGCCTTGTATTATTAAAAAAATATGGCCTTCCTTCAAAAACTCTTGACTTATCTTCCAAGCTGAAGAAAAACACTGTGAAGAATGGTTTTTACCCTAGCTCCAGTTCTATTTGACCCTAGAGGTTCTATTTATTTTGGATCCACCCAACCAAATTTTTTTAAGAGGGCCATAATTTGATGAACTTGAGATCATAGCATGATCCTGCATATATTGGATATATTCTTTGATCTTGTTGGATTCAACCTTCGATTTTGGATCTTGCACCACTTTTGGAAGACAATGCCTTAGATTTCTAGCTTGCTAAGATGCACCCAACGAAGGTTTCTTTGAGAAACCAAAAGCGTCACTTCATCCAACTGCTTTATGAAAATGATATCGAAAATTAGGAGATTGAAAGGAAATACCAGTAAATCCAAAAACTTTATGAGTTCCCAAAACAATCTGACTAAAGGAGGGGGCATAGACCCCTCTTGTGGAGTTGATTATGAATGATTGTAGAATAAACTAAAAAAAATTCGCGACTCTTTCATCCCAAACCAAAAATCATGTAATTTCAATAATATATGAACTAATTTAAAATTGATTTAATTATTAAAATATAAGCAAATCAAATTAATATCACATATAATATTAATTTTTGTATTCTTAGAAGTTTTATATTATTGTTTAGATACCCATTAAAAACTTAAAAAAAATTAAAGTATAAACTGGTTATGGCTTTTCTATTAATCCAATATGATTTGAAAGCCATAACCTTTACAACAAAATCTTCATCTTCTAAGTTCATAAATGTCTAAAAAAGACAAGATCTTTTAACTTTTTGGCTATATACAACTCTTATAATATGGCTTAACTTATATAGCCTTCAAAACACTCCCAAGATAACTATATATTTGCATAGAATATGTTAAAACTGGAAAAGAAACTATCCTTCAATATTCACCCCAAGAACAAGATTGCCTTCAATTCCATTGTTTTCAATTCCTGGCTGAGAAGGGCAAGAAGCCAATTCCATTTTTACCTCCTTAGCTACCATCTCCTGCTGATCTGATGCCATACCCTGCTGCCCATCGAATTCTTCAAGCACTTCCATGTTCACCCTAATTGTCGTTGAATCAAACAAGGATGCGATTATTTCTAGCTTGAGATTTAATCTTTCAACTAATACTTGCAATATTTACATTTTGGTCTGCAACAGATCAATTCTCTGGTTCATAAGCATAAAATGAGCTTGGGACTTTGCCAACACCATTTCCCCTTGCTCGGAGAGCAGGGTCATAATGAAATCCATGGATGCGGTCATTTGAGCCAATTGATTAGTAATTTCACTTTTTCCCGAGTGTAAGCTTCTGTGATTCATATTGTTAATGGTTTTTGTTTGTTTTTTTTGTTTTTTTTTCCCTGATAAATTGCATTGATGATTTTTAGGTCAACGCATTTTGAACCACAAAATGTGGTTCATCATCAAGACTAAGATGGAAAACTTGATATAAGAATGTAAATAAATAATGCAAAGATGCAACAGTTAAATTCTAATGGATCTATATATATATATATATATAGCGTAGTCTAACTTATAGACGATTTTTTCACTAGAATGTGACAAAACAATTTCAAGAGAGAATGTGATTTTTTGTTGTTTAAAATGCTTTTTTGAATGCATAAATGGATTCAACACTCTAAAAAACTCCTTGGGGCACTCAAATTCTATAGAGTAAACAACATAAACTCACTTGTTTTAAATCTCTGCTAGATTTTGGTTAAAATTAACGAGAAAAAATGTCGTGAAAAATGTGATTTCGTCTATAAATTAGACTATGCCTTTATATATATATATATATACACACATTCCTATAATCCTTGTTTTTACTCCTATTTAATTCATATATTTATATTTATTAATGCATTCATCCTTAAATATATTTTTACTTACTATTGGTACATAATTCTTATATTTATTAATATATTGATTAAAAAACTTTTTTTTTTGTTATTTTGGTATTTTTTAATCAATTTTTTATTCCTTTACACACACACACACACACACACACACACATATATATATATATATATTTATTTATTTTCCCCTTGGAAAAATCGTAATTTTCATTAAGTAAGGAAAATTACATGTTGTAAATGCATGATGCATATGCTATAAGAGAGGTGCTGCCTGTCCAAAAATAAAGTTCAGGTATGTAACTGTTCAAAAAATTGATACCTTATGTCCACGTAGGGAGGCATCAATGTCATGTAATATACTGCATAATAATTTACCAGATAAGTAGTCCAGCACCTGGATAGTGCTGAGCATTTAAAGAGAAAACATGTATATTTACAGATGGAGTAATGATTGACGACAAAAAAAACCTATGAAAATGTCATGGCTGCCATTGAGCTGGTGCTATATAGCTATGTCCATATACGGCCGATGGAAGTATTGGTAATGAGCGCCTTCCCTCTGTTCTTCAATTAACCAAGTGTCGGGAGGCCTGTCCACAGCCTCTTTGGATAGTCTGTCAGCAGCTGTGTTCTGTTCCCTGTAGATATGATGGCGTGTAAAAGAGTAAAAAAAAGAGATAAGTCCCTGAGTCTCATCCAAAATATGTCTCAATGAAAAAGCGGAGCATCTAGTAGTTTTGTTTAACCAGTCACATACAACTTTAGAGTCCCCAAATAATTGTAGATCTCTGTAGTGTTTATCCAAGCCAATTGAACAATAAATTTTGCGGTGGTTAATTTAGCAAAGTTATTTGTTCCCCGCCCTAATCCCATTTGAATGTTGTATTGGTGGGAAACAGATATATGAAGAATGGCGCCCCCGCCACATCCTCCCTCCTAGGCGGAGCCGTCAAAATAGGCCCAAGGAATCCGATGATTAATAGTCTCTGGTGCAATAATACAGGATTTGGGGAGTTCGGTGTCATCCAGAAGGAGGGCAAAATCAGACAAAACATGAGCAGCAATGGAGGGCCAGTGTGGGGCGATGTTTTGAAAAATGAGTCTGTTCCTTGCGATCCAGAGAGCCCAACAAGCGAGGAGTGGTAGGTTCCTAAGCTTGGTCAGGATAATGTTAGTCCACCAATCAGACCATGCTTATGTGATAGATGCTGGATTTCAGAGATCTGTGGTTTGAGCTTTTTGAATTTTTGAATTTTTGTCTGGAGAATCCACAGTAATAGAATTTTTACACCAACCTTTCGAATCCCAAATGGGATCCATCATCAGGGAAAGAGAAAGATGATGATGGATCCCATTTGGGATTCGAAACGTTGGTGTAAAAATTCTATTACTGTGATAGATGCTCTCGTCCACCTGCATTGTGGTGCCACCAATATTAAAATAGATTGCCATAGTTCTTGTGCAGTTATGCACTCTATAAAAAGATGAGGGACCAATTCATTGCAGCATTTACAGAGACAACACCAATATGGACCATATTGAGAACGCTTGAGGAGGTTGTCTCTTGTGGGGATTTTGTTTTTTAAAATTGTCCACATAAGGAGTCTACATCTGGGAGGTGCTTTTAGTTTCCAAAGATTCTTCCACCATGACTCAATGTCTAGAGGTCTGCGAGATTCAGCCAAAACAAGGTAGCCTTCCTTTGGTGAGTATCTCCCGGTCTTCGAAAGAGCCCAGATTACCTCATCTTCACCCTCACTTATTTGGATGTGTGCTTCTATAAGGGCCTCGATATAATCATTCCAGGTCTGATTCCACTGATGTGGGATATTCAGACAGTGAGCCAATTTCCATGCTTGTTGAAATAAAGTGGTATACTCAGAGTTTGCAATGTGACTAATGTGAGTGATATTCGCTGCATTGAGGTGGCTTGTGAGTTCTATTGGCAGCCTGTGAGCATTGCCACAACCAATCCATGGATCCAGCCCAATCCTCACGACCGATCCATATAGTATTTTCCAAGTAATACCTGCTTTGATGGAGTCCATAGACTTGATGACAACCTTCCATATTATTGAGATCCCTGTGGAGAGCCTTTGAGGCAGTCTTAGCCAGTCCATCACTTGTAGTGGGGCAATATATTTGGAGACAACCACCTTTGTCCAAAGACTGTTAGTTGTAATGAGTTGCCAACCAAGTTTTGCTGCCAGTGCTAAGAAGAAATTCTTCAGTTTCTTGATGCCCCAGTCACCCCATTATTTTGGCAGGTTTAGAGCATCCCACTTGACCCATGCAAAGATTTTCCCCATTTGACTACCCTTCCAAAGGAATCTGTAGCATAAGGCTTGTATCCTAGAGAGAATTCCCCTGGGAATCCATGCCAGGGTCATCCAATAGACCGGGGTGGCCTCCAGTACACTTTTAATAAGAATAAGCCTGCCTGCCCTAGATAGATATTTATGATACTAGATGTTGAGTCGCTTTTCCAACTTTGCAATAAGCCAGGTCCAGTCTGCTATTTTGTAACCCAGGGGCTTCAGCTTGTATCCCAAATATTTGAGACCCTCCTCCAGACCCAGATGGGAGAACTGAAATCTTTGAAGAGCATAATGGATTTCGTGCTGGGAGCATCCTGCCGCTGTTAGAGTAGACTTGGTGCAGTTAATAGTCATTCCAGTGGCTGATTTGAATAGAGAGAAGGTATTCTTCATATTTGTCAGGTCCCCAATGCCTCCATTGAGAAATATCAAGACATCGTCCACAAATAACAGATGAGTCAAGATGCAGTCATCTGTGATTTTTATGCCTTGCAATCTACCCCTTCTGAATTCTTCTTTGACTATTCTGTTGAGCCCTTCCATAATGAGGAGAAAAAGTAATGGTGACAGAGGGCATCCTTGGCATAGGCCTCTTTCAGAATGAAAGAAGGGAGATGCGCTTCCGTTAACCAGAACACTGAATGGTATGTTAGTGATACAACTCATAATCCATTTAATGAAAGCAAAAGGAAACCCCAGGTGGGTTAACAACATTCTTAAGTACAACCAACAAACCCTGTCAAAAGCCTTAAAGAGATCTACCTTAAGAATCATACCTTTGATTTTCTTGACATGCAAAGAGTGCAAAACCTCCTGAGTTGTTCCCACGGCTTCATGAATCTGGCGATCTTGTAGGAAGGCAAATTGCTTCGGAGATATGTGTTTGGATAAGATAGGTCTCAGTCCGTTGGCTATAATTTTGGCCATGATCTTATAAATGCAGTTGCACAATGAAATCGGTCTATAGTCATCAAAGGTGGTCAACTTATCGGTCTTGGGGATGAGCGCAATGAAGGTTGAGGTGAAAGGAGCATGCATTCTGCTGTTAAGTCTGGAGTCCTCAATGACTTTGAGGAGGTCTGCGCTGAGAATCTCAAAGAAAGCTAGATAGAACTCTATCGACCAACCATCTGGCCCAGGGCTCTTATCTTTCTTAAAGCATTTGAGAGTGGCTTCCAGTTCCCCTAGAGAGACTTCCATAGTCAGATCCCTGGCATCCTCCTATTCCACAAAGCATGGAAAAAGCTGAGCCACTTGAATTATTTCAGCAAGGTTGACATCAGGGGGGGCTCTGTAAATCTTTTTGAAATGAGAGGATGCCAATGAAGCCAGCTGGGGGAAAGTGTTTACAGTTTGGCCTCGTTCATCCGAGAGCTGCCAGATGGAATTTATTGCTTTCCTCCCATTTGCATATTTGTGATAAAATTTAGTGTTATCGTCACCCTCTTGTAGCCAGATCGCCCTACTCCTCAATCTCCAAGCTTCTTCTTGGTCCTTTAAGATTTTCCCTCTAGCTGCATAGCAAGATGTGATTCTTTCCTTGTGTTCGATGGAGCTATATATCCCCCCTTGATCATTTTCAAATTCTGCTATTTCACTTTCTGCCTTCCTCAGGGTTTGATCATCCTTGACCCTCTTGTTGTGTGCCCATATTTTAGAAAGCCTCTTCAGCTCGGTGAGATTGTGAGCAAAACCTTTAACTATGTTTCCTCCAGCATCTGGGGGATTTCCCTTCCAAAAATTTGTGACCATGCGTATATAGGAAGCATCTTTTAACCATGCAGAGTAGAATTTAAATGGACCCTTAGGCTTCCCCTGCCCACCACAGATTTCCATATATATAGGGAAATGATCAGAGATGCCTCCCGATCCCACCCATTGTCTATGATTAAGGCCATGGTCAAGCAGTCTTTCCTTGATCAGGAATCGATCAAGTCTGCAAGCTAGACTGTCATCCCCAATCCTATTATTCCTCCAGGTGGGTTGCAGCTTTGCAGAGGGGATATCTATCAAGTTGTGTGAATCCAAAGCATTCTAAAAATAATCAGATAGGGGGTCTCTCTGTGCTCGGTGTCCCCATGATTCAGAATGGCCTAAGGAGAAATTTAAATCACCTCCCATGATAAGGTATTCCTTTTGAAGAAGCTCAGAGCTCAAGAGATGATCCCATAATTCAGGCCGATGGTGGCAAGGCCCATAAACATTGTAAAATCGAATCTCCAATCCCAGGTCAGTTATGAATAAATCCACCCCAATATGCCCAGATCCACCCCAACAGTTGTGGAGAATAATGGTGCGCGGATTGAAGCCTAAGGCGATTCCACCAGATCTTCCATTGGCATCAAGGCCAAGAAATTTCCATCCGGGGAGCATCGATTCTAGTAGGTGAGAGATGGCTTCAGTTGTTCCTAGAGTTTCCTGTAAAAAAATGACATCTACCGGTTCTGCAGCTATCATTCTTCGAAGTGCTAGTTTTTTATCGGGCCTAGCGAGCCCTCTGCAATTGAAGGAGACTATCTTCATGGGGGGGGATCCTTCAGGGGGGTCCATGCTCTAAGTGCCCCATGAATGGTTGCTTGTTTTCCAGAAGCAATCTCATCTCCAGCCAGGCTCTGTGCTTTGGAGAGAGACGAGGGTCGACCACGAGGAAGTTTAGGGGGGAAGGGGGAAGTAATCAGATCTAATCCAATGTGGTCTAGGGCCTGTCTTTTTGCCTTGGATCGGGTCTGATATCGCGGGGAGGGAGGCCCCGACTCGGGTGCAAGAGAGATTAGGGGAGGGGGATCCGGGAGCGAAGGGGGAATGGTAGAGAAAGTAGATGAGGGGGGATCAAGGGAGCAGGCCAAAGAGGTAGGGGGTAGAGAGAGTCCTACCAAGCCATGAATAATGCCAGAAGTAGAAGAAACATTACCATTTGCATTAGAGAGCAGATGAGAAAAAATTGCGGAGGGAGAGTTCTTACTCGAAGCATCCGTAGTCCCGGCAGCCGCCCTAGCCCTTGTGAGAGGAGGAGAGGGTGGCCGAAGAGGTGGTCTACCTTGCTTCTTTGGGTCGCTTGCGTGGGGGTCTTCTTTACAGAAGTCGACTCTTTTTGTACCTCTGAGTCTGCTCCAGGGGGCTGTTCCCCCGGCTTCAGTGGTGACTTTGGTGGGATCGCCCTTCCAGAATCCCCTGTGCGAGCCTTGCCATTAGGAGGGCAATCCCAAAATAGGTGCCCTACCTTATGGCATCTTCTGCATCTGAAGGGAACTCCTTCATAATCCAATGTCTGTCATCGAGAGAAATTCCTCCATTGAATAGTGATGAACTCCTGTAATCCGTCAGTGGTATCCAAATGTACAAGGACCCTGGTGTAGGCCATCTTCCCTGTAGTGAGGTAGGATTTGTCATGTTCTAAATAAGTGCCAAGTGCATTCCCAATACGTCTGAAGACATCCTCAGACCAGAACTGTAATGGTAACCCGGGAAGATGGACCCAGAGGGGGCCAGCTTCAAGCCGCTCTTGTTCAGGATCAAACAGGGGAGTCCATCTGTGAAGGAGCACCGACGCCTGTTCTATGTGCCAGACGGTTGAGAGCACCCAATTTGTGTGTTTGACCCTGGCAAAGCGTAGGGAAAACCATCCCTTGACAAAAGTTTGGACGAATGGAGGTTCAGCCAGGTGATGACCCCATACCTCAGATGCCCATTGCTTCAGTCTTGCCACAGTATAGTTGCGTCCCCTGACACGGCCCACCAAAACCCTATCTGTTGTGTCCATGGAATTGCACAATTGAGTGTCCTCGGTTAGCTTAAGGAAAACCTCACAGGCCTTAGGTTTCAAACACCTCTTCTTCTTCTTCTTCTTTTTTTTTCATGGCTTGATCCAATCATCAGATGAGGGTTGCTGAGAGTCAGTCGAAGGGGGGGGGGGAGTCCCAGGGATAGTAGAGTCAGGGTTAGGCGCCGCGGTGAAGACTCTAGATAAAGGAGGAATTCCTGTGAGGTTGCCGGACGAGGGAGCAGGAAAAGGCAACGAGAGTTGATAGGCAGCACCTTGAGTCATAGGATTGTGGGATTGAGCATTTGAGGGGGCACAAGAGCTAGCCGAGGGAGGGAAAGGGGTGAGGCTCGCTAGTAGGGTTTCATTGCTAGGGTTCAGAGGATGATCCACAAACTGGAGAGTAGCGGGTGACAAAGGCTGATCCGTGAGGTCAGGCAGGGTGGGGCTGATCTCCTGGAGGGTAATAACTGAACTCTTGGATCCCGAGATTGATGGCAGCGCTTCGACGACCTCAAAGAGTTCACAGTCAAAGGAGAAGACGCCTGCCGGGGATGAATGAGGATGTGTCCAAATAAAGATTCCCTCCAAAGGGTCCGCTGAATAATCAACTATGTCCTCCATAACTGTCACTAAAAAACCGCGCCAGTTGCCTTCAAAGTGTTGGGGAGCTCGTCGCTAAATAACCCGGAATAATAATGAAACAGTGAGGGGTAGGGGAGGCTGAAACGACTGAGAGGAGGTGTTAACTGCGACCGTTTGTCGGCAACGCAGAAAGGTAAAAACAGAGGCATATGGGTAGGTAAGAGCGGCAAGGTACCGTAATGCTAGTTGTAAATGTGCTTTAGGGACATGCAGAAAACCCTAAACCGCGACGGATCCCATACCGAAACCCCCGAATCCATCTTTTCCTCTCTCTCTATATATATATACAGGTTAATTTATTTACTTTTGGTTCTTTTTCCTTAAATTCAATTTTTTATTTTTATTTTTGCTTTTAATACCATCTCTTAATTAATTCTTTATTTTTTAATATCTTTAATATTTTGTATATTCTTTGACATTTCTTTGATTAAAAATGATTTTAATTTTAAGTGGAAATATTATTAAATTATTTGTTTTATATCTATTAGAATTTAACCGTTGCATCTCTGCATTATTTATTTACATTCTTAGATCAAACTTTCCATCTTAGTCTTGATGATGAACCACATTTTGTGGTTCAAAATCTATAGACTTGAAAATCATCAATGTAATTTATCTGAAAAAGGATTTTCAATTTCACTTTTCTTGACACTGGAATGACGCTCTATTTGAACATCTACACCTCTGACCTTCCTAGCTCCAGGATAAGAAATAACCCATACTTGTATTCCGGGAGAAGAAATGCCGCATGACCTCATCTTATAACCATGCAAGCGAACCCCCCCAACCCAAATGATAATCATTCCCCTGCAATCATCAGACAGAGCGTTCCATCACTAATTTAATACCTCTGTAACTTGCAATCAACTCCATTAAAGCTAAGTTACACAAGCGTGTATGTTGCATCTCGAGTATGAGAATATCATCACTCTGAGGCCACCCAAATTTATTAACGGATTGAACCAACATCCACCTGTTCAATTCCATGACAACGATAGCAAGGAGAATACAAGCGTTGTCGCATTTCAAGCCTTCAGCTGAGTGGAGGGTTTGCCAAAGCATGAAAGAAATAACTAACATAATCGTCAATCCAAGACGAAGTTTGACATTAGGACGATGGACAACCCACCCTTCCAATATTTCATTAATTCTATTTAATACCCCGATGATTTGAATTGAAATTGGGATTATCATGATGTGTTTTTTATGACTATGTTGCTTTCATTCTGAACCATACTCCTTGTTCTAGGGAGACACTCCAGTTTGCCAATGAGTCTGCCATCGAGTTTATATGCCTTTTAATGTGAAATAATTCTACATTCTCAAACTTTGCAATTTGCAAGCTTATTTTATGTAGAATGGATTGAATTTGTGCAGTATTCTCTTTGAGCTTACATAGTTGTTGAAAAACTATCATCGAATTTCCAAAGACCATTAATTTTGCCAATTTTTATGTGCTATTGCCAAGTCTAATCCTTGCCACAAGGCAAATAATTTGACCTGGTTATTAGATGAGATCCCCAAACCCCAAGCATATTGAATCTCTTTTGCTTCATCAGGGCAAAAAATAACCCTTCGCGCCTCCCTAAAAATATAAAAAATAATATTACAAATAATACAAAATTGTATATTTTTATAAAATTGATTTTGTTAATATAAAAAAATTGCACTGAGAGGCACTCTCCATGCCAATATGGTAGAGACTTGGTCAAATTAAATAAATAACAAAAATAATTAATAATTATAATTATAATTAATAATTAAATAAGCCTACATCCATCTTATCTCTAGATATACTAAGTACCTAGAGGGGTCAAATCTCTTGAGATGCAAACCTTTTTTAGAGTGAAAAGAGATTTGATCCCTCTCACCTTGTGGTAGATCCAGAGTTAAAATGGATCTAAGTTGTCGAATTGAGGCTTCTGTGATCCATATCAATTTATGAGAGATTCTTTAGCGTAAATCACATAGAATATCATTTGTCTATTCTTGACAAATGATATTCTATGTGATTTACGCTGAAGAATCTCTCATAAAATGGATCTAAGTTGGTATAATCAACAATAAATGTGATTGCTCTGATAGATGCTTTCCAACCTAGTATAGTAGATATGTCATAATGTCTTGTTTAACATTTTGACTCCGTAAAAATAAATAAAAACAATAAAAATAAAAAAAATAAATAATTATAATTATCAATAAAACATTTTTGACTTTGTAAAATTTCATATAACTAAAAACAAAACTAAAATTAAAAATAAAATAAATAATAATAATTATAATTATAATTAATAATTGAACCAACTTGAATTTATCCTAAACTATTTACCAAACAAGATTAGATATCTTAAAATGCAAAAAGAAAAGAGATCTAAAACTTGATAACTCTAAAATTAAAATGAATCCAGACTTTTTATAATTTTTGTTTTCATCATTTCTCAACTTACAAAGTCACAATAATTTTGATATTTCATTTCATTTCAAACCTATTCAATTATATATATATATTATTGTCCTATTCAATTATATATATATATTATAATTTTTTGGCAAAAAAAACAATGATTTTTTTAATAATTAAGAAGAAATAACAATTATACAATATCACATGATTAATGTGATAAAAGTTAATCACCTTCTCATTATATATTATAACTTAAAAGGATTTAAAAGAATTCTATCTGTCAATTGTTAAATTTGAAAATTCCCCTAAACTGCAGCTTGCTTTTGAGATTCTCAACTGATCAATCTTTCCATATTTGATTTCATTGAGCGAGGTCTTGTAGTTTTCCCCATTCTCAGGTTTAATCGCCTTCTACGAAAGCTTAGTTTTAAATCCCTGTAAACAATGCTTTCTTTTCGTACTTTTTTTGAATTTCCGTCGACGGTATGAAATTAATTTAAATTGGAACAAATACTCTCGCGATAAATTAAACGCAAAAAATGCTATTTAGTTTTCAACAATAGTCTAATACAAGCCCCTTCAGCCTTTCATCTTCCCGTTAGTTGATGGGTTACATATGTAGTGTTATGGCTATTTGAGCTCCATAGTGGCAGGAACAGAGCAGCACCGGCCCGGTCCATCAGTGCCAGGTACCCTGAATGACTTTCTTGATCTTCTTTTGCCTTTCGTCTTCTGTCGTTAGCGATGAACGCAAAGCGGCAATCAGATTGTATGAATTTATTCAGCATGGTCAGATACTATTCTGTAACACAATTTGCTGTGTTAGAGTGCTTTCGCAGGGTTAGTTTTGTTAGTTCAAAATTTTGCCTAGTATGGCAGCCGAGGTTGTTTTTGCATTGTAATTTAATTTTTTGACTAAATATAGTAACCAATTATGGAAACCTGCCCCCAGATGTTCAAATTAGGTTTTATTCAACGACATATATCAAATGATTAAATGAACTACAAACTATACTTCGGTATCCAGCAATCAATTTAAAGCGGCAAGCAAATGCTTTAATTTACTGAACATGATTGGCTGTTTCCCTCTGTAATACAATTCATTGCGTTACAATGATCTCTCAGGGTTAGTTACGTTAGTTTAAATCTCTGTATATTATGGCAGTTGAGGTAGCTTTTTCATTATTATTTAATTTCATGATTAAACATAATAAGCAACTATGGAACCCGGTCCCCCTGATGTTCAAATTAGGTTTTATTTTATCGAGATACATTAAATGATTGAATAAACTATACTTAGCTTTAAGGCCATGTCGGATCTTTATCGTTAAATGCCTTCTTTAGCCGCGGATTGTTTCTGTATATTGGAACTCTTGTGTATTTACTTCAATCATGAAATGACTTTATGTGCGTGGGTTCATCGTCTACGTGGAAACATGTTTTCATTGCGATGCCTATTTGGCTGCTGGTTATACTAAGCATGTTTACGATGTACGGGCCGAAAGTTTCGACCGGGAAAGATCACTAACAGTGTTTAGGAAACATTGGCTGCACCAAAACTTTGTCAAGTGGGAAGCCGGCTTTGGGGTGTAAGTTTCCTGGTTGATGTCGTAGCATCCTCCCTTATTCCAGTACTAACATAGCTGGCAGTTCTGATGTCATGCCTTGTGGGCTCTCCTTGTCTTAATAACATAATTATGTTATGGGATTTCATTCCATATTAGTAATTACTCTATTCCACTTTCATATAGGTTTTTGGAATTAATCTCTAAATTAGGATTTGCTTTGTAGAATGTGCCACCGTTGTTGTTTTGAGCCCTTTGCAACCTGGATGAAACAAATAGGATTTTTCCAGATACTCTGTCCTTAAATATTCCATAAATGTGACAAGAATGAAACAAGATATAGATCGGGGGATTCTTCTGGATTAGGCACCTTGACGGTGGAGTCTTCTGTTTGACAGGGGCAGGTTTTGTGGAAGAGGAAGAGACTTATAGCCATAGTCACAACTTCCTAACATATGAGATCGATACAGAAAAAGGGACTAAATCAGACATATTAAGAAAAATTTATAATAATTACACACCTGGTTTTAAATTTTCTCATACAGGCATATGTTTACAACTTTACAACCTCATAGAGCATAATGTTGAATAGGTATTCAGCAGAACTGTTGATTGTCTTGGCTGTTTTTCGTTCCCATAGATGGTCAGACAAAAGAAGCGGGAAGAAAAGGTGCCATCGAGCAAAAGTGCTTTTTTTGGTCACTATGCTCATAGACAATGTACTGTAGCACTCAACGTATTTGTTGTCATCAACCATGCTGAGATCCTCCCTTATCATCTATCAAGTTTTCATATGAAGGATTACTCAATTGCCAATTCCAAATCTATCAATGGTGCTACTGATACCAATTTAATAGTTTGCAATTACACTGAATCAACTAAATACTGAAGCTCTTATTCAACTTGGATACAAATGTACACAATATATAATTAGAATGGCTCTACTTCGGATGATAATTCAAATAAATATAATGGGCCTCTTGATACGCATAGAGAATCATGCATACAACAGTTGGGGGAGATAATTGTTTGCTCAAATATCTATAACTTCCCAATCAATTCAAGATAAGGGGTCTCTTTATACACGGCAGTTAGGGAACATAATTGTTTGCCCATATATTCAAGACTTCTGAACTCAGACTTCATATTGATGTCTTCATAATGACTTTCTGAGTTGACTTACAACCCACTTCATTAACAAAGTACATCATCCCTATAATAATAAGACTTCCATCACCACATGTCATTGGAGAATAAATGACAAAATATCTACCCAGCTATAATTCAAACTCCGTCTATGGATGGCAATTGGAGTGTTGATGTTAAATATTCTAATACCAGCTCAAATTTATTTTCTCACAACAATTTTTATTCCCAACAATTTTATTTATTAACCAAATAAATTTTGAATTGTTGAAAAATAAATTCAGTAGTATTTTAACTTCCAGAAATTTATATGCAGCGGAAATAAAATCAGAGAGAGATCAATCACACATTACAATAGATAAACACCCACAACTATTTTCCTTCATTAATTAGGTTTCGATCCACAGAGAAATTACAAGGAAATATGCTTTGACTGGACCCTGTAACTCAGCCCCATTGGATGAATCCGGCCTAAGAAATTCGACACACTAGAAATCAGCCTTTGAAGAAATTCAGTCTGGAGAATTCGGCCCATCTCTTCACCAACAACTCGGCTCTGCACCTTCCCCTCGCACAACCTTTGTTGTTATAAGAAATTTGGTGCTAGCAAATTGGCCTCTTCGATAAATCGACTTCCTTTTCGCTTTAGCAATTCGGCCCTGCAATTTCAAGCAATTTGGCCTCCTGGAAATCTCTCGAATTAACTTGCACTCTTTCTCCTTTGTTGTTACAATTTGTTGAGCCTCTCGCTCTAGAGAAAATTGATTTCTCCAATATTGTGTCTTTACCTCTCCCTTAGGCTTATTTTATAATCTTCATTAAGCCCAAATCCCTAACCCTAATCTCCCTTCTAGAAGATCTAGGAGATCAACGGTTGAAATAATTTCTAAGTCACTTAAATATTTAAATTATTTGTCCTTAGAAATTGACTTAATAGTCCACAATAATTAATTGATTTTAATTATGTAATTTTCCTGAGTTAGACTCAATAAAGAAGACATAAATCACTTACTCCACCAAGCAAGTACCTAAAGAGGCAATAAATCATCTTCTACATGCCAAGACACCAAGCTCATGTAGAATACCTTTTGAAGCTACCACAAGCTTCAACACCCCTTCCTAGCAAGGAAGGGATTGCCCACTACCTCCAACTTTTCTCTATACTTCACAAGCTTCCCTTTCATTAGAGGCTTAGTGAGAATATCTGCGACGTGCTCCTTTGTGGAAATGTACTGCAATCTCACAACACCTCTATGAAGCTCAATGTGCTTGGACCAATCATGAAACACATGATTCTCAGAGAGCTTAATGCAACTCTGATTGTCACAGTGAATCATCGTTGGCCCCATCTCCAAATCAAATAATCTTGCAAGCATCTTGCGAAGCCATATTGCCTCACAACTTGCCATACTCGTTGCCATGTACTCTGTCTCTGTTGAACTAAGTGCCATTGATTGTTGCTTCCTTTTCTACCATGAGATCATGGTTGATCCTAAGATGAAACAACATGCAGACGTGGATTTTTTGTCCACAACACTCCCAGCGTAATCAGAATCTGTGTACCCTTGTAGCTTCACTTTAGCAACATCAACATATTCGAGTTCAAAATCCACTGTACCTCGTAGGTATCTCTATTCTCAACACATGCTTCACTGCCACCCAATGAACATGTCTCGGCTCCACCATGATTTGGCTAAGTATATTCACAACAAAACAAATATTTGACTTGGTGTTGACTAGATACATCAACGAACCCATCAGTTGCCTATACAGTGTGGGATCCACCAACTCGCATTAAGAAGTGTTGATTTTTCTTAGGATCTTCTAACTGATAATTACTTCTTATGATTTCTTACATTAATCTTTTCTTGCATTCAAATTTATCATAAAGAAATTACATAAAAGATCTCAATAGTAGAAACAAAATGCAAGTAGGATCATAAAGAAACAACCAAACAAGAGACACAAGAATTCACCTTGGGAACACCCACATGGGGGAAAAACCCAACAACCTTTTTCTTAGAGAAAACATTAAGTTCAACATAGATATATCAAGTCAAACATAAAGTCAAGCTGGCTAGAAACATAGCCCTGGTCACACCTGGTTAAACTACCCTTTAGATAACTCAAACTATCGCCCAATGAATTTGGCCTGGTTTGATATGCTAGGGCTGAATTTCGGCCTCCTACTGTTTCGAAGAATCTCGATCCTGCTGCTCTGGTATGCCCAAAAACTCTGCCTCAGATATCTAACCAAGATTTGACCTTTTCTTTGCCTCATATTCGTCCTATGCTTTGCCTAAGGTTCGCCCTATTCTCTGCCTTAGATCTGTTGAAAAATCTATAGGGCAATAGATAGGATGATTTCTCTTTTCTTGATAACTGTTTGTGATGTCTTTTTACTTTTTCTTACTTATTAGCTTCTTCACTTATTATTATGTTTGTGTCTCATCAAATAGTTACCACAACAAGAAAAACAATAGTACACAAGAACAAAGAATGTGTTAGAAAATAAAAAAGGCAGAAATATTTTCTTATGTTGATAACTACTTGTGATATTATTACGTTCTTATTAGCTTCTTTATGTTCTTCCTTTATCTTTGTTTCATCAAGCAATTACCAAAAGCAAAACACGAAGATCAATGGACACCAGATGCAGGCACTCAGCTAGGGCTAAAACCCCTTTATAGGGAAAAAAACCTGGTCAAAACTCTTCCTTCAATAGATTCAAATTGAGATGGACCAAGACCCTAGACCAAAAGACCTTCCTTCTCCACCAAGTCAGCTCTTCCTTCTGATAGATGATCTCTTCCAAAGTTACCAAGTGCCAACTTCTCAAATTCAGCTTCAACCCAGAATTTCGACCCCTAGCTTCAGAACTTCAACCCAACTTTAGGACTGCAGTTTCGATCTTAACAACTTCAGTAGCTTCAGCCTAGCAGCGTCGCAACTTCGACCTTGATGCAACTTCACATCATCAATGCAACTTCATAGCTTTGATGCGGTTTCCCAACTTCGATCTAGCTTTAGAATTTCGTTGTACAAGAGAGAGAGAGAGAGAGAGAGAGAGAGACCCAAAAACTTCGATTCCAGCTTCCTTCTTGAACTTCACACTTTTTCTGCTCCCAGTTACTGCAATTCAAACTTGTTGTAAGTGAGTGACAAATGAGGTCGAGTTGCTCCAATATATAGGCTTCTTGTGAGGTTGAATTCCCCTGTTGAGGCCGACTTGTCTTTCCATGAGGCCAATTTGGTGGAGGAGGCCTAGAAGACCTAAAATACAATAAAATAAATTTCTTCTTTGACAAATAAATCCCAAGAAGGGTTTTTTACAATATGACATGGACAAGGACACTTGACATAAACCCTAGAACCCTGCAATGGAGGCTATGACCTAAAAACAATTGACCCAAGCATGAAACCCATGCTTTAATAAGTCAATTTATTTATAATAATTTTTTCTTTCTTTCTCTTGATAAATACATTTTAAATATAATTATGAAGGCCGACACTAGTTACATTCTTCAACACTCCCTCTTAACTAGGGAGGTATTCATAATTACCTATATTTATAAAGGTACATGGAAGATCTAAAAAATGAACTACAAAGAGTTATGGCAGAGTCAGTGCCTCAGACTAGATACCTGACTAGGGTTATCTATCCGGGTGGGACTAAGATGGACTAAAGCTTTCAGCCAGTCTAGGTACTATCAAGCTTACTAACTAATCATCAACCTAGGGATCTAGGTGTGTATCCAAGGTCAGAGCTCCAAGTCCAATTCCACCCTCCCACTTCGGGATCTAGACATCAAACACACATAGGCTGGCCAAATGTCTTCCCAAGCATCCGCCATTAGATGCTTCATCTCTCCCTAATAAACTAGATATATCCATTTGTCCAAGCATGCGTCCCAAGTGTTCATCCTTCATGGAGATATTTACCTGTTCAAACACAAACCCCAATCAACAATAAACTTTCAAATATACATATAGAATTAAACTCAAACCTTCGAGGTCCTCATTCATTCAGATGCTGCTTGTATCATCAAGTTATCCATACATAATTTTGCCGGAAGCTTTCTTCTTCTTCTTTTATTTCTTCAATAGTACCAAATACATCCTCAGCAATTCTCAAGTCTTTTACACGAACATTCATCTGTAGTTCTTTTTGCTTAATTCAAAGTATTCATTGTCATAATGTGCGCTCCCTCTCAACGGGGGAGATAGACCCTTTCTTCTATCCAGTCTCCCTCTTAACTTAGGGAGATCAACAACTTCTTAGTATTGGAGAAATTTCATCTTGATTATCATCATTCATATAACTTCTTTTATCGAACATCTTCATCATCTTGAAGATTATGTACCTGCAAAACTTTAATGGCAAAGTACAACCAAATACAAAAGCATGAAGTTAACTATATCAGAATCATGTCAATATATTGCAAGCAATTAGACATTAGACATTAAACACCTAGTTAGGTTCATGATTAGCAAGAAACACATACTTCTTGCTAGGGTTATTGTCATAAACCCTTTGACTACTATATAAAGTAACTCAATCAAGAAATTTATCTAGGACCTCAATATTACTCTTAGAGATATGTTAGACTCTACTACGATTTGCTGCAAACCCTAGATTCCAGATCCATCTAAGGTTTCAACAATGTTAGACACTACTAAGGTTTGTTGCAAACCCTAGATTTTATCATCAAAACTAAATCATATTGGAAAACAATTGATAATTTATGAGCATCAATAATTAGGTCATCATACTTGCAAATACATATATGGGATTTCATGCATTAGCAATTCACACCAATATCTACACAAACATCAATACATCAGAGTTAGATGCATAACAATTTTGATCAGGCTAGAGTTTAGATGTACAACTACCTAGGGATTCATTCATAGGACCTTGATATAGATATTATACATGTTTAGTTCATAAACCCTAAATTACCAAACTTTAAAGATCTAGGGTTTCAATATATGACTTAGATATCAATAGAAAACCCTAAAGGGCTAGGATTTTTATAACAATTCCAAAACATCAAAAGAATAGTAATTCTAGATTTCATCAACAACCCTAAGTATACTAGGGTTTCAATATTAGCATTGACATACCCTTAGGTTAGGGTTTTACAATGAACCTTTTTAGGGTTCCACAAGAATGATAATATAATGAGGGTAGATTCAATCTAATGATTAATCACCCTAACAAGAATCTTTGTGATTCAAAATCCTAGACATAATGATGTCAGTAATGTAAAGCAATTTTAAAATAGAATGAACATACCTTTTTTCAAGAGAACTTTATAACGAAGTTTATAGTCTAAGACATACCTCGAGTTGTTCTTTACAAACCTTGTAGAACATTAATTCTTGAAGGGCTTCCTTTGCAACCAAAAGTCTATCTTTTGAAGTCTCCTCCATAACCTTAGAGTATTTAGCAGGCTTTCCTAACCAAGGAAAATATAAAGGTCAGTAGCACATAATACAAACAAAATCTTAATGTGAGAAGGAAACCAAAACATGAAACTATGAACAACAAAGAACAAAATACTTATCTTTTGGTAGATTTGTGGAGGCTCCTTCTTAATCCAACCTTGAGGGATACCTACAACTTATCAAAATAATTCAAAACTATTCTTAACACGACATGTTAGACCTACAAATTATAGAAATCAAAACATAAAGAAGAACATTGCAAAAGTTAAAGTAGAAGGATATGTAAGGGATAGTGTCCCTAGGAGTCTCTAGCAAATAAGTCTTTGATCTCGGATTCTTCAGTCTTGTTTTTCTTAGGGGAGCTTCATCAACAATATTCACATGTTCCCTCTTTCTCTTCTTATTTCTTGGATTCTCTGGACAATGGCTTTTGTAGTGACCCATTTTGTGACAGTTGTAACATTCAATCTTGGATAGGTCCACTCTTGGTTATTAGGCATGAGGTCAATGTCCTGATCTAACTCTGGCTGAACTACATGTGTGTCCATCTTTTCCAATGTTTGTTCAATCTCCTAAGCAAAGTCTTGCTCCTGCGACTGCTCACCTTGTCTGCTATGTGCTAGCTGCTCGGATGAATCAATAACCTGTATGGACGCAGTTTCATCAATGTGTGCATGCTGCGCCTCCTGTTGTTCCTGTTCCTGCTGCGCTTTGTTTTCTCTTCTGCGCAACTCTTGTTCTTCCCTGAGTTGTTGCTTCAACTCCTGCAACTCCTTTTTTGCCTCCTCCAACTTCTGCTTTTCCCTCTGCCTTTGCGCGATCCTTCTGTCGCGTTGTCGCCTCTTTGCCTCAATCTCCAAAGCTGCTCTTAACACAAGTGGTTCTGCTACAAAGTTGCAGCTTTGCTCCGCCTCTGTGCTGTCAACAACCTTCCTCTTTCCTTTTTCATGCGCAGGTCTGCTGCCCTTTGCTGCTGTTGATGTTGTTGCCTTCTATGCTGCTAACCACTCTACAACCATTCTGTCTAGTTCATTCAGCCTTGAGAAGTTATAGCAATATCTCCATGGGTCTTCTTCAGGCCAATAACACGCCCTGTGGATCCAAGGATGATACACTCTCACACAGTGGTCTTCTACTAAGCGATGTAGGTCATATGGATTCAAACTTTTGGTGCTGAAGGTGAATCTCTTGAATTCCTCCGTCTCAGCCTCAACATGCTTGAGATTCTGGATCTCATACAACCCGATCTGCAAAGGAAGAGCGAGCCAAGGTGCCTTCTTCTTCCTATGCAGTCTTGCTAACAACCCTGTGGAGATGTGGTATGCAACTTCTTGCATGACCAGCTTGTCCATGGCAAACTTTGGTAAAACATGCGGAGCCTTCTCTGCGTTGTACATCCGGATGAAGGTGCCAAGGGGTGAGGCATACCAATCTGCTATGTCAACCAATGCCTCCATCGCTGTCTGCGACATGCAAGGCAGATCCTGCTCAAAGATCATCCTATACACCAGGGTGACGAAGTGGTCTGATAGCTGTATTATAACTCCACAAAAGCTGCACTTGGAGAACAACCTACAATAAGTGTGCACAAAGGTTTCTAAAGGTGTCCATGCCCAACCCAAGCTTGGGAACTGCTGACGGGCACAGATTGCATCAAGTATGTAAGTGGACATGAAAAGCTTTGCTTGCTAACCCTTGGGCGAATGCCGGGCTTCTGTTACTTGTCCCTTCAGCTGGAGAGCCAACATGTCGAACCAATTGAAAGGTCTTCCTTCGTTCCCCAGCTGATCCAACACAATCACCCAACTATGCGGGAAGGTTTATGTACTCTCTTGGCTGTATAAGCGGCATGCGAAGATGACCAAGAGCTGATAAGCCTTCCACAGTATCCTTGTCTTGTACACTTGGTTGGGTGTTGTCCTGAACTTAGATGGCTCTTTCACCTAGCTCTTCAAGATGTCTCTTGAGTTTGCACTGCTGTTGGGCCTGGTGAAGGGTGCATCCATTGTGACTACCGGCTGCGGCAAACGCTACATATCCTGAAAGTCCTTTGCCCTAAAGGTAGCAAATTTTGTTCCACTGACACTGCTCAACACCATTGTCTCTGGATCACTATGCAAGACAATTCGGTGGATCATGTCTGCGCATGGAAACGCAGGATACTTGCATGCAATCCGGTACAAGCCAGACTTGTGTATGTTGACATAGACTCTGCGATCCTCAAGATTCTCCTCGAAGGTGCTTGAAAAGAAGTCGTTGTTGTCCTGCCATTTCATCTTGATCTCCTTGTCTATGAACAACTTAGTGTCTTCATAGATGGGCAAGCTCATAGACACTTGCTCGATCACATCTCCAGTTTCACTCTCAACGGTGTCTTTTGACCCTGCTCTCTTGGAAGCCATTGTACCTGTACTGCTGAGAGATGGACGAACACCTGTGATACCTGGAGACAAAGCAACACTCATGGAAAACAAACTGTCAGTTGAAAACCAAAAGCAACTTGAGGACTGACATGTAACAGACCCGGGTGATTGACTGGAAGATTTGCGCAATTTTCACTGGGAGGCTGACTGCCAGAACACAGTCTGGACTATCAGCGGGCTGACTGACTGCTGAAACTATGCAGAGCACAGTCCAACTTGGCCTGCTCTGAAACTGCGCAATGCACAGTTTTAGTTAGCATGACTGTAACCCAGTAAAATTGCATTGCACATTTCGGGGGTCAACTAAGGCACTACCTCTCAGAATTGCACAGAGCAAGCCTGGGAGGCCAGTGTGAGGCAAGCTCTGTGCAATTTCTGGGAGCAAGGCAAGGCCTTCCATCCCAGAAATGCACAATGCAAGTTGCGCAAGGCAAGGTCCGGGCCAAGGTAGCTTAGACCCGCCGAAGGGCGACTGAAAACAGTATGGACTGAATGCATGTGCGAAAGTGGGTGCAGACATGAGTGAATGAACATGCATGCAATTAGTGAGTGCAGGATTCAGTAAAACGAGAAAAACAACTAAGCGTGTGAAGCGAGTCGCTGCAACAATGACTGTCAGTGCAGAAACAGTGTCATGCATGCGACAGCGAGGAGATGCAATGGAAAAATTGAAACAATGCTTCTACAAGCTAACATGCATTAAAACGACAACAAGCGTTCAATGAAACCAAGCAAACAACACTCACACAAACCGACATATAAAAAGCGACAGAAAAGCAGCAAAAGACAAGAAAAGCGGATTTACCCGGAAAAAGATGAGCTGAGTGTGCCTTAGGTTCCTAGATGCGATGGGGAATGCTAGATCTCCAAGATCGAAGTGAAGAATATGCTCTAAAACGTCGAATAAATAGTTTTGATAAGATTGAGGCTTATGACGTGCATGCCACAAATCTAGGAAAAAGCGACACTTGGCGGGAGGTTTCTAAAATGACTTTTGCATGTAACGTCTAGCTGCTAAAAATAGATCCCTAAAATTTAGGGATGTTTTTTGCTTTTTTGGGAAAAAGTAGCCCATGCATGCAAAGCAAGATTGCTTAGTCCTGGAGGGAATCGATCAACTTAGTGGCACATGCAACAGACTGCAAGCCTCTGGATGACTTTTGCGCAGTTTCTGGGCCGAGTGGCTTTGGCTGCCCCTCAAACTTTGCGCAATTTCGGGACTGAAGCCAAGGCTGTCAGCGAGATCTGCGTAAATTCTGAGAGCAAGCCCAGTGATGGGCTGCTCTGTGCAATTTCCAAGGGGAAGACAGTATGCTTGCTCTGCACATTTATGGAGAGCAGCAGTCTACCTTGATGCTCTACGCAATTCTGGAGAGCAAGGCTGGTTTCCCTCCAGTTCTACGCAATTTTCCAAGTGAGCACAAGTGTAATGACCATTTACAATAACCAGAACTGAATTACAGGAAAACTAAAGATTTTAAATTTGTACTTACCTTAACTGCGGTTGATTCTGCTACTGAACTGGTGTCGTTGCTGATGTTGTGGCTAATTTGATCCAATTTCCGGGAAACCAATTCCTCCCAGCCAGACTGAGCAGATGGCTGCTCAACCCAGTAAGCTACTCGCAGAAGCTTACTGCCCCCGTGCCCAGAACCTCAGGCCGGTTAAAGCTCTTCCACTGGTAATTCTTAGTCCTCTGGTCTGAACTCCTAATTTCAGCTCCTGCCCTCCATTCTCAGTTTTTTTCCCCCTGTGATCGGTTCAGATTAGTGATTTTATAATGGCAGGCTTGGCGGTGGCCACCCTCCTGCTTACGGCCACCGCTCTTCTTCCTCCTGACACGCCTCCGCATGCATTTCAGTATCAGATATTGTGCTTTACTCATATTTCATGTTTGCGTTACCTCTTTACGTAAGGTTTGATATTTTATATCCCCTTTTAATATAAACTTTAATTTTATGAGGTTTATATATATATATATATATATATATATATATATATATTTATAAGTTTAAACTTTATATTTATAACAAAGTTTTATTCATAATTATTTTTAGTATAAAGTTTATCAAATCAGTTTTTAATATAAGGTTTGGAAGGGTTATTACATACACTCCCCCTTCAAAAACTTCGTCCCGAAGTTAGATTTCAAAATTTTGTTTTAATGTCAGGAGATTATAAAATTAGCGTTTTAGGTTTATGATTTTAAATGGATAATTCTTACTCAGGTTCCCAAGCTATTCTAAAATCATCCTATCCTTCCTAATCTCTTCCGCTCCCATCCTATCCGTCCTCTACTGGAGTATGCCGTGGCGTCAGTTTTACTGATCTAACCATTCATAACTCTAAGGTGACAGCGTCGGTTATACCGACCTGATTCTCAGTAGGCATCCGGCAGTCATCATCACACGTCTAGGGGAGCGTGACTCGCACAGTCCTCCCATGACTCCAGGGTTCGAAGGATAAACGGTGGGTAACACCTCCACCCCTCCCAGTAAAATTTGGGCTAATACCTTATCATAGAATCACTTTGAGCTTTAACTGTTCTGAGGTTCTGTCATCACGTGGTCATCCCGGAAATTGGATCATTTATCTGCAATCATAGTTTATCTGCAATCATACACTTACCCATGCATTTGTAAAATGTGCATCAGCATATTCAAAATAACTTATGTATTATTTACATATGATACTACAGCATAACATATTTTGTCATATTCTATGCATGTATTTTGACTTTTATTTAGGATGTATTCACTTCCTGTCTTCCATTCCAGTTGCTCATCTTTGACATGCATAAATAAAACAGATTTATATTGTTTCAATTTCTATCAGAAGTAAAATCATTTAACGGCCTTTAACCTTACTTTGACAACTATAATTTAGTAAAACGAACCACATATATCATTTTGGTATCCATGTACCAGCAGAAATTTAAACATATATTATGCCATAAAGTTTCATGTTTATCCATAATCATTCAAAATGTTTCTGAGTCTCTGATTGTAGTGAAGTAAATATATACTAAACATAGTGTAAAGTTCTTCAAAATGGACATAAATTAGGGTATCTCTGACATATGTCCTCTGTATTTTCCCAAGTTGCTGATCCAAGACTATACTTGTCCCATTGGACCTTAACTTGGTCCACCAGACGATTCCTCAACTGTCGAATTCTACGTTCCAGTATACGTAACGGTTCGACCGTTATGACTCCCTCGTCCGATACCTGCAATTCTTTCCACTGGAGGTTATGGGATAGATCAGCTATATAATGTCTTAATACAGAAACATGAAATACATTATGAATTCTATGCAGGTGAGGTGGCAGGGCAAGACGATAGGCAACAGATCCCACTCTTTCCACGACTTTAAATGGCCCAATAAATCGGGGTGATAACTTTGTCCCTTTTCCAAATCGAATAGTACTTTTATTTGGCTTGATGCGGATGAAAACCTGATCCCCTACTTCATAGTTCCTGTCCGTCCTATGGGCATCAGCATAACTCTTCTGTCTATCTTGGGCTTCCTTTAATCGCTGTCTAATTTGTCTGACCTGCGCTTCCATTTCATGGATTAATTCTGGTCCTATTATCACTCGATCTTCTAACCTGTCCCAACTTAACGGTGTTCTGCAAGGTCTGCCATATAAAGCTTCAAATGGAGGCATCCCAATCGAACTGTGGTAACTCTTGTTGTATGCGAATTCGACTAAGGGTAAATACTTTTCCCAGTGTGATTGCTGATCCATTACATACATTCGCAACATGTCTTCAAGTACTTGATTTACTCTTTCAGTTTGCCCATCAGTCTCAGGATGGTAGGCAGTGCTTAAATTTAGCTGAGTACCTAAGGCTGTCTGCATGCAAGTCCAGAATCTGGAAGTGAATCGCGAATCTCTATCGGATATAATCTTCTTAGGTACTCCATGAAATCTGATAATTTCATTTATGAATACTCGAGCTACGTCAGCAACATCATAAGTATTTCTTACCGGAATGAAATGGGCGCTTTTTGTTAATTTATCCACCACTACCAGAATGGCATTGTGTCTTTGAGAAGTAAGAGGTAGCCCAGTGATAAAATCCATAGAAATGGTCTCCCATTTAGACATAGGAATGTCGTGGGGTTGTAAGAGGCCCGCTGGGTGACAATGATCTGCCTTTACTCGCTGACATTCCAAACATTTTGCAACAAATCGAGTGATATCACGCTTCATGCCTGCCCAAAAGAAGAGTTTCTTGGTATCCACATACATTTTCCCTACTCCAGGATGAGCACAATATACTGCTTTGTGGGCTTCCCCAAGGATGGTATCTCGAAGATCTTTATCATCAGGAATGTACATCCTTCCATGGAATCGTAAGATCCCATCGTTTTCTAATTCATAACCCTCAAATTTAGATTCTTTTGCCTTAATTCCCTCAAGACTTGCTCTCACCTTTAAATACCAGCTGTCTTTTATAAGACACCCAGTACTCGTTGTCTTAAGTCCACTTTAATGGGTATGAGAGAAAATATCCGAGGTCTCCTGCTTAAAGCATCGGCTACTACATTTTCTTTTCCCTTAATATATGATATTCCGAAGTCATATTCACTTAGGAATTCACTCCATCGTCTTTGCCTGGCATTTAAGTCTCTTTGGGTGAACAAATATTGTAGACTTTGATGGTCGCTTTTAAGTGTAAAATTTCGTCCCACCAGATAGTGTCTCCAAATCTTTAAAGCTAGCATTACAGCGGCCAATTCTAAATCGTGAGTAGCATAGAGTTCTTCATGAGTTTTTAGCTTTCTGGAAGCATAAGCTATCACTCCCTTATCCTGCATCAATACTGCACCCAACACTTGCTTGGATGCATCAGTACATACCGTAAAGTCTTTGCCCATATCAAGGACTCTTAGGATTGGTGCACTAGTGAGTAGTCTTTTGAGTTCAGAGAATGCTTTATTACATTCCTCGGTCCACTCATACTTAACACCTTTACGCTGAAGGGTTGTGATTGGCTTTGCGATTTTGGAGAATCCCTCCACAAATCTCCGGTAATAACCGGCTAAACCCATAAAGCTTCGAATCTCATGAGCATTTTTCGGTATTGGCCATTCCATGATCGCTTTTACCTTCTCAGGATCTACTGAAATCCCTTCACCTGATATGATGTGACCTAAATAATGAATCTTTTCCTGAAAAAAAGAACACTTGGACAGTTTTCCATATAACTGACGTTCTCTAAGGCAGGACAATACTATCCGCAAATGATCTTCATGCTCTTCTTCATTCTTGGAATAGATGAGAATATCATCTAAAAAGACTTGTACAAATTTATCAAGATATTGACGGAAAACACTGTTCATAAGATTCATGAATACGGCTGGCGCATTTGTTAACCCAAATGGTACCATAGTAGATTCATAATGTCCAAAACGTGTCCGGAATGCAGTCTTAGAGATATCATTTTCAGAAATCCTTAGCTGATGATACCCTGATCGAAGATCAATTTTTGAAAAGACAGTAGCTCCTTTCATTTGATCGAAAAGATCATCGATTCGCAGCATAGGGTATTGATTCTTTACTGTAGCTCGATTCAAGTCTCGATAGTCTATGCATAATCTTAAGGATCCATCTTTCTTCTTCACAAAAATTACAGGAGCGCCCCAAGGTGAGGTACTGGGCCGAATATGCTCTATATCGAGTAGTTCCTTCAACTGGATTTGCAATTCCTGAAGTTCTGGAGCTGTCATTCTATAAGGCGTTTTAGAGATCGGTTGGGTACCTGGCTTTAATTCAATAGTGAGATCCAATTCTCTTACCGAGGGTAATCCAGGTAGTTCCTTTGGAAATACATCCGGGAACTCGGCTAACACCGGATATTGTTCTAAGGATGGCCCTTTTTCTTGGCTTACTTCGTGAATTGCATAAGCCTGACAACCCTTTCTTAAACAACGCTTCACCTGCATTGCCGAAATGTAGCGTAACGAAACTTCCCTCTTGATTCCTTGAATTTGGATTACTTCTCCCTCATCATTTATGCCCAGAATCCTTTTTCCATAACAGTCCACCCAAGCTTGGTGAGCTTCCAGCCAATCCATACCTATGATAAGATCATACGTTCCTAAGGCTGTGACATAGACTTTTAGTTTAGTCGAACAGACCCCTAGGTCAATTTTGCATTGATCCACACTCAAGCCCACGGTTTGGAGTTCTCCTGAGGCCATTTCCACTTGGTGGAAATCATTTTGTCTACGAGCTGCCAACCCACATTTGTTTAATGCATATGACGAAATGAAACTATCTGTGGCACCAGTATCAAATAAGATTTTGAGTTTTACGCCATTGATAATACCTGAAGATTCCACTACAGTGGATTGATGGGCTGCTTGGTCGTGGTTGACTACTGCATGAATTCTATGATTACTTCGATTGGCTGATATCGGCTCCTTCCCAGTCCTATGCAATATATTCGATGAAGCTTCTGGGCAGTCACGCTGGAAATGCGGTCCCCCACATCCCCAACAATTGAGCTGCGCTGATCCTCTTGAATCAAGGTGCGAATTTCTAGAGAACGAGCCGCGTCCTCCCATGTTGATTCCTCTCGCACTCCTTCCTCTACCGGCAGTCCCTCGCGATGCCCATGGTCTGGTGTTGGACGATTCTGCGGCTATAGTGTTTACTGCCATGGGAACTCTTGTCCCCACACTTGGGGTAAACCTGTTACCGTAAGGTGGCCTCGAGCTACCTCCTCTAAAAAAGTCTCGGGGAGCCTTCCCTGGAAATCCTGGTTGTAAAGGCCCTGCTGGCCCCATATCTTTTTTGATTCCAAGGTGCTCTTCTGCATAACGCCCACATTCGACTGCCTCGGCTACTGATGAGGGTTTCCACATGCTTACCAAGGCTCTTATGCGAGGATTTAACCCAAATATGAAGCGTTCAGCTTGACGTTCATCAGAATCTAAGTAGTGAATGTATTTTACAAGTTCCATAAATTAATGTATTAATGTATGGAAGGCTCTGGCTTGCTGTTGTTGAAAGTATGGAGGCAAATACTTTGCGCGGAACCTTTCCTCAAATAGTTCCCAAGGGACATTATCCGATGTAAGGTGCAGCTGCTTTTCCAGATTTCCCCACCAAATCAAGGCACTTTCCTTTAGTTGAAACACGGCAATTTTTGTTTTTGCTGAAGGCGAATATTCTCTTAACCTAAGGCATCGGTTCATTCCTTCCAACCATGCTTCAGCGCGTTCACCTGCTCAACCTCCTGAGAATTCTGGGAGTCTAATTTTCTGAAGTTCCCTAGAAATGTCTTCTCTCGATCTTCTGGGCTCAAAATTATTTGGTTCCGCTGAACTGGTGGTTACATGCTGAAATTCCTCTTTGGTTTTAGCCTTAGTTGATTCTTTTAATGTTTCCAATAAGGCTTCCAAAGAGTTCATTATCATAGTCAACTCTGGCGCTGGGGCGATTGGTGCTGATGATGGTCTTGGCGGTGACGATGGTGATGGGGATGATGATGGCGACGGTGGCGGCATTAATGGTGGTGATGCTGCCTGATCACGTCGTCGTCGCTCATACGTCTTTACCATTGTGATGGTTCCTGAACACATAATAAAATCCCGTAAAAATTTTGAGGTGGATAATCGATTTTTAACACACAATTTCCTTTTGCAATTTCACATTCGTAAACGGGTATAGTTTTGCTATTTTTATCCGCTAGGCGGATCTTACTGGTACCGAGGTCAAGGAGGGTGGTCTCGCGACCTCCTTGGCCTAATGCAGGGTATTCTATCCTAATATTAAATAATGCAGAAGTGTATGGTTTATTAATGCCTAGGGTAGATCATCCAAAATTAATTATTAAGTACATTTACAAATTAACTTTTTTAAATATGAATTATCTCGTTATAATGAACATCGTCAACACACCTATCATGTCTCAAACTATTACCTCTACAGACAGAGATACATAGTTATAATGTTGAATATGTTATGTTATACCAAATAACTTTTTAAACATAGCAAAAAACTATATGGTATTTTTAAACGTATATGGTATATTAATCATATATGGCATACTAAGCATAACTATACTTTTATAAAAAAATAGATTACTGAAAATTATACTAATTAAACGAACCAATCCTCCATTAAACTATTTACATTAATTTGAAAATAATTAAATTTAAGCTTGCCCAACAAGTAATTAAGACATTACTATATTACAATTTTTTTTTTTTTTTAATCATCCTTTTATTTTATTTATTACATTATCTTATATGTCTTTATGTATTGTATTTATTATTTACTTCTTATAACTCTGTATATTTTATCCCATTTCTTACTCTTACTTGTATTTACTTGTTTAATATGATTATATAACCTATTATTGTACATTATTATTTATATTATTTTATATTTTAACTATATACTTGCCACATTATCTGTCAACATATACTTAAAATATAAAATATTTTTAACATATGTTATTCACAAAGGTAATATAGTATATAAAATGACAGTTGGTACTACCATTATGTATTTTTATCTCGTTAGAACAGATCATCGAGACCGCTTACCTTCTCCAACCATAACCTCAAATTTGAACACAGCAAGCACGATCAGCGGTATTAGTCTTCAAAGCTATGGCTTCTGCGGCTACGAAGGAGTTTGAAGAAATCAGAGGTCGGAATCTTACAGCCAACATGCTGGACATGCGAGTTCGTCGCCACTAAATACAGAAACAAGGGTTTTTTTTTTTTTTTTAACATATGTTATTCACAAAGGTAATATAGTATATAAAATATTTTTAACATATGTTATTCACAAAGGTAATATATATATAGTTAGAATGCCAGCGTCGTGGTGTTTAGAAATTAAGTTTTAAACCAAGGTTAAACCCCATTCGAATACTGGAGTATAGGGTCCACCTTATCTACCATTTAACGTAGCCGCGTAGTATATAAGTTATATACATATATATATTGCACATCTCATTACTGCTATACGTCAACACGTCAACGAATATTTATCCACGGGCCAGACAAGGAAGAAAGAAACTTGACGTATGTCTCGGCTTCCTTTCACGGGTCACTAGAATCATGACCCTAGTTATCTTGATGAAACGCTGAGGCGGTGACGAAGAATTTGATGCTCCACGCATACTTGAGTCTAGTAAATCCCCATTGACAGTATACGGACGGTGATGAGATATAGCAGGAAATTGAGGTTTCAAGTTACCTCAGAATTCAGTTCGACACCGACGCTGAGACAGTTGCATTAAAATAATTCGCTGGACCATAATTCGCTGGACATCGAGTTCCTATGTCATTCTTCAATTTATACACAGCACCCTACAATCTAATTTCCCCCAAGGGTTTGGCACTGGAACCGCACACTGTACGCACGACCTGGCCTGCTGACAAAATTCCGTTTCGACAGTGGCCGTCAATTGATACAGGGTTTTTTTTTTTTTTTTTTAAAAACTGATCAGGCTCGGTTGCCTTGTCAGGTAGGTAAGCCAGAAATCTGAGGCGCAATGGTAGCGCATCTGACCATGGGCTGAAAATGAGCAGATAATTTGATGGGTACAACCAAACTTTTGAACATTGAAGATCCCATGCTGGATAACTTACAAGAACAAAACGAAAATAATGAAAGTAAGGCTAAGAAAAGAGAGCAAAGACGCTCTTTCTCTAAATGTAATCGCTGAAAAGATCAGCATTGTCTGTTGCTAGCAATATGCCTGTGGAGCTATGATTTCGGATCTCAATGTCTTTTTCTTTACTGGACTTTAAAATTGTAAGTTCCGTGTGATCAGTAAAGAAACACCATGCTAGAGATCTATCTATGATCATGGTTGGGTACATTGAAAAGAGGGGAGGCATAAGTAAACAAGTTCTGAGGATCAAGAATAGCACAGGGGGTCATTTTAGGAAGGATTACCTATCAAAGGATATCGGTTGAACCTAAACATTCCAACAGAAAATTCCAACAGAAAATTTGACAGATAAAATTCAGCAGAGTTACATAATGCGTAGGGCCGGTAAGGTCGAAAGGGTTTGAACAAGGCCTCTGATACCATCTGTAATGACCATTTACAATAACCAGAACTGAATTACAGGAAAACTAAAGATTTTAAATTGGTACTTACCTTAACTGTGGTTGATTCTGCTACTGAACTGGTGTCGTTGCTGATGTTGTGGCTAATTTGATCCAATTTCCGGGAAACCAATTCCTCCTAGCCAGACTGAGCAGATGGCTGCTCAACCCAGTAAGCTACTCGCAGAAGCTTACTGCCCCCGTGCCCAGAACCTCAGGCCGGTTAAAGCTCTTCCACTGGTAATTCTTAGTCCTCTGGTCTGAACTCCTAATTTCAGCTCCTGCCCTCCATTCTCAGTTTTTTCCCCCCCCGGTGATCGGTTCAGATTAGTGATTTTATAATGGCAGGCTTGGCGGTGGCCACCCTCCTGCTTACGGCCACCGCTCTTCTTCCTCCTGACACGCCTCCGCATGCATTTCAGTATCAGATATTGTGCTTTACTCATATTTCATGTTTGCGTTACCTCTTTACGTAAGGTTTGATATTTTATATCCCCTTTTTAATATAAACTTTAATTTCATGAGGTTTAATATTTATATATATATATTTATAAGTTTAAACTTTATATTTATAACAAAGTTTTATTCATAATTATTTTTAGTATAAAGTTTATCAAATCAGTTTTTAATATAAGGTTTGGAAGGGTTATTACAACAAGAGCCACTTGATGACCAAGTCACGGGATGTCTGCATGCAGGTGAAAGGCAAACAAGCTAGCAAACACAAGTTAATAAGCCAAGAAACTCAACTGAAGCATATGTACCTGGGCAGTGCAAGACACGCTGCTAAGGATGGTTGGTAGGGAGGCTCCAAAACGAAGCTAAGGAAAAATTTTGGAGGATGGTTGTAGCCGCTACAACACCTTAATATCTTTTGGGCTTCTTGCTTTCTGTAAATGTTCCTTTAGCTGCTCCATGACCCTCTGCATCTAATAGGGTGGATTTCAACCAATTAGGTTTCTTTCATGTCTCGAGGATTACCACATGCTGTATAGGTTCACTGGGACCTTCATCTTCATGATTTGATTCTTCTTCCTCCCTAGCAATTTCCTCTTCAAATACCGGAAGTTCTTCATCATTAAAGTCCATAGGGAGATCTTTTTATTTATTAAATTGAATACTTTCGTCAAATATCACATCTTGACTAACTTCTATTTGGTGTCCTTTTATGTAGATCCTATAGGCCTTTGAAGAATTACTGTAGCCAACAAATGTTCCCTTCATGCCTGATGGATCCAACTTCTTTCTCTTGTCCTTCGGTATATGAATATAAACAGGACAACCAAAAATTCAGAGATGATCTACACTTGGTTTCTTCCTAGTGAATACTTCTTTAGGAGTCAAGTTATCTAGTGACCTATGGGGACTTCGATTTTGTATGTACACAACTATCTTTGTTGCTTCACCCCACAGGAATTTCGGCAAATCTTGATCATGTAGCATTGCTTTCACACTTTCTTCAATGGACCGATTCTTTCATTTTGCAACTCCATTTTTCTCGAGATTATATGGGACTATCAACTCCCTCTTAATCCCAGACTCCTTACAAAAGGCTATAAGTTCTTTGGAAGTATATTCTCCCCCATTATCAGATCTTAATATCTTGATTCTCCTTTCTGTAAGGTTCTCTACTTCAGCTTTGAATTCTTGAAATTTTGTAAAGACTTCATCCTTGGATTTCATTAAGTAAACCCAAGTTTTCCTTGAATGGTCATCTATGAATGTGACATAGTATAGATGACCTCCAAGTGACTTTGGAGTCATAGGACTACAAACATCGGAATGAGTAAGATCCAAGATTTCTTTTGACCTTGAAACACTGTTTCCAAATGGTCTCTTGGTGTTCTTACCCAATGCACATCCCTTGCAACCTCCTTCATGATCTTCTTTCAGTTCGAGGATGCCATTTACTATGATATTTAGGGTTGGTAAGATTTTGTAGTGAAGATGACCAAATCTTCTATGCCAAAGTTCACATGGTCTAACTTCAATGTGAACCAAAGCTTGATTGAGGGGAGTTATCAATCTATAGAGACTTCCTTCACGAATCTCAATCATTCTAGCATCTTCTATTCTTGAGTTTTTACCGCATACTACAACCTTTCCATCAATGAATTCAACTCGATCACCCTTGTCTTCTAAGCATGAAATGGAAAGTAAATTCTTGTGCAGACCTGGAACAAATAAGATATTATTGAGAAGAACGTTTACTCCATTTTCTAGCTCAATTGAAGTTGATCCAATTCCTCTTACAAGGTAGCTTTTATTATCACCAAGTTCGATGGAGTAAAAGGACTTCCCTTTTGATAATGTCTTCAGTTGCTTATGTTGACCAGTCCTATGCCTTGATGCTCCACTGTCGATTACCCAAATATTCTCATCTTGAAATGTGCTAGTGAGTGATGAGAATAATCCTTCATCCTTTGTGGATGTCTTGGTCACTTCCTTCTTAGAAGAAAATAGGAGATCACATACTTCTTTGATGCCCTTCTTGAGTTGACTTGCCACCTTCGTACACTTCTTTAGGAACTTCTTCAGTGTAGTAGAGATCTTCATTATGCCCTTAGCCAACCTTAGCTCTGATACCATGTTGAAAAATCTATAGGGCAATAGATAGGATGGTTTCTCTTTTCTTGATAACTGTTTGTCATGTGTCCACAATGGGGACTTTGACTAATATAATGATGGCCCAAGCATGAAACCCATGCTTTAATAAGTCATTGTTACAATAATAAAAATTCTTTTCTTTATTCTTTTGACAAGTACATTACATAATGACTCAAGTACATTATTGAAGACTGAACATAGTTACATTTTCTAACACTCCCTCTTAACTAGGGAGGTATTCATAATGTACATATACAATGGAAGATCTCAAACTATATGAAAACATGAAGAACTTTTAGGCACCGCAATGCCATGGACTAGATTCCTGACCAGGGCAATCTATCCAACCAGTCACTCAACAATTTAGGCACCACAATGCCATGGACTAGATTCCTGACCAGGGAATCTATCCAAGTGGGACTAAGGTGGACTCAAGCTTTCAGCCCCTCTAGGTACCATTAGGCTTACTTGCTAACCACCAACCCAAACATACAGGTGTGTATCCAAAACAGAGCTCAATAAACAACACCACCTTTTCAATTTCGGGATCCAGACATCAACACATAGTGCCGGCCTGATGTCTCCCTAGGCAATGCTTCACTTGCAAAGCCTCAACAAATCTCTTCCATTTCCTTATCATCAATACAATCACCAATATCTACCAAACCCAACAGGTTCCTTAGATATTCAAACTTCTTATTAGGAAGAGCCTTTGTCAGTATGTTTGCTACCTGTTCATCTGTCGGGACATACTCTAACTTCACGATCCCATCCTGCACCAAGTTCCTAATAAAGTGGAACTTATTATTGATATGTTTCGTCCTCGAATGAAACACGGGATCTCCAAACATCTTGATACAAATTTGATTGTCACAATTAATCACAGTAGGACCCAGAGACTTCTCGAACAAATTTGTCAGAAGCTTCCTTAACCAAACAACCTCTTTTCCTACTTCACATGCAGCCACATATTCTGCCTCGACACTACTCAATGCAATGGGATCTTGCTTCTTGCTCATCCATGAGATCATAGCAACTCCCAGACTAAAGCATCCTCCGGTAGTGCTCCTTCCATCGGTCTCACTGCCACCCCAGTCAGAGTCTGTGAAGCCAATTAGCTTGACTTTCTTACTATCATACTTTAGGCAGTGATGTATAGTGCCACGAAGATACCTCAATATATGTTTGACAACTATCCAGTGATCATGACAACACTCCAACTGAAACTGACTAAGAATGTTTACTACAAAGCATATATTTGGCCTAGTATTTACTAGATACATCAGGGAACCCACCAACTGTTGATATGAGGTAGGATCCACGAGACTAGAGTTGGAGCTCCTCAACTTCTTGAGGTTGGTGATCATAGGAGTAACCATCGGCTTGGAGTCCATCATCCCAAATTTCTGCAATAACTTGATGATGTACTTTCCTTGCCCTAAATATATCTCCCCAGGTTTCTGTCATACTTCTAGACCTAGGTAGTAATGCATGAGTCCTAGATCCTTCATCTCAAATTCAACTGGCAACATCTTTTTGCATTCTTGAATTCTTCGTTCTACACCAGTGATGAATAGATCATCCACATACAACAGAATAATGACGGGCTCATTATTCACGACCTTGATATATAGATTCAGATCAACAATACTATTTATGAACCTAATTTTGAGAAGATATGCTTCCATTCTTGCATACCATGCCCTCAGTGCTTGCTTCAAGCTATATAGGGCCTTCTTGAGTCTGCAAACATGAGAGTCCATACTATTCACTTCAAATTCTTCAGGTTGTTCGTTGTACACTTCCTCATCAATGGTCCCATTTAGAAATGTGGTCTTAACATCCATTTGATGGATATTCCACCCCATTGTAGCAGCCGATGAAACGAACTAGTGTACCTTGCTGTAGGTGCAAATGTTTCTTCATAGTCAATGCCTTCCTTTTGAGAGAAACCCCTTGCGACGAACCTTTGCTTTGTACTTGTCTGTACTTCCATTAACACGTTTGATCTTATAGATCCACTTCGATGTGACAACTGATTTGTAACTAGGTCTAGGAACGATTTCCCAAACCCCATTATTCATGATGGATTGATATTCTTCTTGTATAGCTTTCTTCCAAACCTCTTCATGCTCAGCTTCCTTGAATGTAGATGGTTCGACTTCAGTCAACTTTGTCATATATGCTGCATAACCAGAATACCTGTTCGGTTTCTTACTTTCCATGGAGGACCCTTTCACAACTTCATGTCCTTCAGCATCTTCTAATGTAGCTTTCAACCAATTTGACCTTTCCTTTGTGGTTGGGATTGTTAGGATATTCCGACACATAGGATATAGTTAAGTTCAACTTGGTCTAGTATAGAGTTAGGTTAGAGTTAGGTAAAGTGTGTTTCTTTACCGTTGTACATTTTGTAACTTACAATCCGACGGTCACGATATGTAGTGATCCGACGGTTCACTTTCACCTCGGTATTACCGACACTTGATCCGTGGCTTGACACCCGATTGGTCCATGAGTTCTATTTAAAGCGCATGGAGGGTCATTGTTCGGGTAATCCGTGCATGAGAGAAGCTTATGTAAATTTTCATTCTTTGATTAATAAATTGCCTGTAGTACCCACGTTGGGACAGGCCGTGGACTGTTTCCCTCCTTGCACTCTGAGGGTTTTAACCACGTCAAAAATACTGGTGTATTGATTTGAGATCTGGTTGTGAGCGGTGTCCTTTTGGTATTCTTTCTGTGGAACTTACCCTGTAAATTCCCACATGGTATCAGAGCTATTTGAGGGCCGCGTCCGTTGGTGATCCAAATCTGAAGCCGGTAGAACTGCATGCGGCTGTCGTTTCCTAGATCTGCTGTTTCTGACTGCTTTCGGGCCGAGAGGACTGCTCTGTTGCGTTCGGAGCATCTGTTCCAGTGAGGAACCCCTTTCGTTTCACGCGAAAAGGTTTCCGGTAGCCCTAGTTGCGTCATTTTTTAGATCGGGAGGTATACAGTGTTTTTTTTTGCAGTTTACTGTTATTTTCTCTCTGCTTATTTCGGTCTCAGTTTATTTAGCCTTTTTTTTTAACCGGATCTATACCTTTCATTTCTGCGTATGCTCTTTGCCCTGCGACTCTGTGCGATCTGGGCAAATCAGAAACAGAAAGGAAGGATTTTTCTCATGCGTATGCTCTTTTCCCTGCACCTTAGTGTGATCTCGGAAAATCAGAAACATTGAGAAAAATATTTAGTTTTTCGGCTAAAGCTAACTTTGAGATTTTTTTTTCAAAATTTCTAGTTTTTTGGCTAAAGCTAACTTCGAGCCGCAAGGTTCGTTTTTTCTTTGCATATTCGTGTTGGGTTTTGTGTTTTGTGTTTTGTAGGGAAAAAGAGCTTTCTCAAGGCAAGCACGCAAACCAAGGCCCCCCCCCCCCCCCCCCTCTCTCTCTCTCTCTCTCTCAAATTTTTTGTATAGATCAATTGGTTCAAAGCTATTTTAAGAGAGTAGAGGTCTTGGGTTCAAGTCTCCATTTTGTGGGGGCAGATTTTTTTCATTCCCGCACATTCGCGCACTTTGCCGGCAACGTCAACAATTTTTTTTCAAAAAGCCATAATTTCTTCATTCGGAAGCTTTTTTCAGAGCCGTTTTTTTTAAAACCGCCTATTTTTTCGAGATCTATCCGTTGGAACACTTACTTTCAGCATCTTCAGCTTCAGTTTTATTTTAAAAATGGAAAGTCCATGCCAAGTCATTCTTGACAGCACTAACTACTTCCAATGGGTAGACTACATGGAAGATTTACTTAGAAGTAAAGGTCTCTTCAGAATAGCCACAGACCAAGAGAAGAAACCAAAAGATGAAGACAAGGCGGCAAAATGGGAAAATAGACAAGATCAAGCACGTGGTTTGATAGGGATGTCTATTTCTCCTGATCTTAGATTCCACATTGCAGGACTTGAGACTCCTCATGAAGCATTAGAAAAACTTGCTAAAGTTTTTGGGATTAAAAATGAAATTAGAGCCCATCAACTTGAAAATGAGCTGCTTACTTTGGATCCTAATAATTTTTCTTGCATTGAAGATTTCTTGTCCAAATTCAAGACCCTTAGATATCTCTTGGAAGGTGTTAAAGTTAAGAAAGAAGATGGTAACCTTATTTATTCCATCCTTACTAAGTTGGGACCAGCCTACTCTGTATTTGTTTCCACTTTCCATTCTACAAGGGAAGCTTTCATTTGTCAAGGACAAGACTACAAGGCCCCTTCCTTTGACTCCTTTTGTGATTCCTTAATAAGAGAACAAGAAAAACTCTTACACCTTGGTCTTCTTAATCTTGGAAACTCTTCCACGAAAGCGTTAGCCGCCCAGCAGCAACCAAATTCAAAGAATCCTAAGAAGTCATATCCTCAAAAGAATGGTCCTAAACCATCTCAGCCTCAAAATGAAAGATCATTTCAGCAAAATGATAAGACCAATAAAAACAAATGGAAGAAGACTGATAGACATTGTAACTTTTGTAATCGAGATGGCCACTTAGAATCTAAATGCTTTAAGAAGATGGAAGCCTTGGAAGCCGCAATGAAGAAACATAACATCCATGTGGAGCCTACTTCAACTTCAACTTCCGGAATGGCACTTTCTGCATGTCGTTGTCAATCATCTCAGTCTGGTTATGCATTAAATGTATCTTCTTCTTCTTCTCATTCTCATGAGTGGCTCATTGATTCTGGAGCCTCTTATCACATGGCCAAAAACCAAGCCATGTTTTCTTCTTTAAATGATTGTAACACCAAAAATATATATGTTGGTGATGATAGATCTCTTAATGTTGTAGGGACTGGAACTGTTCATCTAGACAATGGTCAGTTTAATGATGTATTATGTGTTCCAACCTTATCCTGCAACCTTCTATCTGTCTATCAGATAACTCATTCAGGTGAAGGTAAAATTGTTGAATTTTCACCTCATGATGTTGTAATCAAGGATCTAAAAGATCCTAAACAGATTCTAGCTACTGGTCTTGCTGATGATTCCACAAGGTTGTATAAGTTTCACAACTTTGGGTCATCACATCTTCCCTCAGTATTTGTTGCTCATAATGATGAAGTGAGCAAACTTTGGCATGAGCGATTTGGTCACTTAAACTATCGCTCCCTTCAGCATCTATGTAAAGAAAATATGGTGACAGGTCTTCCTATGGTATCTTGCAGAGATGGTGTTTGTTCCGGATGTGTACTCGGAAAACATCATCGGGACAGTTTTGACAAACGTGCCTCTTGGCACGCCTCAGCCCCTTTACAGCTTGTGCACAGTGATTTATGTGGTCCTCTTCCTGTTGCTTCATTCTCTGGCTGCAAGTACTTCTTAACTTTCATTGATGATTTCTCCAGACGCACTTGGGTATACTTCTTAAAACTCAAGAGCGAAGTATTTAACACATTTTTGGCCTTCAAATTCTTTGTTGAAAAACAATCTGGACATCAAATTCTTAAGCTAAGAACTGATAATGGTGGAGAATATGTTAAAAACACATTCATCAACTTTTGCACCGAAAATGGAATTCAAATGCAACATACTGTTCCATACACTCCACAACAAAATGGTGTAGCTGAAAGGAAAAATCGCACCTTAAAGGAAATGGCTAATTGTATGCTGCAATCTAAAGGACTCAGTCTTAGTTTTTGGGCCGAAGCAATTAATTGTGCAAATTATATAATCAATCGCACTCCTACTAAGGTTCTAGAGAATATCACTCCAGAAGAAGCTTGGAGTTCCATTAAACCAGATGTAAGTCACTTTCGTGTGTTTGGAAGTGAAGCATGGGCCCATATTCCAGATGAAAAGCATAAAGCTTTAGAACCTAAGAGTGAGAAATGTACTTTTGTTGGATATTCTGAAGATGTAAAAGGTTATAGACTTATTCCATTTAAGTCCAAAAATGTTATCATTAGAAGAGATGTAAAATTTGATGAAAATAAATCGGCCTGCGAGCCTAGTCCGGCGGATGTGCCACCTCTTCCTATCTCTTCTACTTTTGAAAACATTTCTTCTTTAGATGATGAAAGCGAGGATGATAATCCTCCCCCACCTTCTCAGGATCCTCAACTTCCAAGATGGGTCCGTGCTACTCGGGATGCAGCAGGTGATCTTGCCGGTGATCCTACAGATCAACGACGTACACGTTCTCAGTTTGAAAGAGCCTCTTCTTTACTGGCTCAAGCTCCAGTAAATCATGATCCTGACACTTTTGCAGAAGCTTCAGGCCATCCACATTGGGAAGCAGCTATGAATGAAGAATATCATTCATTGATGACAAATGATACATGGGATCTTGTTCCTCTACCAAAGGGACGAAAACTTGTAAGATGTAAATGGGTTTACAGAACCAAGTATGGACCAGATGGCAAAGTTGATAAACATAAAGCTCGTCTTGTTGCTAAGGGCTTTTCACAGGTTGAAGGCATTGACTACACTGAAACCTTCGCCCTTGTTGCCAAAATGAACTCTATCCGCCTTGTTCTTTCCCTTGCTGCCTCTTTAAAATGGGAAGTCCATCAAATGGATGTTAAATCTGCCTTCTTGCATGGGGACTTGCAGGAAGAAATCTATATGGAACAACCCGTTGGCTTCATACAAACAGACTCCAGCCTTGTGTGTCGACTTAAGAAATCCCTTTATGCTCTCAAGCAAGCTCCTCGGGCTTGGTATGCCAAAATGGATAGCTTTCTTCTAGAATCTGGCTTTTCTAGGTGTCATTCTGACAATACTGTCTACACCAAGAAAGTGGGCAACTCTCTTATCATCCTTGTTCTTTATGTTGATGATCTTATCCTTACTGGTAGTGATCCCAATCTTATAAACCATGTGAAGTCTATCCTTAAAAGGAAATTTGAAATGACAGACTTAGGACACTTACACTATTTTCTCGGTCTTCAAGTCTTGCAATCCAAGGAGGGTATTTCCCTTTCCCAGTCCAAGTATGCTTGTGATATTCTTCGTCATTTTCACATGGAAGACTGTAAGCCAGCCCCTTCTCCCTTTCAGTCTGGAGTCAAACTTTCAGTCTCTTGTACTTCTCCTGAAGTTGATGCTACCTTATACCGTCAACTTGTCGGAAAACTCTTGTATTTAACCCATACTCGTCCTGATCTTTCCTTTGCTGTTGGCCTTGTTGCTCGTTTTATGCAAAACCCCCGTGAAAGTCATTGGAAAGCAGCTAAAAGAATACTTCGTTATGTTCGAGGTACAGTACAGTTTGGGATTCATTACAGTGCCAAAGCAGCTCCTCTGTTAGTTGGTTTCACTGATTCTGATTGGGCTGGTGACCCTGATGATCGGAAGTCTACTGCCGGTTATGTCTTCACTCTTGGTTCAGGACCTATTACATGGGCTTGTAAGAAACAGGCCGCCATCTCTCTTTCGTCAGCAGAAGCAGAGTATCGTGGTGCCGTGGAAGCTAGTAAGGAAGCCTTGTGGCTTCGTCAGATCCTATCAAAGTTTGGCTTTCAGCAGCAGCATCCAACCACACTTTGGTGTGATAATCAAAGTGCCATTCAGCTATGCAAAAGTCCAGCATCAGCGCAGCAAACACATTGAACTACACATGCACTTCATTAGAAAGCTCATTCATGACCATGTTCTTGAAGTGCAATATTGTCCAACAGATGATCAGGTTGCAGACATCTTCACAAAGGCTCTCACAGAGGCGAAGTTCACTAAACTTCGATATATGCTTGGAGTTCAGGAAGTTGTCACTAAGGGGGGATAGGCTCTAGTGCCTCCTTCCTTCTCCTATTGTGTCATATTTGTAAATCCTTCAATCCTATCCCAAGTTGTTCTTAAGGGGGGATGTTAGGATATTCCGACACATAGGATATAGTTAAGTTCAACTTGGTCTAGTATAGAGGTAGGTTAGAGTTAGGTAAAGGGTGTTTCTTTACCGTTGTACATTTTGTAACTTACAATCCGACGGTCACGATATGTAGTGATCAGACGGTTCACTCTCACTTCGGTATTACCGACACTTGATCCGTGGCTTGACACCCGATTGGTCCATGAGTTCTATTTAAAGCGCATGGAGGGTCATTGTTCGGGTAATCCGTGCATGAGAGAAGCTTATGTAAATTTTCATTCTTTGATTAATAAATTGCCTGTAGTACCCACGTTGGGACAGGCCGTGGACTGTTTCCCTCCTTGCACTCTGAGGGTTTTAACCACGTCAAAAATACTGGTGTATTGATTTGAGATCTGGTTGTGAGCGGTGTCCTTTTGGTATTCTTTCTGTGGAACTTACCCTGTAAATTCCCACATTGGAAATTACCCTGTGGAACCACCGATTGAATATGCTCACTTTGTCCTTTTTCTTCAACATTTGTAGTAGAGTTCTCATGATGAACTTCTTCTTCTTCAAATACGGGAACTTCTTCGTCATCAAAATCAATAGGAATATCCTTTGATTTCTTGTAAGCTTGATTCTCATCAAATATGACATCCCTGCTTACTTCAATGTGTCTTCCTTCCTTTATGTAAATTCTATATTCTTTTGAGGAAAGACTATAACCAACGAATATTCCCTTGATGCTTGTTGAGTCCAACTTCTTTTGCTTGTCTTTCAGAACATGGATATATGTTGGACTTCCAAATATACGGAGATGATCCACACTCGGCTTCTTCCCTGTGAATACTTCTTCGGGTGTAGTATTATCAAGACTCTTATGAGGACTTCTATTTTGAATGTACATGACAGTCATCGCTGCTTCACCCAACTTTGGTAGATCTTGATCAAGGAGGATCGTTTGAATGCCTTCTTCAATTGACCTATTCTTTCTTTCGACGAATCCATTTTGTTCGGTAGTGTAGGGAACAATGAGCTCCCTCTTAATATCTGCATCCTTATAATATGCAATTAACTCCTTAGAAGTGTATTCCCCACCATTGTCAAACCTTAGAGTCTTTATCTTTCTTTTGGTTAGGGTTTCCATTTCATCCCTGAACTCCTTGAACTTATCAAGTATTTCATCTTTATTTTTGAGTAGGTAGAGCCATGTCTTCCTCAAATGATCATCAATGAATGTTACAAAGTATAGATGACCTCTAGGCTCCAAGTGATTTGTCAGACATGGGCCCGCATACATTGGAATGGATGAGGTCTAATATTTCTTTAGACCTAGTTTCACTATTATGAAATGGCTTTCTAGTGTTTTTCCCTAGAGAGCATCCCTTGCACACACCTTCATGATCTAATTTCATATTAGGAATACCATGAACCAGTTGACTAAGAGTAGGGATGACCCTATAATGAAGATGACCATACCTTCGATGTCATAGTTCAATGGGACTTATTTCCATATGAACCAAAGCTTGAGGAGATGGAGTGATAACCCAGTAAAGGCTTCCTTCACGAACTCCAATAACCCTAGCCTTGTCAATTCTAGATTTCTTTCCCCAAACCAATACTTTTCCATCAACAAAAGCAATCCTTTCCCCTTTATCTTCTAAATAAGAAATAGAAAGTAAACTCTTTTTCAAACCTGGAACATAGGGAATGTTGTTGAGATGCAACTTCGATCCATTATTAAGCTTCAATGATGTAGATCTGAGGTCTCTAATAGCATAGCTTTTATTGTCACCCAATTCCATTGCATGAGAGGATGACTCCTTTGATAGTGTGTGAAGTTGCTTGCTTTCACTTGTCATGTGTCTCGATGCTCCACTATCAATGATCCATGCATTGTCATTGGTAAGAGAACCTGTAAGGACAATCAAGAATCCTTGACTCTTGACTTTGTTGAATAAGTAATAGATGATGTTCTTGATCCATCTTCTAGCAGTGTTGTAACCCAACCTTATGTAGTTCACCATAGAGGGAGAATCCATGCCAACGAAGTGATCTTTGACTTATCTTGACCTTAGTTTTGATACCATGTTGGAAAATCAAAGATACTATATTAGGGTTGATTCCCCTTGCTTGATAATTACTCGTGAATGTGTTGGCTTCTTTTACTTCTTTATTATCGTATGTTTTCGTCAAGCAATTATACATGTATGAAGATCACAAAACAAGAGACACAAAATATAGGCAGATGCCAGGGAAAACCCCCCCTCGAGGGGAAAACCCATTCAAGATAATTCTTCCTTTCAATAGTATCCTTTGAGACTCTTTACCCTAGACCAAGAGTAGACTTTCCCTTCACACCATGTTAGCCTCTCAGATCTTTGATCCCTTCCTGCAACTTCGACTAGGCAGCAAGTTCTGGCAACATGTAACTTCCGACAACAACAAAATCTTAGGAGACTTCGATCTCCCAACCTAGACCACGAAACAGAGAGATAGAGGCACCAAAAGTTCGATTTTCTTCTTCTCTAGAGACTCCCCCAAACTCACACTTGTTTCGTCCTTCCAGTAACAAACTTCGCACTTCTCCAACTCTTCTTGAGATATCGAACTTGCTTGAGAGAGTGAGTGCTCCAAATGACTTCGACCTCCTTCAATATATAGGCTTCTCATGGGTTGAATGGGGGTCCTTAGGTCGACATGATGTGGAGGGTACATAATTCATATTTGACTTGATACAAAAACTTTTTACATGATTCGAAAGCCCAAGAAGGGTCTCTACGAATGTACAATGACTAAACTCAATATTAATTCTAGAAGCCCACAATGGGGACTTTGACTAATATAATGATGATCCAAGCGTGAAACCCATGCTTTAATAAATCATTGTTACAATAATAAAAATTCTTTTCATCTATTCTTTTGACAAGTACATTATTGAAGACCGATCATAGTTACATTTTCTAACATTCTGGACTCCCAAGGCTTCTTCAGACCTTTGCTTGGCTTTCTCCTTCTTCTAGTGCTTGAGGATGACCTAATGTGACCTTCCCTGATCTTCTTTTTCTTCTTGCTTCAAGAGCAAGCCAGCAACAAAAAACCCTAGACCAGCAACAGAAACCCTAGCCTTCCTTCACACGTGTGAGAGAGAAATAGCCCAGAAACAAGTCTTCTTCGTACTCTTCCTTCTTCGTTGTCTTCTTGCTCTTCTTCTTCACTTGGATGAGAGAGTGAATGAATGTCTACCGAGGAGGTCGAGTTCACTCCTTTATTATATAGGCTTCTAAAGGTGGACGTGGCTCCTTAAAATAGGTCGACTTCCCAGCTGCCAGGCCGACTTGGTCCTCAAGGGTATTTTGACACTTTAATGACAAAAATATTTTTCTTTACAAGTTACAATGTGCCCGATGGGGTCTCCAATTTAGGACAATGACTCTTTTGACTTCTTGACCTAGGACAAATCCTAAAAGCACTTTGTGCTTGACCTCTAAAATAAAAGACCTTGAGCATGAAACCCATGCTCCAAAAATAATAATAATAATTTTTCTTTCATTTTACAATATACAAAAACCAAAAGTGCTTTTCATATTTATGAAGACCGAACCTAGTTACACATTTTTCAACAAGATCTACCCTATTCTCTGCCTCAGATCCGCCCTATTATCTGCGTCAGATCCACCCTATTATCTGCCTCAAATATGCCATATTCTCTACCTCAAAAGATCCAAATTGCTTGTACAAAAGATGATCGAATTGCACTCTTGGGTGATGAGGTTGAATGGGTATATATAGTGATTGGATGAACCCGAATAGGTGCGTCTATAGGGGTAGGCTGACTTGATCTTTAGGAGGGTAAACATTTTAAATTCTAGAAATTCAAAAAAAAAATCTTTCTTTTGAAACCGACAAGAACATGTCTTATATTTTCATTCCATATATTTCAAGGGCTAAAATATTAATTATGAAGACCGACCATAGCTACAAAATTCAACACTCCCTCTTGGCCAGTGAAGTATTCATAATGACTATCCAAATGTTCTCTTGTTGACAAATTTATCTAAGAAAAGGTTATAACAATTCATTATCAGTGTCAACATTATTCAATTACCATAGTCCTAGTCAACAACTCTAACCCATGGTAAATCAACAACATCAACTAGTTACCATAATTCCGGTCGGTATTGTTGAGAAATGTAACTAGTTTCAGTCTTCATAATTGTTGTACTCATTTCAATATGTATCCTATGTAACAAACAAGAAAAAGAAAAAGAAAAATATTATTATTAAAGCATGGGTTTCATGCTCATTATTGATGGTCTTTTAGGTAAAAGCATGTTCTTTGTGCTTCTAGGGTTTGTTAGGTCTTAGGATTTATTGTCATGAGTCAAAGGAGTCAACATCATGTTTATAAGACCCTTCCGGGCAATTTGTAATTGTAAAAATAATTATTTTTGAGTCTAGAAAGTCTTGGAATCTCCAAGAGTACAAGTCGGCCCTGGGATCCTCAAGTCGGCCTAAAGGAGGGAATTCAACCCCTTGAGAAGGCTATATAAAGAGTAATTCGACTTCATTTGAGGACACACTCACTCAAAAGTTTGATCTACAAGAAAGAGTTCGATCTATAGCTGGGTAACTACAAGAAGAAGAGCGAAGGTCAAGAAGAAGGAAGAAGGACAAAATTTTTTGGTTTTTGGGCTCTATCTCTCTCACATGTACGAAATTCTAGGGTTTTTGGGTTGCAGGAAGAGGCTGAAGTTGTAGGGTTGAGTTGCAATAGGACGAAATGCAGAAACTGGTAACTGGAAGGAAGGAAACTCTGTCTAGACCTTGCTGACCTTAGGAAGATTTGTCTTGCTCTTGGAAGGTCCTAGAGGGAGGTCAAATTAGAGTTTCTTTAGGAGTTGTAGGGCCGAAGTTGCAAGTCAAGTAGCATTGCTGTAGCTAGCAGATCGAAGTTGTGGTGTGTAGCAATATGAAGCAGATTCTAAGAAGAGAAGAGTTTCCGGGTTTTCCCCTAGGATGGGTTTTGCCCTGGCTGAGAGCCTACATCTGTCTTCTTTGTTGTCCTTGCTTCTTGATATTGTTTGATGAAAAAATCTAAATAAAGGAACATAAAGAAGATAACTAAGATTTGCAAGCAAGTATCAAGGTTAAAGAAAATAAGAGTAATAAGCTGCCACTTTACATTTTCTAACTGGTACATCTGACCTATGGTGCACCGTAATCCTAGTTGGTACTCCTAACACATGGTATATAGATTAGTTTTCGTTCACCATCATTTTGTTCAATATCTTTGACTCATGGTGAATCTCCAAAGGCCTCACTATTCATGAGTAATTTTGGGCCTGATGCTAAATGTGCTCACTCAACCTATCTAGAGAGTCTAAGCTTGATGTTGAAAGGCGTCCACTCAACTTAGTGGTTTTGGGCCTCTAGGACCATTCTTCCTTAATCTGGTCAACATACTTGACACAAAAAGAACAACATTCCTTTGCTGTACCATTCTCCCTAATTCCGGTCAATACACTCGACATAGGGAGAATGTTTGTCCCTAATGCTATCACATCAACAATCCCTTTCACTGAGGAAAGCATTCTCAATAAGTCTAAGCTTGTCCCCGAAGTATACAGACTTCATCCTGGGACAGAGGCTTTGTCAACAATCTGCTTGACTATAGAATAGTACTGGAGCCACACTGCTTCCTTCTGTACCATGTCTTGGTACTAGATCTCATTGTGCTTTGACCTGTCATCATGGTTGTCACCTGCACTTGATCAAACAATCCTACAAGTAGTTTATGAAGCCATATTACTTCTCAACTTGCCAACCAAGCTGCAATATACTCGTCCTCCGCAGTACATAGTGCAATAGATGTCTGCTTCTTGCTCATCCAAGAAATCATGACTGAGCCCAAACTGAAGCAATATGCTGATGAACTCCTCTTGTCTTCTGCACTTTGCCCAATCTGAATTTGTGTGTCCTTGCAACTGTACTTCACTGTTTGAGACATATCTCAAACCATAACTGGTTGTGCCATAACCAATTGTACCATGCTTGGTACTTTAACACATGTTGAGCCACATGCCTTGGCTCAACCATAAGCTGATTGGCTACTTTCTGGTTACCCTAACTGGCAATCTTGGCTTCTCTCTTTGCCACTACTGCTTTCTAGTTACTGTAGCATATTAGCTAACTAGCCTGAAAATCTTAATGAGGGTCCATCATACCAAAAATCTCTGAGGGATCTCAATAATATGCTTCAAGGAGGTAATGCATCAAATCTAGGTCCTTCATATCGAACTCAGAGGTCAACTCCCTCTGAAGCTAAAACAAGGCTCCTTGACTGCTCCCTCTGTTATGGAAGCAAATCTTTTTTCCACAACTGCTCCCTCTGACATATGCGTCCTGCTTCTGTTAGAAATAAATCATACAAAATCAACCTTTGATCCATCAATCCAAGTTTGAGGTACAATCTTCTATTTGGAAGCAGGACACTCCTTCATAACCCTCAAATCCTTGAGGTGGTTCCATGTACACTTATTCCTTAATTTTTTCATGGAGAAAAACAACCTCTACATCCATCTGATGTAATTCCATAATAAAAGCAACAATAATTCTAATAGAAGTGTACCTAGCAATTAGAGCAAATGTCTTTTCATGATCCTCTCCCTCTTTCTGGGAGAACCTTCTAGTCTTAAGTCTCGCTTTGTACTTGTCTATGCTGCCATCTACTGCACGCTAGATCTTGTAGATCCATTTAGAAGTCACCACTGACTTCCCTTTGGCACAATCAAGGTATACTTTAAATTTGCTAATCTGCATGCTCCCTTTGAGCTCAGATCTCATCTATACAATATCTCTCTACAAAAATCACCGATTTTGGGAGAGTCCTCTTGTGACAAGCTTTGCTTTGTTCTTCCTCTACTTTCATATGTTTCTAGAGCCTTGTCAACCTTCTTTATGTACCTGCAATCCTCACTAAGAGGCCATGGAAGAACAATTATAACCAAGTAAGGATATAAAGACAAGATGCTAATAGTAAAACAATAACGACAATAATTAAAGAAGAGAGATATAGGTTACTTATCATTTGAAGATTATAGGGAAATGCCAACTCCCTCTTGATCTTAGCCTTCTTGTATCCATTTTCCAAATTTATCAACCTCGTCCTCGTCATCAACATTATCAATTTTCTTGAAACTCTGCGCACTACTCAGATAAATTACTAAAAACAGGGCAACTGAAAACTAAAACCAAATTTATTTTCACCAAGATATAAAGTTTCTTAACTTCAACATGCAGCGGAAAATAATCGAGATAAATACACGTGCACAAAATTGACACGCTTGTTTTACCTAGGAAACCCAAAAGGGAAAACCTGCTTTCTTTGTTGTGGTCTTTTATTGATTATTCTTTGACCAAATGGATCTATTACAATTCACCTTGCTACCGCAACCAACAATTTGTCTTTGAGAAAGCGCTAGGCTTCTCCTCTCTAATCTCAACTCTACAATTGTTCTTTGCCCTGCTCTTGATCTCGGCCTTGCACAATTGATATTTGCTAAAGATAGTCTCGACCTACTCTATGAATCCTGATCCCTTGCCCCACAATCCTTGCGCACTCTAGCTTCCAAATCCTTGTGCACTTTTGGCTCCTAAATCGTTGTGTACTTCTAGCTCCTAAATCGTTGCGCACTTAGGGCTCTTAAATCGTTGCGCACTTAGGCTACTAAATCGTCGCGCACTTAGGCTCCTAAATCTATGCGCACTATTGATCCTCAATTGATGTGCATTCCACACAAAGAATGATCTATGATCTTGTGCCTTCGTCCTTCTCTTTATAGATAGAAATCGATGCATACAAAGAGGCCAAGTTCGATTTGTAGTTCACACTAGTGTCATGAGTTTCCTTTAGTTGTGATTGTGAGTTAACTGGGAACTAAACTCGTTCTCTCTCCAATCAACACTGAAGTATTAACTCGTTCCCTCTCAACTTGTCATTGCCCCCTCATCCTATAGTCTAACTGAAGAGGACTCCAACTAATTGAAGCTCCAACACTACGCATGCAAACTTGATGAACATTCCAGTAAATTGGAAATCAACTCATTGTCACTGAACTCTATCTCCTGAATTCACACTCATGTGAGAGAAAGACTAATTCGTGGTCTTCACTCACTAAGGCCCAAGGAAAAATACCTTGCATTGCTACATTTTCAACACTCCCTCTTAGCGAGGAAGGGATTCTGTACAACTCCCAACTTATCTCTGAAAAACATGAACTTGCGTTTGACTAAGGCCTTCGTCAGGATATCCGCAACCTGCTCATCTTTTGGAATGTATGGTAGCTTTACTATCCCTTTTTGCACACAATCTCTAAGATGATGGTACCTGATCCCGATGTGCTTGGAAAGATCATGAAACATTGGATTCTGAGAGAGCTTAATGAAACTCTGTTTGTTGCAGTGTATCACAGTGGGCTCCATTCCCTTCCTGAAGAGACCTACTAGCAACTTCCTCATCCAGATAACTTAACATGCTGTTGAGCTGGCAGCCATGTATTTGGCCTCTGCTGAACTGAGTGCAATTGATCTCTGCTTCTCGCTGAACTAGGAAACAATTGTTGACCCATTGCTGAAGATGCAACCTGAAGTACTCTTCCGATTTGTGGAGATCCCTACCCAATCTACATCTGTGAAGCCCTCAAGCCTCACTCCATCAACCTGTCTGTACCATAATCCATAATCTGTCGTGCCTATGAGATATCTCAAAGCATGCTTCGCAGTAACCCAGTGAACTTTGGTAGGTGTTGTGAAATCAATGTACTTGTAGATTAGGGTTTAGTCCTCTTATTTGATAATTACTTGTGAGAGTTTGTTGGCTTTTATTACTTTATTATATCTTCTTCATAAAGAAATTACCAAAACATAAAGTGCATGAAGATCACAAGAACACAATGAACACAAGATATAGGCTCCAAGCTAGGGAAAAACCCCACAAGGGGGAAAACCGAAACAACTTCTCTTCTTATAGAATCAGATCAAAGTGAGACATCCAAGACCCAAATACCAAGACCAAGACCTCCATAAGTCCCAAGTCATCCCTCCTTTACAACAAGTCAAGGTCAACAGAGTCAATGCTAGTCCAACTTCAACAAAACTAGTCAAACTCATAATTTCAGCCCTGCAACTCGGATTTGCAGTTCAGACTTGTAACTTTGGACTCGCAGCTCGCAAAATTACCCCAGAACTCTTGCACGGTTGGGCATAAAACGAGAAATTTCAGCTTTCTCTCTCTCCTTTGACTTCTTGCTCTTTCTTCTTTGACTTTCACTACTTTTTTTCCTTCTTCTTGTCTAGAGATCGAACTTTTGAGTGTGAGTGCAAATGAGGACAAAGTCTCTTCCTTTTATAGCCATCCATGTGGTCGAATTAGGCCTCTTCTAGGCTGACTTCTTCTGACAGGGCCGACTTGGTCTTGGGGGTCAAAACGACTCTTTTAAACTAAAAAATAATATTTTCTTTTGATACAAAATAGTCCAAATGGGACTTTGGCACATGATAAATTTTCTTCTTGACTCAATAAGCCCTAGAAGCATGAAGAACATGCTTGACTAGAAAATAATAATAATAATAATTTTCTTTTTCTTCTTTTTGATTTTTACAAAAATATATATTAATAAAAGTACAAATATAATTATGAAGACCAAACCTAGTTACATTTTCCAACACTCCCTCTTAAATAGGGAGGTATTCATAATTCCACAACCGGGTACAAGGATACTCAAATTGAAATATTATCATAAGAAGAGTCAGATTGATAAGCCATCTTCAAGCATCAACATCATAGCCAACATTGTCAATCTCAAAAATAGTAAAGCCTTGACTGACAAGCTCTAGCTCTCCACTAGATTAGAGCACAATGCTAGGAGGCATACATATGGACACCATCACCACAACCTGTTGATCTGAAAATGGGGCTCTTAGACTTCTTGTCTAACTTACAAGAGCCTCTCCCACTTCCAAAGCTTTAAATTTTCTCAAGTCTTAATGATTAACCAATGCGGAATTAAATATGTGCATGAAAATATGGGTGTATGATTGTATTTGTTTTTAACTAATTATATGCTTTAAAATCTATTGTCTGTGCTGTAAGTTGATGTGCTTAAATTGATATATAAATGCATATAGCAGTAAACAGTGCAACAACAAACTATCACATAGAAACAACAATTTAATTAGGAGTTCGCCCACAACTCTTGGGCTACGTCTCTGTGAGCTCTAGTCAACTCAACTAGGCTCTTTGGGATTATGGTATAAGTCCTTTTTACAAGCTCTTGGCTCAACTCCTACTGTTTTACACAGAAACAGTGGGTTCAGACACCATGTTATGTCCTGGCTCTTGAAGCTCTGGCTCTTGGCTCTTGGCTCTTGCTTCTGGCTCTTGGGTCTGACTCTGGCTCTTCGGCTCTGGCTTTGGCTCTGGTCCTTCTATCAGCTTACAACTCTCTTGGCTTCCAAGTGACTCCCTTGGCTGCTCTTTTTGCTTCTACACTGCCTCTTTCTGCTCTTTTTCGCCCTAGCTTCCTGCTTTGGCTTCACTTTAAGCAACAACCCCCAACAACCTTCAACAACCTCAGCAACCCTTTCTGTCTCTGACATTCATGGCTTTTTAAGCCAATTGATGATGTCTGTTTGTTTTCCCTTTCGGGCTCTCTGTCTTCTGGCCTTGGTCCGCTCAAATCCCCTCTCTGAGCATTAGCAATCATTGCTAAACGCCCTCAGGGATGGTGGTCACCTGTGCTGTAACGGGAGAGTGCATCGGCGCTTGAAATCCCCCAGAAACAGTCGTTCCCTGTTTACACAGAGAACGTTGTAAAACACGGGAAAAATTCACCAAATCATTGTTCATCGGACTTCAAAAGTCCTTAATTCCGCTTTATAACACTATCGGGTCCGCTTGAAATCGCTTATCGCAAGTCGCAATGCCCATTCCATGGCTTACCCTTTGTATTTCAAAAATACATTAAAACGTTGAAAATCCCACAAAATGGCCTTATGGTGGATTTGAAATATTATTCATTTGCATTTGGAAACGCTTTCGAGTCCGGTTTCATTGCATCAGCGCTTCCCTTCGCTTTTCGTTTATTAAACGAAATATGTGAAAATACACATAAATCTGCCTTTTGACGGACTTTAAAATATATCAATTACCGCCTATAGCCTCGTCGGGTTCAGCTATCGCATCGCATATATATATATATATATATAGCCCCGCGCTATTGCGTAGCTTCGATGCGATATTGCGATGCGACTTGTCGCAATCGCATATCGCACATACCCCGACCATTTAATGTGTGCTCCACTATAATCGCCGATTGCGATATCGCTCCATTGTAATCGCCGATTGCGATATCGCGATCGGAATAATCATATAACCTATTCCGATATCCTCCGCCTGCCACCGCCGATTGCGATTTGCCGATTGGATTTGGACCGTTGATCGGCCAGATCCGACAACTCCTATTCATTGCTCTGTTGACCGCCGATAGGCTTGTTTTTGGTCGTTTCTTTGTGTTTTTGCCTTCGATAGTGTAATCCAATATTTCCAAAACTTCTCCTTTTGCGATGGGTTTTTTTTTGGATTTTTAGAAGACTTTGAAGACTTAGAGGGTTTTTAGGACCCATTCTTAGGGGATTTGCCTCTTTTTCCTAAGGAAAAAGGGAAGCTTCATTTTGTTATAACTTCTACATCCTGAGCCAGGTTTTTTTTTTGCCCATGCAAGTTGCAGTAGATTCAAAATGAGACGATCTCTGCAATGGGGCTAGTTCCAGGAACTTCTTTAGACTTTCATTTTCCTCAGTGAGGAACACTTAGACTCAGGAGTCTATCCAAAGTCCATTTTGGATCACGCCTTCCCACTAAAAGAACTTTTGGTCTCGAAAAGACTGATATATTGATCTGAACTGTAAATGAGAGTGACTCACCCTCTTCTTTCAGCCTCCCTACACTTGCCTTTGCATAGTGCCTCTGAACCAAAGTTTCTGATCACTTCCCTTCTTAGATGGGCTGGTCTTCCCAGGAAGAACTATCTTTCTCCTTGCCTTCTTGCAGAACTCCTGTTGAAATGGTTATAGAAGGTAGTTTTGAGCTTCTCTGCCTTGATCATTGATTCAAGGTGGCTCAAACAAATGTGAAGTACATCTGCTCCACAAAAGTTTCATTTGTACCTGTTTGACAAGCTGTCAACAACAACTGTTAACAACAACAAAAATACAGACAATAACTGGATGGCCTGAACTCCTGCTTCAACAAAAGAAATAGATTTCACATTTTGTGAACACCTCCATGTCTTACATTTGCATACAAATGATGGATTAGATAACAACCCCACAAAACATGCCTTTAAAACAAATGACCCTTCAAGTCAAGCATGTAGAAAAAGACCATTAGGACTCTTTTTCAAAAGATGAAACACTTCATCACTATCTCCATCTTGGAGACCAAGTTAACTTCTCCCAAGTCAACATTGCATCACATGCATGTCAAAGCAATCAACCCTGCAAGTTAATTACACATACATGTTCAAAAACAAGGAGATCAAGCTTATGCATGCATTTCATCCTTCAACTTTCACTTAAGCACACTGTACTTTTGAAGCTGAAATGAAATATAATGTTGCATCAACAAAGTGAGTCTCCTACTCAACCTTTTTCCATTCACCATCTTGGTAGAAACCTGCAACTTGCATCTCATTAACAAAGAAATGCAAATAGATGCATCAATAGACATGCAATCCTTAATTGGAAAAGAACTCTAGCCATTTCATACCAATCCAATTCAAAGGTATTTCCTTTGTTTGCACATCAGCATCAACATGTGAATCATTTTGAAGCACATCATCCATGGAAACTTCATTTCCATTTTTGCCATCTTCTCTTTCCACTTTCTTCAGCTTTGGTGGAAGCGTTGCTGGATTCAGAGTCCAACACCTTTTAGCAAGATGTCCTTGCTTATGGCAGTAAGTGCAACACATGTGCATCCTCTTGACAGCATGATTTGCCTTGTCCAATGGACCTTTGGCTCTTTGCTTCTTTTCCTTCAAAAGTTTCCTGTATGTGGCCATTCTCTTCCATCATCTAAAAACATGATGGTTATCCAAACCACAAAAGGAACATGCAATTATTTTCCCATGCTTATGTGGAAATTTACCATGCTTTGCAAAATTAAAAGGAAGATACTTTGAACTAGATTTATACCTGCCTCTTTCACCTTTATTGCCTTCATGAGGAGGTGAAGCAAATGAAGAAGTGACTCCCTTTGGAACACCATCAATCTCTTCATCGCTGTTAGAGTTTCCACAACTCTCTGGTTCAAGTGTGTGCTTCTGAACACCTGCATCCTGCAAATGATGTCTCAAGCCATTGCTTTCCTCTTGAATACAACCTTCACACTCTGCAATGCAACCCTTTCTTGGAGCTGTTTCAATGGCCTTCATGGCAGCTTTGAAACTCTCTCCACAAGACTGTCCATAGCCAAGACCCAAATACTTAGGCCTTTCCTCAACCATTATTGGCTCAACAATACCTTGTGCATGCTTTCCCAAGCCCTTTCCTTCATAGCCCATATTGGACATTAGATTGGAACCTATGCCTCTAGTATGTTTTTCAAAAGAACCAATATAAGCATTCTTAGAAGAATTTGAAGACAAATTGGAATGGTTTACCTCTTCTTCAAGCTGATGCTTGATTAAGGCTTCTTTGGCAACAAAGAGCTGGGATTCCAACTCATGGATCCTCTTCAGGTTCATATTTGCAATATGAAGTTGCCTCTCCATTTCCTTCAATTTGTCAGAAAGCATTTGCTTCTCTTCCTCCACGGAATTCAACTGCTCCCTAAGTATGCTGCTCTTCCATCCATCCTCATACATTTCTCTCACCTTGCCCATCATAATGAACAAGTATTGCTTTATGTCCTCATCAAAGAGTCTTGTGATGCAAGGGGAATTCGAGGATACACTTGTAGAAGTTGTCATTATGCCAATGAACAAAGAACTTCAAACAAGATTAACAAAGAGCTTATTTCAGCAACCTTTTGCAACAAACCTCTTGCGCTTTAAGGACTGCCTTGAGGTTCTTGGGATAGAAGAATGACTTCAACCCTTCTTCCTACTTGTCCTTCCCAGACTGAGTTATCAGTAGCTTTTCCTTTACCTCTGCAAACTCAGAAAATAGTCAGTCTACAAAACAAGCATGCAATCAACATCTTGCTGTTCAAACACCTTTCAAACGAGCAGTCTTTGCTTTGTCAATCAAACATTCTAATTTAACCTTCTTAAAGGTGTGGTTAACCAAACTTAGGCTCTGATACCACGTATCACCTGATCTGAAAATGGGGCTCTTAGGCTTCTTGTCTAACTTACAAGAGCCTCTCCCACTTCCAAAGCTTTAAATTTTCCCAAGTCTTAATGATTAACCAATGCGGAATTAAATATGTGCTTGAAAATATGGGTGTATGATTGTATTTGTTTTTAACTGATTATATGCTTTAAAATCTATTCTCTATGCTGTAATTTGATGTGCTTAAATTGATATATACACGCATATAATAGTAAACAATGCAGCAATAAACAATCACACAAAGAGAACAATTTAATTAGGAGTTCACCCACAACTCTTGGGCTATGTCTCCGTGAGCTCTAGTCAACTCAACTAGGCTCTCTGGGATTATGGTATAAGTCCTTTTTACAAGCTCTTGGCTCAACTCCTATTGTTTTACACAGAAATAGTGGGTTCAGACACCATGTTATTCCCTGGCTCTTGAAGCTTTGGATCTTGCCTCTAGCTCTTGGCTCTTGGTTCTGTCTCTTGGCTCTGACTTTGGCTTTTCGGCTCTGGTTCTGGCTCTGGCTCTTCTATCAGTTTACAGCTCTCTTGGCTTTTCACTTGGCTTCCAAGTGACTTCTTTGGCTGCTCTTTTTGCTTCTGCACTGCCTCTTTTTGCTCTTTTTCGCCCTAGCTTCTTGCTTTGGCTTCTTTCAGCAACAACCCCCAACAACCTTCAACAACCTCAACAACCCTTTCTGTCTCTGACATTCATGGCTTTTTAAGCCAATCGGTGCTGTCTGTTTGTTCTCCCTTTCAGGGTCTTTGTCTTCCGGCCTTGGTCCGCTCAAATCCCCTCTCTGAGCATTAGCAATCATTGCTAAACGCCCTCAGGGATGGTGGCCACCTGTGCTGTAACGGAAGAGTGCATCGGCGCTTGAAATCCCCCAGAAACAGTCATTCCCTGTTTACACAGAGAACGTTGTAAAACACGAGAAAAATCCGCCAAATCATTGTTCATCGGACTTCAAAAGTCCTTAATTCCGCTTTATAACACTATCGGGTCCGCCTGAAATCGCTTATCGCAAGTCGCAATGCCCATTCCATGGCTTCCCCTTTGTATTTCAAAAATACATTAAAACGCTGAAAATCCCGCAAAATGGCCTTATGGTGGATTTGAAATATTATTCATTTGCATTTGGAAACCCTTTCGGGTCTGGTTTCATCGCATCGGCGCTTCCCTTCGCTTTTCGTTTATTAAATGAAATATGCGAAAATACACATAAAACTGCCTTTTGACGGACTTCAAAATATATCAATTACCGCTTATAGCCCCGTCGGGTCCGGCTATCGCATCACATATATACATATATATATAGCCCTGCGCCGTTGCGTAGCTCCGATGCGATATTGTGATGCGACTTGTCGCAATCGCATATCGCACATACCCCGATCGTTTAATGTGCACTCCGTTGTAATCGCTGATTGCGATATCGCTCCGTTGTAATCGCCGATTGCAATAATCATATAACCTGTTCCGATATCCTCCGCCTGCCACCACCGATTGCAATTTGCCGATCGGATCTGGATCGTTGATCGGCCAGATCCGACGGCTCCTGTTCATTGCTTTGTTGACCACCTATCGGCTTGTTTTTGGTCGTTTCTTTGTGTTTTTGCCTTCAATAGTGTAATCCGATATTTCCAAAATTTCTCCTTTTGTGATGGGTTTTTTGTTTGTTTGGATTTTTAGAAGACTTTGAAGACTTAGAGGGTTTTTAGGACCCATTCTTAGGGGATTTGCCTCTTTTTCCCAAGGAAAAAGGGCAGCTTCATTTTGTTATAACTTTTGCATCCTAAGTCAGTTTTTTTTTGTCCATTCAAGTTGTAGTAGATTTAGAATGAGACGATCTCTGCAATGGGGCTAGTTCCAAGAACTCCCTTGGACTTTCATTTTCCTCAGTGAGGAACACTTAGACTCAGGAGTTTATCCAGAATCCATTTTGGATCACCTGTCAAGGCACATACCCCATAGGATGTTCACTAGGTATGTCCATACAGGACTATTCTTATTTTGGATTCCCAATCTTCAAAGAATATTAGTCCTCTTCGACTACTCTTATCTTGGATGCCTTACCTCATCCTCAAAGAGTATCGCTTCATGAGACTACTTCTATCCGGGATTCCCAATCCTCAAGTATCGGTCTCAGATGCTTATCCAATCCTCCATTCTCCCTACTAGTGCCTTCACTAGACTTACAACGATTAGTCCTGGTCTAGTGCATGACACATGGAGAATACAATGTCCCTCATCGCTCCCTCTCAAAGAGGGAGGAGATATCTACAAGTCCAAGATTGCTTTTGATGTACTCAAGCTTCTTATTCGGAAGAGACTTCGTCAATATGTCAGCAACTTGTTCGTCTGTGGAGATGTACTGTAGCTTCACAACCCCATCTTGCACCAAACTTTGTATATAGTGATGCTTATTATTAATATGCTTTGTCCTAGCATGAAAATTTGGGTCCTCTGTCAACCTTATACAACTCTAGTTGTCACACTGTATAATGGTAGGGTCCAACGGTCCTTCAAACAAATCTGATAGCAACTTTCTAAGCCAAACAACTTCTCTACCAACTTCACTTGCTGCAATATATTCAACTTTGACGCTACTTAATGTAACTGAATCTAGTTTCCTGCTCATCCAAGAGATCATAGAAGATCTTGTTGTAGCACAATCTAGCCCAACTAAAAGGTCAAAGATCTTAGAAGAAAAGCTCTAGCACAGGATCATATTGGCAAAGTAAGAAGACACTATTAAAAGCAATAAGGGAGCATGTAAAATTGCTAGACATTGTGCAAGAGCTGCTTGACACTGCCTGGATGTTATAGAGACATTTTGTAGAAGTGCTCTCTGTTATCTCTTAGTTTAAGAATGCATATCTGATCCGTCTAGTGATGAATCTGGCTATAAACAAAAGCAGTTGAAAGGCACAGGTCATGTGATAATGCTGAAAATCATGAAAAGGATTTAAATTTTAAGCTGCCAAAACAAGATGGACCTAATGCTATGTTTAAAAGGAAGTTGAGAAGTTGCAGCTATAGTTCTTGATCTGGGTCTCATATCTGTGGAGCTGGCTATGCGGGCGAAGATTCCCCAACGTCAGTTTTTCCTTCTGTTGTGGGATCTATTGAGCAAATGGGCATGGCTGATGTAGTCAAAGTTGAAGGAGATTTAGAATCTTCAGATGCCAAAATGAATGTCAAGCTAGACTCTGAGAAGTCCAAATCCAAGCGGAACTTGTATGTTGGTTCTCAAGCTCTTTGCTACCGACATGATTTTATGGAGGTGATTCCAGCTCTGAAGGATGGTATTGTTGCTGATTGGAATGTTGTGGATAGCATATGGGGCCATGCTTTTCGGAAGCGCTTGCTAATTGATCCGAAGGAGTATCCTATATTGTTAGCTGAACGATCCTCCAATTCACAACAACAAAGCGAGAGAACAACAAAACTTATGTTTGAAAGTCACAAGGTACCAAGTCAAGGGAGGAGCCCATAGGGGCTATTACTTTTGCATTACATGTAGATACAAGTTATGGGCCTCAAAGATTTATGTGAAAAAGCATGTGCTAGTGGCGTCGAAAGCTAACTTTGAGATGACAATGTGAGTTGTCAAAGCTCAACAAACTATAAAAAATTATTGTAACTGTGGTACCAAATTTGAAATGTGAGGTATACAACCAACTACAATAATAGCTAAAGGAAATTCCTCACGTCACTTGTTAAGGAGTGTATACAATGCCATTTTGATTGTGATTTATATTTTCCAACCAATATTCTCACACATCATTTAAAGGTTCGTTGAGGAATAACTCCTACCTGTTCGAACTCATACACAAATTACGCAGGCATCTCCAGGCAGTGAATTTCGGGATCAATTTTCGGGCAAATGGTGTTGAATTTTAAAAATCTGTGATCTGGGTTTTTTGTAGAATATCCCTAATTGACTTCAATATGGGCAGTTTCCAAAAATTTGGATTGGTTCAAGAGATTTCATTAATTCTTTCAAGGCCAGTTTTTGCAGAAACGTCCTGCAAATTGGGCATAACTCTTCCCTGTTGAAATTCTTGTATGATGACAAATCCTTGAATTTGGGTCAAGCAACGAACATGCTGGCTGTTTGGGTTGATAGATAGGGAGCCTTATGATGAGAAACTATCATGTTAGGTTTTCTAGAGAGAAATCAAGCCTGGAGAAGCCGCACATGCAAAAAAGAAAAGAAAAGCATCATGATGTGGGTGAATTCCTTACGAAAACACTTCAGAATACAAGGCATTCGGTTAATAAAAATGGAGCAGAGCTTTATCCAGATCTTAAAAGGAAAGTCTACTACTAATAGCCAAAAAAGTGAGAAGCGATACTGATTTCATTTAACATGAAGAAAGATATAGAAATAAAGAAGAGATTAATGATGAAGAAGTAAAAAAACAATGTTTCCACCATTGCAGATGGCAAAAACAAGCCCATTGAAGATGATCAGAGTATCCCGAATCATACTATTTCAATGAACAGAGTTGATTTAGATTCTTATTTTCATAGCTCTCCAGGTGAAGTTGATACAGGAAGAATAAACGATGAAGACAATGATTCTGATTCTGATTGTGACAATACTGATGAAGAGGAAGTTTTTAAGTTGAAGAGAAATTTTGAGAAGAAAAAAAAAACCTGATGGACAAGTTGATATTGAAGAACCTAATGCCGATGACTGCACCAAATCACAAGTGGAATGCTCATAGTTAACTGACTGGTTGAATGAAGATACTATTGAAAGCGTTCATGACCGCTTGGTTATTGGAGATTGGTTAAAGGTTGTTTTCCGAGGTGAACAAATGAAGGGGCATGAAGAAGATGATGACTCTGTCTATTGAGATTTTGAAGATTTAGAGACTAGAGAGAAATATAAAGATGGTGATGCAAGCAGGGTTCAATTTTGCAGATCGATGGTTCACATCACTTTGCTCTAGATCCAATGGCACCCCGGTGGCACAAATTGCACAGAGTTTATGACAAAGCATGCCCCCGTAAGTGGATTTGATAAACTGCTCATCGAAGAAATCAACAGTCTACAGTTGTTATGACACCATTTATCTTTTGTTTCGGAAACCACCAAAGCTGCCCTCGTAAGTAGTTTTATGATTTGGATTAATAATGACACATAAAAACAACTGGGATCCGCATGTTGTCAACTTTAATTGCATTCTCTTCATTTCTGTATGTTAGCCAAGTTGGACCCACATCAATTTTTATTACATCATCATGTTGTAATTCTTACCCAGAATTAAAGGCCCGACATATATGTATTCATATTGTAAAATTTCAAAAGGAGGTGGGGTTTATTGTAAAAAGGTTTTTCTTTAATATTATATGTATATAATATTAAAGCTACCTTTTTGTAATTATTTCAAAAACCTTTTTTATAAGGAGAAAGAAACAGTTTCCGAAACTGTTTCAAGATTCAGTTAGAATAGTCAGGTTAGGAGGCATAAATAAAACCCAAGAATGACATTTTTTTTGGGGGTTTGGAAGGCGGCAGGCCACAGTCATCCATGATTGGCAATGTAAACAAAACATACTCTTTGAAATCTGAAGATGAAATTGCAGTTTGATTCCAGCATTGGGAAGTTGCAGTGACTGTCTTTTTCTTGAGTTTCAACATTCATATTTATGTATTTTCCTCTCTTGGATAGTGTAAGATGCAGCTGGTGCTTTGGTTTAGTTTTTGATGAATTTACGTAATTGTACTCATTAAAATTAATCCTAAAGCCCTTAATGGGCGCTCCACATCCAGGAACCTCATTCATATTTTCTCAGTCTTACATCATTCTTTCTACAAAGTTAAAGCACATATTCTTAATTGCCTATGCCAAAACTATGTCTTCTCCATTTTCTGCTTTACACCTCCACCCTACAACTCTCATAGCCTCTTTGGCCATTCTGCTTTGGAAGGCTAGGGTTTCAGAATTAGAATCTTTGCTTGCAAGCCCTCATGGCCTGTACTTCCAACCATTGAATTTAATTGTTTTTAATTAATCTCAAAATGTCTCGGGCATTGGTTCCCCCTCAACTAGGAACTGTCTCCTAAGGTACAACAGATCCCAAGCTAAAACATCCACCAATAGTGCTTCTTCCATCTGTCTCACTGCCTCCCCAATTTGAATTTGTATAGCCCAATAACTGTATCTCGTTACCAGCATATATCAGGTAGTGATGTACAGTGCCACCAAGATATCTCAAAAATATGTTTAGCTACTATCCACTGTGTTGACCACTACGCGTCAACTACCCATAGCAGTACACCCCCTCTTCGCAAAAAGGGACAGCACTGGATCGACATGTCCGTGCCATTCGAATGTCATCATCAGCCCGATCATGTTATGTTGTAAACCTAGTCTGCATGTGTAAATTGTAAATAATCTTAGTAGATCTGAGTCATGCATGTAAACTGCCTAGGCAAACCTAATTTTCTAGTGATAATCTACGTTCCGAAAGGTTTTTTGTCTTACTGATCCATGATCGGCAGAGTTTTCCTTCAGCCTAACCCCAAAGCCGGAATGAATTTTGTCATTAGAATCTTAGAGGAATCCTAGTGTGTTTCGAGTCTATGTAAAAGTATTTTGGAAATAATTTTAACTATTTGGTTAGGTTATTACAAATTGCTTGATCTGCTAGATTATAGTTGTGTCGCTGAACTGGGTGGTCTATGAGGGTCTATGTCAAAAGGGTTTTCCCCCTTAAGATGTAAAATTGTAAAAGTCATGATGTAAAGTGTCTTGAGGGTTAGAAAATGTTTTATCCCCTCATAAGTCCTAGGTCCTAGGTGATTTTTCCAAAGGCTAAGTTCGAGGATCCAAAAATAAAAAATATATAAATAACAAAAAAATAAAAAAATAAAAAAATAATTAAAAAAAATAATATTAAAATAAAATAAAATCTAAAAATAAATTAAAAAAATAAATAAAAAATTTGAAAAAATAAAATAAAATAATAAAATAATAATGTCAAAGCTTTGAGAAAATAAATGCAAAGTTTTAATTTTTTAATATATTAAAATGCATTTAAAATTTCGACGGATGAGATTAAAAGGGATTTTGATCCTCATCGACGGTCGAGATTAGTTTGACATGGATCACTCGAACTAGCTGTTGGGAAATTTTCCTTTAAATAGGGTGTTAGGGGTCATTTGAGATCATTCGATCTGAGAGTCGTGTGCTAAAGAAAGCTCTCTTGTAGTCATTTTTTTTTGTGCAATAAAGAAAGACTTTGGAGTTGAAATCTTGCTGGTGTTACTCTTCTGGAAATGCTGTAAGATGTTTTATTTTTCTGCATAATTTTATTTTCAGCCATTGATGATAGCTTGATGAAGATTGATTTAGGCACAGGTATCTTGTCTGATCTCTGGGGTTTGAATGATAGTTTAATTTTTGAAATATAATGGCAGATATCTCCATTTGATCTGAATTTCACTACTGTTTTCTCCTTCTATGTTAATGGTTGATTTAAGCTGTGCATGATATCTTTAATTTTGAGTTTACGGGGTGTTAGGGGAAGTTCTCGGCTGAACCAACCAACTCCCGGATTGTGTTTTCTGAAAGAGCCCAGCGAGTTTTAATCCCGGGCTTATCATTAGAATTTTTTGCAGATGCATGAAGGGTTTTCTGAAGCACCTCACATTAAATTTAAAATTCTGAAAATATTTCTATGGCATACCGACAAATCTGGCTATTTAGAGCCTCTGAGCTGCAAATATTGTGATTATTTAGCAGGTTTTAGCGTTTTTAGTTTTGTTTCTTGCACATATTATTTCTGGGTATTTTGTTTTGCCATTGCAGGTTACAGGTCTGAGGAGAAATTTTTGTTTGAAGCCAGATCTAGGCCTTGGAGGGTAATATTTGGCCTCAGGATCAGTTCTTGTAGGTTTTTTCTGAAGAAATTCGAGACTCTCCAAGCTATCTGTATGCTGGGGTTTCATTTCTGCGAGAAAATTTTTTCAATTTTTTTTTTTTGGCGTCCTCTACTACCCTTCCTCTGCACGCAAGCTTTCACACTACCATACACCTATTGCCATCACGCAGGCACTGTTTTCTTTGCTGCTAGAACCTGTGTCCAAAATCTTCCATCTGCTCTTCTACGCATCCATCAATTCGCCTGATATTCGATCCAATCCTAGACTGCTCCTTTGCTTCACCCATTGCTGCATTTCACAGCCCTTAGTTCACCCGCAACCCCATCTCTACGCTGCCAGAACCATTACGCAGCTCTTCCAGAAGCCATCGCTCAGGTATTTTGCATCCACTTTCCAGCCATCATTCCCGCAGCTCCTCACGCTGTCCAAATCCTAACCCTCGTTCACCTGTAGCTCCTTGCTGCTGCGACCTGACACCTGCATACGCACAACCTCAAGCCCTCTCCTCACTACTCTTTGTTTGCCCGTCGGACACACGTAAACCTGCATATAACAACAACGAAAACAGAAAAATTCGATATGCGTAAGTTCTTCTTTGTTCTATTGTTTATATGCGTTGGTTAGTTTTAGGTTAGGCTTTTTTTTATTTAGATTTTAATTTCTAGAATTAGATTATTGTTAGTTTTAGATTTTAGTTTTATTTTTATTTTAAATTTTGATCTTTATAAAAAATATAAAAATTGATTTTCATTTGTTTTAAATTAGATTTTACTTAGCTTTTAGTTCTTCAATTTAAAATTTTAAAATCATAAAAATTAAAAAAATAATAAAATCATAAAAAGGTTTCTTTTTCAGGTCTTAGATTTAAGTTTTATTTAGAATTTAGATTTTATATCGTTTCATTTTATGTATATAGATTAGGCATGTTAAGTTTTAGTTTAGATTAATTTTTAATTTTAGTTTCGTTCTATGTTGATTTGAAGTTTAGAACTTTATATCATAATAAAAAATTAAAAAATATAAAAAAGGCATCTAAAAGCTCTTTTTTAGATTTTAGATTTAACTTTGGTTTAGATTTAGATTAGATTAATATTTAGGATTTTGAGTTATTTTGTTTAGTTTTTCATTTAATTAAAAAAAAAAAATATAAAAATATAAAAAAGGCATCTAAAAGTTCTTTTTTAGATTTTAGATTTAACTTTGGTTTAGATTTAGATTAGATTAATATTTAGGATTTTGAGTTATTTTGTTTAGTTTTTCATTTAATTAAAAAAAAATGGTTAAGAAATAAAAAGGTTCCTTTTCTTTTTTTTGGGATCTTAGTTTAGAATAGATTTTAGCTTTATTTTGATTTTTAATTTTAGAATTTAAAAAATAAAAAAGTTCTTTTAGGATTTAGTTTTAAATTTCATTTAGTTTAGTTTAGTTTTGTTTTATTTAAAAATATAAAAAATATGAAAAAAATATTTTTTTTTTTATGAAAAGCTTAACTAAAAATTGAAAATTCATTTTTGGTGATTTTTGTGGTATCTATGTTCCACTTCTCTATAGTTAAATGCACTTAAATGTTTATTTAAAGTTAGCTATATGAAAGTGGTAACTGGTCAGCATTTAAATTTTATGATCATTTAAAGCATTTGATTTTTCTTGAAGTTTAATTGTTGGAACATTGTTAAAGCATTGTGCATTTATTGAACATCTTGCATCGCTTGGGTTATTTGATGATAAATTATTGTTTTACAAAGTTCATATTTCTGCAACATCTAATAAATAATCATTTAATCATTAACTCCATAAGGCACTGGTATATTAATTTCTAAAATCAATAAGTTGCCTTGCTGTGTCTCCCAACCCAACTGGTCCACAGTTGGTCTTCTTTTATCCCATAGGGTCTACCCCCCTTAGCCTCGGGAGACTGCTTAAATGGAGAGATCGGGGATCAGGGTGACAGCCCTCGGACTGAGCGTTGTCGCGCTGCCCAGACAATCTGTGCGACAACACACTGATCATGCCTTGGCTCCATTTGGATTTGACTAAGAACATTTATTACATAGCATATGCCAGGCCGGGAGTTCACAAGGTATATCAAGGAGCCAATCAATTGTCGGTAGCATGTAGGATCAACAAGGCTTGATTCTGAAGTTTTTATCTTTTTTAAATTAGTGATCATTGGAGTTGTCATCGGTTTACTATCCATCATACCAAACTTCTGCAATATCTTGATCACATATTTCCCTTGATCAAGATAGATCTCACTAGGTTTCTGTCATACTTCTAATCCCAAGTAGTAGTGCATAAGCCCAAGATCCTTCATGTCAAATTCAACTACGACACTCTACACCTGTAACTAAAAAGTCATCCACATATAGTAGTATGATCACAGGCTCATTCTTAACCACCTTGATGTAGAGATTAGGATTTGCAGAACTCTTGACGAAACCAAGTCTTAGAAGATATGCATCCATCCTTGCATACCATGCTCTAGGGCTTGCTTCAAACCATATAGAGCCTTCTTCAACTTGCAAACATGTGTCTCCTTATCATGGACCTCAAATCCCTGAGGTTGCTCAATGTAAATATTTTCATCAATTGTCCCATTTAGAAAGGCTATTTTAACATTCATTTGATGAATTTTCCATCCCATAATAATAGCCAGAGAGATAAGTAATCTAATGTTTGTATACCTAGCTGTTGGAGCAAAATTTTCTTCATAGTCGATTTCTTCCTTTTGAGAAAATCTTGTTGCCACAAACCTTGCCTTATACTTATCAGTGCTTCCATCAACTGCATATTTGATCTTGTATACCCATAGGAAGTGACAACAAATTTGTCTATAGGTCTAGGAACAATTTCCCAGTGATCATTCTTCATTATAGATTGGTTTTCTTCCTGCATTGCATTCGTCCATTCTTCATGTTCAGTTGTCTTCTCATAAGTGGTAGGTTATACTTCAATAAGCTTAGTCATGTATGCTGCATAGCCTAAATACCTTTTATGTTTCTTGCTTTCTCTAAAAGTTCCTTTAGCTGCTGCATGTCCTTTGACTTCTTGCAAAGTTGACCTTAACCAAGTTGGCCTCTTTCAAGTTTCTGGAATGATGACTTGCTGCATGGGTTCACTTGGTCCTTCAATTTCTTCATAATTGGTTGTAGGTTCTTGAGTATTGTCATGCCTTGAGACTTCTTCAAAGACAGGTTCTTCTTCCTCATCAGAATCAATAGGAATGTCCTTGGACTTTTTATATGCAATATTTTCATCAAAGATGACATCTATGCTAACTTCAATACGATGATCTTTTTTGATGTAGACTCTATAAGCTTTAGATGATGTACTATAACCAAGAAAGATGCCTTTTATACCTGCAGGGTCCAATTTCTTCCTTTTGTCTTTAGGAATGTGAATGTATACGAGACATCCAAATATTCAAAGACAATCAACACTTGGCTTCTTTCTCGTGAATGCTTCCTTTGGGGTCATGTCATTGAGAATTTTATGAGGGCTTCGATTTTGTATATATATATAGTTGTTACAATTGCTTCTCCGCATAAGAACTTGGGTAGGCCTTGGTCATGTAGCATGGCTCTAACACATTCTTTAGTTGATCAATTCTTCCTTTCAACCACACCATTTTGTTGAGGATTGTAGGGAACTATTAGCTCCCTCTTAATTCTTGCTTACTTGCAAAAAGCCATAAGTTCTCTGGAAGTGTATTCTCCATCATTATCTGATCTGAGGGTTTTGATCTTCCTTTCTGTCAAAGTTTCTACTTCTGCCTTGAACTTTTGAAATTTCTCAAACACTTCATCCTTAGACTTGAGGAGGTATATCCAAGTTTTTCTAGAGTGATCATCAATGAATGTTACATAGTATTGATGACCTCCAAGAGACTTTTTTGCCGTAGGTCCACAAATATTGGAGTGTTTGAGATCCAAAATTTCCTTGGATCTTGCATCACTACTTGCAAAAGGTTTCTTCACATTCTTGCCAAGAACACATCCCTTATAGACTCCTTCGTGCTCTTCTTTCAGTTCGGGGGTACTAGTAACCATATGATTCAATGATGGAAATATCTTATAATGAAGGTGACCATACCTTCTATGCCATAGTTCACAAGGGTTGATATCTAAATGCACTAGAGCTTGAGGAAGAGGTGTTAGAAGCCTATATAACCTCCCCTCACGAATCCCGATAGTCTTAGCATCTTCAATACTAGATCCCTTACCCCATACAATAACTTTTCCATCAACAAATTCAACCCTATCACCTTTATCTTCTAGGCAAGAAATAGAGAGCAAGTGCTTTTTCAAACTTGGAACATAGAGTATATTGTTGGGATGAATGTTTCCACCAGTTTCCAGCTCCAAAGAAGTAGATCCAATTTCTTTGATTGAGTAGCTCTTGTCTTGAAGTTCAATTGAACGAGAAGAGATTCCTTTTGATAAGGTTTGGAGTTGACCACATTCCCCTGTCATATGTCTTGAGGCTCCACTATCGATTACCCATATACTATCATCTTCAAAAGTACCTGTGAGAGCGGAAACGAGACTCCCATCCATGACTTCTTTAGATAGCTTGGAGATGAACTCGATGATGCAAGCTTTCATAGTTTCAAAAACGAGACTCCCATCCATGACTTCTTTAGATAGCTTGGAGATGAACTCGATGATGCAACCTTTCATAGTTTCAAAGAGACTCCTACGAGTCTTGAGGCATTTCTTCATATATCTTACCATTGAAGAGTGAGAGAGAGAATATATAACTGCTTCAAAAATGTTTACCAATGAGAATGCCAACAAAAGTGATCCTCTAGCTGTCCTTCCTTCACCTTAGCTTTGATTCCATGTTTAGAAATCAATATACTTGTAGATTGGGGTTGATTCCTCTTACTTGATAATTACTTGTGAGAGTTTGTTGGATTTTATTACAATATTATATCTTCTTCATCAAGCAATTACCAAAACATAAAGTGCATGAAGATCACAAGAACACAAAGAACACAGGATATAGGCTCTAAACCAAGGCAAATCCCTACATGGGGAAAAATGAAACAACTTCTCTTCTTATAGAATCAGATCAAAGTGAGACATCCAAGACCCAAAGACCAAGATCAAGACCTCCACAAGTCTCAAGTTGGCCCTCCTTTAGAATCTTCCTTAAACAACTCAAAGTCAATGTTGGTCCAACTTCAACAAAACTCGTCAAACTCATAATTTCGGCCTTGCAACTCGGATCTGCAGTTTGGACCTGCAACTTCAGACCTGTAGCTCGTAGAATTACCCCAAACGTCTTGCACGCGTGGGCAGGAACAAGAAATTTCAGCTTTCTCTCTCTCCTTTGACCTCTTGCTCTTTCTTCTTTAACTTTCGCTACCTTTTTTTCTTCTTCTTGTTTAGAGATCAAACTTTTGAGTGTGAGTGTGCAAATGAGGATGAAGTCTCTTCCTTTTATTAGCCATCCATGTGGTTGAATTGGGCGTCTTCTAGGCCGATTTTGTTGGAAAATGCATATGGAAGCTATTAATTCCAATTTTCCTTAACCTTAATACTTGCTTGTGAACTTTATTATTCTTTCTTAGGTTCTTTATTTAGATCTTTTCATCAAACAAATATTAAGAAAAGAAACAACAACATTAGAGGACACAAAAATTAGGCTCTCAACCAGGGAAAAACCACTCCAAGGGGAAAACCCGAGAAACTCTTATGTTCTTATAAAATCTGCTTCAAATGAGACACAAAGACCCAATCCTATACGAAGTCCTTCTCTAAGTACCAAGTTAACCCTTCCGACAAGTCTTTCCTTGATTTAGCCACCAACCTGCTTCAAACTACAACTTCGACCTCCCAGCTTCAACACTGCTTCTTTGACCCTTGAAACTGCTACAAAAACGTTAATCCATGTTGAAGAATCTAGGGCATTCAGAAATTAAGTTGATTCTTTGTTACATGATAACGGTTTGTGAAGTATTTATACAATTTATCTTAGCTTAATGTTTCCTTCATTATTAGTGTGTATATGTTAGCTTCATCAAACTGCTATCAAAAACCAAAAGAGACAAGAACATAAATATTTGGGTTTCTGCTAGGGCCAAAACCTCTCCCTCTTGGAGAGGAAAACCCATGCAAAATTCTTCTTATGGAGATTCACTTGACAAATACCAAGACCACGACCCTTGATACAGTCGGCTTCGCCAAGACCAAGACATCATTCCTTTTCCTCGAACACTGCTGAGATCGTCATGATAATTGCACTGCTGAAGCCATTACTGTTGCATCACTGAGATCTTCATTATAGCCTCTTCATCATTTCACAAAGATCTCGTCTTCATTGAGATCATTATCATCTCTACTTACCATCACACTCCTGCTGCATCTTCTTCTGCTGTACTTTTCATGTAGGATGTATACTCACATTAGTATCATTAATACAATGAAGCCATTGAGATATTAGGCTCATGATCCATATTCGATCCATACTAGAAATGCAAAGATCCTTCTTCATCGTTAATCTGTTAGGACTATGATATATCTACTACAAAGATATTATCATGTGTTGCATTTCTTGAATATCATTACTAAGGGTATGTCGAGAATGCAAATCATTGTGATCTTCTATTTTAAAACTGAGACAATTATGGTTATGCTGAGAACGAAGACTTACTTCTTGAAACCCTCATTACTGCTGTACATTGAGATTGCAACAAAGATCTTACTTGGATCATCCGAGGTGCTAGATCCGAGTCACAATCATGCCGAGATTGTCATACTCTTTCTCTGTCCTGAATCCGAGACTTGATTATCCTTATTGATACTGCGGCTCATCAAGACTGTGGTACTATCCGAGATAGTGAGACTATCCATCCATTCAAAGTCCTCTCATTCATCCGAGATCTAGTCTTGATTGTACCTTTCAATCATAGGTATGTCGAAGTCTTGTCTGCTCCTCTATTCATAGCTTGCATGCACCTTAAACCCATCCGAGGTGCAGTCAAGCCCTTCTTCGTATGCCTGCCTGTAGTGCGGATCTATTCCTCTATTCAAATGCAAAATTTCAAAGAGAAGAACCCGAGATCTGTCACTTGCATTTGCGGATACCCTAGATGGGTATTTATAGTAGGAGTGCTCCTATTTTGAGCCGACGTGAGCGTATGGACAGTTGTGACTATAACCCAAGCCGACATGACTTCCATTTATTCAATAATTTCCTTTTAATTCGTTTTTGGAGTCGACATTAAGATCTCTTCATTGTTTTGCTTGCAGATTTTGGTGTGCTTGCTCTTGGAGGATTTTTCTTGGTCTTGGAGGGCTGATACACAACTTTGAGGACTCGTCTACATTTACATAGGCTCAAGAAGAGCTTTCATTACATGACATGACTCTTAAACAAATAAATAGAATCCTAAAGACATCAAGAAGAAGTCTTTGACCTAATGACACTACTTGCTCATGAAGCCCATGTAGCAAGATATACAAAAATAATTTATTACATCATTTACAAAGATCATGTCATTATGAAGACCGAACCTAGTTACACTTTCTTCAACACTCCCTCTTAACTAGGGAGGTATTCATAACGGTACTTGGTCATTCTCAATTTGAAGAATTTCTCATATGAAGAATCAGATTTGCAATCCATCTGTTATAGCATCATTTCAACCAACATTGTTTCCATTTAGCAAGGCCTTGACTAACATCTCCATCTCTCACTTAGATCAGAGCACAATGTTGGAGAGACTAATGATTGATAGACACGCATCATCATTGTCTCTCTTAGGGTCATACCCACCCGGGTGTTCTCCGAGTATGCCCTACTAGGATTATTCTCATCTTGGGTTCCCAACCCTCAAGAATATGGGTCCTCTTGCCCACTCTTGTCTTGGATGCCCTACCACATCCTCAAAGAGTGTCGGATGGCAGATGATTACACAATCCTCCATTCTTTCTTCCAAACCGAAGACAAGAATGTTGTCTCTAACTCTCCCTCTTAACCAGGGACGAGTTCCAAGTTTCTCTTCACTCAGAAACTTGCTCGAGTTCCTTTACTCATAGGAACCTCCCAGAGCTCCCTCTTACCCAGGGACTCTATCATCAGTGCTTTATAGGGTCTTCTAGTTGACTGATGATCCAAGACTTCGATGTCATCAATTTTCTCCACATGTAGGGTTCAACCATCCATTACTTTCCTCTGTCATGTCATCCCGAAAAGTATCCTCCTTGGCTTTACATCTGGGACTTCCCTCGTAGGGCCATCTATCTTCACCTTTTTCTTCAATGGTGATTCACAAGGTACATAGTTGTGACATCCTTCACAACTCTCCTTACCTTGGCCCTGCACACATACCCAAAATTTTCCAAGAGGCCAGACACCAAAAACAAATCACATGTTACCTTTTGGTGATGGCCTTTTTCTAGTGACATCTCCTTGTAGGTATCAACATCCTGTATACATGTTGACACATCTCCCAATGATCTCTATTGTCAAGGGTCTTCATCTTTTCAGACTTCCATTAGAGTCTTCACATCATTCCGGGAGATTTCCTGGTCAAGTCTTCCTGATCCTCTGGATGTTGATTGCCTTCATCATGGTTGCATAATTCACGATCTCTTCCATCACATCTTTTCATTCCTAGGAGCTTTCAATCAGAGTTCTTCAATTGTGATCAACTACCTCATACTTTATATGAGGACATATTATGTTGATTTCATCTAGTGTGACTTAAGTCTTTCAACATCCTTTCAGAGGAGGAGATCTTTTCCCTTTTGATCATGCTCGATCCATGTTACTTGCTACCATATGACATGACGTTACAATATTAATCAAATACAAGCATATATACCTCATTATTCCTTCAGGCTTCTTTCAACGACTTTCTTGATTAAACGGATCTTCAATCCCTTGATCTGCTTCATCATGTCATCAATCCTTCATCTCATGATTTCCATAAGTTGGAATTCCTGATGAAGCTCTTGCTGCCTTCCTAGACTAAGGTATCCTCTGCTGAGGTTTCTATCAGAGACTCTTCAGGATCTAGTATATCCCTATCTGGCAAATGTTCCCTTTGTCCTGGATGACTTCTTCCTTTCCTTTGATATTCAATGAGATTCCCAAGAGCTATGTTCTTCATGATTCATACGAGCTCTTGTTTCCATGATGCCATGATGCATCTTCTTACCATGATCATATCTGCAAGGACTTCTAATAGGATCCTTTTGAGAGGGACACCATCTCATTCATAATGGAGATCTATTACTCCCTCTTTCCCTGATCCTTTCTTCAGCTTCCTCCATCCTTCAGGTAATCTTTCCATAGTACTATCTTGTCAACCTTTCCTTTGCACATATTTGAGTGTTTTGTCTTTCTCTATTCAACATAGAGACCACAAACTGTTGATCGAGGTAACCTTCTTATTCATGGACATTTGTTATCTTGCTTATCAATATCAATATCAATGATGATTATTTTCTCATCATTTTTCCTAGATCTTGTAACTGAGATCTCATGAAGATATATCTTCATTCTTCTTTACTGCATTTCAGATAGTATACCCTCTAGCATTTCATGTATCCTTCTTATGTCTCCTTCCTTACTTTATAGAACCTTAAGAGTTCTCATGACTTTAAAGGAGACCTTGATGTACTGACTTCTATAAGGATAATGACAATCCTTCTCATTCCATGCAAGACCCTTGATGACCCATCCAATATAGGTCTTCTTGCAATCATGAAGTCATAAAACCAAATTTGATTATAAAATGAAAAGGTACTTACTTGATTGTGAAGATGAAGTCTTCACCTTGATCATGTTGGCAGTAGTTGGAGCAGATGTTTTGATGCTTCCATTGACTGAGATCCTTGATAGGAAGATTGCCTTCCAACAAACTGCTGATACATATCGAATTGAAGTTGCTTGCCATGATGCATAGCGATCCATTAGATAGTACAACTTCTGATTTGAGTACTGTCCATATGCACTCCTATATATGCCTTTGAATCAAGTTCCCCTGAGATCTGATATCTTAAGAGAAGTATTCAATTCTGAGAGATTGAGATGTTGTAGATGAAACTTGTCAAAGCTGTTGTCACATACCCTGAGATTTGAAGACTGTTGACATCTAAACCCTTGTTATTGTAGACTGATCTCTGATCTAGGGTTTGATCATGACTAGGGTTTGATTTGCCATCCTTGAGCTTGCTAGAATCTTGATTCTTGTATGTCTCTTTTTTGCCCTTTCTTTGATTGCTGAACCTCGCTTTGATACCATGTTGAAGAATCTAGGGCATTCAGAAATTAAGTTGATTCTTCGTTACATGATAACAATTCATGAGGTATTTATACAATTTATCTTAGCTTAATGTTTCCTTCATTATTGGTGTGTATATGTTAGCTTCATCAAACTGCTATCAAAAACCAAAAGAGACAAGAACACAAATATTTGGCTTTCTGCCAGGGCCAAAACCTCTTCCTCTTGGAGAGGAAAACCCACGCAAAATTCTTCTTATGGAGATTCACTTGACAAATACCAAGATCATGACCCTTGATACAATCTGCCTCTCTAAGACCAAGACATTAATCCTTTTCCTCGAACACTGTTGAGATCGTCATTGCTAAAGCCATTATTGTTGCGTCACTGAGATCTCCATTATAGCCTCTTCATCATTTCACAGAGATCTCTCGTCTTCATTGAGATCATCATCATCTCTACTTACCATCACACTCTTGCCGCATCTTCACTCTCTGTTCTTTTCGTGTAGGATGTATACTCACATCAGTATCATTAACACAATGAAGCCACTGAGACATCATGCTCATGATCCATATTCGATCCATACTAGAAATGCAAAGATCCTTCTTCATCGTTAATCTGTTGGGAATGTGATATATCTACTACAGAGATTATCATCTGTTGTGTTTCTTGAATATCATTACTAAGGGTATGCTGAGAACGCAAATCATTGTGATCTTCTATTTTAAACTGAGACATTTATGGTTATGCTGAGAACGAAGACTCACTTCTTGAAACCCTCACTACTGTTGTACATTGAGATTGCAACAGAGATCTTACTTGGATCATCCGAGGTGCTAGATCCGAGTCACAATCATGCCAAGATTGTCATACTCTTTCTCTGTCCTAAATCCGAGATTTGATTATCCTTATTGATACCGTGGCTCATCAAGACTGTGGTATTATCCGAGACAGTGAGACTATCCATCCATTCAAAGTCCTCTCATTCATCCGAGATTTGGTCTTGACTGTACCTTTTAATCATAGGTATGTTGAAGTTCTGTCTGCTCCTCTATTCATAGCTTGCCTGCACCTTAAACCTATCCGAGGTGCAGTCAAGCCCTTCTTCGTATGCCTGCCTGTAGTGCGGATTTGTAATATCCCGTTTCAGGGATATCCCTCAAACCCAAGCAAACTCCAACCCAATACGTGCAAATGATACAGTAACCGGGAAAAGAAAATAATAGTGATGCAACATATAATAATATAAACACGGAATACAAGCAGATACTCAAGAAATGCAGAGAGAAATGCTAAGCCATTTTATTATACTGAGCGATGGAATGAGTACAGGAGGTGATCAGAAAGATGGCACCTCGACTTGCTCTAGGCAAGTGAAGAAATATACTCAGAATAGCAAGGAAATGGCTTCTCTCTGAACTGCGTCCAAGCTGTCGGAGAACTGCTGTGCTGCTGTTGGAACCAAATGAAGATTTGGGGTTGTTCCCCTCCTCAGAAAACGCTGAAACTCTGGAATCCGCCTCTACTCAATAAACCCAGAAAAACCCAGAAATTTTTTCCAAAATGGCTGACCCCCGAAAATTGTCCCCTTGAGGACCTACGCAATCCCTCAAGGCTCTGCGCTGCCACATAATGGAACCCTCCAAAACTCCGCCCGAAACTTTGCTGAAATCCTCCAATATGCAAGGGCTGATCCCTTGCTCAATCTCCTAGCTCAAATCCTCTGCAAAACCCTCAATCTGGAACTCCCACCAAAAGAACTGCGTCCCTTTCTCAAGACTGCGCAGTTATCCAAAATGCTCAGTTCCTCCTCACTCCAAAGATCAATCCTCCTGCAAAAGACTGCTGAAAACTACCTTGCCTGAGCAGGCACTCAAAGTCCCCCGGGGCTAAGGGTGAGATCTCCGAACGGAGACACTCATTGCACTAAACAGTGCTGCAGACAGGCTCAAATGCACATAATGCACATAAGTCACTAGCTCAAATGCACATAATCAAATGACAAAATGTGGAGGCTTCCCTCTCCTTTATAGTGTTGGCCTTTCTCAATCCCAAGGCCCACCTCCTCCAACGCAGTCCCTTTCTTGCCACGTGTTCCTTTCCATCTGTGCAGTCCCTCCAAGTGTCTACGTGGGCCCCATCTCTGCGTGGTCCTTTGGCCCCCTTGGCTCCCCTTTAAGTCACAACGTTGTGCTACTAGGAAGTGACTTTATTCTAAAGGTGAGTTATGCCCCCCTTTTCCTCACCTTTTTATTTATAAATAACTATAGAAGACAAAATTGAGCAAAATCAAATATCCCAATTAGCCATGGCCAATTAGGAATATTACAGTCTCCCCCAGCAAAATGTTGCTTGTCCTCAAGCAACTGAAGTGATGGATGCTACAAAATTTTCTCACTCTCCCATGTGGCATCCTCATCCGGTAAATTCTTCCACCTCACTAAGAATTCCCAGACCGTCGTGCTCCGTAGCTGCCTCTCCCTGGTATCAATAATAGCCTCTGGTTGCAACACCAAATGCCCCTCATCATCCGTGGGCAGTAGCTCATCGGTCACTGTCACATGCTGTCCCAATGCCTTCTTCAGGCATGATACATGAAAGACGTTATGAATCTTGCTGCCTTGGGGCAACTCCAACTCGTACGCAACCTGTCCAATCCTGCGTATCACCCTGTATGGCCCATAAAAGCGGGGCTTGAGCTTTTCAGCCCCCTTCTACTTCAGTGACGACTGTTGGTATGGCTATAACCGTAGGTAGACCAGGTCCCCTACCTCAAACTGTCTCTCCACCCGACCCTTGTCGGCATACAACTTTTGCTGGTTCTGTGCTGTAGACATATTATCCTTGAGAGCTCAGAGCATATCCTGACTCTCTTGGATCCAAATCTTGGCTCTCGGAGCCTTTCTAGCACCAAACGTCAGCAAAAGATAAGGGATGATATCCATATAAAGCATAGAATGGTGAAATACCAATGGACATGTGATGTGTAGTGTTGTAGCAGTACTCCCCCAGACCCCAGATGCAGCCACTTCAGCCATACTCGCTACTGCCCACTGACATAGTTACGCAAGTAGTCCTCCAGCCACTTGTTAACTATTTTTGTTTGCCCGTTCGTTTGTGGGTGATAAGTGGTACTTGGTGTCAACTCCGTCCCCACCAACCGGAAAAGCTCTTGCCAAAATCCGCCCATGAAACGACTGCCCCTGTCATTGGTGATGGTCTTGGGAAGACCATGTAACCTGAAGATCTCTCTGAAGAACAACTCGGCCGCCTGTGCTGCTATGTAGTGTGCGGATATGGCAAAAAAGTGCGAGTACTTCGTTAGTTGATCAACGACGACAAAGATGCAATCCTTGCCCTGTACCATGGGCAACCTATGATGAAGTCCATCGAAATAGACTCCCGTTTCCCCTTCGGAATGGGAAGAGGCTACAATAATCCTGCGGGATGGCTCATCTCCCCCTTGTTCCTCTGGCAAACTTCGCACTCCCGAATATGCTGGAGTACGTCCTCCTTGAGGCCCTTCCATGAGAAACTCTCTCTAATGGCCTTGTAGGTTTTGGTAAACCCCTGATGGCCGGCTAAAGGTGAATCATGTGATGCCTGGAGTATCTTCTTCTTGAGCTGAGATCCCTCAGTCAAGAAGATCCGGTCCCTAGAGTAAATGATCTCATCGATCACCCTGTACCTGTCATCCGCCACCTGCCTATCCAGAACCTGACATGCAAATCTGTCCTTGGAGTACTCTACTAAGAGTCGAGCCCTCCAGTCTGTGTCCAAGCTCATAAGAGACAACGTGGCTGGTCTACATGAAAGGGCATCTGCTACCACGTTGTTCTTACCCTCGACATACTCAATGTCAAAGTCATATGCTTGGATCTTACTGATCCACTTCTGCTGCCTCTCCTGTAGCTGCTTCTGCTCCAAAAAGAACGTGAGGTTGTTGTGATCAGTCCTCACCCTGAACCTGTTACCCACTAAAGACTGCCGGAACTTGGCCAATGCATGCATGATGGCCAGCATCTCCTTGTCGTATATAGAATACAACCTCTTGTGCGGAAGGAGCTTCCGGCTCTCAAAGGCTATAGGGTGACCTCCCTGCATCAATACTGCGTCGATCCCCTCTCCCGACGTGTCACACTCCAAAACAAATGGCTGATAAAAATCTGGCAATACAAGCACTGGGCAGCTTCTCATCACCTCCTTGAGCTTGTTAAAGGCTCGTTGCGCTATATCCGACCAACTGAATGCCCCCTTCCTCGTCAAATCTGTCAGGGGTGCAGCAGGCTGTGAGAAACTCTTGACGAACTTCCGGTAGTAAGTACAAATACCAATGAATCCCCGAAGTTCCATCATGTTCCTCGGCTCCGACCAATCTTTGATGGCCCTAATCTTCTCCTCGTGGACTCTCACTCCGTCCACACCTATGATGTGTCCCAAGTACAACATCTCTGTCAATCCAAACTCACACTTGGAGAGCTTGGCATAGAACTGCTGCTCCTCCAAGATGCGCAACACTGTTTCAATGTGCTGGAGATGCTCCTCCCAAGTCCTGCTGTAAATGAGTATGTCATCAAAGAATACCAACACAAACTTCCTCAAGTGACTGCGTAAGATGTGATTCATGCAAGACTGGAATGTAGCTGGGGTGTTGGTTAGCCCGGAGGGCATCACCAAAAACTCAAAGTGCCCATAGTGACACCTGAAGGCGGTCTTGGGAATGTTTTGTTCCCTCACGCGAATCTGTTGGTACCCAGATCTCAAATCAATCTTTGAGAAGAACTGGGCTCCTCTCAACTCATCCATCAACTCATCGATCCTGGGTATGGGGTACCTGTTCTTCAGGGTCTTCTTGTTCAGGGCCTTGTAGTCAATGCACATCCTCAATGTGCCGTCCTTCTTCTTCACCAACACCACGGAAAAAGCAAAAGGACTCGTGCTTGGCCGAATGTGCCCAAGAGCCAACAACTCCTGAATGTCCCGCTCAGTCTCATCCTGATAGGCCTTGGGATGCCTATAGGGGGTAGTAATCACTGCCTGTGTGCCCTGGTCAAGCTCAATGGTGTGCTCAAACCCCTGGTCCGGTGGCTGTCCTGGCGGAATCTCCCCAAATACTGTGGCATACTGGTCAAGGATGGACTGTATCTCTGGGTGCACTGTCTGCCCTGTAGTACCTGTCTTTGATGCACGCAGCTCCACTGCCCACTCTACGTCCCCCTTCCGGAAGACTGCCTCCATCCAATGAGCTGAAACAGTCTGAGGTGGATATGTGTGCTGTCCCCGTATCTTCTCATGCTTCCCTGTCTTCTCATCATCCCACTCCATCTCTAGGGTCTTTCAATTTGTCGTGACCTTCCCTAGAGTGATAAGCCACTGAACACCCAATATCATGTTGGTGTCCAGAATATCGACCACAAAAAAGTGGTCAGTCAGTGTGTAGGTGCCCATTGTCACTGATAAATCTGGAACATAACGAGCACACACCATGATCTGGTCTCCTGGGACCAAAACTGAAAAGCCATCGAAGCTGTTTGTCTGTATACCTCTCCGCTCAACCATCTGTGCATCAATGAAGTTGTGGGTTGCCCCACTGTCAGCCAAAACTGATACCTGTTGGCCACGTACTGTCCCCCATACGCGCAACGTCAAATACTTGGGGACTCCTCGCAATGCTGCAAGGGCCCCTCTAGTAGGTGCAAAAGCTGCACCACCTGCTGGTGGTGGTGGAGGTGGCAAGCGATCCTGCGCGGCATGACTACCTCCTGCCTCCACATCATCCTCCTCATCCTCTTCCTCGCTGCCCTCGGAGAAGACCTCAATAAAATGTGCCTTGCAAGCAGCACATCTATGTCCCGGTGCCCACGACTCTTGACAGGTAAAGCACAATCGCTTCTTCTTCAACTCCCTCCTGGCATCATCATCAATCTTTGCTTGTCCTGGATTCCCCTTTGGAGGCGGAATCGTCACATCCTTCCCCTTAGGCTGGAAAGCCTGTCTCTGGGGGTAAGGTGTCCGGGTCCTGGGTAAGGCATGGTCCTGCTAATAGCATCCTGGAGTATGGCTGGTCTAGTGGACTTGACTAGATCCTGAAGTGGCTCTACTAACCCCTCAACATACATGTAGATCCTTCGTGCCGTGGATAGATCGGGCACCATCACTGGAACCCTTAAGAAGTCTGCAATGTAGGTCTCCGGGTTTCCGGTTTGTTTGAGCCTCGTCAGCTCAACAAAATGCTGTTCCGGATCCCTGCGGTCGAACCTCTCTATCAGTGTCCTGGTGAACTCGGCATATGTCGTCACTGTGGAGTGTCCGAGTGTAACCAACCCATGGGACCACTAGTCCTAGGCCTCACCATCCAAATGTAATGTCGCCACCTTGATGGTCTCCGTCTCCGATGTCTAGTTAAGTTGGAAATAGATGTCCAGCTTCTCCACCCAAGACTTTGCCAAACTGTTTGATGAGCCATCAAATGTAGGCAAATGAAATCTACTAGCTGTGCGGTGGGTGTCTCCATCATGATAATGTTGGTATCCTCTATGGTGGTCGCGGGGTCTACTATCCCGCTGGAGCTGAAAAAAGTCTCTGAATGAGAGAGCATCCCTGAACTCCTGCCCATAGGCTTGGTACTCCACAAAATAATCGCCCATATGACCGGGCTCTGCCTCCTGCTATGCTCTGGCCCTTGTATCTGCTCCTAGGAAAGTGGGCATGGTAGAGCGTATAGGGGCATGTGAGGCCACTTGTTGAGTAGTATCACGTTGAGTAGCACCTTGCTCTGGCAAATGGTGAGATGCACCCGATCCCTCTCCAACCTTGAAAACTCGTGGGCTCTCACGCTGTCTAGCCTCCATTGCTGTGAATCTCTGCCCCATCACCTCGATCTGCCTCAACAGATCCTGCACTGATTTGAGGAGCATGTCCGCAAATTTCTTCCTGTCATCATCTGCCATCGGTTCCTCCTGCTTTGCATCCACTGCAGGCTCCTCCTGTTCTGTGTCCACCACCCGAACACAGTCTCCCTCTCCGTAGGTGTTCTCCAACCTACACCCAGTGTCTCTGTATCTCCTACCTCTGTAACAGATGTAGGGCTTTTCCCCCGGTGTCATAGATTTCTAGCTCCACAAGCTGAGCCAGATCTATGCTCTGATACCACTGTAATATCCCGTTTTAGGGATATCCCTCAAACCCAAGCAAACTCCAACCCAATACGTGCAAATGATACAGTAACCCGGAAAAGAAAATAATAGTGATGCAACATATAATAATATAAACACGGAATACAAGCAGATACTCAAGAAATGCAGAGAGAAATGCTAAGCCATTTTATTATACTGAGCAATGGAATGAGTACAGGAGGTGATCAGAAAGATGGCACCTCGACTTGCTCTAGGCAAGTGAAGAAATATACTCAGAATAGCAAGGAAATGGCTTCTCTCTGAACTGCGTCCAAGCTACCGGAGAACTGTTGTGCTGCTGCTGGAACCAAATGAAGATTTGGGGCTGTTCCCCTCCTCAGAAAACGCTGAAACTCTGGGATCTGCCTCTACTCAATAAACCCAAAAAATTCCAGAAAGCTTTTCCAAAATGGCTGACCCCCGAAAATCGTCCCCTTGAGGATCTACGCAATCCCTCAAGGCTTTGCGTTGCCACAGAATGGAACCCTCCAAAACTCCGCCCAAAACTCTGCCAAAATCCTCCAATATGCAAGGGCTGATCCCTTGCTCAATCTCCCAGCTCAAATTCTCTGCAAAACCCTCAATCCGAAACTCCCACCAAAAGAACTGCGTCCCTTTCTCAAGACTGCGTAGTTATCCAAAATGCTCAGTTCCTCCTCACTCCAAAGATCAATCCTCCTGCAAAAGACTGCTGAAAACTACCTTGTCCAAGCAGGCACTCAAAGTCCCCGGGGCTAAGGGTGAGATCTCCAAACGGAGACACTCGTTGCACTAAACAGTGCTGCAGACAAACTAAACATCCAACGTGCTCTAAGTCGAAGTGACTAGCTCAAATGCACATAATCGAATGACAAAATGAGGAGGCTTCCCTTTTCTTCTTAGCGTTGGCCTCTCTCAATCCCAAGGCCCACCTCCTCCAACGCAGTCCCTTTCTTGCCATGTGTTCCTTTCCATTTGCGTAGTCCCTCCAAGTGTCTGCGTGGGCCCCATCTTTGTGTGGTCCTTTGGCCCCCTTGGCTCCCCTTCAAGTCACAACTTGTGCTACTAGAAAGTGAATTTATTCTAAAGGTGAGTTATGTCCCCCTTTTCCTCACCTTTTTATTTGTAAATAACTATAGAAGGCAAAATTGAGCAAAATCGAATATCCCAATTAGCCATGGCTACTTAGGAATATTACAGGATCTGTTCCCCTATTCAAATGCGAAATTTCAGAGAGAAGAACCCGAGATCTGTCACTTGCATTTGCGGATACCCTAGATGGGTATTTAAAGTAGTGAGTGCTCCTATTTTGAGCCGACATGAGCGTATGGACAATTGTGACTATTACCCAAGCCGACATGATTTCCATTTATTCAATAATTTCCTTTTAATTCATTTTTGGAGCCAATATTAAGATCTCTTCATTGTTTTGCTTGCAGATTTCGGTGTGCTTGCTGTTGGAGGATTTTTCTTGGTCTTGGAGGGCTGATACACAACTTTGAGGACTTGTCTACATTTACATAGGCTCAAGAAGAGCTTTCATTACATGACATGACTCTTTGACAAATAAATAGAATCCTAAAGACATCAAGAAGAAGTCTTTGACCTAATGACACTACTTGTTCATGAAACCCATGTAGCAAGATATACAAAAATAATTTATTACATCATTTACAAAGATCATGTTATTATGAAGACCGAACCTAGTTACACTTTCTTCAACAATCCAACCTCCTCTTGAGACCTTCCTTGAGCAAGACAACTCTCACCAAGGTCAATGAGGTCATTGTTAGCCTTGTTGGCAAATGGCCCAAAAATGGATCCAAATATGCCCCAAAGTCTCCAAATTTGCTTAAAATCATGCCAAGGATTAAAACCATCGCATGCCAAGAGCCCTTGGAAGGGCAGAAATGCACTATCAGGAGGCTAAAACACTCAAAAACCATGAAAAACCATGTATCAAGGCTTAAGCAGGCCAACGCACAACAGCCGTTAGATCTGGCCGATCAACGGCCCAGCGCTAAGCGGCAAATCACAAATCGGCAAACAAAGAGGACTTCAGGTTGGGTGGAAGGCACCGCCGATCAGTGATCTCCGATGATCAGATCGGCGGGTCGCAATCGGCGGAGGAAACCGGAGGCAAATCGACGCAGACAGTATGAAATTGGTGATTGCGATCAACGATGCAATGTGGACCGCAGATCGACGACCCACATCGCGTCACCGATCGCTATCGGAGAGACCTTAAGGGGCGGGGCGTTTACACACATATGGGTGCGACCCGATTAGCCGGACCCGACGACATTCTAGATATTATTTTGTAATATTTGAGGTTCGCCAAAAAGCAATTTCCAGTGCATTTTTCACGTATTTCGTTATTTAGTGAAATACAAAGGGAGCCTTGGGCAGCGCCGATGCTATAGGTCCCATACCTAAAAGGGTTTGGGAACAAAAATATATAATAGTTTCAAGTCCGCAAAAGCCTTTTTTAACTTATTTTCGACAATTTTTGTATTTTTAGAATACAAAGCAAATGCATAGGGTCAGGTCACTTGCGATTTGCGATAGCGACCCCAAGGGCAGACCCGATGGATGAATAAACCATATTTGAGGATTGTTGAAGTCCGAAGGAAACATAAATGGGCGGGTTTTTACAGTATTGCATCATTTTTCTGTATTAAACAGAAAATAGTCACTGTCCGCATTTTAAAGGGATTTCATAGGCCCGAAGAGCCATTCCACCACAGAGCAGAGGCTAGAAAGCGATCAGGGAGCATCGACAACGCAACACAGCCGAATCAACCTGAAGCGATCATGGAGCCACAACACGACATAGACAGAACAAACAGAATGATTGTGGGGCATCTCTGGCACGAGAGAGCTCCCAGACAGTGCAACAAACTACCGAAAATATCTGAATGTGGTTATTCTTTTGTGAGAAGAAGAAACCCCCTGAGCCCATGCATGCCTAGTCATGGCATCAGGTTGTTGAAAAGACAGGAAGGATAGATAAAGACACTCTGAGCCTCTAAGAGCTCAGGAGCATTGTAAAGAGCTATAAATAGCTGAAAGTAAGATGTAATATGGGTTCAACTTTTGGAGACTGTTGACACTATGTTCCTTGCAGCTTCTCATCTTCATTCTAGTAATACAAGCTTCTTTTGCTGTTATATGTTCAATGTTCATTTTCTCTTCTGTTTTAAGCTTGCACTTGAACAGGTTGTTCAGGTTTTTTTTGTGTCTATTGCCAGATAACTGTCATCTTATCTCTGCGTTGATAAATTAGATTTGCAAGCTTCTTTTACTGCCTATAGCTAGCCATTCATATGTGTTTTATATATGCATCTGCTGGTACAGTCGGTATTCTTCATTTACTGCCCGTAGCTAGCCATTCATATGTGTTTATATATATGCATCTGTTGGTATGGTCAGTATTCTCCATCCATCCATTGAATCTACAAACTATTGAGCATTAGTGGTCTAAAGCCTTGTCAAGCTGAGGGTGTTCATGCATGTCTGCAGTGAAAACATAGTTGAAACGGTTATTTGGCTTGATCCAAACCATCATTCATTCCAATAGTTCAGAGAACAATATTGAAGATTATATGTTACCAGGCATCTCCGATCTGCAACCTAGGAGAGTTTCCTGGAGTGATAATAGTCACTATAGGGTAATTCCTTTCAACAACAAGAGATTGCACTTCACCCTATTGTAACTCATATCTACAATTTCGGCCTCTTTTGTAGCTATAGAAGCTCAAGTTTTCGCACGTGAGAGAGAGAGAGCCCAAAAACAATTTTTTCCTTATCTTCTTATTTTCCTCTCGTCTTTTATGCCTTTGCTCCTTCTTCCTTGTCTCTTCTTGCCCTAGATCGAACTTTTCCTCTTGAGATCGAACTTCTTGGTGAATGAGTGCTAAATGAGGTCAAACTACTCCTTTATATAGCATTTCCAAGGGGTTGAATTCCCTCCTTTAGGGCGACTTGTAATTTTGGAGTTTCCAAGACTTTCTAGACTCAAACTAAATTCTTTTTTCCATTTACATTTTGCTCGAAAGGGTCTTATAAACATGATGTTGACTCCTTTGACTCATAACAATAAATCCTAAGACTAACAAACCCTAGAAGCATGAAGAACATGCTTTTACCTAGAAGACCATCAATAAGAAGCATGAAACCCATGCTTTAATAATAATAACTTTCTCTTTTCCTCTTTTGCTTGTTACATATGATACATATTGAAATGAGTACAACAAACAATTATGAAGACCAAAACTAGTTACATTTTCAACACTCCCTCTTAACTAGGGAGGTATTCATAATTGTACAACCAGTACAACATCATTCTCAAACTGAAGAGTTCTCATAAGAAGAGTCAGATTGATAAGCCAAACTGTAAGCATCATCATTATTACCAACACTATCACTGAGGCCTAACTTGACAAGCTCAACTTTATTCAAGAGCATTATGCTGGGAGGCTTTATGTGTGATACCACACTGCGTCTACAAGGCAGAAACCCCATCCGGATGTCTACAAGGAATGTCTTTTTAGGACTATTCTTATCTTGGATCTCCAATTCTGAGCCCTCAAAGAATATCAGTCCTCTTCAACCACTCTTCTCTTGGATACTTGTCCTACCCTCAAAGAGTTTCGATACTTTTCCTTTCTTGGATTCTATATCCTCAAGGAAACTGCAGATGCTTATCCAATCCTCCAAAATTCTCTTTCTATCACCTGAAGAAGAGAGTGCACATGTGATGTTGAACATCACTATCTCTCAACTAGAGAGGATATCCATATTCCGTCTTTCTCAGAGAATAGATCCTTGCTCCTATTCAAGGAGACTCCTTTATCCCCTCTCAAATCTAAAGGAGATTCCTGACTTCCTTTATAATTTAGAAGTCAACACCACAAGCCTTATAACTTGTCTTCATGTGAGTATCAGCTACTTGTTCTTCACAACTCCCTGGCTCCCTCTTTCCTTTGCATCTCATTGTATCGAGCCTGTTCCTATTGAGGTATCATGGAGCCATCTTCTCTCTTTGATCTTGTGACAGGATCTAGGCCATCTCTCTTGTTCATCACCTTCCTCTTGATGAAGGCATTACATTGCGCCTTTTCAAACTTCAAGCTGATCATAGCTTCCTCATGAAAGTGATCTCCTTTGACCTTCAGGTTATCTTCTCACACTGCTACCTTTCAATCCCAAGATGGACACATCTTGACTTCACAATTGCCAAGTACCAGATATTGAGTTTCCCTCAACATTCTTCACACATTTCCATTCATACGGTTGAACTTGCCTCAATTGTCATTATGTATTCCTGCAACATTCTTCTAGGTAGAAAAATAATATGTTAACCAGATAACCAACAATAATGAAAATCAAACTTACCTCATCATGATGACCTTCTCGTTCCATCAACATCCTCATGGTCCATCTCCATATGAATCTTCCTTCATGCATCAGAGTGCCCAAGGATCGAACTTGATTACCAAGTTACAACTTTTTCTTCTGGGGATCATCTTGTCCTGACAATGAATCACACTTGTTGGTTTGAAACACTTCGACAAATGAATTTTGATGTGATTATCGCCGAAAACCTCTCTCAAAAATTGGATATGGATCATAGAAGCCTCAATTCAATAATTATACTAGATGTTAATCATTATTTTACATATTCTAGAGAAAGTCTTAATCTTTTATACATCCTTAAGTAAGTCAAATTCTTCCTTTTAAACATCATACAATCATACTAAGCATGTTACAAGATTCTACACACATGAATCTTAACCAAGAGTCACTTCCAATGTGCATCCTTATGCCTCTTATTCCATCATCTAGCTATATGTCTCATAATGACCTTGCATCCTGACCCATTGCATTCCTTCATCCCTTTACCAATATTGTTTCCACATAGTGCTTCTCCCAAGAACCTTTCACAATGATGGTTCTTCCAAGATCATGATGATCCATTTTAGCAAGATGACTACCTCTAACATAATGTTAGATAATGCTCGGATGAACAATATGCAAAATGGTCTATCTATCTTATTAAAGACTAGATGATTCCTACAAAGCAACTTAACCAAGTAGACTCTACATATGCTACTATCACATGCTTCTCTCTATGATGTTATGCAAAATCAGTACTCTTTTAAAGTAAACAACAATGCATGCTATCCTAAGGGAAAGACCAATTTTACCAAGAACCTGACGAACAAGATGCCTTCTTTAATAGTAAAGATCTTTCACTTCTTTTTTCTTCGACTTCTTCTCAGGTTCTCCTACTTCCTCAAATATGTGAATCTCGCTTCTTTCCCTTCTCTTGTTGTTCTGTTGGCTTGGACAGCCCCTCTTATAGTGTCCATATTCATTGCACTTAAAGCATTGAAACTTGGACATATCTTTCTTCTTGGACTTCCCGAACTTTCCTTTCTTCAGCTTCTTGACTCGAGCTAGAAAGGCTTGAGACTGCTCATTTGATCCAATGTCATCTTTTACCTTGATCCTTGATTCTTCCAAAATGCATTGAGCCCACAACTCATCAAAAGAAGTTGAATCTTTCTTAGAGTAGATGCTTGTTGCAACGTTGCTTCATTCAGGTGGCAATCCATTTAATACACAAATGGTCATTTTCGAATCAGAAATTGTCTCTCCAAGTCCCTACAAATGATCTCTTAATTGAGAGATCTGTATAAGAAAGGATGCCATGTCCTCACCCTTTGATTTATTCATCTTGTACAGTTTATTTTGCAAAGACGTCTTTTGTTTCGATGTACTTACAGAGTACAAGTTCACTAGCTTGTCATACATGGCCTTGGAAGTTTTCAGATTTGCAACAAATGGAACAAGAGGATCTTTAAAGGATTCAACTATGATCCTTTGTGCCCTTACTTCACCTTTCTTGTACTTTGCTAGAATCTGAGTCTTATCCTTGCTAGGTTCAGTAATTTCCCCATTTACATATTCCATTACCTCATGCTCTATAAGTGCTAGGTCAATCCTTTTCTTCCATGCAAGGTAATTTGATTCAGACATAGACTAATTATATGATACTTACTTGATAACCAAGATTCTCCTCTTCTTTGATGATGGCTTCGATCTTTCTTGATGCCCTCAAGACCTTTGAAGAAACTTCAATAATGTCCTTGAAATATGTTTCCTAAAGATTCTTCCAACAATAGCTTTCAAGAGTGATGAATGATACCAAAATCCTTTTGTTGCTTCCTTCAAAGATGCTTTTCAATTAGCCTTAAATAGATCTCCTTCTCTCAAGAGGCAACCATTCTTGTAGTCTTCCTCTCAAGACTTCCTTTGATGAGAGCTTGATGTAGTCTTGATCATAGTTGCAGGAACCATCTCCTCCCAAGGATCAGGAGGTAGAATCGCGTCCTGTACAGATCCGCCACTTTTTGGCGATCATTGGGAAATAGGATCCGCGGGGGCTTGATCCGCGGATCCGGAAAGGATTAAGGTTCGGGCGTGTATCCGCTGCGGATTGCGAGTGGATCTGAGAGAAGGTGGATGGTTCACACGGTTTCGCGGGGCTTTTTTTGTTTTTTTTTGGAAATTTCGAATTGTTATGTGAGGAACTATGCTTTCCGAATACTCCCAAGGTGCCCCTTGATGCTCTGTAGACGCTTCCTAGATGCTTCCTAATGGTAATGTTAAATTCTTAAAGTAAAAGTGACATTCTCCTTTATCTTTCATTTTCATCCTTTTACTTAAATTTTTAACATTACCATGAAATGACTCAGGATGTTTGAGAGTGGTTCCAACCTCATCAGACTTCATATGGAGAAAATAGAATTTCATATCCCATTCAAAATTCAATAGACTTAACAGTTTTCAGGATCAATGGGATTGTGGCGTTTCATTGGATTATATCATATATGAGGGCATGTGATTGGCATTTAATCAAGCGCATTGGGCCCTATTGTACCCCGGTGTTGGTGTTGTTGATTGTTGAACTCCTTTGTCACGACTTTAGCAAAAATGTACCCTTCACTCAAGTCAAAATCGTTGATCAGGCATGTTAAGCTTTCTCTACCATATTATAAGGCTTGGATTAGGTCGTTTGATCAAAATTGGGCAATGTTGACTAATATATGTCTTGTTGGTGTTTTAGCCCATTTACACATAATTTAGAAAATTTAGAATGAAATGCATAAAGAACAGAAACTGAATCACATGAATTAACACAGGAATTACGTGGTAAAACCCTGACAGTGTGTCAAGGTGTTAAGATATGGTATGTTCTATTCTTATAACAGTTTATTTCTTTTACTTATTATATTCCACAGATTAGCAATCACATGTACATAAAGTAAAGTGTAGATAGAACATTAAACGATCGACAAAAAACAAGCCAAGACAAGAGACACAAGATGTGGTGGCTAGCTAGGGACAAACCCCACAATGTGTGGGGAAACCCTTTGATCAAATCTTCTTTTATCTTCAATAATTCAGATGAGGAGATCTTCTAGTCCACGCAGGTCAGTCTTTACTTCTGCAGTTGCAACTTTAGTTTCAACAGCTTCTGGCTTCACATGTGTGAGGGAGAGACCCTTTTCTGCGCAGTAGAGAAGAGACTCTTTTCTGCACTGTAGAGAGAGAGAGATGTGATGAGATGAGTGAGTCCAAATGAGGAAAAGTCCTCCTGTATTTATACACAATGTTGGTGTTTGAATAGATGCGACTGTTGGGCTTCTGAGCCTACATGAGTTGTAGGTCGGCTTGATAATAATTCCATAATCAAAATAAATTCATATCTCCATGAATACTTATCGGAATCGGATGATCTTTATATCAATCCTACACCTCTCGATGAGAGGAATCTAATAAAAATATTATCAACCATGGATAAGATGACTCACATGAAGTTTTTCCCTAGTTGCCAATTTTAACACTCCCTCTCAACTAGGGAGAACTTCATCTTCAATCTGTCTATCGGTCGTTACTATTCATCCATCAAATACACTGCCCTATACAGCCTGTCCCTTGCCCTACTCTGCTCTATTCTGCTTCTTCTGCTTTGTCTTGTTCTGCCTTGTACTGATCTGTATTGTTCTGCGCTGTTTTGCTCTGCTCTTGCATTGTTCTGTTCTGCTCTGCTTTTGTCCGAATTATGAAGAAGAAGAAATGATCGTTGACTCAAAGTCAGTCTCAGAGTATGTACCACTAGTCTCAGACCGGTCTCAACCAACCCGAAGTCAGCGTCATAGTGAATACAACTCCACTGGTCCCAGACCAGTATCATCCTCCACTGACTCAAAGTTAGTCTCAGAGTGCGTACCACTCCTACCACTGGTCCCAGACCAGTATCGCAGTCTCAGAGAGTGTACCACTGGTCCCAGACCAGTCTCAACTGACTCGAAGTCAGCGTCATAGTATGTACCACTCTCACTGGTCCCAGACCAGTACTGCACTGACACGAAGTCAGAGTCAGAGTATGTACCATTGGTCCCAGACCAGTCTCAACCGACCTGAAGTTAGTGTCATAGTAAGTACAACTCCACTGGTCCCAGACCAGTATCATCCTCCACTGACTCAAAGTCAGTCTCAGAGTGTGTACCACTGGTCCCAGACCAGTCTCAACCGACCCGAAGTCAACTTCATAGTAAGTACCACTCCTACCACTGGTCCCAGACCAATATCGCAGTCTCAAAGAATGTACCACTGGTCCCAGACCAGTCTCAACCGACCCGAAGTCAGCGTCATAGTATGTACCACTCTCACTGGTCCCAGACCAGTACTGCACTGACATGAAGTCAGTCTCAGAGTATGTATCACTGGTCCCATACCAGTCTCAACCGACCCGAAGTCAGTGTCATAGTATTGTACAACTCCTACCATTGGTCCCAGACCAGTATCATTGATCCCAGATCAATGGAGGTCAAACTAGCGTAGGGAGTACGGTAGATACAACGATGCGTCTATTAGTACTACTGTGGTCCCTAACTTCATTTCCCTGCTCATTGATCAGATGAGAGGTACTTCCCATGAGTCCAGGCTGCATGGGTAGGATGCCTCGACAGGAGAACTTAATCAATCTCGTCCTCACAGGAGACACATCAATCCTGCTACAATCGCCATGGAGAACACATCAATCCTGGCCGCCATGGAGAACATATCAATCCAGCCCTCACAGGAGAACACATCAATCCTGCTACAGTCGCCATGGAGAACACATCAATCCAGGCCTCACAGGAGAACACATCAATCCTGCTACAGTTGCCATGGAGAACACATCAATCCAGGCCTCACAGGAGAACACATCAATCCTGCTACAGTCGCCATGGAGAACACATCATCTAGGCCTCACAGGAGAACTAATCATCCTGCTACACAGGACAACGAATCATCCTGTTCCACAAGAGAGCGAATCATCTTGTCCCACAAGAGAGCAAATCATCTTGTTCTAGTGTGCACCACCACGGGAGGGTGAGTCACCCTGTGGTCATATGTTGCTCCAGTAAGAACCGCAAGCCCTCAGAGCTCCCAGAGCTCAATGTATGCAACATGCAGGACCCTTGTACAAGGGTTTCTTGACGACTTCAAGTCGTTTGGGAAAATCACAGATTAGATCTTCCCTCGGGACTTTGACAAGGTGTATCGACCTATACATTATTTTAATGTGATGGAGCCTCCTTGCTCATCGACTTACCATATCCCAGATGATGTCTATCTTTTGGAGCAATCGACGAATATGGGATTCCTCAATAATCGAATCCCACCTCTGGTTGTTACAGAGAATCACAGTGGTATATGTTCAAACAACTCACTAAAGATTCCCCAACCAGGTAGCTTTATACGAGATCATACTTGTAGATATGTATCTGGTCTCGGCGGTGCTTATGGCAACCGACTTCTACTTCCTGCTCATCCATTATATCGAAGCAGAATCCAAAGAGAAACAACACTAAAAGTGCTCTAGTGATCCTCCACACTACCTGCCTAATCAGCATTCAAATAGTCGTGCAGTTTCATATTTCCGGTAGTGTATCTCAATCCATGAGAGATTGTGTCCTGAAGACATCTCAGGAAACTCATAGGCATTTCCCAAATCTGGTCCGACATCACTACCATATAACTTCTGAAAGTTAAGATCCTTGAGGTAGTCACAGACTTGTAGTCCATCATACCAAATATTTTCAGAATCTTCACCACATATTTTCCTTGAGATAGGAAAATTTCCCTTGGCTTCTGCCACACTTCAAGTCCTAGGAAATAGTGCATCGGTCCTAGGTCCTTCATTTCAAATTCAGAAGCCAACTCCCTCTTACATTTGTGAATGAGAGGGTCTGCACCTGTTAGAAAGAGGTCATCCACATACAACACCAGTATGAGAGGCTTGTCATCTTCAACCTTAAGGTAAAGGCTAGGATTAGCTTCACTCCTAGTGAATTCCAGTTTCATCAAGTAGCTATCGATCCTCTCATACCATGCTCGGGGTGCTTGCTTCAGCCCATAGAGAGCCTTCTTCAACCTACATACATGAGATTTTCAATCCTAAATCTCAAATCCTTTGGGTTGCTCCACATAGACCTCTTCTTTGATCGAACCGTGCAAGAACACGGTCTTGACATCCATCTGATGTAGGTTCCATCCTTGTGAAGCCACAAGGGCTATGATCAAGCGGATGGTCGTATATCTGGCAATAGGTGCAAATATCACATCATAGTCTATACCTTCCTTCCGGGAGAAACCACGAGCAACAAAACGAACCTTATACTATTCTGTACTTCCATCTACTGCAGCTTTATCTTGTAAAGCCATTTTGAAGTAACAATTGTCTTGTCCTGGGGTCTAGGAACTACTTCCCAGACATCATTCTCCATAATGGTCATAGCATCCTTCCATATTTGATGCTTGATGGCATCTGAGAATGATGAAGACTCATTTTGTCTGATTGTGCTCATATTGGTCAGGTATCCCTGATACCTGTTCGTTTTCTTACTTTCACGGAAAGTTCCTCGGGGTGCAGCATGTCTTTCAGCGTCATCAAGTATCCCCCTAAGCCATGAAGGCCTCTTCCTGGAAGAGGAAGGCTCAGGTGGATAAATAGGATCCATTGGTTCTTCCACATCAGGCATTGTTACATCATCATAGAGATAGCTTCCACAATCGTACGGTGCCACACCATTCTGCTCTAGAGTATGTGGTGTAGTAGTCTCCCTCTTAATGCCAACCTCAGGTATGCCTGAGTGAACCAACTGTAATATATCGGAGGTCTTGCTTAGGCTTGAGGGGAATGGTCCCCTTTTGAGCTTTCCTTCGGCACATCCTGAACATACACCTTCTTTTTCTACTCGGAATTCGGGCATCCCTGTTACCATATGTCTTACATCGAGTAGATCTTTGTAATGAAGGTAGGCAAACCTCCAATGCCAAAGTTCGGACTAAAGAGATGTGTCATAAGACATGACACCTACCTGACTTTCATCGACCTGATAACATGAAACCCAAGAGTAAAGGCATCTTTAACATTATTTCTCGATACATGTACCTTGCCATCACTGAGGGTTACCTTGTAGGCTTTGTCTTCCATTGCCGAGATGGACACCAAGTTCTTTCGGAGGTCAGGTGCATTTAATACATCTTGGAATTTCTAGCCTTCTTGAATGGTTGTCCTCTTCCTTGATTCCCAGCTCTCCTCTTACCTTTGCTATTGAATTTGTCATTCCTTTGATTTCCATCAGAGGGATTTTGATCATCGTCCCGGTGTGAGTCTTTTCTATCAGGGCACTCCCTTGCATAGTGACCTGCTTTATCGCAGATGTAACATTGTCCTTTTCTTCCATCCTTAGGTCCAGCCTTTCCTTTTGATTTAGTCCCGGAATTATTTATTTTCTTAGCATGAGAAGAAAAAGCAGCAGGAGGACCTTTAGGCAAGGGTATTTCTTGCTTTTCTACCCTTGTTTCTTCTTGAATGCATCTAGCCATTAATTCCTTGAAACCAGGAATTACATTATTGTTCAGAAGAGTAGTCTTGAACATGTACCATTCGGATGGTAATCCTCCAAGAGTTGTGAGTGCGATTTCTTTGTCAGTAATAGTCTCCCCAATAGATAGGAGATCGTTCTTGATGTCGGTGATTCTTAAGAAGTATGCTTGCATACTCTCATCTTTATCGTTCTTGATTTCCCTCAGCTTATTTCTAAGAAACAAAACTTGATTTGCATCATTTACTTTAAATAAACTCACCAGTCTATCGTAGATTTCCTTGGAGGTGTCCAGTTCAGAGATGTAGGCCACCAAGTGCTTGTCGATAGAGTCTCGGATGATCTTCTTTGTTTTGACTTCTCCGGTTTTCCATTTGTTCCTAGCAGTAGTGGATGCATTTGATGGGGGCTCAACAATATTGCCTCTCACATGGTCCAGCACTCCTTGATCTTCTAGGGTTAGATCGATAGACATCTTCCATCCGTGATAGTCAGCTTTCTCACAGAGCTTGTCTTCGGCAGGAAAGAGTGTTGAGGACCCCATCGTTCTTTATGATAGCCTTGCCAATCTTCTCTTCGATGATTGCTCATCCTCTTGCTCGGGCTTTGTCTTCACCTCAGCTCCGATACCATGTTAAGATATGGTATGTTCTATGCTTATAACATTTTACTTCTTTTACTTATTATATTCCATAGATTAGCAATCACATGTACATAAAGTAAAGTGCAGATAGAACATTAAACGATCGACAGAAAAGAAGCCAAGACAAGAGACACAAGATGTGGCGGCTAGCTAGGGACAAACCCCACAATGTGCGGGGAAACCCTTTGATCAAATCTTCTTTTATCTTCAATAATTCAGTAGAGGTGTTTAACGGTAAGTTTCGTTGGGTGAAACCCACGAGATGGAGGTTCAAATCTCGTTGAGTACATGGCCTGTTGTGTCTTGGCTAGAAGAGTAGGCGACCCCAGAGTGGACGTCTCGGCTCTTGTTGAGGCATAAGTTCTTGCTATGTGTGGCTTGCAGGTTGCTGCACCTAGCCTAGGTTTATAGTGGCAGCCAGTTGGATTTGATCCTGGGCCTGCCCAGGATAACTCTCACCAGTTACCGATTGTCCTAGTGTTAAAAAAAATAAATAAAAAAAATAATAATTCAGCAGAGAGAAATAGTACAATAATTCTGATTCATATCAGCAGTAGAAAACCCTAGATCAGCAGCGTCAGCATTAGCGGCTTCATCATCAAACTAGGGCAGACGATATCTCACAAACCGATTGTCGGATCGGCTTGATTCCACCACCAAAAGTTGCGGATTTCAGAGGAGGTTCAGATGAACCTACAGTGCAGTTCAGATGAGGAGATCTTCTAGTCCACGCAGGTCAAACTTCACTTCTGCAGTTGCAGCTTCAGTTTCAACATCTTCCTTCAAACTAGGGTAGTCGATATCTTGCAAACCGTCCGTCAGATTGACTTGATTCCACCACCAAAAGTTGTGGCTTTCAGAGGAGGTTCAGATGAACCTATAGCGCAGTTCAAATGAGGATATCTTCTAGTCCATGCAGGTCAATCTTTACTTCTGCAGTTGCAGCGTTAGTTTTAGTAGCTTCCTTCAAACTAGGGCAGTTGATATCTTGCAAACCGTCCGTCGGATTGACTTGATTCCACCGCCAAAAGTTGTGGCTTTCAGAGGAGGTTCAGATGAACCTATAACGCAGTTCAAATGAGGAGATCTTCTAGTCCACGCAGGTCAATCTTTACTTCTGCAGTTGCAACTTCAGTTTCAGCAGTTTCCGGCTTCACGTGTGAGGGAGAGACCCTTTTCTGCGCAGTAGAGAAGAGACTCTTTCCTGCGCTGTAGAGAGAGAGAGATGTGATGAGATGAGTGAGTCCAAATGAGGAAATGTCCTCCTGTATTTATACACAATGTTGGTGTTTGAATAGATGCGACTGTTGGGCTTCTGAGCCTACATGAGTTGTAGGTCGGCTTGATAATAATTCCATAATCAAAATAAATTCATATCTCTATGAATACTTATCGGAATCGGATGATCTTTATATCAATCCTACACCTCTCGACGAGAGGAATCTAATAAAAATATTATTAGCCATGAATAAGATGACCCACATGAAGTCTTGCCCTAGTTGCCAATTTTAACACAAGGAAACCTCCACTAGGCAAGGGATTGGAATTCTTATTGTTCTAGTTAAAAAATCACTCTCCAAGTTACATCAAACCTCTCAGGCAGTCACCATTTTAATATGAACAATTTTGTTATGTAACTTCCTATAGTTACAAAATTCACTGAACCGTAAAACTAAATTTACTCAGATAATTACATTGTTAACATTGATTGTTGTCATTCTTTAACACTCTGTATAGATGCAGTCTTTGCATTGTTCTTTGGGTAGTCCTGTAATGAAGTCCATTGAGATGCTTTCCCATTTTTGTTCTGGAATTGGTAAAGGTTGGAGTAAACTTGCAAGATACATGTGCACGATCTTATTCTATTGGCATGTCATGCATTCCTTAATGTATTTTAATATGTCATCTTTCAGACCTTTCCATGAAAAATGTTCCTTGATTTGTCAGTAAGTTTTGAAGAATCCCTAGTGTCCAATTGATGGTATGTCATGTGCAGCCTTAAAGATTTTCTCCTTAAGTGTAGATTCAGGAACCAAATATATCCTTTCTTTATAGTAAATAATATCATTAGCTATCTTGTACTTGTCATCTTGAATGAGTTTATCTGTCAGAGCACAGGCAAATTTGTTCTTGGAATATTCCATTGAGAGGTGAGCCTTCCAGTCTTTTGTGAGTCCCATGAGAGAACAAGCTGTTGGTTTTTTGGAGAGTGCATCTGCCACTATATTCTTTCTTCCTTTTACATTTTCATTATCAAAATCATAAGCTCGGACCTTGCTTACTCATTTTTGCTGTCGTTCGTTCAGGTATTTTTGTTCTAAGAAATGGTGCAAGTTGTGTTCTGTCTTCACTATGAACCCGTTTCCCACCAAATATTTCCTAAACTTTGCCAAGGCATTCATAATAGCCAACATTTCCTTGTCATATATGGAGTAAAGTCTCTCTGTCCTGGAGTTTTAGACTTTCGAATGCAGTTGGACGACCCTTTTGCATTAACATTGCTCCTATTTTATCTCTTGATGCATAGCATTCTAATACAAAGGGTTGACTGAAGTTAGGTAGTGCTAGTACTGGACATGAGCTCATTACTTTCTTGAGCTTATTGAATGTCGTTTGATACCTCCGTCCACTTGAATGCTCCCTTCTTTGTCAAATCTATTAAGGGTGCGCTTAGTTGAGAGAAACCCTTGAAAAATCTTTGGTAATAGCTGCAAATTTTAAAAAATCCTCATAATTCGGTTAGATTCTTTTGGTGGTGGCCAGTTCAATATTACTTGAATCTTCTCTTGATGTACCTACATTCCTTTTGCAATAATTATGTGTCCCAAATAAAGAATCTCTGTCATTCCAAATTTGCATTTTGATGCCTTGGCATAGAGTGATTGTTGTTGCATTATGCTCAAAATTTCATCCAGATGCTGTTGATTTGGGGTGGCATCGGATGTGCTCTAGGCCTCAAATTTTGCAGGGAGGCTTGGGCACATGTATTCCAAAGAATCCAAAAAGCGTTTTGGGAAATTCCACCCAGAGACAATTGTATTAAAATAATTAATATTTTTTAATGGGACCTTGAGTCTAACTTACGAAATTAAAAATATTAATGAGTATTATTCTAATTGTGGGTGTAACTTCTAGAAGAAGACAGGGATCAAGCTAAAATGATCTTAACAATTGATTAGATTTTAATCTGGGCCGTTGAATGTTGACGAGAAGATTATTTAAGGGAGCTTGAGGGTCATTTGGAAAACACATCAAGAGAGTTCAAAAGATCAAATTTCTAAAGCAGAGCAACTGTCAGGGGATTTTTGATAGTGAGCTTTTGCAGTGAGGGGCAGGGATAGTTGGGTTGGAGTATCTTCTCCAGAACCCAGGATCAGTAACAGAGAGGCAGAGAGATACCAGGTCATGGGAGCAGGATTATGTTAGTAGGGGTCCCGGGGAAGTTTTGAGGAGTTTTTATGGGATTCAATGACATTTGCTTAGCATATCCATTACCACACATTTTATTTATGGTTTTGTGGCTTTCTGATAATTCCCGTAAAACTAGGTTAGTTATTATTGGGCATAAGTTATAACTTAATTAATTACGCTGAAGGTGGCATTCCAAGAGGAATATTTGACGGAACAACTTAGTGTAATAACTCGTTGGAACCGAAACACGAAGATCTATAGGATGAGATGCTGAGAATTGATTTCCAGTTGCAGGAGAGAGTATGGTGGGCGATTTACCATTTTCCCAGCTTAAAAATGACTTTAATTAGTCATTTAATTAAAAAGGGAAAACATTAATTATGGGTAAAGGGCCAAAATTGACTTAAATAATCTAAAAGTCACTTAAGACAAATTCAAGGAGGAGCTTCTAAAATAATAATAAAATAATAAATAAAATACTTCTAGAAGTTTGGAGATCTATCGATGGAGTCTTTAAAAGGAGGAGGAGATCGTTTGGAACATCTTGGTTTTGAGTATTTGTCTTTGGTGTGGATTTGAGAATTTAGTTCTTTACTTTAGTAGCCCTAGGACGAAAACCCTTGGGTGATTCAGTGAGAGTGGGCAAGAACCCATCTCTCCACTTGGTGAATTCACTTAGAATCCATAGGTGCAATGATTAGATCAATTTATTTTGAGGCCAACTACAACACTATTGTAGATCCTTTTAAGGCCATCACCTCAGCCATTTCCAGTTTCTTGTATCGACATATTTATATTAATAAAATAAAGCTGAGATTCTCTGCATGTTTATCCTGTTTATTTTTCAGTTCCAGATTATATTTCCAGTTTTTCCATGAATTTGTGTACATTGTTTATGGAGTTGACAACTAAAGTTTTTGAAGTAATTTCCTGCTAAATTTATATTTGGAGCATTACAATATGTCTGTTACCATGACAACATTCATTCAAATTTTGAGATGTATTATTCATGCAACCCTGTCTGTTTGTTGGGTTCTTTCGATCAAATCTATCTATCAATATTTCTGTAAAGTCTACATAGGAAGTGATGTTTGCATGCCTCAACGTAACCAAACCATGGTACCACTAATCACTCACTTCTCCTTCTAGATGTAGTGTGGCGAATTGGGTAATGTCTGCTTCCAACATAGGGTTGAGCTTGAAGTAGGTGTCCAATTTTTGCACCCAAGCTTTTGCTGAACATTTAGATGATCCATCAAATGAGGGGAGGGAAAGTTTAGTTACCTTGCGTATTAGATCAGATTTAGGTTGTCCCATAGGTCTTTTTTTTTTTTTTCCCCTAGGAAAAAATCGTAATTTTATTCATAATTGATAAAATTACATTTTGTAGATGCCATAGGCATATGCAGATGGTTGATCCTGTAATAACAGGCAACAGAACAAGTAAAAAAACACTGAATAGCAAATGAATAATTCCTGTAAGGACAGGATCCAACAGAGTAACGGAAAAAGTAAATAATAAATGTTCCAGCAAGCCTATTCTTTTCTTCCCTTCTTCTTCTCCACCCGACGCCATCCTCCCGAGTCAACTGTGGGTGTAATTGTAGCTAGCTGGTTTCCCATTGTAATGCCCTTGTTTCGAATTACAGCAAACATATGAATACTCATAAAATTTGAAAACAATAATGCATAAAACTGTAATCTGCACCTACCTGAACTGCTAACTGATTTCCGATTCTGCTACTGAACTGGCGATCCCGCTGCTGGTGATGCCGTGGCTGTTTTGTCCCAATTTCGAGATGGCCAATACCACCCAACCAGACAGAGCAACCTGGTTGCTCAATCCAGAAAAGCTCTCCACAGAGGCTCTCTGTCCCTCCGTGCCCAGAACTCAGATCACTTAAAGCTCTTCCACTGATAAGTCCCTTCTCCTGGTTTCCTGCTGATGAATCTATACTTCTCTGGTTTTTTCCCCCCCTCTTCAGGTTCAGGCCTCCACTATTTATTCCCTGGCCTGGCGGTGGTCGCCCTCCCACTTGCAGCCACCGCCTCCCACGCATTGATGGCTCCCTGATCTTTCTTACTGTCCTCGGCGCTCTGTAATAAATATTTAGCTGGTTCCACCCACTTTATTAATGAACTGGTATACATATATAGATTCTTTTTAGGGTAGTTGATATTTACGATCATAACATTTCCTGTATATGTTATAACATTTTTATAACTGATACTTTTTATAACGTTTTCACTATAATGCTATAAAGTTTTATGTGATATACTTTATAACCTTTAAATTATATATGATATAAAGTTAAGTAATATATTTCATAACATTTAAATTATATATGATATAAAGTTAATTAATATATTTCATAACATTTAAATTATATATGATATAAAGTTAATTAATATATTTTATAAATTCATATTATAAGGTCTAACCATATACTTTATAAAATTTAATACATAGATATATATTTATAAAGTTTAAGGTCTAAAATTTTATTAATGGGTTGTTACATACATTCCCCCTTCTGAAAACTTCGTCCCGAAGTTAGAGCTTTTAGGTTCAAGGATTTAATGGACACGACCTTTTCTATCCAGGTCCCCAAGCTATTCAAACTCATCCTATCCTCCCTAATCTCTTCTGCTCCCATCCTATCCGTCCTCTACTAGAGTATGCCATGGCGTCAATCTTACTGACCTAACCATTCATAACACGAAGGTAACAGCGTCGGCTATACCGACCTGATTCCCAGTAGGCATCCGGCAGTCATCATCACACGTCTAGGGGAGCGTGACTCGCACAGTCCTCCCATGACTCCAGGGTTCGGAGGATAAACGGTGGGTAACACCTCCACCCCTCCAGTAAAATTAGGGCTACTACCCTACCATAGAATCACTTTGAGCTTTAACTGATCTGAGGTTCTGTCATCACGTGGCCATCTCGAAAATTGGATCAATTATCTGCAATCATAGTTTATCTGCAATCTTACACTTTCCCATGTATTTGTAAAATGTGCATCAGTATATTCGAAATAACTTATGTATTATTTACATATGATACTACAACATAACATAATTTTGTCATTTTCTATGCATGTATTCTGACTTTTCTTTAGGATGTATTCACTTCATATCTTCCATTTCAGTTGCTCATCTTTGACATGCATAAATAAAACAGATTTATATTGTTTTCAATTTCTACCAGAAGTAAAATCATTTAACGGCCTTAACTTTACTTCAACATTTATAATTTTAGTAAAATAATCACATATATTGTTTTGGTATCCATGTACCAGCAGGAATTTAAACACATATCATTTTGGTATCCACGTACCAGCAGGAATTTAAACATATATTATGCCACAAAGTTTCATGTTTATCACTAATCATTCAAATGTTTTTGGGTCTCTGACAGTGGTGAAGTAAATATACTAAACATAGTGTAAAGTTCTTCAAAATGGACATAAACTAGGGTATCTCTGACATATGTCTTCTGTATTCTCCCAAGTTGCTGATCCAGGACTATACTTGTCCCACTGGACCTTAACTTGGTCCACCAGGCGGTTCCTCAGCTGTCGAACTCTACGTTCCAGTATACGTAACGGTTCGACCGTTACGACTCCCTTGTCCGATACCTGCAATTCTTTCAACTGGATGTTATGAGATAGATCAGCTACATAATGTCTTAATACAGAAACATGAAATACATTATGAATTCTATGCAGGTGAGGTGGCAGGGCAAGACGATAGGCCACAGGTCCAACTCTTTCCACGACTTTAAACGGTCCTATAAATCAGGGTGACAACTTTGTCCCTTTTCCGAATCGAATAGTACTTTTATTTGGCTTGATGCGGACGAAGACCTGGTCCCCCACTTCATACCTCCTATCAGATCGGTGAGCATCAGCATAACTCTTTTGTCTATCCTGTGCTTCCTTTAATCGCTGTCTAATCTGTCTGACCTGCGCTTCCATTTCATGGATTAATTCTGGTCCTATTATCACTCGATCTTCTAACCTGTCCCAACTTAACGGTGTTCTGCACGGTCTGCCATATAAAGCTTCAAATGGAGGCATCCCAATCGAACTGTGGTAACTGTTGTTGTATGCGAATTCAACCAAGGGTAAATACTTTTCCCAGTGGGATTGCTGATCCATTACATACATTCGCAACATGTCTTCAAGTACTTGATTTACTCTTTCAGTTTGCCCATCAGTCTCAGGATGGTAAGCCGTGCTTAAATTTAGCTGAGTACCTAAGGCTGTCTGCATGCACGTCTAGAATCTGGAAGTGAATCGCGAATCTCTATCGGATATAATCTTCTTAGGTACTCCATGAAATCTGATAATTTCGTTTATGAATACTCGAGCCACGTCAGCAACATCATAAGTATCTCTTACCGGAATAAAAAGGCGCTTTTTGTTAATTTATCCACCACTACCAGAATGGTATTGTGTCTTTGAGAAGTAAGAGGTAGTCCAGTGATGAAATCCATAGAAATGGTCTCCCATTTAGACATAGGAATGTCGTGGGGTTGTAAGAGGCCCGCTGGGTGACAATGATCTGCCTTCACTTGCTGACATTCCATACATTTTGCAACAAATTGAGCGATATCACGCTTCATGTCTGCCCAAAAGAAGAGTTTCTTGGTATCCGCATACATTTTCCCTACTCCAGGATGAGCACAATATACTGCTTTGTGAGCTTCCTTAAGGATGGTATCTCGGAGATCTTTATCATCAGGAATGTACATCCTTCCATGGAATCGTAAGATCCCATCGCTTTCTAATTCATAACCCTCAAACTTAGATTCTTTTGCTTTAATTCCCTCGAGACTTGCCCTCACCTTTAAATACCAGTTGTCTTTTATAAGACGATCCAGTACTCGTTGTCTTAAGTCCACTTTAATGGGTATGAGAGAAAATATCCGGGGTCTCCTGCTTAAGGCATCGGCTACTACATTTTCTTTTCCCTTAATATATGATATTCCGAAGTCATATTCACTTAGGAATTCACTCCATCGCCTTTGCCTGGCATTTAAGTCTCTTTGGGTGAACAAATATTGTAGACTTTGATGGTCGCTTTTAAGTGTAAAATTTCGTCCCACCAGATAGTGTCTCCAGATCTTTAAAGCTAGCATTACAGCGGCCAATTCTAAATCGTGAGTAGCATAGAGTTCTTCATGAGGTTTTAGCTTTCAGGAAGCATAAGCTATCACTCCCTTATCCTGCATCAATACTGCACCCAGCCCTTGCTTGGATGCATCAGTACATACTGTAAAGTCCTTGCCCATATCAGGGACTCTTAGGATTGGTGCACTGGTGAGTAGTCTTTTAAGTTCAGAGAATGCTTTATTACATTCCTCGGTCCACTCATACTTAACACCTTTACGCTGAAGGGTTGTGATTGGCTTCGCGATTTTGGAGAATCCCTCCACAAATCTTCAGTAATAACCTGCTAAGCCCATAAAGCTTCGTATCTCATGTGCATTTTTCGGTATTGGCCATTCCATGATCGCTTTTACCTTCTCAGGATCTACTGAAATCCCTTCACCTGATATGATGTGACCCAAATAATGAATCTTTTCCTGAAAGAAGGAACACTAGGACAGTTTTCCATATAACTGACGTTCTCTAAGGCAGGACAATACTAACCGCAAATGCTCTTTATGCTCTTCTTCATTCTTGGAATAGATGAGAATATCATCTAAAAAGACTTGTACAAATTTATCAAGATACTGACGGAAAACACTGTTCATAAGATTCATGAATACGGCTGGCGCATTTGTTAACCCAAATGGTACCACAATAAATTCATAGTGCCCAAAACGTGTCCGGAATGCTGTCTTAGAGATATCATTTTCAGAAATCCTTAGCTGATGATACCCTGATCGAAGATCAATTTTTGAAAAGACTGAAGCTCCTTTCATTTGATCGAAAAGATCATCGATCCGCGGCATAGGGTATTGATTCTTTACTGTAGCTCGATTCAAGTCCCGATAGTCTATGCATAATCTTAAGGATCCATCTTTCTTCTTCACAAAAATTACAGGAGCGCCCCAAGGTGAGGTACTGGGCCGAATAAGCCCTATATCGAGTAGTTCCTTCAACTGGATTTGCAATTCCTAAAGTTCTGGAGCTGTCATTCTATAAGGCGTTTTAGAGATCGGTTGGGTACCTGGCTTTAATTCAATAGTGAGATCCAATTCTCTTACCGGGGGTAATCCAGGTAGTTCCTTTGGAAATACATCCGGGAACTCGGCTAACACCGGATATTGTTCTAAGGATGGTCCCTTTTCCTGGCTTACTTCATGAATTGCATAAGCCTGACAACCCTTTCTTAAACAACGCTTCACCTGCATTGCCGAAATGTAGCGCAAAGAAATTTCTCTCTTGATTCCTTGAATTTGGATTACTTCTCCCTCATCATTTAGGCCCAAAATCCTTTTTCCATAACAATCTACCCACGCTTGGTGAGCTTCCAGCCAGTCCATACCTATGATAAGATCATACGTCCCTAGGGCTGTGACATAGACTTTTAGTTTAGTCGAACAGACCCCTAGGTCAATTTTGCATTGATCCACACTCAAGCCCACGGTTTGGAGTTCTCCTGAGGCCATTTCCACTTGGTGGAAATCATTTTGTCTACGAGCTGCCAACCCACATTTGTTTAATGCATATGACGAAATGAAACTATCTGTGGCACCAGTATCAAATAAGATTTTGAGTTTCACACCATTGATAATACCTGAAGATTCCACTACAGTGGATTGATGGGCTGCTTGGTCGTGGTTGACTACTGCATGAATTCTATGATTACTTCGCTTGGCTGATACCGGCTCCCTCCCAGTGCTTTGCAATATGTCCGATGACGCTTCTGGGCAGTTACGCTGGAAATGCGGCCCCCCACATCCCCAACAATTGAGCTGCGCTGATCCTCTTGAATTGAGGTGTGAGTTTCTAGAGAACGAGCCGCGTCCTCCCATGCTGGTTCCTCTCGCACCCCTTCCTCTACCGGTAGTCCCTCGCGATGCCCATGGTCTGGTGTTGGACGATTCCGCAGCTATAGTGTTTACAGCCATGGGAACTCTTGTCCCCATACTTGGGGTAAACCTGTTACCGTAAGGTGGCCTCGAGCTACCTCCTCTGAAAAAGTTCCGAGAAGCCTTCCCTGGAAGTCCTGATTGTAAAGGCCCTGCTGGCCCTATATCCTTTTTGATTCCAAGGTGTTCTTCTGCATAACGGCTACATTCGACTGCCTCGGCTACCGATGATGGTTTCCACATACTTACCAAGGCTCTGATGCGAGGGTTTAACCCAAATATGAAGCGTTCAGCTTGACGTTCATCAGAGTCTAAGTAGGGAATGTATTTTACTAGCTCCATAAACCTTATTTCGTACTCTTCCACCGTTTTACTTCCCTGAATTAGTGTATGAAAGGCTCTGGCTTGCTGCTGTTGAAAGTATGGAGGTAAATACTTCGCGCGGAACCTTTCCTCAAACAGATCCCAAGGAACGTTGTCTGATGTAAGGTGTAGCTGCTTTTCCAGGTTTCCCCACCAAATCAGGGCACTTTCCTTTAGTTGAAACACGGCAATTTTTGTTTTTGCTGAAGGCGAATATTCTCTTAACCTAAAGCACCGGTTCATCCCTTCCAACCATGCCTCAGCGCGTTCACCAGCTCGACCTCCCGAAAATTCTGGGAGTCTAATTTTCTGAAGCTCTCTAGAGATGTCTTCTCTCGATCCTCTGGGCTCCAAATTATGTGGTTCCGCTGAACTGGTGGCTACATGCTGAAATTCCTCTTTGTTTTTAGCCTTAGCTGATTCCTTTAATGTCTCCAATAAGGCCTCCAAAGAGTTCATTATCACAGTCAACTCTGGCATTGGAGCATTTGATGTTGACGGTTGCCTTGGCGGTGACGAGGGTGAGGGGGATGGCGATGGCGACGGTGGCGGCATTAATGGTGATGATGCTGCCTGGTCACGTCGTCGTCGCTCATACGTCTTTACCATAGTAATGGTCCCTGAACACAAATAAAATGTATATATAATAAAAAAAAAATTTGAGGCGGATAATCGAATTTTAACACACCAATTTCTTTGCAACTTCACATTTAAAAACGGGTATAGTTTTGCTATTTTTTACCCGCTAGGCGGATCTTACTGGTACCGAGGTCAAGGAGGGTGGTCACGCGACCTCCTTGTCCTAATGCAGGGTTTTCTAAAAATGAATAATGCAGAAGTGTATGGTTATTAGCCCCTAAGGTAAGACATCCAAAGTTTATTTACCTAATAACATCCCCAAAACGAAAATGTTAGCTTTTCGTTTACAATGTACATCGGTAACATAACTGTCATACCTCAACCTGACTATAACATTTAAGGGGGTCATCTGTATCCATACCCCGAATAAATTACAAGGATATGGATTAAATCTTTAGCTTGAATGATTACCAGCATTGACAACTTTGGCAATAAATTGCAAGCAGTTTGCTATTGGTTCTAACATGTTGGTGCCTCCACTGATTGGAGCATGTATTAGCAAATTTGAAATTCCAAAAGTCAGAAGTAATCAACTCAGAAGTAGTTCTCCCTTCAGGTGATGGAAGTGTGCTAACTTATTGGTTTCCTGCCATGACAAAAACCTAAGGGCAGAATGTCACACCCTTATACAGGTGAGCACTGATTTTAATGCTTGCACAGATCAACACTACAGTTGCTCTGGGCAGAGGAATTTGAGGCACTTTTATAGCACATTAAAATATATATTATTTCACAACAGTTTGATATATTAATATTGAACACCTAATGTGTGATATGAGCTGGCCACGGATTAAAACATGAACCACTATTATAACATATAGTTTTTATCTTTTCTGAGAATAAAATGTACTGATGCATGCTTACATTAATGGCTACCATTATGCATACTCAATTTAATTGCTAAACTTAATTTATTTAAGTATATGGCATTCATCCAGAATGATAACCGTCTATTTTAAGATTCCTCTAAATTTAAATTGGCTAAAAGCAGGCTTAGAGATGAAATTTAGTTTTTCAAAGACTATTTTGGCCAAAATCGGCCTGAGTTGGCATCCACACATTGAAAAATCTCAGTCTTGAATCTTAATGTACTGTATATTTTTACAAATACCACTGGAGAAATCTGCTGTTGGTGCTTTAGAACCAGCTATCAAATGAAATGCTGAATACCATTAGTATTTATTTTACCGTTGTTATTGTCTTTATTCTTATCGTTGCCTCCCTTGCTAATCAGGGATATCTCGACCCCTCTTGCAATTAATATTACTAACAATTTTTTTTTTTTTGTTTTCAATCTGACTTTTCTATCTTCATGTAATAGCAGTTATTGTTTAACTGTGATTTAATATTACTACATATTTGCTATTTAATATATTTGGGCGAGGCTTCCAATATCGTGTTTGCTGTTGTCTACTGTGATTTCCCCTATAATTTTGTTGGGCACCCCAACATTGAGCCTCAGTACAGCATACTAAAACGGTAAAATGGCCTTTTTAAAATACCCCTTTCAAAAGAAAACAATAAAGATAGTTGGAATGTAAACATTCTGCAATATGAAGGTTTCCTGTCAATACTAGTAGATTCAATTGACAACGAAAAACCTCTGAAGTACTGAGAGATTTTTAAAGGTAAAGATGCCTGAAATGATGCTTTTGTATGCTTATTAGCTGACTGAGATTTATTAAAATGATGGTAGTGACAAAACTATATAGTAGAAACTACTACTAAACGGAGTCTAGGTTATGATGCAGAAATGTTAAAGCTTTAAGCTGCTTTAAATTTGTAAAATCCCAAGTTAAAGAAAATCATATCTATCCATACGATTTGGGTCTGAATTTTCTGTTAAGTTTCAACTTATTTCCATATGTATGTTCCATATATAGTATATACACATTGCCAGTGTAGAGTAAATATAATACAGGAAAAAATCACTATAGGCGTGCAGAGAATTGCCAAAAGGCATCAGTCCTATAAAACTGACTAGCAAAACGGCACCTCCAGCAGAAATGAATATCCACCGTATCCTTCAAAAATGCTTCGAACTGATAACTTATAAAACCATAAGTGCAGAGCCCAAGCAATCAGCACAAGTAAAAGCAAGTGCATGGTCATTCTGTTGAGATTTTAAGAAAATCCCGGCAGAGAAAAGGGGGGTATTTTGCTTGCGGTTGCACAATCCATCAGAAACAAAAGCTATTAATGAGAATGTCAAATATGTCATGTATAATATTTAGGGAGAACTAAGATGTCTGAACACTGCGTGCAAAAGAAACAAAGCTAGAAACATATTAAAAAAGAATCATATATCAATGCAATATTGTAAAGCTACCAAGAAGGAGAAGTCAAATCATCAAAGAAGCTGGGATTACCGAGAGAAAATGGAAACAGATAGAAGAAATTCAATCGGCAATGAGGACAGAAATGAAAGACAAGAAAGAAAGTGAAAGAAATAAAGACCATATAACGAATAACAAGCCAATGCTCCGAGAAACGAGAATATTCATGGCCAAATATTTAACTGCAGATGATGTCCTATCAAAGCACAAGTCGAGACTCAAAACACTGACTGGAAATATTTTTTTTTTTGAATTTGAATCTCATTTTAGGCTTCTACTTTAGGGGACCGGGATATTCACTCTGATTTAGTAAAATCGACCCACTCGAAGTAAATATGCGGCCACAGCAAGGATATCGAATGTAACATAAACTCGAGCATGGCCAATATGACTGTAATCATAAGCCGTAACTCCGCAAACGCACATGCTCAGGCCAGAGGTTCTGAAAGAAAATGAGATCCAGAATGCGGTGGCCCTTGGTTTTCCCGAAAATGAATGGAGGAAATGACGTATTATCGGTATGGATTTGACTCTCTTTATTGGGTGAGATGCTCCCAGATTTATTTCAACTGTATGTATATGTTGCGAGCCGCCTAAATAGGATGTGCACTAGGCATATAAGACGGAGCAAGGTGTTTCCGTGGGGACTCCGCCACCATCGGAAATCTCTGGCTTCCGCTGCGCGTAAATCCCCTGCGGCTTTTATCCACGTAGAGGATGAAATGCATTATCGTTCATTTAAATTGGTCTATCCCTATTTTTAAAATTTGGATTTTCATTGTCTTTCAATAACCAAGTGCAAAATTTCACCAAAATCCTCTACGTCTCATCGCGGAGGTGTTCCTGGATTTAAATGTGATTGGAAAAGAGACCCTAGAGACCCGGTCAGGTTCGGTCTCGTTATTTACTTGCCGGCCTGGCTTTCGATCTCAGGGTAATTGCTTGAAGGTTCTCTGATTGTTTATTGAGGTAGACCGAACCTCTTGAGATAGTCGCAGGCCTTGAGGCAGAGTTAGAAGGGGATTCTTGAGCGACTAGAAGGCGGAATCAGCAGCAGAATTAAATTACAGCGTACAGGAGCGTAGGGTTGGGAGGTCCCGAAGGTTTGAACAGGGCTCTGATACCATGTGTAATGCCCTTGTTTCGAATTACAGCAAACATATGAATACTCATAAAATTTGAAAACAATAATGCATAAAACTGTAATCTGCACCTACCTGAACTGCTAACTGATTTCCGATTCTGCTACTGAACTGGCGATCCCGCTGCTGGTGATGCCGTGGCTGTTTTGTCCCAATTTCGAGATGGCCAATACCACCCAACCAGACAGAGCAACCTGGTTGCTCAATCCAGAAAAGCTCTCCACAGAGGCTCTCTGTCCCTCCGTGCCCAGAACTCAGATCACTTAAAGCTCTTCCACTGATAAGTCCCTTCTCCTGGTTTCCTGCTGATGAATCTATACTTCTCTGGTTTTTTTCCCCCCCTCTTCAGGTTCAGGCCTCCACTATTTATTCCCTGGCCTGGCGGTGGCCGCCCTCCCACTTGCAGCCACCGCCTCCCACGCATTGATGGCTCCCTGATCTTTCTTACTGTCCTCGGCGCTCTGTAATAAATATTTAGCTGGTTCCACGCACTTTATTAATGAACTGGTATACATATATAGATTCTTTTTAGGGTAGTTGATATTTACGATCATAACATTTCCTGTATATGTTATAACATTTTTATAACTGATACTTTTTATAACGTTTTCACTATAATGCTATAAAGTTTTATGTGATATACTTTATAACCTTTAAATTATATATGATATAAAGTTAAGTAATATATTTCATAACATTTAAATTATATATGATATAAAGTTAATTAATATATTTCATAACATTTAAATTATATATGATATAAAGTTAATTAATATATTTTATAAATTCATATTATAAGGTCTAACCATATACTTTATAAAATTTAATACATAGATATATATTTATAAAGTTTAAGGTCTAAAATTTTATTAATGGGTTGTTACACCCATGGTGTTCATTTGGTGTTCTTTGTCTGATTCTGAGCCCTTTGAGCTATGGGTTCTCTTTATGCCACTTACTTCCATTTGCAACTCTTGATGTAGATCTGTAATGATCAGCCCCGTATGAGTAGAAATGTTATTCGCTTCCTGAGTTTGTTTCCGTCCCATTTGAGGTTCTGGTTCCATCTGGTTCTCTGTAGGTTCCTCCTTGATGTCGTCTTCTTCCAATGGTTTTGTGTGTTGCCAGCCTTTGGGCTTTTTTTGTTGTTTCTATAGTTTTCCTAGGGTCCTTTCGAGCTGATGGGCAATCATATTGAAGATGCCCTGTCTGCATACAGTTCCTGCATCGGAATGCTGTGTTTTCGTAGTCAAGCTGCTGTATCCATTGGGTATTGTTGAAGTTTAGCGTGATGTGGTCAGGTAGCCCCTGACTCAAATCCACTTCTACGCATATTCTGGCGAATGTAAAGATTCCCCTGATTGCTCTGTCCTCATCCATTTTTAGGAATTTCCCTAGAGAATTCCCAATGGCGATTAATACTTTATGATGCCAGAAATGCAGTGGGAGCTCGTGTAGCCTCACCCATACAGGCATGGTTGAGACTATCATTGTAGTAGCATCAAAATCCGAGAACCAGGGGGTTGTGAAGAGGCCAGCACTGCCCCAGAACCAAGGTCCTTGTTTGATAATACTGTCTCTTTCCTGTTCTGTATCAAATCTAACTATGAAAAACCCTTTAGGGCAGAGGTAAATTTCACAGTTAGGTGTCCATGTTGAGTGAATCCATTGATGCAGGGCATCTGTTTTTGGCCAGAAGCCATTGAATCTACATATGACTGCAGTATTTGATAAATCAGTGTATAGGTTAATTACCTCTGGCATAGATACTTGAAGAGTTGGTGATTCTGGCTTTTGTTCGACGATGTAGGGTCCTGGCAATTCTGTTGTTGGTGCTGCTTTGTTTCCCATTTTTTCTCCCTTTCCTTTTACTGCATCTCGAAAGGAACCTGTATTTTTAGAGCTGATTCCAGAACTTCCGCCACGCAGTCGGAGGGTTAGATTAATGGTTGAATCATTAGCTATGCCATAATGCTGCAGGGTTTTGTTGTCTTGCAAACTGTACCCTGAGTAGATGAGGTTTTGTAATCGTTCTGGGATTCCATGGCGGCCCTGTATTTCCTTTTTTAACTCATGGATGCTTGTTGCCTTCCTGAGCCGCATGCAATAGTGTTTTCCTTCAATCAATTTGATGAAGATCTGTATCAGATCTGCATCTGTATGGTTTAGATCGGTGCTGTGGAGCCTTTGTTGAGCCAGATCTGTACCCCTGCGCGGTGGATCGCTCCTATGGAACCCTGTCTTTGCGAGATCTGGTCGGTTGGGGGGCGTGTCGATCTGTATGGCATTTGTTGTAGTAGCCGTTCCCAATCTGGGTGTTTTGTCTTGTGTAGATCTGATTGGAGGCGAGTTGAAACCCCTGTAAGGAGGTCGATCTAACTTCAGGTGCCGATCTGCCATGAAGGATTTGTTCTTTGGCCCGCCGCGAAGCCGACTCCATCTCTGCGCAGTTGATTTCGGCAGTCCTTCATTCGATTTCCTATGCGGGACAGCTGCTTTCGCGCCCCCAACCTCTGCCTTCACCATGGCTGCATCGAAACATCGAAAGCAGAGTAAGATATATCCCAAATCCGTCCTGAGCGAAATGTCCTGGGCCGAGAAAGGAAGGGATATCTCTAGGCTCTGTTGTGTCTGCTTCGATTCATTGTATTCCTGCCCGATGGAAGATCCGGGCCAAAACAATTGGGAATTATCAAGAACAACAAAACAATACCTGAGCAAGGATAGATTTACCGTAGGGTAATTTTTGTTTGGTTGGATGCAGTACCAAATCCTTGACCGTGCGCCTGATTCGATGAGCCTAGCTATCGATCTCCTAAGGGGACTGCGCATTGTTTCACTGGTGCCCCCTTCTCTGTTCTGTGGTGCGATGGCGGCGCAGATCTTTCCGAAAACCCTAGCCATCGTTTCAGATTCGAGCCGCAGAGAGCTACAAAAACACCTTGATGCAAAACAGATTCAGTAAAAGCCCCCATAGGTCTTTTTTTGTATATGATGTTATTGTATTTTTGGAAAGTCATGGCTGCTCGAGTGTTCTCTTCTAGTGCTGCATATTCCCGAAAGTATTTGTCAAAGAGTCTATTCGGCTCAACTACTTCTTCGGTTGTCGTGGCTTGATTATTTGTAAATTGAGAAAGTAACGATCTGTAACTTCTTTTGCTGGTTGCCCTAGTGTTAGTGTGTACAGTACGACCGGGGTTATGGCTACCGCTTCCTTGAGTGGTGGTTTTGTTGTTGCCAACAATGTTTGGATTTCCTATGAGTTGAGCCATTAGCTGAGTGAATTGTTACTATCCTTGAGCTAATACTCAGACTAGTTTTTGTTGCCCCTGAATCAACTGATGTCCTTGCATCAATATGCCAGTTCTTCGCAATTAATAAGTAATTATTTGGTTTTTAGCAATTAATAAGTGGAATGAATACACGACCAGATTCCTAACTCATAAAAATATAGCGGAAGCAAAATTACTCGATCTAAATCACGCACATAAACAAATTTCTGCCCAATCACCAGTTCTTCTTTAACAAATTAATCAAAGAACTTACTTGGGCTCCCGTACTAGGGATAATGGCCCAACTGAGAACATATAATACTAATCACCAGTGTCATTGCACTCTCTTTGACCTAGCACACGCTCACTCAGAAGCCTCTCTCAATCTTGTGCTATTGTTGTTATATGTCTTAGCACCTAACATTAGGCTCAATTTATAACTTTCCTAAGTTAAGATTGACGGCCAAAATTAGCTCGTCAAGTTAACTGAAGATAAGTGACATTACTTTAGTTAACTATCCTATCTTTAGCTTTCTCTACTTTAACTTAAGTACAAGTCATAAATTTAGCTTTCCTTACATGCATATTTCATGCATGTCATACAAGACATCAACATGTGTGCAACTCACCTGCACACTTTGCATGTCGAATGTAAGCTCCTAACGAGGCAAATCAAGGTCCTTCTAGTCAAGACACAAGACAAGAAGTATTTTTCGAGGTACAAAACCCAACACTCCCTCTTAGTGAGGGATGTACTTCTGGAAGAATCTCCTCCACCTGAATTTGTCTTCAAACCCTCTAACCTGAAGCCTGTCTTGCTACTTGACCTGAAACCTGATCTGAGAACCTGTCACATCCAACCATGCTTCAAGGATTTTACTTTTGAGCATCCATCAATGTCGTATCATACTAGCTGAGGTTCCTGACAGTATCTGAAGAATCACTCTTCCTTGCCACCTGCTCCCTCTTGGCAATTGACACTGATCCTGTATCCAAGATCCTCTCAGATATACCCACAGGTTGTCCCAACAATTTGTATGACTGCCCCTGTCTGATGCCAAGCATCACAACTGCATCCAAGGTCCCTCCCTCTGAATATAGAAGCACCTATCCATCTCAGAACAAAACTCTATATCCAACATCCTCCAAGGCTGATACTGAGAGCATGTGTACCATCAACCCTGGAATAAACAACATCCCTGTCACCTCTAGAAATCCTCCTGACTCAAGTTGGAATTTAACACATCCATGTCGCTTCATTGCATGCGTGGTGCTAGCTTCGCAACTCACATTGCAGTTTGAGCTTGTCTCTAAAAGACTGTGGAACACTGGCCTCATCCTCGTCATGTGACTAGACACTCTACTGTCCACTAGCCATAACCTGCTGCCCTCACACACAATAGTACTATTGTCAGAAACACAGGTAAGTCGAGAAAATTCCTTCTCGAATTTCTCCATAAAGTCATCAACCTCAGTTGATGTTGATGCAACCCCCTGATCCTCCTCCTTGTGTGGACACTGGCTCACATAGTGACTAGTCTTTTGACACACAAAGCACTTCACTTTGCTCATGTCCTTCATGGAAGCAGATCCCCCATTTTCCTTTACTTTACCTTTTCCCTTTCCAGCTGTTAGTTTCCTATAGTCATAGTAGTCAGAAAACAAGTTTTATCTTTCAAGTTTATTTGGAAAATGTGGAAAGGTTTGCTATGATATTGTAGAAGATCAAGCTATGGGTCTTAGTTTAGAATAAAATTTTCATTATTCAATGTAATTATGTCAAAGTGTGTGAAAAGTCATGAAAATAGTCATTGATGTCTTGAGAGGTTGAGTTAAGTGGGTCTAGGGTCAAGTTTCATCAAAAGATCATGAGTGAGGTCATGTTGTTATGTCTTATCATCATTGGCACAAAGTCAGTTAGAGTGTCAAATTGCAATTAGTCATGACATCACATTGGTACAACAATTTGGAGGATAGCGTTGCGCTTTTGCCAAGTGTTGCGCATTCATCATTCAAGTTCAAAGTTGCAATCATCACCCTTGAAGCCCACATTTAGCCACCTTGGGAGTTCAAATGCATGGTTAACCTCAAGAAATTCCACAGAGCCTTCATTTTTTCCATCGGAAGTTTGCTATATGGTGATTGGAGGTCGCTGTGCAAAAGAGGTAGGGTAGGCGCTACACTTTTGGTTGTAGGTGGAGGTTTGAGAGATGGAAGGTTTGCTTAATGAAAAGAGCTTTCTAAGGAGGAAGTTGATGATGTATAGGCCATTTCACACGTGTAATAGTAATCAATAAACTCAGGGAGTGACCGGAGCTACATCAACCATGGATTCGCTGTGCTTCTCTGTTGCGCTTTTACTAAGGCATCAAATTCTGATGAGGAATCAGGATTTTTGCCACTTTTGTCCAAGTAGGAGGTTTTTGTGAATATCGGGATCAACTCCAAATCATTTTGCTTAGTCGGAAGATCAGTGTTTGGTTAAGTCATGAAGATGGAAGTGCGCTGCGCTTTTGTTGCAAGAAGAAAGTTTGGGGTTTGAAGGTTTGTGTTCGGCCTAGAAGTTTTCTTATGGGTTTGAAACATTGTATGGACGATCCCATGCCATTCTAGTACCCTCAGCGTGTCAGATGATGGCCAGAGATAGTATAAGCTTGGAGCGCTACGCTTCTGCACTGTGCTTTCACACGGTCACCGTATTTTCACCATATCTCTTAAACCCTGTACCTATTTGCCATGAAACTTTTACAGTAGATGCATGGGGGTGAGATGAATAAGCTCACTTAATTTCAGGTCAAAATGCTTCACGATTTTCGAGAAACAAGCCACCGTAATCTACAACCATTTTTGGATTTTCTTGAGATCTGTGAGTCAGTGTTGGCTCAAAATTGGTGTGGAGAAGGGTTATAATGATATTAACTTTCTGTCAAAAAATCAGCTCAATCCGGCTTACTGTTTAGGAGCAAAAAATATCAGTCGCTGCACTTCTATTCTGTGTTTTTGCTAAACTAGGAGGTTGTGCAATGTCGTTGCTGCGCTTCCACACAGTGATCATCTTGTCCGAGTTATTCAAGTCAAAACCTCTTGTAATTTGTTTTTATGATTATGGTAAATATTATGAGGCATCCTAGGACTCATAGGCTCGATTTGGACTGAGAATTTAATGTAAATATGCTTGGAAAGGATTAGTTAAACAATCCTTTTTTTTAGAAAGCAGTGTTATTCTCATTGCATTAGGTAGAAACAAAAAATCATAATGAGGAATTCAACGCCTAGAGGTGGGAACATATTTGTTTTAGCCTATTTATGATGTAATTGAGATCAAGCTAAGGGTTGGACAAGTTTGAGAAGAAGAGACTTTGCGTGCATCATATTTTTTGAATATTTTTCCAGTGAATGAACAAGACAGAGGCGTGACTTTGAAGGAATTTCTGTGTCAACTCTTGATGGTGATGTGCTTTCTTATTTTGTAAGTTTGTTTCATGTTATTTCCACATCTTGAATGTATGTCTTCAAGTTTGGCTTAAACCAAGATTTGTCTCAGAATTCATTTTAATAATGCTCTGCATTAGTTTACCAAATAGTCTATGTTTTCTTCTCAAATCAACATTTAGAATTCATCCCATACTTTGATGCTCTATACGTTGTTTTCCCCATTCTTCCACTCACCTTCTTACAATGAATTAATTTGTTCACGCTAGCAAGACTGCTTACCTTGCCCTTGTAGAAGACCCCTCATCTCTTCATCCTATTACTGGAAAAAATAATCAACTTGACATGACTCTGTGCCCAATGGATCTGTCTTCCTTCCTGCCAGCAAACCTTTAAAATTTATTCCCCTCTGAGCACCATACCTAGCTTACGATCTAATTGATTGAAGATTTGAAGAGAGAGCCCTCTTTGAAGCTGGAAGGGCTAGATTCCAACTTCTAAGCGGTTTGTGGTTACCTCTGAATTTCTCTCCTCAAGCTAGGGAAAATTACAGAGAGCTAACACCAGCAAGAGCGAAATTCTCCTCCTTATCCTTTCCATCATGTTGGCTTGCAGTTTTGGAACGTCTCCTTGTCTCCTCTTGTATGAAGTCATCTCACAATCTATTCGAACTGGACAGATTCTCCTATGCAACAATCCCATCCACGAAGGCATCCCACTTCGGAGGAAAGCCACTCATGGCTGATCTGACCAACTCTTCACTATATATAGTTTCCCCACTGTTGCCAAATCATCCCTGATTTGAGTGATCTTGGTTAGATATGATGAAATTGTGTCAGTTTCATACATCTTGGCATTTCTTAGTTTCTCTTTTAACACCATCTTCTTGTTTTGCTTTGTACCATGGTACAACTTGGTTAAGGATGCCAACATCTCATAGGCATACTTCTTCCTCGTGACATGAGTATCCAGGATTATTCTCTTGGCCTTCATGTTCTTCTTATTAAACTTGGCCAACTAAGTAGGATCTGCAGGTGACAAGAATTGGGACAACCTTCTCCACGATGTCCCACAACTCCTCCTCCTCAAATAACATAACAATTTGCTCCTTCCATGGGCTAAAATTTCATGCACTGTCCAACCTGTCATGATAACGTAGCCCAGTAGCCATCTTTGTCAAACTGACCAACAACTAACTTTTCACTTTCTGCACGCTGCACAGACTTGTTGCATGCTGCTCAAACCTGCTGCATAAGTATAGTATATATTTTTTTTAATTTTAATTGTGGCCCTTTGCTGCCACCACCAATGAACACACTTTGTCTTTATTGTTGAATTGGTGAGTCGACTGTCCACTACAGCCCCAACCCTTTGTCCAATCCAACTTCGTTTGCTGCCGCATTGTTCCCTTCCTCTACTCACTGCAACTCCCTGCTGCAGTTTTACACCATGATGACACCTGTAGATGGTGGTGGCTAACTCGACAGCTTTGACCCCATTCCCCGCACTTCCCTGCTCATGGCTGGACTAACAACGACTGTTTATTCTACGCCCTTGCTATATTTGTTTTGGTGACTGCTTTGCCAATCGGCCCTCCGCTAACGCAATTGTTATTTGTCGGTTGGTCGCTTCTAGCGGCTCACATTCTCCACAACCGTTGGCTCGTGCATACCTTTTTGGCTGCTCACTCCTAGTATCTACTCAATGACCAGACCCTGGACCCTTGCCAACTTGGTTCACTATTGGCTTGGTTTCTCATGCCTCTGGCTTGGTATCAGTCTTTGCTTCCTTGGTTACTTGTTCCAATTGCTGGCGTTCGTAGCCACGCTAATTCTGTGCAGTAACTTTCCCGATGTTGTCTGATCCTACTCGATCTCCGCAACTCGATCCACCTCGATCTCCCGTAGTCGGCTTGTTAGTGACCCAGTTTGTTGTTGTTCTCTGCCTACGTTGATTGGTGGTGTTGGTTAGCCAGTGGCTGTGGCGGCTTGCTGGCTGCCTGGTGGTGGCTGTCCCATGCGACTGCTACTGACGGCTGGTGGGTTGTCGACCACCAAACTAGTTTTTATTTTATATTGTTGTTGTTGTTGTTTTTTTTTTAATTTTTAATTTAATTTAATTTATTTATTTTTAAATTGGCCCTCCTTTTTTTACGTATCTTTTTCTCTTAGCACGAAAAAATATAATTGCCTCGACACTTTTAAAAAAAATGCTCTCGCGGCCTGAAATTTTTTGTTTGTTTGTTTGTTCGTATGATCCGAGCCAACTTGGCTCTACCGATCTCATATGAACTTGACTTCTTGCGATTCCCATATCAATTTAGAGTTTCGGCTTTGATACCATGTTAGACTTTCAGAACCCAACACCTAGTATTCAGTTCCCGACAATTAATAAGCAGACTGAATGCATGGCCAAATTCCTACCTCATAAAAATATAGCGGAAGCAAAATTACTCGATTTGAATCACACACGAACAAATTTCTGCCTAATTACCAGTTCTTAATTAATAAATTAATCACAAAACTTACTTTGGCTCTTGTACCAGGGATAATGGCCCTACTGAGAAAATACAATACTAAGCACCAGCCTCAATGCACTCTCTCGGAACTAGCAAGCTCACTGAGAAGCCTCTTTCAATGTTGGGCTACTGTTGTTATGTTTCTTAGCATCTCACATTAGGCTCAAGTTATAACTTTCCTAAGCTAAGATTGATGGCCAAAATTAGCTCATCAAGTTAACTGAAGATAAGTGACATTACTTTAGTTAACTATCCTATCTTTAGGTCTCTCTACTTTAACTGAAGTACAAGTCATAAATTTAGCTTGCCTTACATGCACATCTCATGCATGTCACATGTAACACATCAACATGTGCGCAACTCACTTTCACACTCTGCATGTCGATGCAAGCTCCTAAAAAGGCAAATCAAGGTCCTTCTAGTCAAGACACAAGACTAAAAGTACCTTCCGAGCTACAAAGCTCAACATAAAGTCTCAAAAAGGCAAACTGGATAAGGCACGTTTAACAAAGACATGTTTTAAGTGAAGTGTTCAACTTGCATGGATAAGAGGAATCTTTTTATGCAGAATATATCTTCGGAAGGGAGCGCTCAACTCTACATGAAGAATAAATAAGATAATTTTCAAAAAAAGCATTATGGATAGACAAAAGATAAGATGTTTTAATCTGAGAATATCTTCTTAAGTGGGTTGATGCTTTCCCTGCCGAAATAATAAATGTCTTGAAAACAATTTAACTTATGTTCAAAGAAAAGGAAAACACAACCGTGAATCATACATGGAAACCTGATGCCACAGGGAACCTTGCACTTGGTAAAATTAGCAATGATGTCAAAAAATTGCAAAAATATCATCCGAATGTAGAACAATTGAAACCTTAGATTTAGTATCAGTACTTGACATGTATGAACCTATTAAAAATAGTAGTTGCTAAAATAGCAATGCTTTCCTAGAAAAAAGGAAAATTGAAAATGAAGCTCTGTTACTCAAAATTAGATACATGTACAATACTTTGTTATACGTAAGGTTGTCTGATACAAACACTGGTAAATATAGAAAATTCATCAAATGAGCTCAAGTACCAAAATATATTCCATGGCAACACTTACTAAAACTAGTAACAGCTAAAAATAGGCACTGCTACAAATAGAGAATATTACAAATAGACAATTATGCATTGAAATTCATTTGCAATCAAGACATCATCTCGTCACTCCACACACCATCATGAGATGAGCTTGCATCTAATGGAAACTAACATGCAACCGTGAAAACCATCCTGAATATCTCTGAAATAAGATTATTAGATTTGTATGACACTAAGGAGCAAGAATATGCCATCAAATTCAACATGCGAATACTGTCTCCATTTGTTAAAATTAGTAGTCCCTAGAAATTTCATGCATGTAGATAGGAATTTTCATATGCAACTCAAAGTCTTGTTGGCAATTTTGCATGGACCAAAATTCATAATTGAAGTATAAAATTTTGGTTGGAAGGGATGCATGCATTTGTCTAAAAATAACAATATTGGAAAATGGCATGGAAGTAGCCAAATTGATACTCCATGCGAAGTTGTTGATGCATTGATGAACTTCGTCCATAGAAATGTACCTTGAACTGATTTATCACAAAATTATCTGAGTAGTCATTGCCACTGCCAATTGATGAATGCAAGTGCTGATGTCGAAGGTGGCGCTGAGATTCTAAAGCATGCAATCGTAGGTGCTAATAGGCCCCCCACTCTAGATGGTGTGTTTGGATCTACGTGAAGTCTTGGGAGACTTTGATAGAATAGTTACATTGTTGTAGTAGCTTTGCTAAAAACAAGTTTGAGCTTTTCTAGATAGTCAAGTCGAAAAGTGGATTGTAGCATGATTCTTCCTAGGTAATGATGAAGCATCACTTATAAGGAGTAAATAAATACCTTATGGATATAGAATGTAGAAAATTTTGTAAATTAGGCCTAATTGTCTGTCCTTCTCCTTCTACATGTAACTTGTTGTATCTCGATCTTTTCTAAAGTAGAGAGGTCTACTATAAGCTTTGTGCTTCACTTTTTTAATTCCTGCTAATCAGATATTGCAAATGGAATTGTTTTAGCTAGCTCAACAACCTCCCTCAATAACATTCTCGAGTTGCATCATCCTTCTGGAATAACAGAACATGTACTTCAATTCAATATACTCTAGAATCTTGGAGATCCGCAAGCTAAAGATGGGAGTGAAAAATTGCAGATTCAAATAGTAGTAGAATGAAATGATGTTTTATATGGCCTTGGATATAATTAGCTGTGTTAAAAGACCGTCATAGTTGTTAAGGGCTTTAAAATTAGCAATATCATACTTGTCGAGTTTGTCAAATATATGTGACTAAAATTGACCATGCAAAACTATGCAAAAACACATTATTGCTTGATTAACTTGCGTTTTATGTTATGGGAATATCATAAAACAAATATTAAATGCTAATGTATATAGTAGATTCTGCCAAGCTTGGATGAATTTACAAAAAATATTTTTTATCAAATGCATTATCAGCTTTTTAGTAAAAAAATCAGAAAGAGACGCTACCATTTTTTAGTGAGGGATCATATTTTATTTTATTCCAAAGTGTCATGTTGTTTTTGATGACTTGTAATTTTTCTCCTACTTGTAAAATTATTTCTCCCATGGACAATTAATTTTTATGTTTCTTTAGTTCATAGAAATTGTTCAGGATGTTTAAATGAAATGACTAAAGAATTTTTGAATATTCCATTGAGCTCCTCATGGTGCTAAATACACTTTAATGTACTAAAAGGATATCCTTTGCATTCTATAAATATTTTAAAATGCCTTCTCTAATTTGGCCATGTTATATAGATTTTGCTACCTACTAATGGTAAATGCTATGCTTGTTATGCTGTCTTTTTCAAATGTTGCATTTGAATACCTTGATTTGCAGATGATTTCATGTTCAAGTCATCATTTAAAAGATTGTGTGCTTTTCTAATATATGAGAATAAGTTTCTTTTACTTGATTAGGATAGTTGTGACATTCAAGTGAATGACATAAAAGGTATTGTAATCACAGAGCATGATATGGAAGAATTGAAGGTTCATTTGCCACTGGTACCTATACATGTTGTCACAGAAGCATCACAACTTCCATGTGCATTTCTTGAACCTTCTCCTGAAAGGCAACTTGTGATCGGCTTTGATTGTGAGGGTGTTGACCTAGCCCGATATGGTCGTCTTTGTATCATGCAGGTGACATAAGATCTCATTTGAAGATGATGGCTTTATTTGTTCAGTAATTTGGGGGTATTATTTATTTGGGAGCAAAATAAATCTTTGTTTGTGTAGCTAGGACAAAGATGTATTTGAGTTTAATATTCAATTTTGATCTTTGATCTTACATTGCAAATAGTTAGATAGTGGATAGTATGTTTACCAACTGGAAATTTCTAATTGTGTATGTTTTTGTATGATGTTAAAGCTTAATTCCATTATTAAAGCTCCTTGTAATGAAGGTTTTTTAATGAACCTAATCATGGACATATTTACATAGTGTGTAGGTGTATGGTTCTTGAAGTTTGAACAAATCGTCTAATGTCTTAGTGATAAACAACATAAGTATAAGCACATTATTTGTTAGGATTATTGTCATTTATTGTGTTAGTAATTACTAATTATATATGGTTCATTACAAGAGGTATTGCATATTTTTTTCTTTTAATTATAACTTGGTTATGCTTCATTGCACTAACCCATTCATTTTAGTTCGCCCATCACTACCATTGTTAACTCTTGTTTCTCTCATAGTGATTCTATTGTTTCATCCATTACATTCCTTGGAATATATCAATAACAATAAGATAAGGAGCAAAAAATCAATTATTCCTTTTTATAAAATTATGAATATTCGTAGTTTATCAAAAAACCTTGCTATGACCTTACTCCTACAAGTTTCATTACAAGGAAATGATTAGATTTTACATTTTTCGAAAATAAATGTTAATTCAATGTAACTAACATACATAATTTCACAAAATCCTAGGAGTTCCTGCCCCAAAATTTGTAGGTATTCCATATGTGAAATTAAAAATCCTAGATGCAACCTAGATGATGACTCCAATTCCTTGTCATATTTTCTTAGAACTTGTTGAACCTCCTTCAGTTACATGATGCCAATGTTAGAGTTTGTAGCTCAGGCAGATACTTTTGCGTAGGTCTAGGTGTTCCTGTGATAGCAGAAGGGCCAAGAACGCAAGACCAAGATGGTCAGAGGGTTGAGATAGCCATTGGAGATCCAAGTGAGAAACTTGGAGTGAAGGTCAAGTAGAGACCTTGAGGGCCAAGAAGGCCTTCGATCTTGAGTCAAAAGGAGTCAGACTTCAGAGGGGAGTGCGTAGGCTCATGAGGGAGTTAGTCTTCAGAGGGAAACAAGAGACTTAGAGGAGGCAGTAGCTCAGATGAAGACAACCTTCAAGTTTAAGAATTTATGGTACAAGATGGCCATGTAGGAAGCCTAGGAGCGGGAGGCTTCTTGGAGCAGGGTGTCTTCATGTTAAAATTGGCAACTAGGGCCAAACTCCATGTGCGTCTTCTTATTCATGGCAGTTGATATTTTTCTTGGATTCCTCTCAGTGAGAGGTGTAGGATTGATCTAAAGATCATCCGATTCTGACATGTATTCATGGACATATGAATTTATTTGTGTTATGTGACAATTCGTCAAGGTCGGCCAACAACCAAATTACCCCCACTTGTCCTCCACGTTTTACTATAAATAGAGGTGGCCTTCAAGTCATTTTGACACACACTCTTGTGATCTCTCTCTTCATTCTGTTTTGGGTTTAGATGAAGGAGAGATCTAGAGGGAGTGCCCTAGGCTCTACGCTGCCCTAATGAAGAAGCCCTAACGCAGTCAATAAAGAAGCCTTAATGTAGTCTTGGAGGAGTCTTACAAGCAGCCATGAAAGAGTCTAATACGCTGGCCTAATGATGCCCTAATCTAATATGCAGTCATGAAGGCTAACGCTATCATGGAAGGATGCCCTAGACTCTAACACAGTCATGGAAGAAGCCCTAACACAGTCAGGGAAGAAGGCTTTCATAACACAACAAGGAAGTGACCTAAATGCAGGTCTAATGCCATTGTTCTAGAGTGCCCTAGACGCAGTAATGGGAAGTCAAACATTGTCCTAGGTGAAGACATCTAGATGCAGAGAAAGGAGGGTCATGTTATGCCCTAGCTGCAGAGAATAGAGGGACTGATGTAGCCCTATACATGCTGTTGAATGACTGTATAAAGAAGGTCTAATAAGCTATGGAAGACAGGCCTTAAACGTTGGTCTATATGCAACAAAAGGAGACGTGACTATGCAGCTAGGAGATGTCATAATCTGCATTCAAATGAGGGTTCTATGCAGCAAGAAGAAGGATCCTTATACGTGTTGATTTGGGGTAGCATCGGATGTGCTCTAGCCTTGAAAATTGGTGGAGAGGCTAAAGCACATGAGATCTCCAAGACCCAGAAATGGTTTGGGCAGTTTCTAACTGGGGTGGGAGATATTAAAATAATTAATATTTTTAATGGAGTTCCTAAGTCTAAACTTAGGAAAAATAAAATATTAATGGGTATTAATATAAAACTGGGTTAGAAGGTTCCAAAAGTCATGGATCAAGCCAAATCTAATCTTAGCTGTTCATTAGAGATTTAATCTCGGCCGTTGAAGGACCAACAGGAAAAGTATAAGAAGAGGCTTGAGGGTTAGTTGGAGAACATATTGAGGGAGACCAGTTAGTTTGATTTCTGGAGCGGGGTTAGCTGAGAAATTCGAACTAGTGGTCTGGAGACAAGCAGGTGTTTCGGATGGAAGCACCCTAGGGCTTTGGATTAGAATCCCAACAGAGTAGAAGCAAACTACAACAAGAAATACTCATATAGTGCAGGCAAGATGCTTATATTAACAAACTACGTAAGAGTGACCGTACCCGGATTTCCTTCGTTCGAGTAGGTCCCATAGGGTTCAGACCCTTTGCAACTCCCGATGTTCTTCAAACCTGAAAATCATTCAATTCGAACATACATAGCAGTATAGAAGTAAAGCATATTCACGAAATTGACTTTATATTAATAAATGATTGATCATACATCAAAACGACATTCATATATGAATTAAAACATAATTTGATGCATAAACATAGTTAATTTCGGAAAGAAGACAACATTTAATTTATTGCAGTATGCTATAAATAACATGGAGAGAATTCACCTAAGTCTTCTTATGGCTCCAAGCGGAACCGTCCTCCGGGTTCGTCCTATCCCAGCCTTCAACAATCTTCTTCCATCACCAACACCATGATATCTTCAAGCAAAAGGAAGGATATCTATAATTAAGGAAACAAGGGTTTCCTGAAGCTTGGGGAAGTGCATGAGGCACAGGGATTCGTCAGACTCAGTCAGGGATAATCTCAGTATAATAACTCTATCTCTTCTTCCCCCTAAGGCCTTCCCATAAAGGTGTATTTATACCCCTCCCAATTAGTTTTTTAGTTGGGAAACAGTTGGGCCGCGGGCAATAGGAGGTAATCAATAGGTAAAACCCGTGAACTTGGCCCATAATTAAGGAAATTTATTTTTTTAAGTGTTTTAATACATATACGCGGGTTGGGTATTGACTGACCCGCGTGTACACGCTTTTAGCTCAGGGAAAAGTAGCGTACAAAGAATAAAACATTGTTTTTTTTATATTTGGACCAAGTCTGGAAGGAGGGGTTGCCCTAGGCCATAAATAAAGCATCACATATACCAAGAGTGGTAAATGGTGCTATAACAGCAGGAGGCAGCAAGTACAGAACAAAGAGTCGGGAACAACTTTGGGGAACAATGCAGAGGTTCGAGAGGTAGATGCAGAGAGTTTTCACGGGGAAGACACCTGAAGTCAATATTTGGGAGCTTAGCATATTGTCGTGTACCCCGGGAAAAGAGGAAGAAGCTGGATCAAATTGCAGAGAAAGGATATCTAGTGGGATATAGCGAGAATGCTAAGGCATACAGAATCTATCTTCCAGGGAGCAAGAAGGTAGTAGTTCGATGAGATGTGAAGTTCATGGAGGACAGGGCTTTCAGGAAATCTTGAGAAATGCCTTCCGAAAAGCATTCAAAAGAGGAGCCGTTGGTCAAACCTCTTCAACCATCAGAAGTAAAGAATTGTTTCTCGGATCAGGAAGAATCTCAGGATGAGGAGCTAACAGAAGCACCTGCTGGTAGAGGAAGAACGAGCAGGGAACTTCGTCAGATTCTGCGAGATGCAGAGGACTTCATCGGTGCGCCAAGGAACAATAGGAGGGAGAAAAAACAGCGATATAGATATCAGGCATTAGTAGCTTAGGATGGGGAGCCTGCCAGTTTTCAGCAGGCAGCTCAAAATCAGGTTTGGTTAGATGCGATGGTAGAGGAGTACAACTCCATAATGGTGAACGATGTCAGGGAGGTAGTGCCAAGGCCTCAAGACAGATCAATGGTAGGTTCGAGATGGATCTACAAGATTAAATACGCTGCAGACGACAATATTGAGAAATACAAAGCCAGGTTTGTGGTTAAGGGGTATGCTCAGAAGGAAGGAATTGACTATGAAGAGACCTTCGCCTTGGTAGCCAGGTATACATCTATTAGAGCCGTGATATCTCTTGCAGCACAGATGGGGTTGGAGATTCATTAGATGGATGTCAAAATTGCATTTTTGAACGCTGTGATAGAAGAAGAGGTATACATTGAATAACCAGAGGGCTTTGAGACACATGAGAAGAAGTCTCGTGTATGCAGATTGAAGAAAGCCTTGTATGGGCTAAAACAGGCACCTAGAGCATGGTATGAGCGAATCGATGGCTACTTGCAGAAAATGGGATTTGTCGAGAGTGACGCAGATCCAAATCTCTACTATCTGGTTGTAGAAAATGAGCCTCTAATCTTAGTATTATATGTGGATGATCTCTTCCTGATAGGATCATCCAAGCTCATAGGGGACTACAAGAAGAATCTAGCCACGGAATTCGACATGAAGGATTTGGGACGAATGCATTATTTCCTGGTGTTGGAAGTTTGGCAGTGAAAGGGTGAGATCTTCCTTGGGCAAGGGAGATATGCTACAGAAATCCTGAAGAGATTCAAGATGGAGGACTATAGACACATGGCTACTCTAATGATAACCAACTTGAAGAAGATTGATGCATCAGAAGACAAAGATGTTGATCCCACCTTATACAGGCAGCTCATAGGGTCCCTGATGTATCTGGTCAATCCCAGACCGAACATTTGCTACGTTGTCAACACCCTCAGTCAGTTCATGGTGGAGCTGAAGATGCCGCATTGGGCAGCAACCAAACATGTTCTCATGTATTTACAGGGAACAGTCGATTATGGACTCTTGTACACCAAGGGTAAGGATATCAGATTGAGTGGGTTTATTGATGCTGATTGGGCAGGAAGTTCAGTGGATCGGAAAAGTACCTTTGGGTATTGTTTCAACATTGGATTAGGAATGACCTCCTGGTGCGGTAGGAAACAGAAGTCCGTGGCTCTGAGCTCAGCTGAGGCAAAATATATGGCCGTAAGCACAGCTTTATGCGAGGCCATATGGCTTAGAAAACTGCTTGTGAACCTATTCAAAAGAAAGATGGAGGCGACCATGATCATGTGTGATAATCAAAGTTGCATCAAGCTCTCTGAGAATCCAATGTTTCACGATCAGTCAAAGCATATTGATATCCGGTGTCACTTTGTCAGAGACTGTGTCCAATGAGGAGCTGTACAGTTGAGCTACACTCCTACAGGAGAACAGGTGGCAAACATCCTTACCAAGGCCCTTGGAAGAACCAAGTTTGATTATTTCAAGGAGAAGATGGGGATGATAAAGAATCCATTTCAGTAGCAGAAATGGGTATGATGTTGCAGTGCAGTAGCAATCAGCAGTAGCACGATGCAACATGATGAGAGGGAGTTTGCAGTGCAGATGCAGTGTTGGGAAGATGGACCAGCAATAGCGTGAATGCAGAGGGTGCTGCAGTACAAATGTAACAGTGGCAGTGATAGAGCCATGGGCAGCAGTACAAGATGCAACAGTGCAGAAGATGATGGGTAGGGTGGTTTAGCATCAGCACAGGTACCGACGTTGTATGATCAGAGTAATGCTCAGTGTGGAGTATTACTAGAGCACAGTGCTCACTAAGAGGGAGTGTTGATTTGGGGTAGCATTGGATGTGCTCTAGCCTTGAAAATTGGTGGAGAGGCTAAAGCACATGAGATATCCAAGACCCAGAAATGGTTTGGGCAGATTCTAACTGGTTTGGGAGATATTAAAATAATTAATATTTTTAATGGATTTCCTAAGTCTAAACTTAGGAAAAATAAAATATTAATGGGCATTAATATAAAACTGGGTTAGAAGGTTCCAAAAGTCATGGATCAAGCCAAATTTAATCTTAGCCGTTGATTAGAGATTTAATCTCAGTCATTGAAGGACCAACAGGAAAAGTATAAGAAGAGGCTTGAGGGTCAGTTGGAGAACATACTGAGGGAGACTAGTCAGTTCAATTTCTGGAGCAAGGTTAGCTGAGAAATTCGAACTAGTGGTCTGGAGAGCAGCAGGAGGCAGCAAGTATGAAACAGAGAGTCGGGAACAACACCAGGGGAATAACGCAAAGGTTGGAGAGGCAGACGTAGAGGCAGCAGACTGCACAGTCACTGGAGGGCCTGCGTGGTTGACGAAGAGAGGCTCAGTGCTGATGTAGAGAGGTTGGGGCTGACACAAAGGGTTTGGGAGCTATGCAGGGGTTAGCCAGGCTGACACTGAGACTGGGAGAAGTGCTGAAGATTTCTCTCTGTTGGGTAAGCCAGTTTGGCACCCTGTTGTACTGAAGAATTGTTGAATAATAAAATCCTCCCTTGCTGCAGTGGTTTTCCCACATTGGGTTTTTCTGGGGACTTCTGTCCAAAATATCTTTGTCGATGTGTTAATTCTTGTGCATGTGTTTGTTTCTATATTATGGTGTGATATCTGCAGCAGAATTTATTTTAATGTTTATTGAAGGATTTTCATAAATAACTTATTGGGAAAATATAAGTAGGTAAAATAAATCAGTTGTTGCAGTGATAGAATTTTCACAATACGCTGGGAAGAGTAGGCCTTAACCAGCCCTAGACACAGACAAATAGGGGTCTATATAAGTTGCCCTAGCCGCAGTCCTCAAGGGCTATCAAGGAGCCCTAACACAACCTTCTAATTTTTTGCTCAATGAGGCCCTAATCCGCAGTTATGATGAAGCCCTATTCGCAGCAAAGGAGCGCTGATCAACAATGAACCTATACACTGCAATAAGGACCCTAAATGCAGCTTGAATTAGTGTAGAAGACATCGTTGTATCAAGATTATGTCTGGGCATGAATTATGGATTCATGAGACCTGTTGGAAGAATCTATTGCTACAGCGAGCTGCTTTGCTAGGCTGCAAGCCATAGCAAGCAACTAAGGCTGTTCCATGGCAGTATTGCAGTATGCATTGAGTATAGGTGGCAGCATGGATTAGGAGGGACTCTCCTAGGTGGTCTACAACACTTGAAGGGCTTAGTTATCTAATAACATGGTTAGATGTAGCATGATGATTGGATGCAACATGATGATTGCATGCAGCATGATTGGATGCAACATGGTTGGATGCAGCCTGGTTAGATGTAGCATGGTGATGGAATCACCTTGGAGAATCAGTTGAAGAAGTATGCCTTCACCTGTGTTCAGATCTGTAGCCCTTGTCATCAGATTTGCAACCTCATTATGTCATCTTCATGGTGAGGATCTCTGCTCTTATTTTGACAAGTCAAAGTGTTGACTTCTGATGTATATGTACCTCTGTGGAAAAAGTCTACAAAAAATCGGGATTAAATCCTAAAATTGCGATTTTTTCAACAAAACGATTTAATCCTCCGATTTTTGCAGACATTTTTAGAAACGAAAAAATCGTGATTTTTTCGTTATATGCCCGATTTTATTGGGAGTCGACCCAAAAACTCTGCTGTCTTGAGAGTTGAGACTCAGACAAGACTCAAGATTCAGGAGTTGATTCACTATTTTGATATGTGATGTAGCACTAGACTTCATATACATATTATATATTATATTTCTTTACATGTTTATGTGGAAATGCATTTATTTGATGTTGTGGATACTCTAGATGTTAAAAAAAAAAAAAAAAAAAAAAAATGATTATTTTTGTGTTTTTTTAATTTTGCCGACTTTTTGCTAACTTTTTCAAAAAACTCCTGACTTTTACGAGTTTTTCAACTTTTGGAACCTTGCCGAATTAATCCCGATTTCAACTTTTTCCACATTGATACGTACTCTCTCTCTCTGTTGAACTATTGAAGAATATAAGAAGAATTGATCAAGGGTTTCCCCACATTGGGCTTTGTCCCTGGTTGGTGCCACATCTTGTGTCCTCGTGTGTTGGCTTGTTTTCTGATGTAATGTTTATGTTCTATCTGCACTTTACTATCATGTTGATGTGATTTCTAATCTGAATATTGTCATTTGGATAATATGAAAAATGGAAGTAAATTGCGCTAAGCATAGAACTTACCTAAAATTAACACTTCGAAGAAGGGTTCTTGTCATATAGCAGGAATTGCTTCTATGTCATATGGAGCAGCTGTGGTAGTGGATCAAGGGTGGAAATGTGTTCTAGGTTCGAAGGTAGAGCCACTTCCAGGTGGTGTTGTGAGAATTACATCCTTCGCTAAGAGGGAATGTTGATGATTTGGGTAGCATTAGGAGCATTCTCACGTGTGGTTCAAGTGGGCTAAATGATGGGGCTTTGCACTCATGTACCCTTGGTATTACCCATGGTATTGCACCCTTTGGAAAAGTATAAGTGCAAGGGCGAGTGATTCGGTCTTGTGGCTTGGCGAGAGGGCCTGTGGAGAGATGAGAGGGCCATAAGAGTGGGCCGAGAGGGCCGAGTGGGGCCCAGAGTGTTGAGAGAGTTGAGAGGGCCGAGTGGGGCCCAAAGTGTTGAGAGAGTTGAGAGGGCCAAGCATAACAGAGAGACATCCAGGGGAATGACACATTTAGAGAGAGATTCTCTCTAGTATGCAAGAGATCTGCATGGGTAATATTGCAAGTTTGTCTGTGAGTGAGATACTTAGTTGCGTCGGCTCTGAGGAAAGAGCACGGAGCCGTATACTTAGTTGCGTCGGCTCTGAGGAAAGAGCACGGAGCCGTAGAGGAGATCCATATCATTCAGATCGAGGACGGGTCTATGGCTTGATCCGCTAGATCATTTTTAGGGAAATTGTTGTATATATAATTTCCCCAAGGGCCATTATCCCAATAAGGGAGCCCGAGTAGGTTTTGAGAAGAATTTAATGAAGAACTGTTGATTGGGAAGAATGTGTGTAATACATTTATTGTGCATGATTTAATTGTTGGTTTTATAAGTTCCATTGTGCATAATTTGTTTTTGGTTAGGCACATTCGTGTGTTTCACTTAATTGGTTGTATTAAAGTTAATTTGCAACTGTTAACAAATCTGGTGTGTGTGTGTTGATTTAGAATTCCTTAGTATTCTCATGTTTGTGATCATCGGGGTTGTCATTGGTTTGCAATCCATCATGTCAAACCTCTTCAACATCTTGGTCATATATTTCCCTTGACCTAGATAGATCTCATGAGGTCCTTGCTAGACTTCTAGTTCGAAATAGTACTACATCAACCCAAGATCCTTCATATCGAATTCTTGCTATTAGCTGCTTCTTGCATTCTTGCATTCGATCTTCTACACTTGTCAAGAGAGAAGATCATCCACATACAAAAGAATAATCACAGGCTCACCTTTTATAACCTTGATGTAGAGATTCAGAGCAACATAATTCTTTGTGAAGCTCAATCTTTGAAGGTATGCATCCATCCTGGCATACCATGCCCTTGGTGTAAGCTTAAGGCCATATAATGCCTTCTTCAACATGCAAACATTTGCCTCTCTATCTTTGACTTCAAATCCCAAGGGTTGCTCTATATAGACTTCCTCATCAATTGTGCCATTCAGGAATGTAGTTTTAACATCCATTTGGTGTATATTCCATCCCATCGATGTTGCCAAAGAGACCAATGATCGAATAGTTGTATACCTTGTTGTTGGAGCAAATGTCTCTTCATAATTGATGCCTTCTTGTTGAGAGAAGTCTCTAGCCACAAATCTTGCCTTATACTTGTCAATACTTCCATTTGCTGCATGCTTAATCTTGTATACCTTGCTGTTGGAGCAAATGTCTCTTTATAATCGATGCCTTCTTGTTGAGAGAAGCCCCTAGCCACAAATCTTGTCCTACACTTGTCAATACTTCCATTTGCCGCATGCTTAATCTTGTATACCTTGCTGTTGGACCAAATGTCTCTTCATAATTGATGCCTTCTTGTTGAGAGAAGTCCCTAGCCACAAATCTCGCCTTATACTTGTCAATATTTCCATATGCTGCATGCTTAATCTTGTATACCTTGCTGTTGGAGCAAATGTCTCTTCATAATCGATGCCTTCTTATTGAGAGAAGCCCCTAGCCACAAATCTTGCCTTGTCAATACTTCTGTTTGCCACATGGTTAATCTTGTAAATCCACTTGGAAGTTACCACAGACTTGTCTTCAGGCCTAGGTACGATCTCCCATACCCCATTCTTCATTATCGATTGGTATTCTTCGTTCATAGCATCTTTCCATTCTTGATGATTGACAACTTCCTCAAAAGTGGATGGCTCTACTTCTATTAACTTTGTCATATATGCTACATACCCTGAATATCTTTTGGGCTTCTTGCTTTCTCTAAATGTGCCTTTAGCTTCTCCATGATCCTCTGCATCTAATAAGGTATATTTCAACTAATATGGTCTCTTTCTAGTCTCAGGGATTAACACAGGTTGTATAGGTTCATTGGGACCTTCATCTTCATGATTTGATTCTTCTTCCTCCCTAGTAACTTCCTCTTCAAATACTGGAAATTCTTCATCATCAGAGTCCATAGGGAGATCCTTTGATTTCTTGAATGCAATACTTTCGTCAAATATCACATCTCGCTGACATCTATTCGATGTCCTCCTTTTATGTAGATCCTACAGGCCTTAGAAGAATTACTGTAGCCAACAAATGTTCCCTTCATGCTTAATAGATCCAACTTCTTTCTCTTCTCTTTCGGTATATGAATATAGACAGGACAACCAAAGATTCAGAGATGATCCACGCTTGGTTTCTTCCCAGTGAATACTTCTTCAGAAGTCAAGTTATCTAGTGACTTGTGGGGACTTTGATTTTGTATGTATACAGCTGTCTTTGTTGCTCCGCCCCATAAAAATTTAGGCAAATCTTGATCATGTAGCATAGCTTTTACACTTTCTTTAATGGACCGATTCTTTCATTTTGCAACTCCATTTTGCTCGAGATTATATGCCACTATTAGCTCCCTCTTAAGCCCATACTCCTTACATAAGGCCATAATTTCCTTGGATGTATATTCTCCTCCATTATCAAACCTTAATAGCTTGATTCTCCTTTCCATAAGGTTCTCTACTTAAATTTTGAATTCTTGAAATTTGATAAAAACTTCATCCTTGGATTTCATTAAGTAAACCCAAGTTTTCCTTGAATGGTCATCTATAAAAGTGACATAATATAGATGACCTCCAAGTGACTTTGGAGTCATAGGACCACAAACATCGGAATGAATAAGATCCAAGATTTCTTTTGACCTTGAAGCATTGCTTCCAAATGGTCTCTTGGTGTTCTTACCCAATGCACATCCCTTGCATACTCCTTCATGATCTTCTTTTAGTTCAGGGATGCCATTCACTATTGAATTTAGGGTTGGTAAGATTTTGTAGTGAAGATGACCAAATCTTCTATGCCAAAGTTCACATGGGCTAACTTCAATGTGAACCAAGGCTTGAGCGAGGGGAGTTAACAATCTATAGAGTCTTCCTTCTCGGATCCCAATCATTCTTGCATCTTCTATGCTTGAGTTTTTGCCCCATACTACAAATTTTCCATCAATGAAAGGAACTCTATCACCCTTGTCTTCTATACATGAAATGGAAAGTAAATTCTTGTGCAAATCTGGAACAAATATGATATTGTTGAGATGAATTTTTCCTCCATTCTCCAGCTCAAGTGAAGTTGATCCAATTCCTCTCACAGGGTGGCCTTATTATCACCAAGTTCTACAGAGTAAGAGGACTTCCCTTTTGATAATGTCTTCAATTGCTTATGTTGACCAATCATATGCCTTGATGCTCCATTGTCGATCACCCAAATATTCTCATCTTGAAATGTGCCAGTGAGTGCTGAGAATAATCCTTCATCCTTTGAATGCCTTGTTCACTTTCTTCTTAGAAGAAAATAGGAGATCCCATACTTCTTTGATGCCCTTATTGAGTTGACTTTCCACCTTCGTACACTTCTTTAGGAACTTCTTCAGTGTATTAATCTTCATTATGCCCTTAGCCAACCTTAGCTTTGATACCATGTTGAGAAATCTATAGGGAAATAGTTAGGATGATTTCTCCTCTATGATAACTGCTTTTGATGCCTTTTTACTTATTAGCTTCTTCAATTATTATTATGCTTGTATATCATCAAACAACTATCAAAACAAGAAGAACAATAGTACACATGAACACAAAACGCTGGGTGCAAGCCATGTCCAAAACATCTCCACTTGAGAGGAAAACCCACAAAAATCTTTTCTTCTTATAAATTAAATTGATGAATTCCAAGACCTCTAGACCAAGACCCATACCCTCCAAGACCAAGTCCAACCTTTCCTAATGATGTGCTTCCTTTGTCCAAGTTAAACCCAGTCAAATCTCTTCCAGCAACACAACTTCGACCCCCAGTTTCAGAATCTCGGCCTCTGCTGTAGGTCTGAAATTTTCGGCCCCCAACAATTGCTGTTGCAACCACACGTGAGTGAAATTAGCCTTCCAATGCCTCCCAACAACTTTGCTTCCTTGTCTAGAACTAGTAGATGACCTATTAGGTCCTTCTAGCAACTTTGATCCTCTTCCAGCAAATAAGAATTCCTCTTGTAACAGAGTTGTTGCCTCCTTAGGGTTAGTGAAGGTTACATAGGACTCCTTGATAGATCAAAGTCCTTTTATGAAAGGAAATCTAGACTCGATTTCTCCCATTTGTCAAGGCATTGGGTCTCATTCCTAGGTGATCAACTATCAAAACTCTTTCTTCACCTTTTTCAAATTTCTGCCCTAACCCTAGAGGGCCAACTAGGGTCTAATGCAAATTGCATTAGAGAGACCTTCTCAGAGTGTGAATTGTTAGGCTATTGCGTTGTGGTTTCCTCTATTTGCCCTCAAAATTTGAAGCAATTCCCGTGGCTAGTTTGAGAGAAATATCAAGCCCTAGCTCCATTATTGATTCTAGCTTTAGACTTCTTTGGTTAGTGGCATTCCAAAGGTCGCATGCTCTTGAAAACGCAAAGGAAGTTAATCATCCGTTGACCTTTCCCATCCTTACTTGACCTAGATATTTCCTTCAAGATCATCTTCTACGTTTAGGCCTTGTTTGGATTCCCTGTAGGTCTCTCTTGTGGTCCCAAGCCTTTATATGGTTGTTATCATACAAAACCCTAAGAAATACCTAGCCTCCTTCGGAAGCCTTTGGTCTAGGAGCATCCCTTGTGATTGAATAATCCTTTCTCCTAGGTCTTTTGTTTCCTCATAAGCCTTTCTTGAATAACCATTAGATTCTCTTTGAAGCAATTAAGCCATCATTTAAGCCTCTTCTTTGAATGGGCTTTGAGAATCACAATATACCTTGCTATTGAACATATCATTTAGCTGATTTCCCTTATATCGAGACTCCTCCCATTAGTGAAAGTCCATAAGGAGTAGGGGACATTAACTGAGGTGACAGTGGGTCTTTGTCCCATTGTTGTCATTTGGTTTAGTAGTTGTCCCTTAGGTACCCCTCCTAGGACCCCTACTAGATTGTGTGGCAACCGGTCAAATGGCAGCTGGTTTGAGGGTGAAAGATAGGTTGAGCGGTGCTAAAATTTTTGGTCCTTTGAAGAAGAGAATGATGCTGCTGCTTGAGGAAGTTGAGGTTTGGAACATTGTGGAGAGTCCAGTGCAACCTTCCATTGATTCATATTAGTTGGTCGTCTTCAACAAGCGGAATGTAAAGGCAAGGAGAATCATTCTCGATGCTATTAAAGACCATCTATTCCCTTATGTGACAAGGAAGAAGTTTGCATATGAGATGTGGGATTTGTTGAAAAATGTAACTAGGTTTGGTCTTCATAATGACATGTGTAATTGTGATTTTATGTAATTGATGAAAAGAAGAAAAATAAAATTATTATTGTAATGCTTGTCTCATGGGTTTCATGAGCAAGGAATTTTATTTTTAGTTTGACTCCCATTGTGAGTCCTTAGGATTGGTCATAAAGTCAAATTGAGTCAATGTCATGTATGAAGGACCCTTCTTGGGCATATTATATTTGTATATGAGTCAATAAATATGTCAAGTAGCCCTCCAAGACCAAGCACAAGCATTAATCTCAAGTCGGCTTCAAAGTGGAATTAATGGTCTCCTCGAACAGTCATGCCAGCTAGTTACCTTGGGCAACAACTATAAATAGGAGTGCTCGACATCATTTCAGGAGCAAATTTTTGGTCACCACAGTCTGAAGTGATCAAGAAGTAGCCTAAGGATCAACGAAGGGAAAAGGAAGTTCAGTGAAGGTCTAAATTTCAAGTTTTGGGTCTGTTTTTGGGTATTGTAGCTGTCACATGTGCGAAGAAAGAGGTAACCATCTGCTGCAGTAAGGCCGGGTTTCAAAAGCAACCAGATTGAAATCATAGGAAAGGTCGAGTTGCCAAAGAAGTATCCTCCACCCCATGCGAAGGAAATTAAGGACTGTCATCTACACATGCAAGGGTTTTGAGTTAGGGCCAAAATGTTGCAGGCCTGAAATAGAGGAAAGGAAGCTGAGATCTGAAAGGAAGTTGAAGCAGAAGGAAGGAGCAGGCAGTTGACAATCGTTGATTCAATAGGGCAAGATAGGAAGTTTGGTGTCTTGGTCTCAGAGAGTTCTAATGGGTCAAGGGTCTTGGTCTTGGTATTCATCAATTGGAATCTCTATAAGAAGAAGAATTTGTTTGGGTTTTCCTCTCAAACAGTGAGAGGTTTTGGCCCTGGATGATAGCCTATATTTTGTTTCTCTTGTCTATATATAGGCCCTGGAAGCCTTGAGTGCCAATTGCGACATACGCTGCGGATCCGATATAGGAATAGTTGCGGGTGAATTAATATTGAAGTCCGCCCTTTAGCCATTTTGCCTGTGTTTCTTGTGTAAATGAATTTTTTGGCTTACGTGGCGTTTAGAGGCAGAAATACACTACGGAACGCTCCCGATAGTTCAGGAGGCTGAAATAATGTCAATGGAGATTGCGATCAGGACGTGGCAGGTCCGTTAAATAATGCCATCCCTATGTATGCTTGCTATCATGAGAAAACAGGAGCGCTGTTACAGTTTTCTGAATATGTGTCCTCTGCATATGACTCTGTCCTCGCCATTGAATCAATGTGTCCTGTGAGCACGAATAGACAGAGGAAACTGAAAGTTGGGAAGCTGAAGAAGCAAGCGAGCATAGAGGAAATTACAGCGAGTGTTGAGGAAGTCTAAGAGGCAGTGTAAGCGGAAACGAATGGACGAAGGCATGGGAATGTATAAAACTGTAAAAATAGAGGACTGTGGGGGCTGTTGGTGTTGCGAAGAACCATAACATGAGGTAGCAGAAGCAACAGAGATGGTTAAGCGTTGTATGAAGTTGCTGGTGAACGCTGGTGAAGGCTGCTGTAGCTGTTGAACACTGTTGAAAAGTTGGAGAAAACAGCAGAACGGAAAGAGGGTCTAGCAGAACAAAAAGAGGGCTGAAGGACCAACAGGACAGGAGGAATTTGAAGGGTAGAAGTTGCCGGCAGAGAAGCAGTCTTGCTGAAACATTCACCGTGACATTAGAACATATGCTTGAACTGAAAGCAGGTTCTTATGCAGAGTTTTAGTGCAGTTGTAGTGGACTCACTAAAGCAGTGTGGAGATATGATCAGAGGTCAGCTATTGGAGACTCTGTGTGAATGGTAGGAAGAGTTGTAAAGACTCCTTCAAGAGAAGACTGGTTGTCATTGATGCTGTAGCTTGGAGACTACAGAGAAACTATAACCAGACAGAACTCAGCAGAGAAGAGTTTTGAGAGTAGAACATTATTATCAAAAGTGCCTTGACAGGATTGGAGTCCTTGGGGCTAGTGCCTCAAAAGCAAGAAGGATAGGAGTCCTTGGGGCTGGTGCCTCAAAAGCAAGAAGGATAGGAGTCCTTGGGGCTGGTGCCTCAGAAGTAAGTAGGATTGGAGTCCTTGGGGTTGATGCCTCAGAAGTAGGAAGGATTGAAGTCCTTGGGAGTTGGTGCTCCTAATTCCAAGATTGGTGTCTTGGCGAAATAGAGTTGGTGCTTTGGAGGTTGGAGCCTCACCAAAGTCCAAGTTGGAGCTTGGCAACTGATTGTAACTATCTAAATATTGTATCTATTTTACTGCATAGTTTATATTAATAAAAGCATTTATTCTTGTTGTTCATCTTGTATTCTGAATATATATGTTTTAACTGGTGAAACAATAGTGGGAAAAAGAAATACTGATTCACCCCCCCTCTCAGTGTTTCCAACAATAGCAAGCAGTTGGGGGTGGGTTAAGGGCTGTGTTAAGGTGGACAGGACCTTAAGAGGGTAGCGTAGCATAGGAGGAGCTTCTCCAAGGTGGACTGCAGCGCTTGAGGGCTTAGATTGCTGACTATGTGGTGGGTTAAGGGTTGCTGTACATGCCCTAATCGGAATTCTAGGAGCAATAGTGCAAACATTGGTGACAACAGTGTTTTTATGGAGGATTGTTGGGTCAAAGTGTCGATGAGAATTGGATCGTGACATTGCAGCTTGTTGGTGCTATGTGGAGGATCTTCCAAGGAGGTGAAGAGTCTTCCTAGGAGCAGAATGGACAGTGACATGATTGGGTGCCATTGACCTGATTGGAGGGCAATGTGTTGGCTACCCAAAGTAGCCCCAGAGCAACAGACAAGAAGGACGTTGTTGGTGCGTGATTGGGTGAAGTTTGCAGCCTTAGGAGTAGCTCTTTGATGGATGAAAGAGGCTACTAGAAGGAAGATTGGAGCTCGGGAATTAAGTCTACCCAAAGAACAGATTTATGGGCCTATGTATTTGCGACAGAAGTGACATGCAACATTGTTAGGTGGAAACCCTCCTGGAGTGTCAATGTGTTGCCCTTTGAAGGACTAAGGAGCAGTTAGTAAGAAGTACAGAAGCGAAGGACCGACAAGACAAGTTACGACATAGAAGCTGCAACAAAGTTTGTCATTGTATCTTGTATACCGTAGACTGTTGTATTATTTAGATTTGGTTTAATATAACGAAGATTGGGTTGTACATTATTGTACAATATTTGTTAAAAATTGTGTATACTTGTGTACATGTGATTTACTGCTTTATATTTCCGTTTTTCAAAGTAGTTTATGGTTGAGATTCTTGGTTTGGTAGCGTCAGTGGTTTTAAGACTAACCTAGATCCAAGGTCATGGAAATTCAACATGGTATCAAAGTGTGTCTGAGCTACTTTGGAAGTCAGTGAATCAGAGTTGTGCGTAGCGAAGTACATCGTGAGAGGGAGTTGGTCACATTGTAATCGAAGGGCTCACTACAATGTTAAAGTTGTAGGCAAGTCTCCGGTATGAGGATAGGTTGGAGGGGTTGTCCAACTATAGTCCTTGGAAGGAAAGGATCAAGTTGGTCTTGTAGGTCAACAGACTCTGGGAGTTCGCCGAGAAAGAGATCAAGAAGCCAACAAACCCTAAGGAGCTGGAAATATATGAAGATTTGGATGCGAGGGTGAGATTGATCATCCTAGATGGTATGAAGGATGCTCTATTACCTCATTTGTTTAGGAAGAACAATGCACATGAGATGTGGATGGCTCTTCAAATTTTGTTCGAGAATAAGAACGAGAACTGAGTACTGGTATTGGAGGATAAGTTGAAGTCCACCAAGATGATAAAGGGTGAAAGCGTGACCTCATATCTGACGATATTGTCTTAGGTCAAAGATGAGCTTGCTGCCATCAGTGTATCTACCTCAGATGGAGATATGGTAAGGATTGCCTTGAAAGGGTTCACCGAGGATTGGAAGCCCTTCATCAAAGGGACTGTTGCCAGGGAGAAGCTGCTAGATTGGGATAGGCTGTGGGATGACTTCATTCAAGAAGAGTTGCGAGATGAGGATCTTCATCCAAAGAAGAAGGCTTCAGATGATGACATGGCACTTGCAGCACGAATGAAGGGTAAGCAAAAGGACTTGAGTAAAGTCAAGTGTTTCAACTGTGGCGAGATGGGTCATTATTCGTTGAGATGTTCGATGATGAAGAAGGGAGATGATGAGAAGAGGAAAGGAAAGCATGTCACTGGTGTTGCCACTTCAACAACTAAGATAGATGATCTCTCCATGAGATTGGAAGAGGATGACTTTACTATGATTTCTCATTTCTTGCAGGGCACTGTCAATGAGGATGGATGGTATGTGGACAGGGCGATAGGAGGTTTTTAGACTCTAGTTGAATGGGACTCGAAGTTGCACATGGTGTTGGGCGACAAGAGTCAGTTGAAGATCCGAGGATCGGGTGTTGTGCCAATTAGGATGGAGACAGTACATGTGATGCGGGTCCAGGATGTACTGTTTGTACCAAGACTCATATATAGTGTGATTTCTGTCTCGATGAGCGAGAGGAAGGGGTTTGAGGTCTTGTTCCAGGATGAGAAAGCAAGACTCAGGCCTAGAGGCTATAAGTCCGATGGGATTGTACTTAGAGTTAGAGAGCATGGTCTCTACAGGTTGACGGGCAAGCCTGTGGATCATGGAAGGAAGCAAGTGGAGCATGTGCAGGTTCCAGAGAAGCAGGAGCAGGTGCAAGTGCAGGCTTCAGAGGAGCAGATACATGTTCCCGAGAAGAAGGTCCAGGTTCCAGAGACTTAGAGGGAGTCAAGTTCGAGAGGGAGCTTATAGATTCAGAGGGAGACTCTGCAATCAAAGAAGAGCGCGTGGTCAGTGGGGAGCAAGGGTGCTCCTACAACTGCCAAGAAGGAATCATGGAGAGAGTGGAAGACGTTATAGGATAAGAAGATGAAGCAGGGTGCTTCAAGCAGTGACAATGACACTTCCGAGAAGGGCATATTTTACCGTATAGGGATTGTTGCGACTGTGAGCGCCAAGAGTTGGGCAAATGTTACGAGCAGTGATGACGATGACAAGTTACTGCCTAGTCTTGGAAGTACCTCCCTCGCTAAGAGGGAGTGTTGATTTATGTAGCTTGGGAGGTACTCCAAGCCCTAGGGTTCAAGGTTTGGAGGGAAAAGTGCCACAAGGGTCACTTGTGGGCTTGGAACCCAAGTATGGGGTTTTGCACCCAATCATGTTTGGGGCAATTTTGCAGGCACATTTCTAGATGTGATGGCATGAGACGATAGAGGGCGGAAAGGAGAATCCAACGCTTCGAGAATCGTCGAATTCCGAGTTGTAGAAGTGGAGAAATGAATTTTTGAAGTTGACAAATTAATTATTGGTTTTCAAGTCATGTAGGCTTGATGTAAATTACTCCAATAGATGGGTCTCTTCACTAATTCGTTGGAGCCCCTCTTTAGGCTATAAATAAAGGGTGAATTGGATTCATTTGAGGCATTCAAGAGAGAAACATATCTTACAGGACAAGAACTTGGTGGAGAGAAGGAAGGGTCTAATCTAGCCGCAGCAAAGGGTCTTGAACATCATGGGAGAGGTATGCTACAGGAGGTCGTGGAGCTGAGGAGTGTGGATTTGCTTTGGGTGACTGTCTTAGGGCTGAGACAGAATCTGAGAGGTTGTTTCAAGGGTCGAGAGGGTAGGCAGTGTTGTCGCACAGATTGTCATGACAACGCTCAGACCGGGGGCTGTCACTCTAATCCCCGATCTCTCCGTTTAAGCCTGTCTCCCGCGGCTAAGGGGGGTAGACCCTATGGGAAAATGAATCACCAACTGTGAAACAGTTGGGTTGGGAGACACGAGGAAACAAGCACTAAAATGATTTTACTAAGTAAATAGGCCAGTGCCTTATAGAGTTGATGACTGCATAATTAAATGTTGCAGAAATATGAACCATGTAAAACAAACATTTATCATCAAATAACCCGAGCAATGCAAGATATCCAGTAAATTCACAATGCCTTAATGATGCTCCAGCAATTAAAATTTCGAAAAAAATTAGATGCTTTAAACAACCACGTAATTTCAAATGCTAACCAGATATCACATTCATGATCATTTAAGCATGTTTAAAAAAAATGATAAATATTAATTCCCACATCAAAATTTTAGCCTCGGTAGAAAAGATAAAACGTAATAAATCCTTGAGCCAAGACTGAATTTGGCAAAATATTTCCAAAATATTTTTTATGTTTTCAAATAAAACAAGACTAGGCTAACTAAAGTCTAAATAAATGAAACTTTAAATCTAAAATCTAAACTATAGAACAAAATAAAAAAGGGCCTAAAAACTATTTTTTATGCTTTTTGGGATATATAAAAAAAAACACTTAACAACTAAACTAAAAAGTGAAGCTCAATTTTTTATGTTCAATTTTTTTTTTTTAATGATATATATATATATATATATATATTTGATGTTCTAAATTTAAAATCAAAATAGAAAAGAACTAAAATCTAAATGAAAACAAAAATTTAATTTTGAATTTTCTATTTTTAAAATGAAGAATTAAAACAACAAAATAAAAAATATAAACAAAACTGAATTGAAAATTTTCAAGTCCTTAAAGAAAAAATTTAATGAAAATTCATTAACTAAACTATAACAATATATCAACCCTAAACTAAAATTAAAAAAAAATTTAACTAAATCTAAACCCAAAAAGAATCAAACGAAACCCAAGAAAAAGTTTATACATACGCCTATCTAAAACTTAGCTGCATAGCATACATATCGAAATTTTGTTTATGCTTGTGATTTTGCAGGTGTGCAGGTCGACGGCGGAGGGAATAAGCTCGACGACATGAAATGGATGAAGAGCACGATGGAGGAGAAGTATGGTGATGCCCAGAAGAAAAGCGCAAGAGGAATCGATTTGTAGGTTGCCCGTCGATCCAAAGAAACTGCGTGGAACGGGAGGGGCTGCGTGGAACGCTGCTCGTGGACAGGCTGTAGGCTTCACGTGAGGGATGAGAGGACGCAGGGTGGAGAGGTATGGTGTTGTGGATGAGGCTACGCTTATGTGAGGAGCAGCAGATAATGGAGGACGCAGGGCTCCACGGGTTAAGTGAGCTGGATGGAACAGTGTGGGGAGAAAGGGAGCTGGCAAGGAGGCGGAAGAAAAGATCTGAGCGATGGAAAGAGGGATAGCGTAGGAGAGTCGACAACGATCAAATATGGAGCAGCGTACAGGTTTAAGGAGCGAACATCGTGAGGAGTACGCAGGAAGAAGTCTTGTCGTAAAGAAAAAATCGATTTTTTGTGAGTGTTTTGAGTTTTTGTCTTGCTGTGCGTGAGGAATCGTGGAGGTTTGATATTCGCGTGAGGGGCTACGATTTTGAGTAGGCAGAAACGTGGAGATGGCTGCAGACAATGATGAGGGGTGATAAAGGTGCGTGCAAGCTGCGTGGAGGGGGGGTACACAGGGAAGAAGAGAGCGTGTGAAAACAGAGGCTTGGTGGCAGATTCGGCACGTTTGAAGAACAACAACTGATGGTGGCGTACAGTGAGGAGGGCGAGGGGTATAGTAAACACTGCAAGGACACTCGAAACTTTCCAGAAACCTCAACACAGCATCAGACAAGAGAAGAAAGCAGATCGGTGCCCCAGAAACCCTTGAAGCAGTTTTAATAAAAATTTTAAATTGCCCTGCTTCAGATTTAACTGACGAAAACCCCAAAAAAAATCCCCAGATCTGAAATAAACACCCCTGCAAAAGCTATTTTCTGGGGCCAGATCTGGCTTCACACACAAAAAATTTCTTCTCAGACCTGCAACCTGCAATGGGAAAACAAGCACCCGGAGAATATATGCAAATATTAAAACTAAAACCCTACAAACTGGTCAAAAATTACAAATATTTACAGAATTATAGCTCTATAATAGCCAGATTAGTCAGTTATCATTAATAATATTTTCAGAACTTAAGATTTGCTATGAAATGCTTTAGAAAAAACTCTCATGCAATTCAGAAAAACAAACTTAAATGATAGACCCAGGATTGAAACTGGCTGGGCTCTGCAAGAGAATGCATGCGGGAGTTGGCTAGTTCAGCCGAGAACTTCCCCAAACGCCCACTGATCTTCTCAATAAGGGTTTGTTCAACCATCAATAAAGAGGGAAAAAATAGTACTAGATTCCAGATGCAATGGAGATACCTGCCATTATTTCAGAAATGCCACTACCATTCAAACCCTAGTAAGTGAACAAGATACCTGTGTTCAACAATACTTCAGATCAAGCTATTACTAATGGCTAAAAAATGCAAATATGCAGAAAATAAAACAGCTCACAGCATTTTAGGAGAGTAACACCAGCAATATTTCAACCCCAAAGTCTTTCTTTATTAGCACCAGAAAAAGTTTACAAGAGAGCTTTCTTCAGCACAAGACTCACAGCTCGAATGATCTCAAATGACCCCTAGCACCCTATTTAAAGGAAAAATTCCCAACAGCTAGTTCGAGTGATCCACGTCAAAATGATCTTGACCGCGATGAGGATCAAGATATCACTTAATCTCATCCGTCGAATTTTTTAATGCATTAAAAATTGAAATTCTGCATTTATTTACTCAAAAATATTACTATTTTATTATTTATTTATTTATATCTTTTATATATATATTCTTTTTTTATTGTTTTTTATCTTTTCAATTTTTCATTTTTTAATTTTTAATTTATTTTTAAATGGATCCTCGAACTTAGCCTTTGGAAAAATCCCCTAGGACCTAGGACTTAGGACTTATGAGGGGATTAAAACATTTTCTAACCCTCAAGACACTTTACATCATGACTTTTACAACTTTACATCTCAAGGGGGAAAACCCATTTGACATAGACCCTCATAAACCACCCAATTCTGCGACACAACTATAATTTAGCAAATTAACACACTAGGATTCCTCTAAGATTCTAATGACAAAATTCATTCCGGCTTTGGGGTTAGGCTAAAGGAAAACTCTGCCGATCATGGATCGGTGAGATAAAAAACCTTCCGGAACGTAGATTATCACTAGAAAATTAGGTCCACCTAGGCAATTTACATACATGACTCATATCTGCTAAGATTATTTACAATTCACACATTCAGACTGGGTTTACAACATAGTATGATCAAGTCGACGATGACTGTCGAATGGCACGAACATGTCAATCAAGTGCTATCCCTTTTGGGAAGAAAAGGGGGTGTACTTGCTATGGGGAGTTGACACGTAGTGGTCAACAGGCAGCTAGGCCGAGTTCCTAAGGAGGCAATATGCAGCTGCTGGAGGATTGTTTAGGCACATTTTGGAGGAGCCCGAAAGCTACAACAAGCTGCTGTGCTAGGGCACAGGCCATAGCAAGCAGTTGGAGGTGGTTTAAGGGCTGCGTTAAGGTGGACAGGACCTTAAGAGGGCAACGTAGCATAGGAGGAGCCTCTCCAAGGTGGACCACAACCCTTGAGGGCTTAGATTGCTGACTGTGTGGTGGGTTAAGGGTTGCTGTACATGCCCTAACCAGAATTGTAGGAGCAATAGTGCAAACAATGGTGACAATAGTGTTTTTGTGGAGGATTGTTGGGTCAAAGTGTTGACTAGAATTGGATCGTGACATTGCAACCTGTTGGTGCCATGTGGAGGATCTTCCGAGGAGGTGAAGAGTCTTCCTAGGAGCAGAATTGACAGTGATGTGATTGGGTGCCATTGATCTGATTGGAGGGCAGTGTGTTGGCTACCCAAAGTAGCCCTAGAGCAGCAGACAAGAAGGACGTTGTTGGTGCGTGATTGGGTGAAGTTTGTAGCCTTATGAGTAGCTCTTTAATGGACGAAAGAGGCTATTGGAAGGCAGGTTGGAGCTCGGGAATTAGTCCTACGCAGTGAATAGATTTATGAGCCCGTGTACTTGCAGCAGAAGTGACATGCAACATTGTTAGGTGGCAGCCCTCTTGGAGTCTCGATGTGTTGTCCTTTGAAGGACTAAGGGGTAGCTAGTGAGCAGTACAGAAGTGAAGGACTGACAGGACAAGATACAACATAGAAGCTGCAACGAAGTTTGTCATTGTATCTTGTATACCATATACTGTTGTATTATTTAGATTTGGTTTAATATAACGAAGATTGGGTTGTACATTATTGTACAATATTTGTTAAAAATTGTGTATACTTGTGTACATGTGATTTATTGTTTTATATTTCCGATGTGCAAAGTAGTTTATGGTTAAGATTCTTGGTTTGGTAGTGTCAGTGTTTTTAAGACTCTAACCTAGATCCAAGGTCATGGAAATTCAACAGAGGAAGTCTGTCCCTAGGTCAAGAGTCTTGGATTATCTCGTGAAGTTATCAAGGAAGAGTTGTTGACTGGGTTTTCCTTAGATAGGGGTTTTTCCCTGGCAGTCCGCCTACATCTGGTGTCTATGATATTTGTGTTATTATTTAGGTAATTATTTGATGAACTGAAAGATAAAAGAAGAACATAAACATAAGAAAGTCACAAGCAATTATCTATATAAAGATAATCTTTCTGCCTTTCTGATTTACTAACAATGACTACTCCAGGAAGACTTGGATTTCGTTTTAAAGACCAAGGATTAGGTCTTCAAGAGGTTTCAAGAGTTCAAGGTTCTTGTGGAGAACCAAATGGGGAAGAAGATCAAGGTGTTGAGAGCAAACAATGGGGGCAAGTATACCTCCAAGGGGATGAAGGAGTTCTATAGGAGTGCTGGCATCAGGAGGGAGTACATAGTGCCTTGTAACCTCCCAGGAGAATGGGTTGGTAGACAGGAAGAACAGGGCCATAGTGGGTGCAGCGAGAGCTATGTTGCATGATCAGAGGCTACCTTTCTTTTTATGGGCCGAGGCGTGTAACACTGCAGTGTACTTGCAAAACAGGAGTCCACATAGAGCCTTGGGTAGTAAGCCTCTTGAGGAGGCTTTTTCTGGGAAGAAGCTTGAGATTGGGCACATTGATTTTTGGGTGGCTTACATATTCACACGTCCTTGAGGAGAAGAGGATGAAGCTAGAACCCACTGTAGAGAAGGGTATCTTTGTGGGTTACGGTGAGACCAGCAAGGCCTACCACATATACATTCCTACGCAGAGGAAAGTTGTCCTGAGACAAGATGTGAGATTTGAGGAGGAGAGGGCCTTGATGAGGTCTCGAGAGGTTGATCGGGTAGAGCAACATGCTCCTTAGCAAGGGGCCACACCATAGGTATCAAAATCTTCAGGTGGTACACCAGGGTTAGGAGGATCACCTAGTTCTTGGGTGACAGGTTCATAGAGTCCAGGATCATCGAGCACATGATCTCAGAGTACAGGTTCACCATAGAACACAGGAGGGGCTTCCTCATTAGGACGAGAGACTCTAGTGGAGGATTTTCCCATACCAGTTAAAGAGGCTACTATGGTGAACAGGAAGCTTAAATGGTTTCGAGAAACCATGAAGGAAGCACAGGAGATAGTGGATAAAGCCAAGTGGTCAGTTAAGGTGAGCAGATGGCTAGAGAGGTTGGGTGGCTATGTGGCAGATGTTGTGGAGACTAAGCCAGTTAGCTACGAGGAGGCTGCTAGTCAACAGACCTGGAGGGATGCCATGGTGGAGGAGTATGCCTCCATCATGAAGAGTGATGTGTGGGAGATAGTGCCGAGACTTGAATGGAAGTCAAAGGTGACTTCTAGGTGGCTCTACAAGATCGAAAATGCTGTGGATGGCAGCGTGAAGTTCAAAGCTCGTTTTGTGGTGCGTGGGTTCTCACAAGTAGAGGAAGTTGACTATGAGGATACCTTTGCACTAGTTTCTCGCATAGTTTTAAAATCCGGAACCGGTGACCGGACCGGTCCACCTAATAAACTGGGTTTCAAACTGAAACCAGTCAAACTGGAAGTGGTTAGGTCTAAATGAACCGGTTTTTAAAAAAATACATTAAATAATTAATTTTTAGTGAAAAAAACTATTTGTAAGATTTAAAACCGTGATTCCAAACCAATAGACACAACATATGCAAAGTTTGCTCATATATATACCATGTAAAGGTGGATATATCAAAATGGCACCAAGTGCAATACATATCAACAACGAAATATATAATCAATGAGGCTCTAAATGGCCTCTAGAGTGCAAAAACAAAGCCCACAAACTATGGGGCCACTGGCCTACTACAAGTCTACATATATGATAATAGTGATCAACATTATCACTTGAAACTTCTCATGAGTCATCATGATCAAACTCAGTTGGTTGAGACTCGACTCCCAAACTTTGCAACTGCTTGAGTCACAAGCTTCTCTATTGGTTCAGTGACTTGAATCTCAAACTTCTGAAGGTATTCTGCCCTAATATGCCCTATTATTTCATTTGGTGCTCCACATGGCTTTACATGTCCTCCTATCCCAGCCAAGTGTTGCTTGAACCTGTTAATACCCCCTCCTTCAATAATTTTTTGGCAATATTTGCAGATCATTTTGCCATCAATCATATCATAATGAGCCCATACAGTATCCTTGGCTTTTGGAGACATGATGACTACTACTTAGCTCAAACTCTCTGCTGTTCCACTACTCTAGAAAAAACTCAACACTTTCCAAGCTCCCAATCAAACTCACAAAAACTCCAAATGAGATTTGTGAGGCAAATGAGGGGGGTGAACTCCTTTTAAAGGCTCGGAGAGGGTGTTTTTGGAGGGAAACAACCCTTATTTTCCCTCCAAAACACCCTAGAAGCTTCCTAAATTGGGCTGTGTGGGTCCTCCGTGGCCTTGACAGCGAATCGACCAGTTTAGGACGAAACTAGCTGGTTAGCACCAGTTTTTGTGGTTTTTGGGCGAAGTGAGGGGTCGAACCTGATTTTTCTGCTGGTTTGACTTGGTCGGCTAATGAGCCAACCGGTTTGACCGGTTATTGGTTCAAACTGACCAATTTTTAAAACACTGGTTGCTCGTTATACCTCTATTAGAGCAGTGATCTCCATAGCAGCTGAGATGGTTTGGAAGTTTCACCAGATGGATGTGAAGACCGCCTTTCTCAATGGGGTCATATAGGAGGAGGTGTACATTGAGCAGCCACAGGGCTTTGAGGTGCATGGGAGAGAGTCTCATGTGTGTAGGCTTAAGAAAGCCTTATATGGATTGAAGCAGGTGCAAAGAGCATGGTACGAGAGGATTGATGCCTACTTGCAACAAATGGGTTTCTAGAAGAGTGATGCATATCCGAACCTATACTTTACCACGGTTGGTGACAATTCACTCATTTTGGTTCTGTACGTGGATGAATTGTTTATTATAGGAGAGGAGAGACTCATTCAACACTACAAGACCTTGCTTCAGAGTTTAACATGATCGATATGGGATTGATGCATTACTTTTTGGGGTTGGAGGTTCAGTAGGAGGATTCATTTCAATAATTTTCATACAATAAATATATAAACAAAACATCTGTTATTTAATATAAATTGTCTACACAATATCGTTGTTTTTCGAGTGAATGGTGGTGTATAACGTTCCAGCTTTAACTTGCTTCTTTAACTTTTATTTAATTAATTTATTATATATATAATTAATAATTAATTAATGACTATATAATAATTATAATTAATAACTAATTAATTAGTTATATTTTAATTATATGATAATAAATAAATAAATATAATTAATAATTAATAATTAATAATTAATAATTAATAAATAAATATAATTAATAATTAATTAAATACTATATAGTAATTATAATTAATATATAATTATTAATGATTATTAATAATTATATAAACTAATAATTAATGTTACTAAACATTATGAAAGGTGTGGGGGGGAAACGAATCGCTTGTTGGGAGTATGAATTGTCTGTGAATCAGTGAATCGTGGATTAGGGCGACGCAGTGCCACGGTCGTGGATGAGGAGCAAGGTTGGGGGTGGCGGGAGATGAGGCGTGCAGTCAACGGAGAATAGGCTGACAATGGTATCAATGGTCGTGGTAAACAACAACGATTTCCAATGAGGGAATGACAACATTATAGGGGCGCGGACCAGGTTTTGCAACGAATTGATCGGGGTAGTGTATGGTGGCTGGGGAACACTCGAACAGAACGTGGATAATGGAATATAGGTTGTTGGAAAGAATATGCAGGGAATAGGGATGGCAACATTGAGGTGCGGCGACATTTGATAGTGGATCGAAAGGGCGGTAGCGGACAAAACCAGTGGTAGACAGGTTGCCATGTTATAGTGAGGTCACCGAAGGTTGAACTTCCACTCTGATACCAGATGTGGTAGATGCAATTTACATTAAATAACTGATGTTTTATTTATATATTTATTTTATGAATTGATTGAATGATGATGTTACAATTGATGGCTCTTGGCTTAAATATAGCCTCAAAGCCTTTACATGAGGGGTCATGATCTTGTGATCATGCCCCTTTAATACATAACAATTTAACTTTATACATAATTTGATTTTATACATAACTTTTAATCGCAGCAAAATCATTTATTTTCAGCATTTTTTCACTTGGGTTTCAGTGTCCTAGGTTTAGAAAGTGTTGCTCGATCCCTTATTTAGCCTTGCAAAATGTTGGATGCCTAGGTTAAGGGTCTCCTTTAGTCTTTTTTTTTTTCCGAAGAAAAGAACGCGTAATTTCCATTAATTTCAGAAAATTACATGTTGTAGATGCAGAAACGCATATGCAGTAGTGTGGGTAAACCACATACAATAACCAATACTTCAGAGAAGTATGCAGATAAAGCCCTCAGACAGGGCAACCAGAAACTGGGTATGTAAACCCCAACAGGAGTATACTCCTACCCAAACAAGCTAATAAAAACAATAAATAAACGATAGCTCCTGTGGAATGTGCAGAAATAATTCAAATGCAGCCAAAAAGACAGAGGGGAGAGGCACGAAATGGAGAGGCCACACCTCCCCCATCCCCTCAACTCTCCACGAAAACCCACAGAAGCAAGTGAAAGAAAACCACCCATATATATAGAGGAGCCAGAAAATGAAACTAACCAGCGACAGCCATGGAAGAGCGGCACGAATCGATGCAGAGACAGACTCTACACCTCAGATCCCTCAACACTCTCCATAGCTGCAATGGTAACTAGCAGAGGACCAAAAAAAGTACCCAGCATCAGCAAAGGAGCCCAAAAGGTCCCGAAACGAGCTGAGGCGGGTCGGTTCCGGGGGCAGAGGCGGCTAGGGCAGCCACCTCGCCCCCATGTAGAGAGTCAGGCCTAAAACCCTTGACCCCGCTCTGCGACGCAGCACAAAACTCAGAGGCCAAAACCCCGCGCTAAAACCACCAAGTCCGGAGGGTCTGTCGGTGCGCAGAGATACCCGAGGAACCAGTGGAAGAAAACGCCGCCGCCGCTCAGCTCAGAGCCCGAGTCTTGCTGAGGAAAATGAAGAAATATCACTGCGCGAGGAAAGACGCCGGAGATAGGGGAGCCGAGGCCGAAATCACGCCGCAGGCAAACTGGTCCGCAGAACCTCCAGTGCAGCGAGCCCCGAATCTGCAGAAACCACCAGAGCGAGCCCCGGCACTGATATCAGGTGATGGAAGCCGGAAGGGTGACCAGTATCCCCACCAGCGATAGCCCTGTCGCCGCAGGCTCAGGCAGCAACCAGAGCCGAGTAAACCCTAGGTTGCCGCCGCTCCAAAACGCTCCAGCCGCGTCTCAATAATATGGACCTATTTCAGGGTCTCCTTTAGTCTTAAACGTACATCCATTCCATTTCTTCCCAAGTTTGTTTGATCCTAGACTTCATTAGCCCTAGATTGAGAAAGACACTAATCCTCTCTTTTTTGACAGTCACCTATATTTTAAAAATCATTCTTTTTATTGTTTTAGGGTGAACTATGGTTTAATTATAGCAAAATCATTTATTTTTAGCATTTATTCACTTGGATGTCAATGTCCTAGAGTTAGAATTTGTTTGAAATATATTGGAAAACCAGGTGCCCTTTAAGGTGTATTTTCAGCCATAATTTAAGGCTGATGTCTAAGGTTTTAATGTTGTTAAATGCTCTTTTGACCACAGAAAATTGTTGTAATTAATTCTCTTATTTACTCATATCATAGCCCTTTGTTTTTCACTTTATTATCATATATTCTGGGGCTAGTTTTGCTGCTGTTATAACTAGCGTATTGCTGCAATTTATGTTTTTTTATGCTAGTTTACTCCAGCCAAAGTTTAATTTCTTGATTGTGTGTATTTGGGAACCTTCGTGTGTTTTTATTGGTCAACTTAAGTCTTCAAAATCCACTGCAAACCCTAATTGTTTGATCCTCTTAGTTGGTGGTATAAGAAGTAGAAGCATTAAGGGGCTCTTAACTTGGTTTCACTGGGCCATTTGATCCCTAAGCCTTAAGGTCTACTGGGGAAGCCTCCCTTGTGTTGGATTGCACCCATCACTGAAACAAGGGTAGAAGTTGCTGAAGTGGCAGTGGTAATTTTCCCATGTTACTCATTGTCTTGGTCACCTAGTGAGTCTTCACACTAAGATGCAAGATTTTGCTATAATAGGACCCAACCACAAATGCCCACTCACCATGCAGGTTGGGAGCATTCCTGCCAGGATTTGAACTTGGGTCATCCTCATGGTAACTGCCTCAAGTTGACTCTAGACCACAGCCAGACCGACACACACACACGCAAACACACATCTTTGGTGAGTTGTAGTTGCAATCTATCATTTCATTCTCTACATCCAAAATGATTATGGGGGTTGCTGGGAGTGCATTTTTATATGTATGGCATGAAATCTGATTGTGTTAGTGCTTTTTTGTGGTGGTATTTCATATTGGGTGATTTGCTCAATTGTGGCATTTTGGGATCCATTTCCATATGAGAGTCGAGATGCTATCTTGCTGACTATATCAGCAGTTGAAAAAAGTTCCACATCTGCTTTTAGCATAGGTTCAACAACGGCTTTTTGCTGCTGCAGTTATACCTAATCTCATTTAGAAATTTTCAACTATAGAGCTTTTAGAAGTATAGCAGTAGCTTTTCAGAAGCCAGTTTGAATCAGTGCTGAAATTACTGCCTGGAGTTTGGATTTAACATTACAGGTTGCTTTGGATGGGTCTACAGAGAAGGAAAAGGAAGGTGGCTTGTTCTTTTACGAGAATTTTCAAATGAAATATTCAAATTGTATTCTTATTCAAATGTTGCATTGTATGGATAATTCATTGGCTTGATAGCATAAAGTTATGCGTATGGGATTTTGGTTATATTTTGTATAAGGAGTATTGATTCTCATCGCCATTTTTGGTTGAAACAATACCAATTCTTCTGAAGCATTTAGATCAATTTTAAGTTATTTTGCAGCTTGCTTTTGAGGATGCTGTGTATCTAGTTGATGCAGTTGAGGGTGGAGGCTTGCTAATGCAGGCTTGCAAGCCTGCTCTAGAATCTGTTCATGTGACTAAAGTTGTTCATGATTGCAAACGTGACAGTGAGGTATGTAAATACTCTATTCTTATGTCTTAACAGATTCACAGAAATTTGCAGGACCACAGTACCTTTATGTTTTTAATATTCTTCTTGACACTGGTTAATTTTCTACAGGCATTGTATTTCCAGTATGGGATTAAATTAAATAATGTTGTTGACACCCAGGTGAGTTTCAATCTGGTAATACAACCTCAGTTTTTGGTTGTCAAGATCTAATTACTGGACAAAAAGAGAACCCAACCAGTTTACATATACCATCTTTTGATTCACCCTCATCGTTATGTCTGGATTTAAAGTTGTTTGGTATTGAACATGAGAAAGTAGGCCTGTCTTTGTTTTTGTAAGATCTCTCAAATTGTTCATATGGAACAGTGGATGGGCATTGTGGTGATTTATTTTAGAAGTGACCCTTTGGTATATATTGCCACTAATTTCCTTTGCTAGTGAATTTTCATTTTAAGATTATTTTCAATACCTTTTATTTTTGTTCTCTCAAAATAACTGGACATAGAGATGCATCTTACCTTTAATTTGTATTGTAACTATGTGATTAGGACAGAATTATGTCTGTATAAATGAAACTCTGGTTCATGAATTTTTCTTACTGATATTGAGTAGTCATAAATGCTGGCACTTGTTTTGCACCATTCCAGTTGCCTGTAGGAAGCCTTCCTTATGTTTAGAAGCACAAAATCAATTTTTGGTTGACATTCAATGCTGTTTTGACTGGTTGGATTTTGTTGTGAATTAGATTGCATATTCACTTATTGAGGAACAAGAAGGCAGAAAGTGGGCTCCTGATGAGTACATATCTTTTGTTGGCCTTCTGGCAGATCCGCGGTATTGTGGTATTCATTCTTCCTTTAAATTTCTTTTATTCTATCCTGTCATTGTGTCATTTAATTCTACAAGGTAATTGTTCCTTCAACACTGTATTGTTGTAAACGTGTCATGTGAAGTTCGAGTACAATCACAAATTTGTGGTGATATGAATTCAGTTGCACCCTAAGAGATTTATTGATTATGTTAGTGTAGTTTCCTGGCTTAGTCTAGTCTTTCATTCAGTTTTAAATGTCACAAGGAAGAAGTTCATTGTACTCTTTTTGAACACCCAGTTGCAAGTGCAAACCCCCATTAATTAAACAGAATTTTGGTGTAATTTCTTTTACATCTTCAGCTAAGTTCACCAGCACCAAGTTAATTATGTCCAGGTTTGCACCCTATTTCCTCACTAAATAGTACCTTTAGATTTGTTAGAAAATCAGAAAGGCAGAAATATTTTCTTATACTTGATAATTACTTTTGAGATTCTTGTTTTCTTATTAACTTTCTTATGTTGTTCTTTTATCTTAGTTCATCAAACAATTACCAAAACAATAGCACAAAGATCAAGGACACTAGATGTAGGTAGACAGTCAGGGCAAAACCCCAATCTTGGGGAAAACTCACTCAACAACTCTTCCTTCAATAGTTTTCCTGAGATAATCCAAGATTCTTGACAAACTTCCTCCACACCAAAGTCAGTCCTTTCTGATCCGAAATTGATTTAGACAAAACAATAAGGTATTACAGACTCATGTGCATAGATGTGCCTATGTTATTTTATGCAACGGATCGATAAGATTGTGAAATACACAGGCAATGAAGTAGTTAAGGAAAACATAATAAGCAACACATATAAACACAACAAGTTTAATAAGGAGTTCACCCAATACTCCTGGGCTACGTCTCCTGGTCCAGCCTTCAGTGGTGGCCTCTCTATTATGTTTTCAAAGCAGAGTTTTTAGTGAGCTCAATTTGAGTCCCACTCAGCAGGTATAAATTAGTAAGACTGTACTTGGATCCCCCAAGTCTCTGGGGTACACCGACTCTCCTTACTGACTCTTGACCTCTATTGGTCACAGTGTTATGAGCCCAATCTGAGACTCATACATGACAGGCATTACAAAGGGGTGCGCTTGAACCTCTCAAGCCTTCTCTAGAGTACACAGACTCTCTGACTGTCTCTGTCTTTGTCTTAAACTCTGGCTCGATGCTGCCTTTTCTTCTGTAGGTCAGCTCAGCTTCTTCTCTTTGCTTTCCGCTTATTGCCCTTAACTTGCTTTTGCTTTCTGTCAGTTTGTGGCTTTAAAGCCAATCTGCTTCTTGATTGTTCATTTCCGCTTCCTGGCTTTCCGATTCCCTTGCCTCTGTCCGTTTGAATCCCTCTGTCCTGTGTCATCAGTCACTGTATAACGCCTCACAAGGAGGTGGCCACCTATTTCCTAACGGATGAGTGTCAGTTCTCTTGGACATATTTGAAACGGTCGTTTTTTCCGTTAACTCCAAGAATGCCCGCGAAACACGACCTTCTGCCAATGCATCATCCATATCGGATTTCAAATCCTATGTGACCTTGCTTTATAATCTTGTCAAATCTGGTCATCCATCGGAATGCGTCTCTGTCGTTGATCTGGGGGCCCCAGATCCTACGATTGTCGTTCATATCGGGTGGCTGAGTAGCATGATGTTTACCCGTCCGATGTGAGCGGTTTTCTCTCTTTTTCCCGGGATGCGTGGCAATCGCTGTATGGCATCGAGCGGAACTCGGTTGAAACCGCTTACCGCTCGAAGCCCCTCCGATATTCTGCCGGTTTTGTGGAATCCCGCTCCGACGGAACCGAAACAATATTTCCCGCGTTTTATAATTATTTTGAGTCCAGTTGCTCGGGGCTTTCCTTCTCTGAGAGGTTTGCCCTGCGATACGTTAATCGCATATCGGAAACTACCTCCGTTGCTTAAAATTATCCCTGCATTTGCTGGTTGGTGTTAGCGCGCATTACCATGGTCTGCCGCTCTGCGCGCTAGATCAACGGCCCTCATTGATCCGCGCTGATCACAATTCGCAACTGTCATGAGGATTCCTCCCGATAGCTTGATCGTTTTAAGACTTGAATCTTTGGTATGATTTTTAAAGAGTTCATGAAAACTTAGAGAGTGTTCTAGGATCCATTTTGGATCACTTTCCTTTTTCAGCAGATGATCACTTTCTAGTATTGTCTTCAAATTAGATGTAGCAGTAGCAGCAACAACACTTTGATGCAGTAATATCTTCGACCTAGCAACTTCGATCTTAGTGCAACATCTTTGACCTTGAAGCACTTAGCTTGTCGACCTTGAAGCAACACTTCGACCTTGATGTTGTACTTCGACCTTGATGCCGTAACAAAACTTCTTGATGTTGTAACAAAACCTCTTGATGTTGAAGCATAGAAAAATCACGCGTTTGAGAGAGAGATAACCCAAAACCTTTGATCTTGCAATTGTCCTTCTTCCACTGCAACTTCGCACTTTTTCACGACTTCCTTTAGGAGATCGAACTTGTGTGAGTAATTGTCCTTCAAATGAATCGAATTGCTTCAATAAATAGGCTTCTGGTGACGTTGAACTACCCTTCTTGTGGCCGACTTGATCTTAATGAGGCCGACTTGGTGTGGAGGTGACAAAATTCATTTTTGACTCAAAAATAATTTTTTTTACATAATTCAAAAGCCCAAGAAGGGTCTTATTAAATGTACAATGACTCTAATGACTCAGCATAAATACTAGAAGTCCTCAATGGGGACTTTGACCTAAAACATGATGACCCAAGCATGAAACCCATGCTTTAATAAGTCATAATAATAATAATAATTTTTTTCTTTTTATTCTTTTTCATAAGTACATTACATAATGACTAAAATACATTTTGGAAGACCGAACCTAGTTACATTCTTCGACACTCCCTCTTAACTAGGGAGGTATTCATAACAAGTACAAGGAAGATCTCAAACTATATGAACTATGAAGAGTTTAGGCACTGCAATGCCATGGACTAGATTCCTGACCAAGGCAATCTATCCAAGGTCCTCCAACAATTTAGGCACTCGCAGTGCCATGGACTAGATTCCTGACCAGGGCAATCTATTCGAGTGGGACTAAGATGGACTAAAGCTTTCAACCTCTCTAGGTACCATCAGGGTTACTTGCTAACCGTCAACCCAGGGATCCAGGTGCGTATCCGAGGTCAAAGCTCTATGACGAACGCCACCCTCCCTACTTTGGGATCCAGACATCAACATAAAGTGCCGGTCAGATGTCCTCTCAGGCAATGGGTCTTACCCACAAAGCCTCGACACTCCCAACTATTTGAATTGGTAGGAAATCCTTCCCGATCAAACAGATCGATAACAAATCTCTCCAGATCAAACTGATCAGTAACCATCATGTAAAACATGCTATCAAACCTCCGAGAGATTTACCTGTACAAACAGAACCCTAACCAATAACAAACTTTCACAAGTACATAAGTAAACACAAACCTCCGGGGTTTTTCAGACAACTAGATGTTGCTTCACAATTTATTACAATAGGACTTTCAAACGAATCTTGACAGAAGATTCCTCAATCATTTGGCTTCCTTTCCTACTTCAAAATCAACTTTCCTTCTGTTAGCAACACCTTAATATGCGTTCTTCAATTACTTCAAGGGATCCATCATGACTATAGTATTCCCTCCCTCTCAACTTAGGACTTGTTTCTGTGAAGACAAGAGTGATGTGTCCTTCTCTCACTTATGGTCTTCACTAAGACTTACGATATTAGTCTTGGTCTAGTGCATGACACATGAAGTAAAGAACCATATCCAACACTCTCTTTTAACCAGGGAGGATCTAATCATTCATATACAAGGAATATACCCAAGCTCCCTCTTAACCTAGGGAGATCAACTTCTTTTCTACGACATCAGAGAATCTTTCATGGCTTCCATCCTTCTCATCAGAGTTATCATGACCATCATCATCCATCTAACATTCTTCATCATGCTTATCAAATGAACATCTTCACCATCTTGAAGATTATGTACCTGCACAACTTAGATAGCAAGTACAACCAAATCTATAGAAGCATGAAGTTAACCATGTCAGAATCATATAATAATGAAAGCATTAGACTTTATAAACATAATCAGCAAGAGACTTTACTTCTATACTTCAACTTCTTGCCCAGGTTTTGTTACAAACCCTAAATCACATCAACAACTCAATCAAGTTATCAATCTCATTATATCAAGGGCTTCAATATTTCTTTCAGAGATATGAAAAACTCTTTTATAACATATAGAAAACCCTCGAATTAATTCAAACAAGTATAATTTCAACAAAGCATCTAACAACTTTCATAATTCATATGCTAGAAATCCTACTAGGATTTTGTTAATTTTTGGATAACAATGGTATGTTCTATGCTTAGAGCAATTTTACTTCAATTTCTTTATTAGCCCAATACCAATATCCAGTTTAGCAATCACATCATCATGATAGTAAAATGCAGATAAAACATAAACAATAACAGTAGAAGACAAGCCAAGACAAGAGGACAAAATATGGCATCAGCCAGGGACAAACCCCAATGTGGAGAAACCCTTGATCAATTCTTCTTATAATACTTCAAAAGTTCAGCACAGAGAGAGAGTACAATATAGAATATTCACTTGCCCAATCACAATGAAAATTTGATCAGTCAAACAACAAATACATAAAGCCCTAACCAGAAAGTCAACGCTGGTCAACAGGGTAGATTTTGACCTCCAAAACAACTCGGTCAAGTCGGCCTCCAACAACAAGTCAAATCAGCCCAAAAACAGTTCGAAAATATCCAGTCAAACCTGGTCAATGAAAATCAACACAGCAACAAGCCCTAACACAGTTAACGCTGGTCAAATAGAGGTCAAACAACCTTAGATTTTGTGCCCAGAATTGTGGCTTGTCCAAACAAAATACCCCACACAAAAGCACAGTCAAAGATGGTCAACATTGGTCAAAACAACCTTCTGCAATTTTCGGTCAACGCTAGTCAATGCAGGGACATAAAAAGTACAGTCCTTTCTTCGCACGTGTGGAAAGAGAGAAGCCTCAGAAATCCGTACCCAATTAAGAAGAGAGAGATGTGTGAGTGAATGAAGTGTCCAAATGAGGAGGAGGCACTTTGTATTTATATGCAAACGTTGAGGATGAAATTTGAATAGACATGATTGTTGAGTTTCTGAGCCTACTTGAGTTTGCTGTCCGACCTTGACAATTTGTCCATAATCAAAATAAATTCATAATTCCATTTGTACATGTCAGAATGTGATGATATTTAGATCAATCCTACACCTCTCGGAGAGAGGAATCCAGTGAAAAATATGAGCTGCCTCATATGAATTGTCCAAGGTGAAGTTTGGCCCTAGTTTCCAAAATTAATAGATTTTGTGCAAACCCTAAATTTCAAACAAGAGCCATTAACCTTCACAATCAAAACCAATCACAACTCAATTTCAGATTTCAACAATCTTCTATAAATATCAAATTGTTACATTAGTCATCACATATTAGAGAATTGAGCTTCTACTAAGGTTTAGTTACACAACCCTAGAATTCACAAATATTATCATCTTAGGGAATCAAACTTCGACTAGGGATTAGTTCCAAACCCCAGGACTCATGACCATCAATAATTAGGTCAACTCATATATCTAGGATTCCATCATCATGCACAAGCATATCATAACATGTGTTAGTCAAACCCAATAACACAAATATCAATATATTAAAGTTAGACATATAACAAACTTGATCAGACTAGGGTTTGATCAGACAAATACACATATACCAAGGATTTCATATCTAGGACATTATAAGGTTCTTGCTTATACACCTTACCAAACTTTAACGATGTAGGGTTTTAATACTTAACATAGCAAACCCTAATTTATCAATACTTCAAAGGTTTGGGATTTCAAACATAACCATTCAACCCCAAACATGACATCATTAAAGCATCAAACATTTTCTTTAGACTTCATCAATAACCCTAAGTAGGATAGGGTTTCACACGTTATCATCGACATACCCTTAAGTTAGGGTTTTACAGAGAACCTTTTTAGCGTTCCACAAGAATAATCAAAGATATGAGGAGGGTAGATTTATCTAATGATGAATCACCCAATCAAGAATCTTTATGATTCAAGAGTGCTAGACACAACAATGTTAGTAATGTGCAATAAATTACCAAAAAGAATGAATATACCTTTATCATGAAGAGAACAAAGCTTATGGTCTAAGGCATACCTTTGTTTCTTAACAAACCTTGTAATCCCAATGCTTGTTTTGTGAGGCCTTCTTTCATAATCCTTGATTATTCAGTAAGCCATTCCTAAACAAGGAAAATATGAATAGAAATGTGATTAGTATTTCATATAAACAAACTTAGATAAGTAAGGGAAACCAAATATAAAAGATAATACAAGGAGTAAGATACTTATCTTTGGAAAGTGGCGAGAGTTCCCTCTTAATCCTAAAGGGATAGAGTCCCTAACAAATAGGTCTTTGAATTCGGATCCTTCCGTCTTGTTCTTCTTTGGTGAAACTTCTTCGACAAAGTTTGCTTGATCCTTGTTCCTCCTTTTATTCCCTGGATTTTTAGGACAATCTCTTTTATAGTGACCCATCTTGTGACAACTGTAGCATTGGCCCTTTGGACTTCTTGAAGGTTATTTTCTTCTTGTGATGAGCGAAACAATCATTCGAGGTTTTCTCTTCTTCACTCTCCTTGTTGATTACTAAAGATATTTTGACTCCTCCTTGACTGCATGCATTCCAATTTCCATCCACTATTAGGCTCATGGCCAAAATCTTTGTCTCTCTAAACGTTGCTTTCTTTGCTTCACTTGATTCATCTATAGGCTTCTTTACTTTTCCTTTGACTAGATCCAAAACTTTATTCTTTTCAAGGATTAGATCTATCATCTTTTTCCATGACTTGTAATTTGATTCTCCTTCTAATTTGTTCCAATGTTGCACGAAGCAGGGACGTTTTTTGGAAGTGGGGACGCGGAAGCGTCATTTCCCAAAAATCTAGGAAGCGAAGCATCTCGAAAGCGTCTACTATATATATATATTTTATATTTTTTTGCATTTATATTAAAAAAAATCCAAAATACCAAATTAGTTGTAGAAGACAAGAAAACATTCATATTTTTACATAAATCAAGATAGATATGGCATCCATTGTACATCAATGATTAATTATTCCAACATCAACCATCTATAATCTAGATTCCTCTTCTCTTGTCTAGCCTTTGCCTCTACTTCAATTCTATAGGGATTTTAGTCAACATTGCCTAGTTTTGATTGAACAACTTAATCCAAGCCTTATAATATGGTAGAGAAAGCTTAACATGCTTGATCAATGATTTTGACTTGAGTGAAGGGTACATAATTACTAAGGCCATGACAAAGGAGTTCAATAATCAATAACACCAACACTCGGGTACATGTAGGGCTTGGTGCTTTTGATTAAATGCCAATCACATGCCCTCATACATGATATATTCGAATGAAACGCCACAATCCCATTTATCCTAAAAACTATTAGGTCTATTGAATTTTGAATGGGATATGAAATTATATTTTCTCCATATGAAGTCTGATGAGGTTGGAACCACTCTTAGACATCCTAAGTCATTTCATGGTAATGTTAAAAATTTAAGTAAAAGGATGGAAATGAAAGATAAAGGAAAATGTCACTTTTACTTAAGAATTTAACATTACCATTAGGGAGCATCTAGGAAGCGTCTAGGGAGCATCAAGGGTCACCTTGGGAATATTTGGAAAGTGTAGTTCCTCACATAACAGTTTGAAATTTCCAAAAACAAAAACAAAAAAAGCCCCGTGGAACCGTCCACCTTATCTCGGATTCGCGGTGGATACATGCCCGAACCTCCACAGATTTGCACCCGATCCACGGATCAAGTAGTAGGAGCCGCAGATCAGGCAATAGGAACCACGGATCGGGTCCCCACAGATCCAATTTTCCAAGAATCGCCAAAAAAAGGCAAAACCGCAGATCCGATTTTCCGATCCGCAGTTCCACCGAAGGATCAGTGGCGGATCCGTACGGGTCGTGGATCTGCCTCCAAATCCTTGGGGGGGGGGAACGGTTCTTGCAACATTGATTTGTTCCCTCCTTTTAGGCATTGCCCTTGAAGGTAGTAAACTTCTTTCCTTGTAAGGTCTCCTTATATGATCCCTTGCTCAACTTCTTGAGATTCCTTAGTCTTCTTTCAATAGATCTTCAACCTGCCTTTTTCTTTCTTCTTCACCTTAGCTCTGATACCATGTTAGAAAATCGGAAAGGCAGAAAGATTTTCTTATACTTGATAATTACTTGTGAGATTCTTGTGTTCTTATTAACTTTCTTATGTTCTTCTTTTATCTTAGTTCATCAAGCAATTACCAAAACAATAGCACAAAGATCAAGAACACCAGATGTAGGTGGACAGTCAGGGAAAAACCCCAATCTTGGGGAAAACCCAGTCAACAACTCTTCCTTCAATAGTTTTCCTAAGATAATCCAAGACTCTTGATAGACTTCCTCCACACCAAGTCAACCCTTTCCTTCTTCATTAGATGATCACTTTCTAGTATTGTCTTCAACTTAGATGTAGCAGTAGTAGCACCAACACTTCGATGCAGTAGTATCTTTGACCTAGAAACTTCGATCTTAATGCAACAACTTTGACCTTGAAGCACTTAGCTCTTCAACCTTGAAGCAGTGCTTCGACCTGGATTTCGTAGTTCGACCTTGATGCTGTACTTCAACCTTGATGTCGTACTTCGACCTTGATGCCGTAACAAAACTTCTTGATGCCATAGCACAAAAAAATCACATGTTTGAGAGAGAGAGAGATAACCCAAAACCTTTGATCCTGCAATTGTCCCTCTTCCAGTGCAACTTCACACTTTTTCACGTCTTGTAGGATATCAAAGCTGTGTGAGTGATTGTCCTCCAAATGAATCGAACTGCTTTAATATATAGGCTTCTGGTGAGGTCAAATTACCCTTCTTGAGGCCAACTTAGTGTGGAGGTGACAAAATTCATTTTTGACTCAAAAATAATTCTTTTTACATAATTCAAAAGCCCAAGAAGGGTCTTATTAAATTTACAATGACTCTAATGACTCAACATAAGTCCTGGAAGTCCTCAATGGGGACTTTGACCTAAAACATGATGACTCAAGCATGAAACCCGTGCTTTAATAAGTCATAATAATAATAATAATAATATTTTTTTTCTTTTTATTCTTTTTCATAAGTACATTACATAATGACTCAAATACATCTATGAAGACTGAACCTAGTTACATTCTTCAACAAGATTCAAGTCCAAAAGATGGTTACCAGCCTATAGGGTACTAATAGGGAGGCTAAACCACCCCTCTTCACACATTAGGCTGGCTCTTCTCCAAATCAAAGGGGGTTTCCCTAAGGTGGGATTGCTAAAACCTAGGGAATGATGGCTCAAGATGAAATGAATAGTGGTTTTAACAAAACACGTGTTGTTGTATGGGAAAATGATAAGATAATGGGTAGATTGAACCTAGTGTCTATTCATTGGGCATGGAGTCAAAGGATCAAACTATGTATGATGTTTTTACATATGATAAAGGCATGAAAGAGCTGAAATCACAAACTACAATCTTCTTTACGTTGTTAATATGAAATGTAAAATATACTTGGAGAGCCCATTGAAGGTGTTATCACTTAGAGAAAACCCTCGCTGTAAGGGGAAAACTCTAAAGTAACCTCTAACCAATCTCTTGAATTGAAAGCTAGCCCTTTCAATCTGAAGGGGGATCCCTTCTATAACTCAGTCAAAATGATTGGTTATGTATTAAGCACATTGACTAGATCTAATTGGATTTAAGCAACGTTGGTATGGAAAGGATAGGAAAAACCATTGGGCATGGAGTCTGCTTGACAACAAATTACTGCTAACAAGTTATATGAAGAAAATACAAATGCAAGGTAGCAACAACTTTCTTAGGCAAATTATCATTTAGCTGTGACAGAAGCAGATAGAGACAAATACCAAAACTAGAGCAATTAATGAATTTTGTTAAAGATATTTAAGTGGAAAACATATAGCAGTTTGGCAATAGTAAATATGAGCTGACAAACAGAGTTCATATTTACAAACTTGATTTCCAAAATGTAGAAGACATGAAACAAAAGAGATTACAACACTAGAACACAGACAGGAAACCTGTCACACAAGAATCTTTGTAACTCTGAACAAATAACGTTGAACACAATAATATATATATCAATATCAAAATGTGTACACTGTACCAAAGGTTCTGCCAAAAAATTCCAACCCTCTTCTTTCTTTAGATCAATATTTATAGAGAAGACTACAAGCTAAAACAAGTTTCTAGCATTATCTTAATAACAAAATTGCTAAAAATAAAAGGGATAAAACGTATCTCTCAAATACATGCACATAAACATCTTTCCAAGTCTATTTGCATCTAAATACCATGTGTTGCTGGAGTCATGGTTGGAGATAAGGATCATCAAGTCGAATTTGATGAAGTGGCATCCATGTCAACAACTATCCATGAGCTATTTCCTTACGAATTCCTTAAAAATAGGGTCCAGTGATCCCTTCAAAACTCCAAAACTGTGATAGCTGTTAGAAAATTGAGAGGTTTTTCTAAATGGGTCCATTACAGACAAAAACCTCTTTCGATTTTGAAAAATTTGTTTTCATTTGTTGGGAATATGATTTTGAAAATAGTTACTAAAACATGATTGCAAAATCCTGAAAAATTGCCTTCAAAGATCCCTTAGAATATTTCAAACCGTGACACTTGTGTAAAAATTGAGAGAGGTTTTTGTTAATGGCTTCGTTGTCGACAATGTTGAGAAATCAATGCTAGTAGAATTAAGGTTAGATTTCTCTTTCTTGATAAATACTTGTGAATTATATTGGCTGCTTTTATATCTTTATTATATTATCTTTCATCAAACAATTACCAAATTATGTGTGTATGAAGATCACAATAACAAGAGAGACAAGATGTAGGTACTCTGCCAGGGAAAAACCCCCATTTAGGGGAAAACCCAATCAAACTTTTTTCCTTCAATAATTAAGACGAGATAATTCAACACTCTTCAACCTAGACACAAACCTCCTCCAATCACCAAGTCAACCCTTCCTTCCAGCTACTTCGATCTAAATCTTCGACCTTGCAACAACAAAACTTCAATCCAATAAATATCCTAGTAACTTCTAATAAAAAAGAGAGAGAGATAGCCTAGCAACTTCGCATGAGAGAGAGAGAGATAGCCCAGAAACTTGGACTTGTACTTCTTCCTTCTTCCCCTTGAACTTCACACTTTTTCTTCACTTCTTT